>OX456494.1:9629808-10829808 GCA_949748235.1 Platypus cylindrus
CAACCAACCAACCAACCAACCAAAAAATCGATTGAGTACTAAAAAGCTGTAGATTACTTAATTGACATGTCTTCATACTTAGGTACATTAACAATACTTAGTTATTATTCGCTTAAAATATTTGATTTTACGACTATTTAACAATTAAAAGTTCTCACAACTCTCTCACACATAAAATCAAAACATTAAACCTAAAACTTAATTGACGTTTAGTTAATATTGATTAAAATGAATTTCTAGAATCTGCAGTACTACAACAATACTCACAGTCGTAGGTGAGATTTGAACGACCCGACGGTTACGAACGAATGAGCAACGGTTGTTGCCGATAGTCTCCGCCCTAAATTGAATTCGACACCGACTAGTCTCCGCCCAGATTCTCGATGAACACACTCTAATAACTGACGTAATGTAATAGACGAATACTTTTAATTTTGTTTATTTCTAGCTGATGAATCAATACCTACTGAAAGTATTTTTTTAAATTTCTTTTCTACTCGATATTAAAAATTGATTATTGGAAATTACGCTATTCAAATCGACTTGGTACTATAAAAGAACCACTTAACGTCGAAATATGTTTGTAGATAATGACATTTGACAATAGCAAGATGATTACCAACCGTTATACATACATATCATCTTGGTCTGGCATATATTTCACTTCAATAAAAATATTTTGATTATAAACAACATCACTAGCTTAATTAGCCTATTAATACACACACACACACACACACACAAAGGAGCCATTCATCGACTTAAAACTATAGGCTAAATCTATCTACTCTTTAAAAATCTATTGCGATCCTGTCATATTTACTTTGTCTAATATCTATTCAACTAATAATATTAATGTTTCTTCTTTGCGTAACAAGAATTATAGTTTTCGGGTTCTCAAGTGCCATGCATGAGATATGGCTTGTTCTTTTGTCAAGAAGAAGTATTGATTACTTCTTTACGCCGGTAGAGTATTGGACACACACACACACACACACACACTCATATAATAATAATACTTACCTGTTGACGACTTGGCGCACCTCCTGAAAACATAAGGATTTTTCCCACGGCGAGACAAAAGTAAGTGAGAATATGTTTTGTTTGATTAGTGTCTGTCTGTGTGAGTGTAGGTATGTATTATATTGATATATGGTGCGACAAAGGAATGAGAACGTCTGCGACACCACTAGGTTCTTATAATATAAAAGAAAAACAAGATATTTTTGGGGGGCTTTAAATTGGATAATTAAACAGTAGTTACATCCAACTATTTCTTTGTTTATTACCAAACTGAATCATGATAGCAACTAGCGCTTATTCAACCAATTGGTGTGCTTGCATATAGCCATTAATCCTCTATACGAATTTACAATAAGATTGTCACGACGACGATCAAATCGGCGTGTGTTGGTACTTACTTAGAAGAAATAGTACGCTGAGTAACAATAGTATAATAGAATATATGTATGTAGTAAGTACACATCTCTGAAGTTATATGTGACATAAATGGTAAATAATAAGTGAAAAGTGTGAAAATACGAGAGCATTGGATAGATTATATTTGAAGATTCTAACCTTATGTATTTCCCCTTAGTCAAAACCTACCTTTGGCTATTCATAATAATAATATACCTATAGACTATATAAATGTAAAATGAATTATTCGTTGACAACAAGAAAATTGATTAAGTTTGGATGCACCCAGGCCATCTATTTATCTCCTTCATACATTATATTAGCGCGATATTCGTTCAATTTCTGGAATGTATATGTGAGCACATTGAACGATCATAATAATATAAACAAAAAAGTTACTTATAATCTAAAATGTACTATATGAATGTACCTACGCCTTATATCGCGTATAATAATTTATATATGCAATTTGTTAGTTTACATAGAAAAACGAATACTAAACTCTCTCTCTCTCTCTCTCTGTCTGTCTAAGTATGCGTGACTTTTATGTCATTTTGTGAACGATAAATTTATTCGAAAAAGCATGAAATAGCACACGCGAGTGTAACCTATGGAGATGATATATGCGTGTAATACGACGTATATGTATATGTATATACATTACGTTTTTACACATATATATACATATATGTTTGTAAAATGACATGTAACTTGTGCACTACGAACAGCATTAGATCTATTATTTGTATTTAACCTTTTTCGATATTTTCATACTATACAGTTTATCTGAAAGTCAAATAATCCGAGCATAAAATTAGTAATGGAACACATTACATAAGGAAAGGCAAACATGTCCGAATTATGTATTACATATGTAAATAATGTTGAAAATTATGGAGCTTATTTAATACATTGTTGGTGGGTTGATCGCGTTTGAAAACTGACTTGGAATACTAAACTAACTATAGAGCATTTACACTACAATGTAGTACAGATAAATTGTAATTGTCCCGAAAAGAAAGTAAAATTGTGTCGGTCTCATTATGACCTTGAAACTTCTGAACTTACTCGATGTAATAAAAGTTGATTCACTTTTGCCTATTAAATAAACTTATAGTAAAACGTTCGTAATTAATCATTTTCTATAAATCCAGTAAAATATTAACGGAATAATTACTATTTTCATTTATATTTTAATTTCACTCATGGCCGTCTTGATTTGTTTTGCAAACTACCTGCCTATATCAACCGAGTGAATTTCCGATACAAATTTTTAAAACGTTTTTCATTTGTACTTGCAAAATATCGTAGCTTAATTTCCAACTCGTATACGACACTTCCGATTTAACTGTATCTACATTACAAATTGCAATTATCTAAAAATAGTGTTTGGCTTACCTGTTGTAAATGGCCTTGAAACTTCCAAATCTTCCCAAAATTCGTTTGAAGTAATGCATGCCTATACACTTGTCCGGATTAAATGAATCTGTTATAAAACACTGTTGTTTAAACAATTTATGTAAATCGAATCAAATATTAACTAAAATATTAATTTATTCTCAATATTTTTTTGCGATGTTATAATAGCCGCCTTCTTGATTTTTATCGAAATCTGTCGCGTCAAAAATGTGAGTGGTCTCGATGCGTCTTTCTAGTACCCTTTCCGATGAGCGAGCACATTTGGTTGCCTACATATTTTGTTTACATTGTTTACAACATTATTTTAATTACTATTAAAAAAAATGTTAACAGTTATTTAAAATTCGAATATTATAATATAAAGACTCTAATTACCAATTCTACTAAAAGTTAATTAGGAAATTTTTCGTTTTAAAAAATTATTCATCAACTGCAAAATAAGAAATACCTTTCTATCCCTTCCTTTCGCATCACATATAAATTAAAAGAACAATTCATCAACCTACCTACCTACCTATACATATACAGTTAAATCATCGTATTGTAATATACATATCTATAGAAAATATTGTTGCTGAAATTGATCTGGATAACAAGAAGTCATTCGCGCACAGCATGTATTATGCACTTCATTATACCAAACAATGCCAAAAGATAATAATGTTAAAAGGAGAGTGTACGTTGAGAATAGTCCAGTTAACGAGTGGCGTAAATCTAATTAAATTTATAAAAGAAAAGAAAAAAACGGTGATAATGTTATTTATGTCATTGTTAATGAATGCTGATGAAACTGACAAGATTATGAATTCGAAATAATGTCGAGAATGTGTGAGAGTGTTATACCTATATGGGAAACACCCAGGACGATAGTAGATCAAAGTTTATGCCTCAAATATATACAAACAAAGCCTATTTCAAATTTAACCACTTTCAATAAATCTACTACTTCTACTCGACTTTAACAAGGAACGATTTTCAACCCAACTAGATAACAAATAAAAACAATAAGAGCGCACAACAACAACAACAGGGAGCGAAAATTTCTTTTGCTCGCCTGGTGTTCGTTGCACTATTGAATAAAATACGCATTGAATTCAAATATAATGGTGCTATCGAGGTGCGTTTTATAGCACCCCAGCGGCAAAGATCACAAAGGGAATCACCAACCAACGTAGTTTTTCTTTTCTTCTTCATCTTTTAGCTGTTGAACCTTTATAATATACACCGAACTGGATAATGGGAAATTGGTTAGATATAAACGTTATTTCTGTTTGAGCTCGTTAACTTTCATTTGTAATAAATTGTTGTGAGAATTTTCGAGTAGGTATATCCACTCTCCTATGGAGTTGTTGAATCAAGTGGCCGTTGATTAACTTGAGTGGGTACGTTTACTTAATTAAATTTTTCTAAAACTAAAATCGATTCATTCTTGTATAAGAAATACATCGATTAGAAATGTAAAGAACCAAAAAGAAAAACACCAACACTTGACATTCAAATAGATATCCATTCACATATAGTAAACTAGAAGCTATACCCAACATTACTTGTTGTTAGTTCTGATTCATGACTATGTTACAGTCAGCAATAGTGTTGCTGCTGCTCCATTAAGCAGCATGCAAACGAGCCGGGCGCCAATTATCCACCACCTCATAAATTTCAAGTTTACTTCCACTGATTCACTGTTGAGACTGTGATACTTCTTGTACTTTGTATTAGTAGGTATAGGTAAATAAAGAACAAAATGAAAACGTATTGGAACTGAGTCTTAAACTCAATTAACTGCCAACATTATTTAGTATAACATTTAATAATTCATATAGAAAAATCATCTCTAATTGATCCATAAGGTCTCAAAAACAAAATTATATCGATTCGATTCACAGCAGGAGCAATTGCGCCTCAATTCACCAACCATCAATTTTTCATATAGCAACTAAAAAAAAAAAAAAAATCGACGAAAAAATAATGGTACTGCTCACCATGGTACTAATATTATGGCTGGCAAATATATTGGTATGTATAATATCAGTTCGTTCGTATTCTATGTGTGTGATATATCGGTACCATTTTAACACCTTTAACGCCAACAAGCCTTTTGTTTTCGAATGGGGAGAATTTATCTGTTTGAAACGCACCTTAAAATATACTTCTTTATACAATATGTTGTTAAGGACTACAGTATGTAGTAGTACTAGTGTGTGTGAATGTATAGTACTACTATACAATACTGTATCGCGATGCCGCCAATCCGACTAACGTAATATTATTACCTGTGGTTCTATTCTACTACTATTCCATATACCATAAGTACCTACCTATACAATATACATACATACAGTAGACTAGTTGAATTTATTGTTTGATGGAAAATAAACGGAAATTGTTTAGATTTGAATTGTTTTAGATCTATAAAAATTTGATTTAAATTGTAAAATAATTGATAGTTTTAATATTTGCTAAACTTTTCATAATAACTCCATTAATATCGACAACAAATGACATAATTAGTATGCAACCAACCATGACACATTAAAGACGAGAGACTGGAGAGATGTCCTATGGCTAATTTTTCTTTAAAATTTAAAAATATGTTTTCAAATTATGGATTGTTGTACAATGATTTCGCAACTTTATTAACTTTTTTACAAATAATTGTTAATTACATTATTTGCAACATCAACTCATAGGTAACGTTTCCAGAAAATAACAAAAAAATAATTACAGAGTATATATGCATCCAGATATCTTTACAGAACAGCCGAGAGATGTCGCAAGCGCAATTCGCCCGAATGACTCGAGCAGGTTGTTACCGAAAAATCAAGACGGCTGTGAGTGCAAATTTAATTATAAATAATCATTATTTCGTTAATATTTGATTCATTTTATGTAATTTATTTAATTATGAATGTTTTGCAACCTACTGATTCAATTTTGTGTAACTTCAACATGAATTTAAAACTTTTTCAAGTTTCCCAGGGCTCAACGGGTAAGTTAAACTATGTTTTAGGATAGTTGAAATTTGTAGGATAGCGAAAGTAAAATACCGGAAGTATCGGTAATGTATTTTAACGTACGATATTTTGCAAAAAGAAATATAATTTGTATTGCAAATATTTTGCACTAGCTGAAAACTAACGCCACAGGGTCATTCTTGTTTTCTTTGTATTGAAAATCAAGATGGCCGTGGGTGGGTAAAATGAAAATATAAATTAAAACACTATTAATTAATTAATCATTTAATATTTCGATTTATGCAAACTGATTAGTTATGAGTGTTTTACAACATATTTATTTAATAAACAAAACTAAATACATTTTTATTACATCAAATGAAGTTGAGGACTTTTGAAGGTCATTTGGTGTAAGTGAGTTGAAACTGATGTTGATTTGTAGTCGATTCGCAATTTAGTGATAGAAAGTCGAAATTAAAATATATTAATTCAATTGAATTAAATTGATTTGTACGTAAGTTTCGAAAGAATAAACAAAACAAAACAACCATCACTATTCCTATTTTTTTCCGTTGCTCCTTCAATAAAATGAGACACGTTGGCATTCAATAAGATGATATTTAAAACAGATAATAAAACGAAATAGTATTTATATATGTATAATCTATAAGCAATAATATTTTATGAGCAGTATATTATATTATATTTATATGTCTCTGTTATATTATTACAACAAAACAATGTAACATTATTTCCATCTTCAAAATTTCTCTTCTTCAGTTCTGGCGCCATCCTATACCCGTATGTAAATATAATATTATTATTATTATTATTATTATTAATGAAGAGTGCTTCTTTATAATAGCAGTCCTCATAATAGTCTATTATGAAAAAGTTAATTTTATGTCCTGTGAATGTCAAACAAATCAATATGAGAAGTTCTGTATTATATGACATACATATAGTTTAATGTGTGGTATATATGTACCTTTTCTTATCCATTACAATAACAACTGTTTGCAAACCATTAGCCGTAATTGCGAGTAAAGTACGTAGTAAAAATTAACAATGGGAATGTTTTCTCGGAGTTTTTATTACCTATTTTCTTTATAAGTTAGTTGGAACCTAACTAATATGTATGTTTTATATTGCTGCTGCCAAGAGTGGAATTCATTGAATAAACTTTGAGTTGTAAAATATGAAGTGTTCAAATATAACGGTCCAATTAACAATTTAAAAAACCACATCAATTAATTGGGTGGCACATCGTTTTTTTGTATGACAAAATTTTGAAGTCCTTTAGGACTTATTAGTACATCCGGCTTGTTGCTGATAAAGCAGAATGTACGAGTGAGTCTGTTTCCCGTACGCAACCCAAGCACGAAAAACTAAAAGTCACGAAATACATTTCTAATTATTTATTTATTAATGAAATACACGTGCATATTTTTGTATCAGTCATAAAGAAATGTTTCTTTCATAACAATTAAATTATGTACATTCGTTAAATTTATGAATGACATTCTACACTTGTAGAAGGTCTTTTTTAGTTCAATTTAAGTATGTGATGTATGTATCTAATAGGAAACGCAAAAACCGTGGGCCGAACTACATACATACATATCTATTTAGTTCTTAATTCTTGACGACCTTAACGCCTACAGATTTCGAAAACTGACGACGATCATTATGTAAAAAAGTTAAATTAAAATCAAATTTCTTCTAATTTAAATTCAAACGGGTTTTTTTTTTTTTGGTTTAATTAATTTTTTTTTTTTTTGTTCGTGTTTCGAGCGAAGTTTTTGATTTTTTGATGTTAAGCGTAGGTAAAAGAAATATGCATTAAATTATTAATTAATTTAGATAGTATATTGAGCCCTAGTTACGATTTTGTTTGTTTTTTGGGCAAGGGAAGAATGTCATATTTTGCAATTCAAATTCTGTTAATATCAATAAGCACAATATGTATGTGTTATGAAACAAAAGAAACTTCATATTTTTATGTAACAACGATGTGTATTGCCTTGTCAGGTATGAATTCCATATAAGTAAAGAGGCTTCTGGTTAGTTTAATAAACAACTGAAATGAAAGTTTATTTATAATAATCAGTGTCATTATTATTATGTATTTTATTCTTTTTTAATAGTGGTGTGTGTGTGTGTGACTCATCGTCATAAGAAATGTCAGACACAAGAATACAAAAATGGAAGTTTTGGCAATGTGCCGTTGACTTTTTGACCTTACAAATTAGTATAAATATATATTTTTCCTTTCATATTCATTTTGGAAACAGTAGAGACTTGTTTATTTTTTTTGTTCTCGAATGAGTAGGCGGGACGATGGCGGGTTTTGTTGTCTGGAAAGTGAAAAAAATAAATAAATAGGTGTCTACCAAAATGATAATAAAGAAGAAAAATTGCCAACAAACACATATACATATTTAAATATTCATTAATGTTTATGCAACTCTCATTTTTTGAGCTCCTAATTTGTTTTGCGCCAAGAAAAAAACGCCCAGTATAAATCATAGATGTAATCGGATAGATTGCTTGAAAACATAAAACGTCAATGCGTATTTATAATATTCCTAGCTGAAGTTGTGCAGGTACTTTGGATTTTTCTAGAAAAAATACTTGCAATTGATCTTTATAAATTTGGTGATTCTCAACCCGGACAAAGTCGGGCATTTCAGCTAGTATGTAATAGCTACACAGTAAAAATCACATAATTTCAATATTTCAGGATAATGAAGAATTTGAGCCGTAATTGGCGAAGAATTTATTTTTGTTTTGTCAATTAGAAACGTCGCAGAATGTTTTGTTGTTACGATTGTATATGTGCAATTCGATTGAAATAGTTTTTTTTCCAGTGGGTGTTCCAATTACGTTGCACACTAAACTTTTAATCCATCACAAATAATACCAGCTTAAAGGTACTTAATTCCCGAAATCTTTATTCGTTCTTAACGAGGCAACATCGAAGCTAATCGCTCGCTATACGTAATCCGCATATGTATGTATATGTAGATGTATAATGAAAGAAAGAAGAAGTAGCCGCACTTCTTCTTAAATAGTGATTTTTGCAATGTGGAAGAATTTTTATTTTTCACTTACACCAAATTTAAAAAAAAAAAAAAAAAAAGGCCCATCATGTCCATCTGTACAATACCTACACATACGTATGTGCATATTTCAACTGAAATTCCATGATTTAGTATTTAACCGTAAAGTACATGTATTGTATACGCGGGGGCCTATAAATATCTGAAATTTTTTATCGCTGTGCATACGCATAAACAGCGATTTAATGATATTACGTCTGGATTTTGCATAATTTTTTCTTTCTTTTTTGTTGAACAAATGAATTCAGTGTTCACCATTCACGATGCAGATTAATTTGTGGTGAAAATAATATAGATGTTTACCACGATAATTTATAATTCTGCAACGTTTTTTAACAGATAAAGTAACACTTTTTCATTTGGAAAAATTCGCTGTCAACGGTTCACTTTTCAAAGTTGAAACTCACAAACATATCAAAGATAAGAATACTGAAAAACCCTATTAATTATTATTATTATTATTATTATTGATACATGCATCTTATTTCATTAATAAATATCTTCTATCTACAGCAACGACCTGTCAAAATAATTTTAATCCATCTCTGACAATAAATAATTAAATTATAAAAAAAAGAAAAAAATAATTAAAAATCCATAAACTGATAAGGTGTTTCATGTGGCGCGAGTTGCAAGAAGCCCACATACATCAAGAAATTAATTTCTGTTTTTCTGGCAGCATCGATAATAATAATAAGAAGAAGAAGAAAAGAATAAATTATTAATTGAAAATTGGTCAATATGCATAGAAATGGGGAACTGATCGGCAGACTGTTTCCATCGAAACTTTAATGTTTCACCGTTATAAAACTTAAAAACTACAATTTACCGTTCTTGGGAAGTTAGGCGATATTTACCGTTCTAGAACGGTAAGTACTGTTTTATTTCCCTAGCGCAGTAAGTAGCAAATCGTTGCTCCCTAATAGTGAATACTTATCAGTGATTCAATTAGTCATTTTTAAGTGTATTTACCTCTCAATCTGTTCGTGCTCGTAATTATTTAGCTACCAATTATCTTTTTATTATAAATAATTTATCTTCCGGCTACTGTACCATCAAATTTCCATTTCTGTTACTATAGCGATGAAATGCCTCTCTCTCTCTCTCGTTCCGTTGAAAATTATTTCTATCCTTTTCTAATTCAAATTCTAATACATATTTATTTGTTTTTTAATTGCAATCAGATCAGAAACAGCGCGATACTGACTGATAAAATCAGAAACTGATTAAAAAGACGATGCTGCTGCTGCTGCTGCTGCTGTTGTGTATTTTTAATTGAGATACTGTTTTGTGTATGCGTGTTTGTTTATGTGTAAAAAGTAAAATCTTATGCGTGGTATGTGTGTGTGTGTGTGTGTGTATGGCTAAATGTTGTGGGCAAAGTTAATCAGGAATAAAAAAGGGGATCGTTTGATTTTCATTGCCATGTCTCTTTAACGCGGCCAGTGTGTGGGCAAAATGAAACATTTAAATTGATATATAAAAAGCGTTGATCTGTAGTTTATAAGCATTGAAAATGTATATTTTATATACATTTTGAGGATAATAAAATGAACGTTTGATAGTTAAACGATCAGAATCTTCACAGCGAAATATTTTACGTGTCACCACATTGTTTTACAATACATAGTCAAATCAGCAGGTTTGGTTTTTTATCGCTGTACCAGTTCACCGTTCGCATCAGGAACTATAAGTGTACAATAAGTGTGCACAATCGAAAAAAAATTCGATACAAAACATCTAACGAGCAATAAAATAATCATGTTATTTTCAAATTGAGTGCGAACGAATTCAGGCAAACTGATAATTTATGAATACTAAATAAATTTAATCTAATAAACTATTTGACACTTTTAATGCCATTTTCACACACTTATATTACATGAATATCTATAGATGGAGAGAGAGAGAGAGAGAGAGAAATTAAATATGTAAATGCAGCTGCGAAATTTATTTTGAATTTAATTTTAGTGATCCATTAAAATTGCTATAAAAGAATTACGGTTCGATGTCTTTGCGCCTGATAAAATCTGCACCGTGTACCTTTTTATTCGTTCGTTCGTTCGTTCGTTCATTTTTTACTTACACGTATGTTGTGTTCACACCCAAGTTTTACACACAGTTTAAGTGTGTACTTATTAAAAGAAAAATGTAGTCCAGTTAATAGTACATTGGACGCGACAAACCATGGAAATGGAGTTTGCTATAATCTAATTGAATAATTAATTAAGATTATATTGAATTCTAAAAGCGTAGATAAGTCGATTGTTAATGTGGTGAGTGCAATTTTTCTATTCGTCGTCATAAACTACTAGATGACGTCACGGCGAGCATTTGAGCGTCGCACCTGCGCACAATAGACGATTGATGATTGCGACGCATCGCTTCAATTTTCTGCGCAAAGCAAATGGATGTGAACTGATACCGATTTATTGCAATTTTTCAATAATTTATTTCAATTTCAATTAAAAAAAAAAAAAAAAAAGCAACACTGTATGCGCCAAAATGCCCATTAAATTTATCTTGATTAAACTGCATATTTATTTGCACCATTTTCTATTTGAAATTCACTCCTTTTTGCGTGTGGAAAACAAACCAAAGATCGAACAGAACGATCGAATAAGAAAAGAATTTACGAAGATCTACGGAGATGGTTAAAAGAACTGGGATGACGGAAAAATGTACGCAATCTACAACAAACACGGTCCGAATTTGTAATTGAAATCAGATCAGATATTGATCTTTTTACGTTGCGTCTCGCTGTTATGTATTTTTTTCTTTTTTTTTTTTTTTTTTAGATAAGGGAAAAACACTGTTGTAGCTGGTTTGCTTGAAACGCTTGTTCATGTCTGCCCAGTTTATAATTTAAATTGTTTACTTTATTTGGACTTTCACAAGCGTTTCCACTAATAATAATTCCATTTGTTTTTCGCAATAATTGGTTGTATATTTTTTCTTTATTTTTCGTGTTTGTGAGTTTCAGTTTTCATCGTCTGTTAATTTAATCGATTTGATCGTTAATCAATCAATCCGAAGTCTCCGAAAAAACACCTTTTATTTATTCATTTTTTTGCTAAACATAAATGCAGCTACTGTTCGCAACAGATGCAATCAAATCATTTTCAATCAATTGACAGCAGCGTAATGGATTTAATAAAAACATGCAGATTTATTATTGGATTTTAATTAGTATTAATAATTATTGTTATTGTATAACAGAGAGAGAGAGAGAAAATGATGGTAATCTCCAACCAGCGCATTAATTGATGAATTAAAAATGACTTTATTTTATAAGAATTAAATAAGAAATAACTGAGAGTTTTTGCCACCTGAAAAAGTTTCACGTTTTTATATAAATTCGCATTAAAACATTTTCATCTTCGGATGTTATCTATTAATAATTTTATTATTCTCATCGGATTTACTCATATAACAAAAAAAAAAACGTCGCGATAGTATCGAATTAAAACTCGTGTCCGAGGGGCTCATTATTTACACATATTAATTTATTATTAATACGCATTATTAATCAGTTGATTATATACTTATTTTCTCACATCTAGACATATTTTTTTTATACTACAGATAAAATAACATCCTGAGCTCCAATCAAAAAATTAATCTTTCATAAATAATAACAATATTATTAATAATACTTGGCCAGTTAATTTAAATCAAGCCATTAGCGAACATAATGGGGCGATTACACTCTCCAGCTTCCATGTATATACGCGCCGAGCTGCAGCCTATTCGCTGATAGGTAGAAGTGGAGTCATCAGCGCGTCAGCATGGAAATCTAAATATCGAACTACTAATAATAATAATTGGCTTATTAAAACATGCTAATTATAATGCGAAAAATCTAACTGGAACTATTTGAAATATGCTTTTCCAATAATAATAATAATAGTAATTGATGTTATGTCATTCGTTCAGCGTGACGCACAGTACGGCATAATTGGATTTTATTATCAATAAATTAGATTGACTGCTGATCATTTCTGTATTATCCCAGCCAGATGAATTCAACACTAGCTGTTTTAATTGGTACAGACAATTAATAATAATAATAATAATTACTTTATTTTATACAAAAAAGAAAAACGAACTAGACCAAAACGATCACTATGAATTTATTTATTTTTTTTTTGAGAATTTGTTTGTATTGTGGTCCTAGTTTTCATTATGCACTGAAATTTTGACAACTATAAAATTCTCATTCCGTTTATGTGTATGCGATTGCCCTGCACCAGCACTATTCAATTTATACACACGTATATAACAGAGAGCCTTGTGGAGCCTTGACATGGTAAATTTTTAATAAATCACTTTTCGTGTGATCGAATCTTATTTCATGAAATATGTATACATATATGGAGAGAAATTTCTTCTTTTTTTTGTTTTCTTTTTAATCATGTATTCGATTGTTTTTGTTCAGACTGGCTGAAACTGTTATGTCTAGTAGATATTAATTAAATTTTAGCAGCAATTTTAATATTTAAACATGACAAGTAGGTATAGAGAATATGACGTATTTAGAATTAAATATCATTTAGAGTTGCCTATCTATTGATATTATATATCGTCATTCGACGAGCAAGATGGAACATATATGGACAGTAATACCGAACACCGATAAGGTAAATTTGTACTAGAATTAATGATCAATTTAAAATAATTACATGTATCATTTAGTTAGATCAATTATAGACTTTTTATAACTAAAGTAATTTTTATCGAAAACATATTGACATCTAATCTAATAATCCAGATACGTTTGCCAACATAGATAAAAGATGTCGCAAGAGCCATTCACCCAATTGACGCGAGTAGGTAGTTGCAAAAAAGTCAAGACGGCCGTGAGTGAAATGAGAGTGCAAGTAAAAATGCTAATTATTTCGTTAATATTTATTGAATTAGGTACTATTAATTAAATTTTCAACTATATTTATATACAATGAGTGTTTTACGACATATAAATTTAATAGGCATAAGTGGACACGTATCCATTACATCAAATCAAGTTTGGAAGTTTCAAGGTCCCAGGTACATAACTCAAACGGTGCGCTTTATGATAATTCGAATTTAATTTTAGAGCAACTCGTATAGAATGGAATTTCTTCCACCTACATTTTCTTATCTTTAAACTGATAGAATTACACCGCACGATTTTTTTTTTAATTGCTAACTAATTTACAGAAAAAACAATTACATTGAAAAGGGTGTTAATTGTTGTGTGCAGTGGGAAAGCAAGGTTAACATAGAAACGTGCATTTTAGAGATCGATCAGATGTTAATATAAACTAGGTCTCCATTTAGTTATTATAATAATAAAAAAAAAAAAAAAAAAAATGAAAAATCACCACCCAAAATATGCACCACCAACTGATTAAATAGAAAAATTTATAACATAATAAACTTAAATTACGTATGATACTATTCGTTTCGAACCATTTCTGTTATAAAAACAATTCTTATTTATTGCATTTTATTTACGAAATTACGAGAAGCAATTGGCAATAATACAAATAAAACTCAAATAAAGTAAGAAACAATCTAAACGTAAAACTCGCGATATTGATCAGAAATGAACTGATGGTAGTAGAGTGAGTGAAACTCTAGAAAATAAGATTATATATTCTATCGATTATTATTCCACTCATCCATATTTATTATAAATCGTCGAATTTATTTATTTATACGATCTATCGTTTTCACAGTAGATAGTATTGTATATACGGAATTCTTTTCGAATGTAGAATTTACACTGTAAGTTGTAGCAATATGTTTGCTTATTTAATGCGTTATAAAAGTTGAAATGGTTTTATTTAGTAGTACTACCGTAATCCGCCGATAGAAATGTATATGTATTTATACTATTATAGTTGATTTGATATTTATATGGTATGCGGTAGCAGGTTTTGACTGTTTTCACTGCGGGAAACTTCCAATATTTGTTAAGATCATTCTATACTAGCTATATGCATATTCGCATTCTGTTTCGCACATTTCTTTCTTTTTATACTATGCAGCTCCGGTTATGTTAAGAAATACGATCAGTTTCTTTAGAAGAAAACGTGTTTTTCTTTTTCAAAGATTTAAAAAAAAAAAAGATCTCAGTGTAATGATGTAGATACAACGTGGTAATATACTTTTATGTTAACATAATCTTTAATATAATCATCGACAATCGAATAAACAATTAAATAATTATAATTATTATTTTATTTTAGCAAATCGAATAGTTGCAATGCGGCGATTATTAATGGCGCCTGTTTATTGACAAATTTCCCAACTTTCTTCATTAATGTTGTCTGCTGCATCAACACGGTTCATTTATTTATTTTTTTGTGTGCGTAAAATAGAGGCGACCTAAATGATGTAAACGGTGTATTAATATATAGGCACTTTTTTTTTTATTATCGTTTTAATGTCATGAAATGCTGATGGAAAAATGAGAATAAATTATTATTTTGCGTGTACAGTTTTAATTGCTGCCGTCGTAATCACTTTGTTGGTGAATTATTGGTTTTAATTGAAAATTTAATTGTTGAAAGCTAATGATTTATGACGAAAATAGTGAAAAAAAAAAAATCAATCGAGACAAAATTATAAATCAGCACTCCACTTCTCTAGATTTTGAGTTGCTAATCCGTGCACACAAAGGTTACTGTTCTATCTTCCCATTTGTGTCTCTGCATAGCTGGGATATTGTCGATAAAAACAATTCTGATACGTTTATGAAACTGAACTATAATTTCTTGACATGAAAAATAATACTTATAATCGGATTATCTTTTGTATTGTATGAAAATAAGTGTATGCCGGACAATTTTCTCTAATCGACTTCATTTTAATAATGACAATAAAACAAAGCATCATTATGTTAATGAATTAAATCTGAAATTTTCTAATGCATTCATTCATT
This sequence comes from Platypus cylindrus, assembly GCA_949748235.1. Lineage (NCBI taxonomy): Eukaryota > Metazoa > Arthropoda > Insecta > Coleoptera > Curculionidae > Platypus > Platypus cylindrus. The sequence continues at coordinate 9,645,651 of OX456494.1, forward strand.
CATTCATTCATTCCAGCATGTATTTGAACAACGCCTTTCTTGATATGTTGCCTGCGGTAAAATAAAATGAGTTCTATATAGACAGTGGTGTGGAAAAATTTGTACTTATATTAGTAAAAAAATATAAGTTTATATATAGACCATTTTTAAACAAATATAGTTGACATTTGATTTATTAAATTAGGCAAACACTTCCCTATTAAAACTAAATAAATATGTGTATATGTTTCAAATGAAACCGGTTTAAATTCACCGGCAGAAAGATATATCGGAAGATATGACAGGTGAGGTGGTGACGTCAGAAGCTACAAATCGCACACACACACACATACATACACACAGGAAATGCGCCCACGCATAATATGAATATACAGGAGTGGCCCGTGCCGTGCTTTCGACTACATACACACACACACACTATAATATAATGTTATAAATAATAATCTTATATATGTATACAATATGAATGGATAACGAAACTTCATGGTTCATGGTCTACCACCGATGGTTGTTGTTCTTGTTACTACATCAACTTATTCTACGATATGATAGTTCCAAGTTTAGTGTAGACATGACTTGCTTTGCTTTCAAAATGACGACAGCTTAATTTAATGTAGAGCAAACGGGAAATATGGAAGATGATGATAAATTTATTAGGAATTAATATTAACTTGTGGCTGGTTTTTTTTTTTTTTTTTGCTTGAAAATTAAAGCTGCCTAATGATTTTTCGAAGATTACGCTGCGTTTAGACGCAGACACAGAGTGTCTCGATACAGAGTTCAAATATAACTGTCGTTAATTTCAGATAAGATTTTTGATGGATTTCATTTGATAACAGTTAAAAATACGTAAATATTTTTTGTTACTAAATCGAAACATTTAATCACAAATGATTTTCTATATCTATTATTTTCGTACGTGGGTTAATTGATGAGTCGTTTTATGTGTGTACATGAGTTGGTTATAATTTCGTTTATGGCGCCAAGAACTGCTTAAGGGGCCAGCCAGTCAACTTTTAGCGGTAAATGTTTGTTGTGATGGAAAATCAAAACTGAAATCTGTGCTGTGGTACAGAAACTGAACGATTCTTTTCATTTTTCTATAGTTAAATTATTGTTGGTTTTAATGATTTTTTGTTATGATTATCACGTAATATTGATATTACGCAATCCTATTCTTCGATGTGTTTATAGATTATTGTTTAAGGTTTTTAATTTTACTAGCTGCAGTAAATCTTCAATTTATATTGTATTTCTAATCGATATTTTCTAATCTTTCTCCTTCTAATTCCTTACATTTTCCCAAAAGCACAAATCAATAAAACCTAGTAATTCAATATCCACAAAATTTTCCAAGAATTGAAAACTACAGAACAGATTTATGGGGTGTCAACTATGCCTAGCTATAAGTTTAGCTGTCAACATACTTAGTTCGAATATAAATCAGTTTATCGGTGGTGTGTAGTAGAGTCACTTCGTTTTTTTGTTTTATTAGTTACACACTCACACACACACATAGGTAGATATCAATAAAGAAATATATTAAGTTGACATTTTATACTGTCATCGAATTCGGTTTTGTTGTGTAAAACACCAATTGACAATGTCAGTGATGATTTTAATTGAATTTCCATATATTCTTCTAGTCGGCACACTTAAAAAATTATCTAATCTTTTTTTTTTTTAATTTCAGGGTGTGTGTGTAAAGGTACCATACTAAGTATACAATGTATACGGGTGTGTTGTGTTTGTGTGATGACCGTGTGATTCACTGGCGCATAATTTATTACCAAGACAGGTGAAATCCTGTGCCGGTGGTCTTGCTCGTTTTCACGGTGACTTTTATTTAACACATTTCGAATCATATGGGACATGTGGCGCCACACCTAAACTAACGGCCATATTGTACGGCGATCTTTGGTTTTGCGTTGCGACATTAGATACATTTAAGGTCAAATGTTATCAAGTTTATGAGCCGCCTATGGAAATTGAACAAAAATTGATAAGCGTTTTTATTACGATATTTTCAACTTATCGATTCGTTTTTTATTTTATTCTATCGTAATCGATTGTTGAATGTCACTATTTAAAAAATAATAATATTGAAAATGTATGTAGACATCCAGATATACAGGGTGTTTGGAAACAGTTGTTTGAAAATGATAGCACGTAGTATAATATGTGGCTTATGCATTAGTAACACGCAGAAAATTCCCAAAAAAGTATACTCACTTGAATATAATTCGCAAATATAACTTATAACAATTTACCATGATTTATTACATCAAATAAAGACAAATAAGATTTTCTAAATCAGAAAAACCGGCAAAAAAAAAATAATAAATTTAATTTATAGACCCTGACTCAGACAATTTACTATTCGTTGATTGAAAATTCACCTGTACCAATCGCCATTTAAGGTCACTGAAATCGGTATTATTAAATAGGTATAAAAACAGGTGGTGATATCACAATTATAAGTACTATCAAAATCAAATGACCATAAATGGCGATATGGGTGTTTGCTTGCTGCTGCTACTACTAGACGCCACTTACTTGTTGTAACACACACAAAATAACCGATAGACAAAAACGATTATAATAAAGGTGATCGCACATATTAACTACATAGAAAGATACAAGGTTGTGATCAAAAACATGTGTAGGTGGAATGACACAATGTTGTCATTCATGTATTAGTGCATGTTTTTTTCTTTCAATTTCCATGAATATGAAATGATTATCTACTCTACATATACATATGTAAATACATAGTATTATTAACTAATTTATTTTTTAACTGCAGAAGTTCACCTTGAATAATGCTATAGTTAGTTGTATTAAGGAATTATTCTAATTAAAAACAATTTTATTTGCTTTTAAAATTCAAATTGGGTACCCGGCACGATTAGTGGTGCAATATAAATTGACAATATTCTATGTATATGTCGATTGCAATTTAAAAGTGTAGTACTTACGTGGAATTATAGAGTATTTTATTGAGAATTCATATTGAAAATCCAAGGATATATCCGATCATAGATCAAGACCGGGGGGTTTTATTTTAAGCCTACGCATTTTTGTCTGTAAGTCTGTCTCTCTCTGTTAAACGCCACTCAGTTTCACCTTTACATAAATACAGATATATGTATGTATGTATAATAATGTTTCATGCATGTACACCTTTCAATGAATTGGTTTTCGATTATTTAAATAAATGCTAATTTGATTGGTTTATTGTGACGTCATTAAGTGTGTAGGTTTGTCCCGATCAATCGAATCGAACCACATACATATTCATTATATTTTATTTATGGAACAAAACGAAATGTTTTGCTCTTTCGATATTTTTTTCTTTTTTTGTGAATAGTTCAAGCGGAGTAAATCGCTTTTTACGTGTTGAGAGTGGTCGAGTAAAGTAAGTAATCACTTACGTCGCTAGAAACGTAAATATTAAATCGTTTTTAATAGTAGTAGGCTGACATTTTAGGATCAAATTGTCAATTAAAACTTGACTTGATTAAAATCAAGTTGATATCATTTTAAATAAAATATTATTGCGAGGCCTACACAAAACGAGTGGCGTCTACTGCAGTTCGTTTGACAAATTTATCACATATTTCCATAAAAAGGTCGATGCTTTTTTTCTTTTTTTGAGAAAATTATGGTCATTTCCGTTCCTACAGAAATAGCAGCAAATCCAGATAACATACACACTCACACACACACATACAAAGAAAAAATTAACTAAATTGTTTAAGAAAACAAGTATTTTATAAGGCCCACGTTCTTTTGTACGATCATATTTATGATGAAAAAAATATCTTTCAAATAACGACAAAAAGAACAAAAAAAATATTAACGAGTTTAAAAAAAAAAATATATTGTTGTTTTGCTATAGAGAGGGTGGGTGTGTAGGTAGGAAAAAGTGAAATAATATTTATTTAACATAGTGACGTATACGTCTAGTTGGTTTCAAATCAGATAAAATTATTAATTTTTCGGAATCCATCCCTTTTTGTTTCACGAAAATCACTGGCATCACCATCTCGAACACCCTGTATATTGTATATCTAAATCCTACACATACAGGATACATTCACGATTGAAAATACATAATTTAGTTTTACCTACGCTAATTCTAATCCAGTTTACTTTTACCTTAACCTTAACGCCATATTTGTAAGATTGCACTTGCGCCTCTATCACAGTCTAGTATAGGTAAATGTAATTTATCATTATTGCACTGTGTGTGCTTTTGGTTAAATAGGCTTTTAGCGTAATAAATAACGAGGTTAATCAGTTTGTTTCTACACGAAAATAATATTTATATTCTCATTTTTAATTTACTTCTCATGACTATGATGAGGTTATGCCAATATCTCAGCTTCCATAAACAAACAACCTTTACATATATACACACACACACACACACACACAGACGGACACGGGCATACATGATGTTTGCGTATCGATAATTATATTCGAATAATTCATCGATTGGGTGGTAAAAATTGGGTAGTAAAAAAGTATCGGTTTCTTTATGTTCGTATCCAATTTAAGGCAAATAAATAAAAATAACATAAATATTGTAATCTGTTAAGTGAATTCTTAACATGTAGATGTATATATATATATATATATAAATGACCGTTATTAACAACGTTCTTCTTCTGTTGTTTTGTATTTTTATTATTGAATTGATCCATTATTTTTTTGTATTTCGTTAATTAGAGGACAATTTCCATCATTTTATATTGACTGATAAATGTAAATTATTGTTTGCTTTGGATTTAATTGTCGAATCGTTTTTTTTTTTTATATGGAATCGATTATTCAGAAAAATGCAAATTGCATCAACAAGAAGGGAGTTTCAAAAAACTAAATGTTGCCAATTCTGCACATATTTACAAATAGATTCAATCATACGTAATTCGTTTAAGACATAAATTTAATTCTACTAGGTATTTATCAAAGTTTCGTACGCCACTGTGTGGCGCCCAATGAGATACAACTTCCACTAATTAATTATCTGTATTTGCGCAGCAAAATTTCTTTGCTTATGCACCACATACGTGAAAGATTTCAGGATTCTTATTAATAAACTAAAGCCATTTTAATTTGCTAAATTTATTAATCCAATTAGACAGAGAGAAAAAGTGGTTTTCTTTCACGTATATATCCAGTTTAGTTCTGAGTATAGTTGTCAAGAACAGCTTACTGAAACAAACCTATTCAATATTCAAATTCAATAAAATTGACTGAAAAGTTCATATGTACTTATAAATTAAATTGTTGCGTTCTCAAATTTCATCTATTTTTTTCCCCGGCCAATTTTTGAAGACGTGCACAATTTCAATTATTTGATCAGGGGTGGTACGAGTAGTAGAACGCATCGTTGCCAAATCGCTTTTTGTATATGCTAAAATTTTGAATCCCTTTGGGACTTATTAGTACATTTTTTGCTGATAAAGCAGAATGTACGAGTGAATCGATTTCTCCAACCGATCATAAACCTACCGCTTGTATTTTAATAAACAAACTGTTATTATTGCTAGTTATTGATTAGACAGTTTTTTAAGAAAATAATTTATACTATTATTTTACTGTCGCCTGACAAAGATACAGAAATGGAAAATTAATAAATGAAAACTAGAAAATTGTTAACTAACGAATTAAGTAATTTGGATCTTGTTATATTGATTATTAAGCCGTAGTGATAACATGATAATAATGCTAATTTAAGTACACATAAACTGAATATCAAACAACTATTATGCATAAACTATAAGTACGTGACATTTCCTTATTAGTTGCGAAAAGAACGAACTCGAGATGTAAATTATTCCATTTTTCTTGAATATATTTACCCATAATGATGATGAAATTGCAACAATGTTATAAAATATTCTAAAAAGAAAGTCCGCATGTGTGTACCACTTTTCCATATTTATTAATTTACTTTTAAAAAATAAAAAATAAACTTTTTTCTTTTCACTAAATAATAATAATGAAAACTTTAATCCAACAATAAAATTATTTATTTTATTTATCAATAGAAATTTTATGAATGAATATAAAATTAACGTGGGTGCATAACACTCACACACACACAGATACATTGTTGAACTTTTATATGTTTCATAATCCGAATACATAATAATATATGTACATATAATAATAATAATAATAATAATAAAATAAGAATAATTTAGAAAACGGTTTACCTTGGAAGAGGAGAAAAACGTTCATTCACCACCACCACCACCATTACTGCCATTGCAAAGAAATATACTATAATTTCTAGGTCAAAACTTTAATTATCAACGTCTGTCGCACGTAAAAATGCATGGAAGCGAGGGTTTACATAATTCTCGGGTTTTTTTTTTTTGCGGAACGAACGATAGAACTTCTTGAGCGATAAATCGATGCGCGAGAAAACTTGCTTACGGCTGCGCTGCACGTAGCGAAATTTGTATCGACATTGGTATCTAGACAGTTTATTTAATGCATAAAATAGAGTTGGTACTCTACAGTACCGATTATGTGCATTAAACGATTAAAATTAAACGAACCCATACATAATTCATATTGAATAGGAAAGGAGATAAATTCTCAAACGCCATAGAATTAGTGGCGCCCTTTAGAAAACGATCATCAAAACAATGAAAGGAAATCTTAAAATTAAAGTTAAATCATGTCCCATTGTTAGTATAGATACTAGGAGGATCATTAATATATGTATTATGATGCTGTGTTGTTGTTGTTGTTGATGAGGGGCTAATAAAACATAAAATGTAATTAATATTAATTTGAAACCATTTAGAATAATGTAGTTCGAACGGTGTCTGTAGATCTGGATAATCCAGATAAATAATCAATACCGATTCGTATCTGTAATTAATTTTTAGTTAATTAGTAAAAATAAATACGTAAACTAAATGGGTATTTAAATAACGATAGGAATCTGTCAGTGCATCCGAAACTGAAGCACAAGTATAACGCATTTAATAAAACTGTAATTAAGATTTATGAATACAGATTAGTGTTGCTTAAGCATTTTTTTTCTTTCCTTTAATAGAACGTTTTAGTACCTATGTATACGAGTTAGTACTAAATTTAAATATAAAAATTATCACATGGAATCAAACGGTTTATTTTTTTTTTCTGTTTTTAATTAAATTTAAAACATAAAATGGCATAATAAGACTTCAAATAAAAAAACAAGGACCAAACCAAATTCGATAGGCGCGCTCAATCGACGACAGGATTTATATTATTAATCGATAAATTTAAGTCTTTAAAAGGTGGAAATCTTTAAATTACTCGAATGCCTACCACTTTTACGCCGTTCAACTTTTTCTTTTTTCTTTGGATTTTAAAGGTGCACCAGCTCGCGCGTTTATTGAGTGGATACCCACCACCACCAACCAATTAAATTGGTCGCATAATAGGAACATAAAGGCACGTGTGTGTTTATCCAATAAAATAATGTTTTATCAAATTTACAGATCAGTTTTTCTTTAATTTTTTTTTGGCAATGATGGCCAAAAGTCGATCGATAACGCGAACGTTGCGGGCAATAAAAATTGTCTGTCGATCAAAATCGTATTAAAATGAAAGAATTTAAAATTTTATTTTGTTGAGTAGAATTTTTTTAGCCAATTAATGGTTTTATTGAATTAAAAAAAAAAAAAAAAATAGTCGTTTCTCAGAACTAACTAGATACGCCATTAATTATCCAGATCATCTATTTACGTTATCAGGAAATATTCAACTATAATTTATTACAATTAATTAAATAAAATATCAATTCAAATATAAAATTATTAAGTGTAGAGAAACTACAAGAAATTTATAATTTGCCAATCAGGAATATCTCGTAGTACACATACCCCGTCCCGCTCTTTATCCCCCGCCCTCGTTTTTAATATAATTAAAAAGGAACGCTTATTATTTATTACGTGATTAAATCCTGACACAGAAAGTTAAGATGGTACATATTAAAATCGTGTTCCACTGGACGAACAATAGTTAAGGTCAAGGCCATTGGGCGGTGACAAATACATTCTCATTATCTTCAATATAGACAATTTAATGAATTTCAATACGAGTGCTACTGTTCTAATCATAAATATATAAAGTCTCATCAATTACACATTATTATTAAATTCTTTCTAATGTCACAACTGTCACCAGTACAGGTGGTCGTTTATCAGCGAATCAATTTCATTTTGTCGACGTCTTCTTCTTCAATCGTCTTCCTCTAGATACTTAATTGGCGTGTGAACATATCATTATTTGTCCTTCTCAGATGAAAGAATTGACAATGCAACAAAATTGAAAGTATATGTCTATTTTGATGTTGACTTTTCATATTTACTTTGTATTTAATAATAATGAGTAATGTAAATTGAAAATGATATCCACTGATATTAAGTCATTGAAAGAAAACATGTCAATGTATAATGTATTAGAAAAAATTAAGTAAAATCTTTCATTTCCAACCTCCCGACTCGAAGGATTTTTTATGGGATAATTAGAATTAGCGGCAGTAAGTATAATTTGTATAGGTAATCAAAAGATATTTTCAGAATAGTAAATCATTAAAACAAATTACGATATGCCACACAAATTTATTCAGGTCGATTGGATATTGCCATAATCTGCCACGCTTGATTAATATATATGGCTAATAACATTGAAAATAATATGCATATTATTGAAATACATTTAAATAATACGAGAAATACTTGTTCCAAATATACTCTCAATATACGAAATGTACGGTTGCAATAACATTCCGTTCGATATTAAAGAATTCTTTGATAAGCGAGTAACGGAAAACTACAAAAAGATTTGGCAACTGCTGGCAGAGCGTTTTAATAAAGCGCGAATGCATCGACTTACCGCCACGCAGTCATTGTGTTGCTCTGCGCAGCCGTAATAAATTCGAAATCTACTGTAAATAGAAAGCGAATGTTCTTATACATAATTGAATCTTGTTTTTTTGTCACAAAATTCTTATAATTTTCTCGTTCCATATACTGCGACTCCCACTAATAGACGATCTAATCATAATGTCGGAAATAATCTGGTACATGTGTGTATGTATGCAAAAGTTAAGTGCGTATTTTAACTGTAATTGAATGTTTCAAATTCATTTCCCTTATAAAGACTTCTCTCTCTCTCTCTCTCTCTCTTTATAGCCAATAATAATAAAATTCTTTTACTAATTGCAAAAAAAGAAGCAGAAATTACGTAAATGCTTGCAAATTGAGATCATTTTTTCAGTTAATTTTCAAGAAAAGAATTAAAATAAAAGGATTATTGTATGGACTGTGCAAGTAATGATAAAGACACCATAATGTTATATAAAAAGCAATAATTTATCGCATTCTCTCAATAATATTAACTTTAGATATACAGATTGTGACCTTTTTATTTATCCGCAATATTTATCGCTTCCATTTCAAATGCAAAAAACTGACGACCCTTTAAATTAAACTGAAACTGATAGTAAATGAGGACTAAAACAATTGAAAGAGTGTGTGTGTGAGAGAGAGAGAGACAAACCACTATCATGTGCCGCCAAGTTAAGATCTTATTTATGTTAAATGGATTGACTTGGCCAAGTGTGGAATCGTTAGGATGGCATATTATTATACTCGTATATTATTCGCAGTGCGATATGATAATCACGTTTAATATAATATTTAGCGTGCGGCATCGACAATGGCGAACTGTACAATATAATAAAAATCTGATCAGAATAGTCTCAGCTAAAGGGTGGAGCTGGTTTGTTTATGATTGTTTCGAGCTTGTGTTTCGGTATTATGAATAAATAGATAAGAATGTGTTCCACTAGATTGATACCGTTAATGGTTCAAATAGAGGTTTATTGTAAATCATTTATTTAATGAGACAATACGATTCGATGGTTAAAGAATCGATTTTTTTTGCGCAACTAGACTGACTCGTATATTCTGATTTATCAGCAAATACCGTATGTACTAATAAGTCCTCAAAGGGGTTCGAAATTTTATCATACAAAAAGCGATTTGGTAACAGCGTTCAGTTTTGGTTGGTGTAGTGTTCGGTTTGCTTTAGTGTTGTGGCCCCGCCCCTTCGGATTGGAGTTAGTTTGAGCCTTTAAACTTTGGTGATGAATCTATGCGTATAGTAGATAAACTTAATCTTTAAATCGATACGATAATAAAAATAGATCGTTGATATCTTATTAACATCTGATGTCTTCTCTCTCTAATCTTCACTCTTTAAAAATAAATAAAGTGTAAAAATTTCGATGTTTCTCGAAGATTAGATGAATAATGAAACCATAAAACCACTTCTAATCGAAACTAAAACAAATAAAATTTCGAAACATTTAATTAATGTTAAATCTAGAAAGATAATTAGCTAATAAAAGGAGATATAGTTAATCAAGGCGGCATTTTTCAGATAACAGAGGCGCTCTAGAGCAGCAGCAACAACAGCAGCTCTATTATATATTTTAATTTCGAATAAAATCTTGTTTATTAAAAATAAAATAGTAATTAAAAGTATAGGCTTGATAGAAATGGAGAATTTTTATGTTGTAATAAAATCGATTAACAGTCAAAATTCTCAATATATCGATTTAATTCTTCTATTCCCGGTACCATTTCATTCGAAAGCTAAAACTAATATTTTTTTTTCTCCAATACAGCTGTCAACAACAACAACAACAACAACACTCCAATATAATTAATGGCAATTGTTTGAGGCTAAAAAAAAAAAAAAATGAAATAAAATGATTTACACCGTGTACAAGAACCAAAAGGTTCTTGTAACGCATTAAATATACGGTTTTACAGGATAGTAATACCTCCGCAGGTTCCCATAAGGTTCTGTAACATTTATTACTCGAAATTCTATTAAGTTTTTGGCCAGTCCATTTCTGTATTTATACGCTGTCAGTTCTCATTTTATTACGAAAAAGAAAATATTTACATTAGACGTCAAGTATTCTGTGTGTAATTGAATAGCTTTTGTGTGTGTGTGTGTGTTTTTCTTTACGTGCCTCATTTGCACCTTTATTAATGGACCAATAAATAAGCTCTATTAAAAACTGAAAAATAATCAGTTTCTAAGTCGTAAATTTTCTGTATGGATTTATAATCGATACCTGCAAGAATTTAATTATCAATAGACAATGTTATTTTCAAAATTTCGTCATTTGTTTTTCGGATTTTATAAGATGCAATTAGGTGCTGTGTACTCGGACGCGCAGAGAACTAAAGCGGGTAAAATCTATGCCCGGCGCAGCACGGGACACTAACTAGTTCCCTTGTATTTTTCGATATAATCAATATGGCTGGCGTATAGTTCATAAAAATAAATTTTGAATAATACTAAAATTAACTGCATAATAATAATAATAATAATAATAATAATAGAAAGGACTGGGTGTTGTTGTTTTTTACCATCTAGCGCGAAACTCCGTGGAGGCGTTATATAACTAACAATAATTATTATTATTATTATACGTAGATATCTACTTCCTCAAAAATATATTTCAATTGTATATCTATATGTGTGTGTGTGTATGGATAGAAATTATTCTTATATAAAATGTTCATTGTTATTTTGTGGCTAAATTAATAATTTAACCCCCCACACACATGTTCACGCCTACTATAATTATTCTCTTTGATGAGTCAAACTAGAAATTTTTTAAGTTATTTTCGCAAAATTCAATTTGAAAAATGATAGATTTTAAATATCATTTGCGCACCATGAGAAAATGAATACACGCAAACACGCGAAATAGAAAGATACGTGGAAATGAGATAATATAAATTTATATGATTATTAATTTCAAATGTAAGGAAATCGCATTTCAACAAAAATTCCCTCCCGTAATTTGTCATATTGCATGTTGGTTGGTTGGTTGGTTAGCGGAATATGTAAAATGAGTTTATAGGAGATTAAATTTACTTTTTGAGCAAATAATGATGGCAAATTTCAGAGGTCAAATTATAAATTTTAATATTCCGATGTGTATTATCCACCAAAAAAACTTGGGTGCGCCAAGACCTTTACACGTTGTAATAATATCTATGTGTAATAATAGTAGATTACAAGGCGAGCGGGGAAACTTACCATTACAGTCAAAAGATTAGTATGGCAAGCTGACACCGCGAGGCTTGTATACTATTTTATTCCAAATCGCATACTTTCAATTTTTAAATCAATAAAATAAACAAATAATAATTAACATTTTTAATAGGACTGACTAGTGGCAATAATATTTTATTTATACAAAAATTACACAGGAGCAAACATGTATTTTTTTTTTTTGATTTGTTACAATTTATTTATATATATTTTTATTAATTAATTCTAACAAAACAAAATAAATTATCGAACTCTAAGAAGTTGTTTTGTTTGGTTACTTTTGTCTAGTAAGTTAGGTTAGGTTAACATCTATTGTCTTAAATATCATATTTTCTAAATAATGTTTTTTATCATTTAAAAGTACTTACCTATTTGTTTCTTTTTTTTTTTAATTTAATTTCTTTCTTGTACTAATAATTGGTTATTTTATTATTAATAGACTTTTCTTATTTTTCTATTCACTACGGAATGGGGGATGAAAGATACACTCACTCTCTAGTTAGATCACCCCACACATACATAAATTTGAAAACAATTAACATGCCAGTTTCTATGTAACCTTTGAAGAAATAAATACATCCGCCATTATTTTCCCGGCCGCCTTAGCGGGGAAGTATATTACTTGCCGCTTCTTCTTCTTCTTAAGTAAAGAATAGCCTATTTTCAAACTTTTTCAATGTCAATAATAAATGCATTACATTTATGCGATTTGGAATAAAATTATATTCTAATATATTATCAATATAATTTAACACTATTTTTATGGCATGAAAAATAAAAATCGAACCAATTAAACTTCAAATGCATGCGAAAAGACACATTTTATTATAATAATAATTATTATTCATCAGGTAGGTACCACTCGACGTATATATATATATATATCCGATTAGAGGGGTACCTACGATAATGTAAATATGAATTTCAATCATAAATCAAATTAAACTTTGCGTGTTAATTACACATTGTCGTTGTGGATAGTTGAGTTGAGAGAATTTAAGTTCTGGTTGTATGTAAATCAGGAGACCGAATAAATTTTCTTCACCGTCTTTTTTTTTTGTAATAAAATCAAATGTAATGGAAAGATGACCATGCGTGCGTGATATCAAGACATTGCTTGTTTGATTCTGTGTGTTTTTTTTTTTTCATTTTGTTTTTGGTATGAACGTGAGGGATGGAGAAGGGGACCAGTTTAATGTGTTCGATTAAGTTGCCATTTTTCTCTGCTAAATAGTTGTAAAATTTATGATTTTTCAAAACTGGTATGAAAGTTAAATGCCAATAGAAAGTGTTTTTATTTTTTGTGCTTTGGATTTTTATAAATTTCAATTGATTGACAGTTTAATGTCAATACCAAACATCCTTATAAAGAAAATTGGATGTATCCAACTAATATACATGGTAATTGAAATGAAAATAAATAAAACGTACGTGTAATTTGGCAGTAACAAAAACGAATTGAATCGCGCGCGCTTACTTCATATACATATTTAGTATAGATATAATTAAGCAGGTTCCTTATACAGTACCAATACATACATAATGCGTAGATATTATAAAGACATTACAGATTTTATATATAATAATTTTGTCGTATCAACCGAAAAAATCTTGTCCATAGCCCTCTTATTAACCTTAATTTTTCCTATTCGTATAACAGGATTATTGATAGGTTTTAAGTACTGATGATGATGACATTAACTGCTTGATTATACGTATCAGCGCGTACTATTTTCGAAAGTAGTAATTTACTGTTAAATTAAATACTAAGACCAAATATTAATTATTGCATATTAATTTTGGTGTGACGAAATACTTTTTTTATTGATGAATAGTTTCGTATACTCGGCATTAAGAGAGCTCAATAAATTGAAGCGGAAAAAAAACATGCTCGATTCATTTCAAAGCTGCTAGTTTAAAAACGAACACAAAAGAAATCTGCGAGTACTTATAAAAAACCAAAGCCAGGAAAACACTTAGATAATATTTTCTCTGGAATCTTACCGTCCGCAAAAAAAATAAATAAAAATCTTTTATAATTGCCATTTAATTACAACATAAATTCCAGTCAATGAAAATTCACACGTATCATTTTCTTGTGTACGGCCTCTCACTCATAAAATGAGAATTTTTCCAAATATTTATCATTCACTTCTCCGTCACCGATCTATGAGAACTATTTAAGGATTTCCATATAAACATCCATGTATAGTTCGTCTCATTTTATTAAAAAAAAAACTTGAAGTTCAACGGTAGAATTGAAAGACGATGTATGTTTAGTTTTTTAATTTAAATTTTTTAATGCAGGTTTGGTTTGGTTGAAAATGGACCTTGAAAATATAAATACAACATTGTGTTTGAAATTAGGTTTAAAAACAAGCTGCTTTTTGCACACAAGGCAATTTATCATCAAGTAAAATCGGATGGACTATATGCGAATGGGAAATTTGCGGCTCTTCTACCCACTTGAGGTGCGACAACAAATAATTTTCACACACTGTACATACGTAGTAGGTACTTTTTCTAGTATGTATCGTTCCACACTAGCAAAAAAAAAACAAACAAAATAAAATACTGAAATAACAAATATTTAGAATGCGTATCGTCGTATACTAGATACACTCGTACATACATAGGCAACTGAATATACAAAACATGTACATGGTAAACCACTTTGCGACACTACCTTTGCTGGAAGTTTTAACTGTTAACGCAAAATGATTTCATTTATTTTATTTGTTATTTGTGTCCTCCGGATCGGGGCATGAAGGATTTTCGCTATGCATGCGCTTTGTTCTTTACCGATCGGAATTTTTATTAATTGTCTTATTTTGGATTCGAGTACGTACGACATGTTTAGAATGAAAAGGGAGAAACAGACTTCCTCGTACATTTTGCTTTATCAGCAAAATACCTGGCAGTACTAATAAGTCCAAAAGGGCTTTAAAATTTAAAAACCAAAACCGATTTGGCAACGATGCGCTCTACTACTCGTACCTGCACCTCGATCAAATAATTGAAATTGTATTCATCTTCAAAAATTGGCCGGCGAAAAAGTAGATGAAATTTGACATTTCGAAACAATAAGTTATAAAAAAAAATGCAACAATTTAATTTATAAGTAGAAATGAACTTGATATATGAATTTTTAAATCAAATTTATTGAATTTGCGTTAAATTTTCTTATGTGGCATCCTCTGATTCTGTTGCTTTGGTAACAGCGTTCGGTTTTGGTTGGCGTAGTGTTCGGTTTGCTTAAAGTGTTGTGGCCTCGCCCCTCAGATTGGGGTTAGTATGAGCCTTTAAAACATTTGGACGAATGAAGCATATAGATAGATAGTTCATCATTTAATCATATGTAAAAAGAACGGAGAGAAATCGACGCTGTTGCTATTTAACTGAATTTTAACTTTATCTAGCAAACAAGGGGGGTGTACCCATTTGTCTGTTCTAGTGTTCATTTTAATAATAATAATAATAGTAAAAATGTACTAGACAGTCTTACAGCTTGCCATCCAATTCATTAATTTACTCTTTTATTTCGTATTCCGTTTTTAATTCAGGTCCAACCAGACCTGTCACATTAATAACTAATGAATATAAAACTACCTTAAATTGATAATCATTAATCAATCCTTCGAACTTTTCGGATACTTAAAATTTCACGAACCACTTTTATAATAATTTTAAATACGACAAGCAGCCATCATCTAAATAATTCTTATCCTAATTGAAAATAACTATAACAACTTGGAGGTCTTCAATTTCAAAATCCACCAAAATATCCATTCTTCATTAGTATTCTTGATCTGTCCGACTAACTATGTTATATTATATACTATTTTTCTCTCTCTCTCTCTCTCTCTCCAACTTAATACATTTAAAGCAAGTAAGTAAGTAAGTAAATAAGTAGAGAGCGCACTGATAATTAAGCGCCTTTTTGAACAAGAAAATGTAATTCGAAAAACGGACCTCACACAGATCGGTTGTTGATTTTGTGGCAAAAAAAATAAAAACGAACGCATTTTGACATTTAATAGAGAAAAAAGATACAATTTGATTGTCTCGATATAATCTCCCGTTGAAAGATTTAAATTGATTTTATTCTTTTAATTGGTTGGAATAATCGTTTTTTTTTTTTTTTTTTCTTAAAATCTCATCTCGAATGTTTTTGCCTTTGTAGAATTTATTCCAAGTGTAAATTTAGCTTAGCGGTGACAGCATGCCAACATAAATTATCCATTAAATCCAATCTTTCTAATTTCTATTTTTCTAATACCGCATTCGACTAACTAATCTGATTTTAATAGAACGAGCACGGGAGCGAATCATGAAAATTTTCAATCTAACCAACTTTCTCTCTCTCTCTCTGTCTCTGTCTGTCTTTCTCTCTATAGTATAAGTATAGTATGACTATGTATAATCTCTTTTAACATTTTTTTCATTAAATACTTAAGACTAATTTATTGAAATTGTTATTTGTCACCGTTTGTTTTCATCTCTAACTATTGAATACTAGATTCAATTAAATCCTTTATTAAACAATGAATCTAAGAAGCCGCAACGAAAACTAATGTTCATGGATTAAAAACTACCATAATTTATTGATTTAATATTTAAAAGATTATTTTGTTTTTCTCAATTATGCGGTTAATTTATTATGTAAATTTTGTTACTTTTACAAATTACTAAAATCTCCGTTTTCGTTGTTATTGGTGTTCTATTATCACGCAATGTGGTGATTTTTGGTTAAGAACGAACAAAAATCTTGATATTCTAATGGAACCTGAAAATATATTCCGTGATAATTAAAAACAAAATATTCAATGTTCCCTGTGAGATATTTGTGTCTAATTAAAAACACCACAGCACAGATCGAAATTGATTGTGTTGAATTCGTAGAAAATCTCGTCGTCGTCGAATTTTAACGGTAAATTTCATTACTTCGAAATTAATAATAATAATAATTAGCTTCTTCTTTTCCTACTTTATTACAATTATGATAAATTTCATGTGTTATTTTTTTTTTATCTTGTTCACTCATCGAAATTTCTAAAATAAAATTCCACCAGATTTTTTCGTGTGGTTGACAAGATCTGGGGAGTTTTTCCACGTCATAATTTTAAACATTAATAATAATAAATTTTATCAAAACATGGTAATATCGTAAAACAAATTTTTAATAGTTGTATAATATTTATAATCATTAACTGGCTGAGTTACGTTGACTGATATTCAAAAATGATGCGATAAAATTTTCAATTTATTTCAATTTCTAAAACTGAATCTATTTCGAAAAGTCAATTTACTAAATTCCCTAAGGATATCTACGTCTTATTGGCAGGTGTGGCTCAAAATCAAATAAATTAATCATCGAAAGCAAAAAAAAAAAAAAGGAGTAAAATCAAATAACATACGGGTGGGCTGCGTTTAATACTTCAATAAACCATTACGGAGATACTACTCTCTTATATCCTGATTATAAATTATTATTGTTCAAACAAATGATACAGCACTTAAAAAAGGAAACTTCGGTAAGTATCTACTAGTAGTATGTAGTTGGAAATAAATATTTTTCAATTTAATAACACAATAAATAAATTGTCGATGGAGTAATTAGTTTGTTGTTGTTTTGTGTAAGAAGGGAGCTTTAATCGATTAAATGCTTCCGGTACGGAACGGTCAGTGTATATGGGACCTGTGATTAATATTACACTTCAGATAGGTATGTGCGCATAGATTTATCGCTGTAGTTCTCTGCGCGTGAATAATTAAAGCGGCTGCTGTATGTGCGATGTGGATGAAACTGAGCGGTAACGCACAAAATCTGGAATTATAAAAAAAAATTTATTTCATAATTTTTCATTGGTATTTTGAGGTTGAATTCGTTTTCTTTATGCAAAAAGTCGTTTAATAAATTTGGTCCCATTAAACATTATTTGGAAAAGGAGGTTTAAATTAACATTATTTAAATTATATTCATTCAAGTGACCGGTTTCCAAAGCAATTAGCAATAAATAATTTAATACTATTACATTTTGTTAATTGCCACATTTATATATCGTTAAATAAGAACTAATTAGAAAGATAAATAGATTACCTACATATATTTATATCTATATATATATATACATTCGATATCGCTTTTAATAATTTGCAGTTTAAAGATCTGTTAAAATATTCGAAATTCACTTATGAATATTTATAAAGAAAATCTCGTGTGTTTCTTTTGCGGTGAATTGCGTCCCCGTCCTTATCAAAAGATATAAATAATTACGGGTAATTTAACCCTTTTTAAGCAATAAATTTTATTAATTCGAGTGAAAATAATAATAATAATTCGGCCGGCTATATGATATATGTATGTGAATGGATCTTGTGACAGACGTGAATTATGTATATAAAATGATAAATCGATATTCGGAACGATTAGCCGCAGTGATGAGCCGTGATATGGCGAAACACGAGTGATGACATTTTATTATAAATTTTTAGTGGTTCGAGTTTAATGACACGTTCATTTTTATATAGTGGATTTTCGAACAAATAGAAAAAGATTTAACTAAATAAGAAATTATTTATGTATTCATCTAATAGATGTTTTCAGGAAATCGAAAAAAAAAAAAACAGTCTTTTTAATCCTCATCAAAACATGAAATCTTTATTTTATTTATATCCATGTTTATTATAGTTGTTACTAAAAGTACAAGGAATCTCTTCGATGTAGTCTTTTTTCGAGCTTATATAATTTGTGTCTTATTCTTTTCTTGTGCTTTACTGACGTTTTTTAGTAGTGCAGAATCGGATTCTGGCTTTCCTGATAGGCAGATAGATGCAGGAATTTATCGAGTTTTATAGAGCGAACAAATCTGAAATTACAATCGATAATTAGACAAGCAAAATGGACCGAGATTTGAATAGATCACTGATTAAGTTTTTGAGTTTCCAAAGTTTAGTTGTAATACACAGAACAGCCAAAATACGATCCTGTTTCATATTTTCTTATAAACAAAACATGTAAATACCCATCTCGATGAAAATAAAGTTGTATCTTTTACTGTTTTTCTTTCTCTTTCAAAAGGAAAAAAAAAAAGAACAACATTCAATGTAATAAAGTCATCGAAAGGCTCCAATGGTGAAATTTATTGCATTCCAAATGGTAAAATCTTGTCTGTTCTGTCACATACACACACACACACCATATAATAATATTAAACCAGAAAAATTTTAAGATTCGTCGTCTTTATGTGCCAGTGCCACACCCCTTAGAACAATTTTCATCTAAAGAAAGAAAAGAGAAAAGATCTTTGAATTAAATCTTATTTTATTATTGAGAGTTTTTTGGTTAAATAAAATTACGTTTTTTTGTGTGTATAGAGATAAGCGGAATGACGATAAAAATGCGTTTCCTCAATCATGGTGGTCTTCTTTTCCATTTAAGATTAAAAATCAACTTTCTAGTGTGATTAGTGAACTAAAGATTACGTTATTTTTTTGTAAATTTAATTAGTATAGTTCTTTATAGGTTGTAAGACTGTATAGTACATTTTCACTATTATTATTATTAAAATAAACACTAGAACAGACAAATGGGTCCAACCCCATTGTTTGTTAGGTTAAACTTACAATTCAGTTCAAATGGCAACAGCGTCGATTTCTCTCCGTTCTTTTTACATATGATTAAATAATCTATCTATATGCTTCATTCGTTTAAATGTTTTAACGACTCAAACTAACCCCAATCCGAGGGGCGGGGCCACAACACTTTAAGCAAACCGAACACTACGCCAACCAAAACCGAACGCTGTTATCAAAGCAACAAAATCAGAGGATGCCATATAAGAAAATATAACGCAAATTCAATAAATTTGATTTAAAAGTTCATATATCAAGTTTATTTATAATTGTAAATTAAATTGTTGCGTTTTTTTTATAACTTATTGTTTCGAAATCTCAAATTTCATCTACTTTTTTCCCGCGGTCAGTTTTTGAAGATGAGCACACAATTTCAATTATTTGATCAGGGGTGGTACGAGTAGTAGGGCGCATCGTTGCCAAATCGCTTTTTTGTACGATAAAATTTTGAAGCCCTTTGGGACTTATTAGTACATCTGGTTTTTTGCTGATAAAACAGAAACTTTCTGGAGGGAAGTTTTTACGCAGCACACGAATTGACAGAAATCTTAATTTCCAATTCTTATCTGAATAAATTCAATTTATTTCACAACACGTCAACTCCAAATCGATTACTCAATCAAAAATAATCAACAAAACTATTATGATTTTAACAATATTGTCAAGTATGTTACAACATGTAATTTTCAGTTCAATTGGCGCCTTGATGATTTCTTCTTTTTATTATTATGCAACAACAAAGTAATCTTTTTTTTTATTACTATTATTATTATTCATATAGATAGATATACATATGTATATTATAAAGTAACTACTAAACAAATTCGAAAATATAAAAATGATTGTTAATAAAAATTTGTTGAACACATGCTGAGCGCGAAGTAATCTCCCATTGCTAACTATAGAGAGAGTGAGAGAGAGAGAGAGTGAGTTTGGAATCAAAAAATTTAAAATTCAATTCCAATATTTTTTTATCTGCATCGATGCTAATGTAAACGTCGTCAGTACTCACTCAATAATATTAATAATAATAATAATAGCCTAGCTATTCTAGAAATCGATCTAATCGGATCGGGCACGAGCTGTTTTCGATTTTTTTCCGTTGTCATTTATTTATTTCTTTTTTTTTTCTTTTTTTTTCATTACAATAATAAAATAACCATCACAACAAATGGTATTGAGTGAGTAATTTGAATAATTTAAAAGAACGGTTTTTTTTTCTTTTCTATTTATTCGAATTTGCATATAAATACATCGTACTTTATTTAATTGAAGTATGAAGTTAGCCAACAATTTTATTAGATAGCAGACGATTATAATACATATGTACATACATACATATACTTGTTTGGTGTTGGTTTTATAATTGTGTTTTGCATTTCGAAATGTCATTTAAAGACGATGAGATTTGCCTTGTATCAAGGCAAAGGTAATCAAACGGTATATGATTGTTTTCTCTGTATGTCAAAATGTCCAGTTTTATAGCGTCTATTCCCCTCAATGCATAAATCGAATGTTGAAAAAAATTAATCCAAAAAGCTCGAGATCCCCACTAGAATTGACTCCCATCAAAAAACGGAACAGGAGATTAATATATTTAATTAGTATTTGACAATTCTATACATAACGAATAGATTTTATTTGATACGGTAGGAAATGAAATTTTTCGGAAACTTTTATTTTTTTTTTTTTGAGGCAGATGAAAAAAAATTGTTCTCGTTCCCCTGAGCGCCAAAAGCGGAGCTTATAGAATTCAATTTCGATTTATTTGATTTTAAAAAGCGTGACTTTTTTGTGTTACACATTAAAAGAGAGAGAGAGAGAGAGGATAATATAGTATCGACGAGAGCTAATGAGTCGGTTACAGTTAATTTTGAATCCTTTAATGAGGATTTCATTTTTTTTAATGACTTTCATGAATGATTCATTATTTGGAGATTAGAAGAACCATAGAGAAAATTGGATTTTAGGCTGTTGGTTGATTGATGGCCGTCAAATTTGTCAATATCAACATGGAAAACTTGTAATAATAAAATCTATAGAAATACAATCATAATTTTACGTTGGCAAATCGAGGCACATCTCAATTTTATAACCGTTTCCAATTTAATAATAATCTGATTTTATTTATTCAAAAAGTACCTACACAACACACACACACACACACACACACACACGTATATAATCATAATCGTAAAAACACAATAAAATTTAAACACTTCATTTTACAAGAAAAATTATCTTATACGGCCCCGCTTGCTATAGCCTCATGCGGGGTTGGTAAAGTATGAATGGCTATTTATTCATTTATACAAATTGTAATCATAATATTAATTCGATTTATTGTGAGATGCGCGCTGTGTTTTGAAAATATGGAAACTAGGTATTCTATAAAATTAAATTTTTATAATTTGAATTATAATTATAAAGTAAATATTGTCATGGATTAAGTGGATGCGACCCCCAGCCGATTCTTCCTGCCGGGATTAAAATAAGAAAATTTGCATTTTATAAGTTCATTCTTGTAGTTTAATATATATTTTTGGTGAAGGGGGGGGGGGAGGATAACATAATATGAGAAACTGTTTTATTCAACAGTTTGTTTACATTTCTTGTGTCAATAAAAATTATCATTAAAACCAAAACCGATGGTGATTTTTATAGAAATTTGACGATCACTCATGAACACGTTTTTCCTACTTTTATAATTCACTTGGAGACATCGACAGGCAATCAGAACGGTATAACGCGATCGTTCGTTACACAAATTCAATCACGATAAATCGAATGCAAAAAACAAAAATTAGGTTAAACAGGAGCAATAAAACTGTGTGATTCACACAAACATTCCAATAAATACGCCGCCCCACCTCAAAACTCATCATAATTTCTTCAATTCGATTCGTTTTTATTTTTTTCTCGAATTCAATTCAATTCGAACGAAACTTGTATACGTATTCAATTAAGAAAATCGCTTCTAATATCTACAGGTAAAGTAATACATAATAGTAATCTAAACTACCATTTTAAATGTTTCCGATACGTTACGATAAATGTAAATCGAATGCAATTCAAAGTTGCGGCGCGCATTCGAACGCAACCTGAAATCCCTTAAAGGTAAATTCATACCTTATATTCCCACATTAATAATGTATTTTATCGATATGTGGTGAACTTGTTTACTAATATCCTGATCTCAGATATAAATATATATGTACATAGAGCTCTAGAGCTAGTGTATCTATGTAGAAAACTATATGAAACTGCAGTATGGCCAGGTGTCGTGGAATGCCCATAGATTTATTATGGTGGTTATTACCATCAGTTGGCCATTCAAGGAAGTAATTCGCTGCTGTTGCTGCTAGTTACGATTTAAAATCATGTTAATTTCGATTTAGATAAGAAGAAAGAGAGAGAGAGAAAGCAAAAGAGAGATTCATCTTCCTTTAATAGTACATATACATGTGGAATTATGTGTATGTTTTGATATAATACGTTAATGTACCTTTAATTATCGTTACTATTATTATTATTAGTGCCTTTTATAAAAGCATGTTTTATTAAATACATAAATATTCTGGTAGGTATAAAGATAGAAAGAGAAAGAGAGAAGATATAATGATTAGTGTGGAAGGCGATCGTTGTTCTTAAGAGGGAAATCAATGTATATGGCTACTGTGTTTTTTCATAATGAAATTGAATAAAATCAACTTATAATATTACGATGTTAATTAGAGGAAGGTGTTTTCCGATTTAATTAGGTTTTGTTTTTTGTCAATAAGTCGCGCTTGTCTATTAGATACAAATCTGATTGACAGTTTCGTTTTTGCGTACGACCCCTATAATTAGTGTTAATAATAAATCAATATCTTGTTTCTATTTTAATATATATTCAATATAACAGCTAAAATGCACAATATTTTGAGTTTCTGTCTAATCAAAATAATTATAATTCACTATTTAAAAACAATACCAAACGCGAAAATTGATAAAATAAGTAATAGGTATGCAACCAGTTATGTCGTCGATATAAAACAAACACCTATTGTTTGTTTTTGATCGTACGAGAGGTCGCTTGCTATGGCAAATGTCGCGGATGAGATTTCTTAAAAAAAAAATCAAGTAGACTGGTTAGGTACACGTAGAATGTAGAGATCAGAATACAAATGATAATTTTATTAATATCAGCTTTGATTAATTCTTTAATATTTGATACGATTTACATGAATTAATTAACGATTAACTGATTTAATTTAGTGCGATATATTAATCAAGTGGAATGGAACAGTTTGCAAGGTCACGTAAGTCAAACGTTGTTTTTGGATAATTTATTGTAATTTGTAGTGTAGAGCTAGTGAAAACGGAAGGTTTGTATACGAATTGTGTTTAAGCTCGTATTTTGCAATTAGAGATGAAAAATATATCAAAATTTCCGTTGAAAATATTTTACCCTAGTGCAAATTGTGCATGGCGCAAATCATCCGACTAACGCGAGCAAGTAGTGTCCACGCAAATCAAGACGGCTGTGCGTGCAATGAAAATGTTAAAAACTAAACTAAATAATAATTATTCTGTTACTATTTGATTCAATTTATATAATTTAATGAATTATAAATGTTTTACAAAAAACCGATTTAATTTTGTACGATTTATTACATTAAAATGAAGTTAAAAAACGTTTTCAAGGTCTTTCGCAACAAGTATGTTAAAGCAGATGAATTTTTTGTTTGTTTTTTTTTTCTTTACCAAATGACGGCAATCTAGCTGATCTACTGCGGCCTAGTCTATTTAAAAAATATTTCTTTGACATAAGAATCGTAGCAATTTTAATAATTAGATATTTTCACAAATTGTTTTCTCTATCAATTTAACAGTACTAATTATACTTAAGTGGTTTTTTCCCATATACTCAGTACTGTGTTTGCACATATGTATGTGCGAGTAAGTAATGTGCAATTTGCTAATTGAAAATTCTGTCGTATTATTTGTTCAATTAAGCGCCGCTAATTGTTAATGTCAATGGAGTTATTAGTAGTGTTTTGTTTTTTATCTAAAATTGAATGAATTTGTCTTCTACTCCAACTTCAGACAATATACAAACCAATTCCTGAGTTGGAATTCATAAATGAAATTTTAATTAATTCAAGAAAAATCAATCAAAAATCGAAAACAATTTTATACACCATACATATCAATACAAAATTAATAATAATAATAATAATTTAGCGTGAAACTACCCTGCTATACGTTGTATAATAAAAATGAGACAATCATTTTAATCGGCATGTTGTTACATGGTAAAGATATCCTTTTATGGAAAGAAGTTTACCTACTGCCTTTGGCGTTTCCTTTTTCATTCCACAACAGTTTATTTTTGTTTGGTTTCCAGTAGTAGTACTACTATTAGTAGTAGTGGTTGGTAGTAGTAGCTGTCGTAGTATTTAGTAGTAGTAGTAGTAGTAGTGGTTCTTGTATACCATAAACAGAACTTTTTCGGGCCATGCCAAAAACTATGAATTGATTTAAATGTTTTTCTATGGAAAGTTACACTTTTTGTTTCGTCATTAGTTGAAGAATTATAAGAAAAAAATTGATTTAATTATACCGGCGGCGGCTCGATTTATTAATTACATAAAATTTAATTATAATAGTAGCTGAATTTATTCTGTATTCGATAGAGATTAATTTATTGATTTTTAATTAAAACTTTTTTTTTTTTGATAGCTTAATTTCCACGTAGCCTGTAGCTACTTGTATTTGATTTAAATATACATTAGGATTTCGAATATTAATACAAAATTTAATACAATTTAATTCTATATAAAAGAATATTTTGATATTCCAAACAGGAAATCATTCATTTCTTTAATCTACTGTCAAAGTATTATTTATTTATTTCGGTCGACGCTTCAGTCATAATTTATTAGTTATTAATCATTTTCTAATGATCATTTGGCCATTAATCACTAATTTACCTAGATAATAAGCTGATGATGGTGCACGGCAGGTTGCAGAATGAATTTATTAATGTTGATAAACAATCCGCTATCTTTGCAGTTTGCAGTGTGCAATGATAGTTCTGCGCAGGGTGCACAATAAAATGCACCGAACAAGTTAAAAGTCCCGAAATAAATCAGTTTTTATTATTATGACTAAAATAACAAAAGAAAGAAAAAGGAAATATACCACCTACAAACAAGATTTATATGCAATTTCTTAATAAAAATGACCACAAACGATCCAGGCAATTAATGCTCTTTAAAACTTACATCCACGTATACATATACATATACGTAGATAATTACAGTATTTCGAATGTCTGTCTTCTCGTGTGTCGACATTTTTATTTATTTATTTATTTTTCTCCATCATCAGATTCAATTTATTTAATTGGACGACCAACGACGGTGTTGAACAAAACAGAAATTTTTATTTTATTTAAATGCATCCATCCATTCATTCATCCAGTCTTTTCTCTCTCTCTGTTGGGTAGTCCAATATAATGATAATAGGCATACCATACGTTTTAGGGTTCACGTGTCAATTAACATACGATTTAATAAATGGTATCCCTTAATTCTATCTCCCAACAGTTTATCTATTCGAAAATGACCGATCATAAGATTAGCTCGCAATCTTCTTTATCAATCTGCATATTTTCTTTATATGCTCTCTCCTTTTCTTCAAACTGATGCGTGATTCATTTCTTCTCTGTCAGATAAGATAATGTTGAATTTAAATATTTGGATCGTTTTAAGTATCGATCGATAAAGATTTTTTTTTTTTTTTGTTAAATATGTAATAATATATTTAATTCTTGTCAATTGGGTGGCTGTCGCTTAGGTGGTCTAGTTTCGCTTTTTTTTTTTTTTTAATCGTGGAAATTCTCCTAAATGCATTTTACATTTAAAATGCAAAAGCATCATTAATTCTATTAATTCACTCATTAATTATTTTTAGATTTGAATTGAATAAGTATTTTAATTATTCGAATGTGAAATAAATTAGAATTTCATGTATAAAATTTCATCAAAATTTTTTGTTTTCTAATAATAAAAATAAGTAATAAGATAAATTAGACGGACAGAACATGTTTGAAATGCTTTTTTGTAATTCTTGATTGTAATTACAGTTGATAAGTGCGTGTAATTTAAAATTTGTATTGAATAAATTATTGTCTTGACTTGATCAATTCCATAAATTGATTTGGTTCTTAATGCTCGTGCAATAAGCGAAAAATTCAAGGAATAATCCAAGTCATTCGATGTTTTCTTTATTTTAATTAAATATTATGATTTATCATTAAAATATATTCATTTATCTATATACACTTACAATGTATGATTGATTGATTGATTGATTGCTCGTCGACGTTTTGGAGACTTTCAAGAAATGCACTTATAATCATAATTAAAAAGTTAACGAAATTCAACTTTTCAATCAGATTGTGTTCGAAAAGAAGCTGATTTATTAAGTTGTCAAATTTTTGTAATGGTCCGTGTACACTGGACATTCTATAGCTGGATTTTAACTTGTTTGAGTCACTGGCTACATATAGAGAGTGTACACGAACCATGATGAAAAGCGTATACTTACTTACACTTTTCTTGTTTGCTTGTATTCAAATCTAAATTTTCCATAGACAATTATTCGGTTCTAATGTAAACTGTTATTACATAATTATATAATCATATAGATAGATAAAAACAGAAAAAGGCATACATATACATATATTTATAATAATAATAATGCAATTCCTGATGTGTGGGTGAACGGGTATTTTTTCTTTTTCTTTTTTTCTTTTTCAACCCACGCAGAAATTTAATTTAATTTAATCGTCTAATAATTTGTTGAGAAGAGTTTATTCGGCGCCGGAAAGATTTCTTGCGATTGCAAAAGAGGTAAAAAAGATTAGAGCACTAAAAATCAAAATTATAGTAGATTACAAGGCGAGCGGGGAAGCTTGCCATTACAGTCGAGAGGCGCTTGCGCCTCGGAATACTAGACTAATCTCGATCTCTTTATTTTTAATCCTTATACCGATTTATCAAAAACTGGAAGAATGTCATGTGATTTTTCATAGTCAGCAAAAAATAGGTGCAAAACTTGACACCGAGCTACCAATAATTTAGCACCATCACATTCCCATCGTGACATTAAAAGAAGATGATACGGGCAAAAAGCATAAATCTTGTTATAAGCAATTTCTTCTTTTTTCCAGTTTTTCATAAAGTTAAATTATTATCTATAGATACCTACATATAGATAGTGGTATTTTGAACGAACGAGTTTTCATTCGCATTTCGCATTTTATCTAATTCTAAGAGAAGAAGAATGGCGTGCACGCGAACGGCGGGCTTCCTTGATACTCTCCGGTCCCATCTTTCGTAGTAGAGTAGCATTTATATGTCACATTGTAAAGTAGCTGTCTAATGTTACAAAAACTAGAATTATGACCAGCTAGGATGGATATAATAAAAGTTAAATGGATACGGACAAGACCTCCCTATGAGACTGAGCATTTTAATAATAATAAATATTCATATAAAGTCTATTGATTGTGTCCGTCCAGGCAGGAATTTTCTGTTTACCATTGTTACTTTTTTGATCTGTTTGTCTATCCAGTCTACGTTTTGTATAGTAGATTAGTCGTTCCGAATTCTGTGTTGCGCGGAACGATTCTAAACCAAACCTTGATACGAATTCAAGCCGTTGGTATAACGTACTATTTTCAAATATAAACTGAAATGAAGAGAAGATATTTCATTCTCTGTCATTAATTGTTGTTGAAAAATGTGTAATAATAATTACCAATCCCATAAGAATGTTGATAACAAATTTTCCTTTTCTTTGTTCACAATTCTATCGATTATTACGCGTCTGATTGGTAGCTAGCAGTATCTATTCTTTAAAAGAAGCTGATAATTTCAGTTAATTATGACTATAATTAAGTGATGTTATGTATATGGCTTGTTCACATACAGGTGGCGGCTGATTATCTTTATTTTTTTTTTGCTCCATTGAATTCTATTCTAAGATATTTACAGTTTAATTTTTATTGTTTTAGTATCTGTTTTTTTTTTTTTTTACTTCCGAGAACAGAGTCGGCTGAAATACAGTGGCGTAGACGTATCAGATAAATACATGTATAATCAATAAAATGAAATCAAATCAATCATCATTACCTGCGTAAAACACAATGACATAATCGTATATCAAAATAAAAATAAAATTCAATGATCATTTGATGATGTAAAACCATCATTCGGTCATCACCCGCTGACTGTACTACAGATAACAGATTATCATGTACGATTCGGTTTTTTGATATTGTTTAATGCCGCCGTTTTTTTTTTACCGCACAAGGGGGGATGATGATGAAAAATTGTTACAGATATAAATTAGGGTGTGTGTGTGTGTGCCTGTGTACCCTACGCGTATTGGCAAACAATGCCATTGAAAGATATATTAAAATCTCAGCTAGTATAATAAAACAAGTGCCTAAAGGCAAACTCTAGTATATTAGTTCCAAAAACTATGTTGCCGCCACCACCTTAATTACTTTACTCTTGTTATATTCATCGAACAACATTCGTCATTTTAATGCAAAGATATTAAACTTTACACATATACAAAGTACTAAAATAATAAATAGTTAAACTTTCATTTTAGAATACACCATTTGCCTCACTGATTAATTAAATGGTGTCAGTTGGTTTATGGGATCATTTTTTAAAACTGCCTGTTGAATATGTAAAGTGGTTTGCTTCTTTTCTTTTTTTTTTTTCTGTTGCTATCTCTACTCTATGTAGATATATCTAGTAGACGTATTACACAAGTGTGAACAACAGTATGTTATCTTTTAAAGAGATTGAATAGATATTTGCTCGGTGTTTTATCTTTAATGGTATCCGATAAGATCAAATGGAATTTTTCGAAAAATAATTATGTTATACGATTATGAATGAAGCAAACCGGTGATTTTCAGTTTACTATATCGTACCGCTTTATTGAATCAGTTTGATTCAATTAACCGAATATGAATTGATAGAGCGAAAATTTAAAAAAATTGTGATTTGAAATTATTTTATACGATTATAAATGAAGAAAACCGGTGATTTTCAGTTTACTATGTCTTACCGCTTTATTGAATCAGTTTGATTCAATTAACCGAATATGAATTGATAAAGCGAAAATTTAAAAAAATTGTGATTTGAAATTATTTTATACGATTATAAATGAAGAAGACCGGTGATTTTCAGTTTACTATGTCGTACCGCTTTATTGAATCAGTTTGATTCAATTAACCGAATATGATTCGATAAAGCGGAATTTAAAAAAAATTGAGCCAGTGTCATTTGGAATGGTGGATAAATGAATCAATACTGATTCTAACAAAGCAGTACCCACTATCTACCATTATAATTTATCGTCAATTTTGCACGAAAAACATTAGTTGAATGAAACACCATACACCTATATATCTGGTTTTCTATCTTAATAAAAAGCGAAAGGCAATTTATTCACATTAATAAAACCGCAAAATATACCTATACATCTGACATCCCTAATGACTTTACTGGACATTCGAATCTTGTACATTTGCCATTTCGAAAACAGTTTATTTTGCCTGAGTGTTTGTTTGAGAATACATAGATGATACTTTCCAGTGTGAAATAACTTCCTTTTACAGTGTTTTCTCAGCACAGATCTTGTTTGAAATACCAAAAAAGAAAAAAAAAAAAAACAGAAAGAGAAAAAAATTATTTATCAAGATGGTACATTGTCGTTTACTGTTCTCTTCTTAGATAAGATTTGTATAAATTATCGTTTTGAAATTGTGACTTCCTCATACAATAAATGAGTAGAAATAATGTATATATACACAGCAAGAAAATACATAGACAAAAGTAGTAGGGTGTTGTAGTCGTTTATTTTGTTTTTAGAAAATATCGTGTTTGATGATAATTTTTTCTTTTTGTGAATACAATAACCGTTTTTTTTTTTTTTTTAGAAGTTAAATTAGTTTTTTTGTTATGACGCCCTAGTTCGCAAACTGACTCCACATTCGCCCTTTTGATCCAATCAAATGAATTCATTAAACTACCCGCACCTTATTGAATCGGAGGCCCCAATCATACACACGTTGAAGAAAAGATTTAATTATAAAATAATAATAACCATCATGGTCTACCTGCTGCCGCTATGATTGTTATTGCATTCATAGCCTCTTCGGGGTCATAGGTCACTACAACCAGTACATGTAAGCAATTCGTCGGTTTAATTATATCGTTTCAGGAAATGTGCAATTAACTTGATTAATAAGCAAATATTATTAGCTTATTAATAATCATCATTAGAATGCAATTTTTCGGCTTTCAGTTGATCCGAATCGATTTGTACCCGTCCTTGCGGTCCACAAGAAAGACAAACTGAAATGATTCGTGTGGGAAAACTATGTAAACATTTGCAATTTTTAATTTTGAATACAATCAATAATTGTTTCTACATGGTATGTATATGTGTTGGACACACACAATATATCAGATATAGCCTGCCTGTTGTTTGCTGCGGCTGCCTACCTAAAAATTCCTTGCGGTAGCCCACTTTACAATCATATTATTTTTCATTGTTAAATTAATTTTATAGATACGAAATCTGTAGGCGAATTATTCATATCTATTTACATGTTGTGTTGTAAGAATTAATGTAATTTCTATTTAGGAAATAAATGTATTCAATCAAAGATACTTGTATTATCCAATCAATATATTTATTGTACTTATTTCTATAAATATTTATTTTATCTTGACTACATAGATTTTAATACGTAGATGTTGAATACAACGAAATCAGGTTGAGATAAGAGAATCTTATACTATGCTACAACAAATAGCGTTCTTGATGGCTAATTTGTAATATGGAAAGTAAATAATAGTTTAACAAAGTATCATTATCGAATAGTTGCTTTTTTGATAATTCGTTGTGTGGTAGGCAGTAAATTGGAAATATTTATTGTATAACAACAAATAAAAATTATCCACTGGACACGAAGAATTCATGGGAAATAGACTAGCTGCTTTATCAGCAAAAAAACGGATGTACTAATAAGTCTTAAAGGGATTCAACATTTTAATCCAAATCGCATATGTAATGCCTTTATTATTGACATTGAAAAAGTTTGAAAATAGGCTATTCTTTACTTAAGAAGAAGAAGAGGCAAGTAATATACTTCCCCGCTAAGGCGGCGGGGAAAATAATGGCGGCTGTATTTATTTCTTTAAAGGTTACATAGAAACTGGCATGTTAATTGTTTTCAAATTTATTTATGTGTGGGGTGATCTAACTAGAGTGAGTGTATCTTTCACCTCCCTTCCGTAGTGAATAGAAAAATAAGAAAAGTCTATTAATAATAAAATAACCAATTGTTAGTACAAGAAAGAAATTAAATTAAAAAAAAAAGAAACTAATAGGTAAGTAGTTTTAAATGATAAAAAACATTATTTAGAAAATATGATATTTAAGACAATAGATGTTAACCTAACCTAGCTTACTAGACAAAAGTAACCAAACAAAACAACTTCTTAGTTCGATAATTTATTTTGTTTTGTTAGAATTAATTAATAAAAATATATTTAAATAAATTGTAACCAAACAAACAAAAAAAATACATGCTTACTCCCGCGTAATTTTTGTATAAATAAAATAATATAATAAATATTTTGCCACTGGCCAGTCCTATTAAAAATTTTTAATTATTATTTGTTTATTTTATTGATTTAAAAATTGAAAATATGCGATTTGGCATAAAATAGCAGATTACAAGCCTCGCGATGTCAGTTTGCCATACCAGTCTCGAGATTAGTCTAGTTGCCTTACAGCCAACAGACGATGTGCGGAAGAAGAGCAGAGAAACGGCTCAGTAATTTTCTTTTTCGCTTCTTCTTTTCATTATCATTAATTTCATTTACATTCACATATGTATATGTATACTATACTGTAAATCAAAATTATCCCTTTTTACAATTACCTACAACAAGTATTATTGTATTACATACGTATACATAAATACATACAACTGATTTATAATGTATTTGGCTAAAATATTGTCACTGAATTTAACGATCGAAACGATTTATGTAAATTTCATTTGCAATTGTTGCACCGTTTTAATAATAATAATAATAATGATAATAAATTTATGTAGTGGTAAATAAAAGAAGAAGGCAAAAAAAAAACTCTTTTTTTTTTTTGGTCTGTCTAACAATACAGCTGAATTACCATATTGAATTACAATAGACTTTTGAAATATATATGTAAGTAATTGTAAACAATTTAATGAGAATACATATGATAAAGTTTCGTCCATAGTAGTGTGAACTTGGCTTTATTTACTGTACGTATAACAATAGCTATGGAAACCTTAATAACGTTTCATTATTCGAGAATTTTAGCGGTAATTTATTTCAATCTTTTTACATTTCGCTTTAATTTTTAACGGCCCATTTTTTATGTACGCTGCAATCTGTTTTTTTTTTAATAACAATATTTTAATGTCACACACTGTTCTGTCACTCACGTCAATAGAACAACGGTGATTAATACTGTATTATACGAATTTCGCAGCAGACGATTTTTTTCCAAGCGAAATATGATTACTTAAAAATAGTTCAATATTTCGTATTTCGTGCACGCATTATTTTAACTGTTCTAAATAAAATAATTCAATCTGTACCCCTAGTGGGACCACCCAAATCTCATTTGTATGGAATTTATTGCCAATATGCTGGATAACAATCAATTGAAGATGGCAAACGAAAACATGGCATGTACGCGACACAGTGAAATAAAGAAAATTTTATATGTCTGTCGCTCGCTATACTTGAAAATTCTTTATTATTTACGTTTAATTAAAAATTTTAATTAAAATCAGTCGAGTGCATGGAAAATGATTGCTATGCGATCCGTTTGCCAGTATCGAATTCCAATGTGATGAGCATTAAAATTTAGCCTGAAAACATACTAGTCCATCTCCTGGATGAATGCAATGTGCTCGTAGGAATAATCATTTAAAATTCTATCAAAATTTCAATAAAACTCGCGGACGGATCGGATCAGATTTCATTTTAAAACCTCTTAAATTCGTTAAATATACGTTAAAAGATTTAATTAGGATTCTCATTAGCCGTAGTTGTTGTTGTTGTTGTTGTTGTGTTTATGGTGATGGAGATGAGAGAAGAGGATTTCGTGGTGTTGTCGTGTTTTTCCATTTTTACAAATTAGCGGGTGTTTTTTAATTGGTCCTTGTTACTTGCAATTAAGGTCGGTCACAGTACCGATTATCAAGATCCGTTTAATTGCGCGTTTCGGGAAAATTCTTTCACACATTTTACTGAAATTTTATGGCCTTTGAGTAATTAAATCAACACTGTTAAGAACGCTAACGAACCATTATCGAATCAAGCAAAAAAAAAAAAAAAAATGCAAAAAAAATTAAGACGAAAAAATATGGATAAAAAAAACGAAAGAGAAAATGTCCATCAATATTGTGCAATTCAAAAGAATATTGATTTTCAAGCCGATAAGGCAATGAGCGGTTTTATAACTGCAAATAAAAGTCCTAATTAGGGAGAAAAAAGTTTTTTGTTTTTTTAATAAATTAGTTGCCTAAAGCGGAAAAAAACATTTCGTCGATTAAACGGACGGTTTTTTTTTTTACTTCAACTTTTCGACGATTAAATTATGTTCAATTAAATGAAAATGAATTATTAAATTTTAATGATTTTAATCAGAACACTCTCATTTCAGCTAGTGAAACATTTATATTGTTAAAAATAAAAATTTTTAATTTTTTTTAAAGAGCTGGTTCATTTTTTGGCGCAGCATATCTGATCACATAATTTTACTTAGTTTTTTTTTTTTTTGAATTTCCTATCCTGTTCTATTTCTATTTTGATTCTTCTCATCAATTTCGATTTCAATGTCAGTTCTTTCAAATTCTAATTACGAATTAAGAAATTGTATAACCGCGTGTGGTTTAAATTTTTAGTGGTTAAAGTTGTGTTTACGAAGCTGGGTAATCCCGCTCTAAGTTTCAGTCTTTTAATAAAAACAGCAATAATTTCAAAAATTACTACAGAAATTATACAAATTGATTCAAAAACGAATGTTAAAAATGCACAAAATATTTTCGTGCTGTTCATTGTTTAAAATTTACATGAAATTCCATTTGTTTTATACCGCCAAAGATTGTTAAATTTTAAATTGTAATTTGATATTCACAAAACCATCCAATTTCTCTAGATCACGTACCAGCAATATACATTATTAAAAAAATGGTGAATTCTTGTATTTCTATACATATAAACGAGTGTCTTGTCTCTTCTCCCTTTTCTTTTTTTTTTTGTTCTATCTCTCTCACTCTCGGCAATCTTCAAAGTATCACGTCTATTTTTCTGTATCTGTGTGTATGTCTCGCCCAAATGACCTTTGACATTCGGCATAAAGTACAAAGAGACAAATCTGCATATGGCTGGTTGAGCATCAACCAGCAGAGGAACCTGCTGTAGCTACACCATTGTATTCCTTCGAGATGTTGAAACACGATTATAGCAAGGCACTTTTTCCATGCTAAATCCTTGTTAAATTCATCTTGTTTTGTATATTAGTCAGATTCTTGTATAGCATTTTCTATTTTACATGTTTTCGTATCGTATCGTTTCGTTCGAACGTTCGGCGGAAAAACAACGCTGGCGCAAGGCGCACATCGAATTTCCTTCATTCCTATGGAGTCCTGTTAGATTTGCTGAAATATTTGACTGTACTATATTTCCATGGAAAATTGAAAATCCTGAAAATACGCGACGAATAACAATTTTCCAAATAAAATGACGTAACAGATGGTTTTCCAGAGCTGAAATTTTCCCGTTCAACTCAACGTGCCAGTGGAAAGCGTCTTTACTGTCAGGAGAATAGAATAGTCGAAGAGGTGAACGACGTCGCAGTGAAAACTAGGCGTCGTCTTACGTCATTGGCAGGCGTCGTCCTGCCATAGATTAAAATAGACGTGTGCGTGCCGGGGAGGAGCTTTTCGAATCAATATCCGTTGCTGTAACTTGGCAGAGGTATTTTTGCGGATATTTTAAGTAGTAAGAATTATATCGAAGATGCGATAAGAAGATATGATTAAAATACATTTTACAATTCTCAGCAGAGACAAATTAATAATATGAAAAAAGAGTTTAATTAATTTTCCGTTCTGTACGTATAAACCGTTTACTAACTAATTTGTGTTCGTTCGTCTTTCAGTTATACTAAATATCGTTAATTGGAAAAACTCAATATCAAGATATTTACAAAAGATACGTCGTACATGTACGTTTATACGCGTATATCCAGCATTATTTACGTTAAAAATCTTTTTCCAATGTTTTATAGTCACGTCTATTGATTTGTTTTACAAAAAAAAAAAAAGAATTTAAACCTTTAAAATGTTTGTTAACATGAAGATGCAGCAAAAGATTAAAAAAGAGATTTAAATGTGTGATAAATGCCATTAAATTTTGTTAATTAACCGAAAAAAAAAACGTTTAAAAACATCTAATCCTGATTGGAGACACGAAGATCAATAAATATTACCAAATTTACCAAAAAATTTCCTCAATTCGACACTAATCTCATCGTTTGTTTATTAGAAAGATCGTACAGCTATTAACTAGCTGGACAACAGAAAGTGAGAAAAACGGCCCTAATTGCTTGACCTTGACACGTTTCAACTTCGCGTATATTATATCTATAATCAATTTACAATTTAGGTTAAATTACAACTGACATATCTTGACCTATGCCAATTAATATTAAAAAAAAAAAGAAAAATGATCTATTTGAGATAAATGATTTATTTATCCATTTGCTTTGCAAATATCAACAAATGGTGACATTTCTCTTTTTGATTTAGTACTCATTATCCATTAACACGTAGTAGTCCTACACTATACATACTGTTATCTGACTTTGGCCTATTTTAGCTGTCACGATTATTCGCTATATACAACGCTAAACGGCTCACAAAAACAAAAATGTTTGTCATTGTATCTGTCTCATAAAGATCTATAATAAGACAATAAAATTGATATTTTATTTAGCATATGGTCTAATTGAAATGTGAAAATAGATTGGAAAAAAAAAAAAGTTGTGTCCGCCACGCGACCCCCTGTCGTATAATCACTTTATCTGCACCAATCGTATTTTTCTAATAGAATTCAACATAAACAGATACATCGCAGAGTGTTGATTTTTAGTAGGTTTAGTAAGTTTTTTTATGATTACAATCGAACAATTTATTGTTATTTACAGATTTCAAAAACATATTTATATACACAATATCTTTATTATTATAATAATACAAATACAACTTAACGAGCCATGACTGAGAAATGTATCGTAATATATTTGTTTGTTATCAGAAAAATACAATCCTGACACACACACAGACACACAATCTTTTGTCAAATATAAATCCATCACTATATGTATTTTGATTCTTATCAATTTCTACAATATAATCTACATGGAAACTAAACAATTCAGGAACAGTTAACAAATGGCAACAGTTTGTATTTCATTTTTTATTTGAATAGTGTTGACCTACATTGAATGAATGTTGATTGGCATCGAAATATATTATATATTTATATAAATAGATATATGTAATATAGTTTAACCCTTTACATGGCCCTGCTTCTTCAGTAGGTAACTGTCATTACGTCATCATCAATTCAATAATTTTATCGATTGAAAGTTATTTTTGTGTTTTGCTTCTGGATTTTGCCATTTATTTTCAAACAAATCGTAAAATGGAATACGTGGAATTCGGTGCGGCAGTATGAACAACGTATTTTATGATTTAGTTAAACTAAGCGATTTTGTAGCTTCAATTTTGATGCACTTCAAGCAATCGAGTCATGTCTGTCCATTGTTTTTTTTTTTTTGCCTCTCAAATAAGATTATCTCATAAAATAAAGACTCGACCATTTCTGGTTAGTTTTCTGTGAGAGATGGAGAAACAATAAACAAAAATTGAAATATTAATATCGTAAAACGATCATCAGCCATTATTGATCTTAAACAATTTCTGTGAAAATATCATAATATCAACTAAAAAGAATACAGCAAAAAATGACTATAGAAAAAAGCAAAAAAGCAAAAAAAAAAATGGATGCAGCAGCACTATCTCTGAGCTTCAACAGCATTCATGATGAACATACATATAACATTTAATTGTAATGATGACTAAATTTGGTTTTAAATACATTTACGTCTACTAGCCAGTAGTTCTTTACAGATCATTATATAATCCTAATTTGGTAAAAACTAAAAAGAAACTCTATTGACTATTTGTGTTGTTGTTTATAAACGATACGAATCTAATCTTTTGGCTTAGCAGGATGGAGGATAGATATAATAATGCAATATGTATAAATACGAGAGTACATTATAATAGCTTACTACTACTACATATAAGAATAGGCGTTGGTTATGAAGAGAATCAATAAAAATAATTTAGTTTGGTTCGTTATCAATCTTGATTATCTCTAAGCTATAAATATCTTATTAAAATATGTTATTGATTTGTATTTGTTTTTTATAATGCGGAACGATTTAAATAATGATGATATCAGAAAAAAAGTTATTGTCTGGCTACGATACGATCTGAAAACAAATATAAAATCAATTGATTTTTAATTTTTTTCTATGGGTTAAAAGAAAAAAATCCAATATCGAGAGATACGCTGAAATTAATTAATATTCATTAAAGTGTGCAGTAAATTATTTCGAAGCCTCGAAAGTGATTTAACGTTTCATCTATTTGTATCAGGTATTTGCCACTGAATGCGATAATGCATTGGTGCGGACAGTGACAATAACGATCAGAACTATACTTGGCGCAGCCACGACTTTGAAAGATTTATTGTAGAAATCCATCAAATCTTTAAGAGTTTAATCGGAAATTTTGATTTTAAATACGAGAAGAATAGACTGTATTATTTAGATTTATATTCATGATTGAATCATAAATTGATATCAGTAAGCGCATTTGTCCATACGGAGATCGCTAATAAAGATAATTCCAAAGTTATTTATGAATATTGCGTATATTTTGTCTATATGTTCTTAGAATCTTCTCGAAATGATGTACAAAAATTGGTAGTCACCATTCGCTTCTCAAATGATGTCAAAAACACACACAGGTCAACATATACACGCACACACACACATGCATGACAGACAGACAGATTCAACACGAAGTGAGTTCGAGAGCGAGCGAATATTTATAATGGAATTTTTTTTCCATTATCAATTATTATTATTCTTTACAGTAATGACAAGGCAGCAGCATATCATGCGGTAAATTAAGAAGTGTATACCGATTAATAACCATAACAAATTCACATCTCCCTCCGGCCACTTAACATTTATCTTATATAAATATTTAGCATTTAAACACCCAAGGTGTACGGTTTTTGCATGTCAGCATTATTATGCTGTAATTTTACATCGAAAAGAGTGGTTAGTTTTATAATAATATGACTTTTAAATGAGTTTCGGTGAAGAGTAGAAAATACTGGTAGGCATATATATATTAATTATTATATACAGAGGTATAAATAAAGAAGGTAAATGGTGAAGGAATTTTTTCTTATCTGGTAGAACAGATTTCAATTTTGTGGCCTGTGTACCAATATTTTGCTTTATCACCAAAAAACCGGATGTACTAATAAGTCCAAAAGGGGTTCAAAAGTTAATCATACAAAAAAGCGATTTGGCAACGATGCGTTCTACTACTCGTGCCATCTTGATCAAATAATTGAAACTGTGTTCATCTTCAAAAATTGGCGAGGAAAGAAAGTAGATGAAATTTGAGATTTCGGAAAAATAAGTTATAAAAAAAAACACAACAATTTAATTTATAAGTATAAATAAATTTGATATATGAACTTTTAAATTAAATTTATTGAATTTGCGTTACATTTTCTTATGTGGCATCCTCGGATTCTGTTGCTTTGGTAACAGCGTTCGGTTTTGGTTGGCGTAGTGTTCGGTTTGCTTAAAGTGTTGTGGCCCCGCCCCTCGGATTGGGGTTAGTTTGAGCCTTTAAAACATTAGGGACGAATGAAGCATATACTATAGATAGTTTATCATTTAATCATATGTAAAAAGAACGGAGAGAAATCGACGCTGTTGCCATTTGAACTGAATTTTAATTTTATCTAACAAACAATGGGGGTGTACCCAATTGTCTGTTTTATATAGTCATAATAATATGACGAAAATCGAACTGTTCATTAGTGTGCTACGACCTTTAATGTATTCGTTCATTAACAACAGTTTACAATTACACCATTTAATAATAATAATAATAATAATTTCTAAAGACAAACATCAATAAAATCTTCGTACATATCAGTTTGCATATACATACGTGTATTGAGGCGCGCTTGTATATTGGAAATTACTGTTAATTAACATGCACACAGTGGTGGTGCAAGACTGGTTCCGGACAACAACACCAAAAAAAAAAAAAAAAACACAACAGCAAATGGCAATTTCTTCTGTAATCATTATCTATTTTGCAATCAGCCAACAACAACAACAAGTTAGTTGACCAAGCAAACATCTCAAGTTATGTATGTACGTGTGTGTCTGTGTGTGTATATATATAAATGAGTAGAGAGAGACAGAGAGAAAAAAAAAGACGAAGAAGAAACTGTTTTTCGTCAATTAAAATTTGATTTAATAAGATAATTATTTGTAGCGACTGTGGTAGTTTTAACATGCAGGAAGACACACATCATGATAATACAACGAAAAAATTGATTGTAAATATTAAAGAAAGAAAAAAAAGTTTATTAGTGAAACCGTGGAAAATCCGTGGATGCGAATAATTAATCAACAGGCTTATATATATATATATAAGTGTATAGTAAATAGATAGCTGAAACAATGATTGAAAACGGAGTCGAGATATTTGACCTTCAAACGTTTCTTTGGTAATTTTTTACATTTGTTTTGTTTTCGGTAGGGTGCGATTTCTTGTTTTTTTTTAACTTCTCCATAGTCAATATATGCGCCAGTATATACAGGGTGAGCGAAAAACTACTCAGCCAATAACCACGATTCGATCAGTTTTTTGCTTTTATGTATTGTCTATCGTTGCGGCTTGGTGTTTAGAGTCAATGATTTGCGCTTGCGCTTTAGAAACAATATTGTCGATAATCTATATTTTAAATTTCTTGAGGGTACATATCAATTTTTCAATTGCAACTACAATAAAGTACGTTACATAATACTACTTAATTTCCATTTTTATTTTTTTTATACTTAGTACTAGATGTTATTTATCTTTATGGAACCGCTAAAGATTCACCGACCACGCATCAAATCCACTCTTAAATTACTCTGTTACATGTCGTACTTAAAAGGATCAATTTTCTCTTATTATTAAACAGTTTAATCTGCCTGTTAGATCGATCAAACACCAACTATGCAATTTAAGGTGTTAAATATCGAAAAATTATGACTTTAAAATTACATTCGACACGAGAATAGTGTATAATCATGGTCTGTCTCTGTGTGTGTGTGTATGTGAAAGAATTGGTCAGAATATTGTATGGCATTTTTAACATGTTATTTATGGGATAATGGTGAAAATATAGGAGTTAAGATCAGGGTGTAATTTATTAGGTTTTATTATAAGGGTAAATTAATGTTCAGGTTAATAATAATGGATGCCTGGCACGGTTTTGATGGATATTAGTGGATAAATTATTCGCAAAGACGAAATCTGCCCATCGCTAATTGTGATTATTGTTGAAATTATGATTTTTCAATTAAATTTCTTAGCTTAAAGCAAAGATATTTTAGTCATAGATATAAATGGATGGATAACATAAGGAGTGGAAACAACCCCCAGTTACCTGACCTTGAAAGTATATATTTTTTGTATACTTGATACATCTATTGCCCATCCATCTAGTTATAGTTGAAATTCTAGACTGTTTCCAGTGTGGATGACACGGCCGCAGTTTTTTTGACCTTCGAACGTTTCCACATATATTTTTTATATATATGTACATCTATGGGTCCATGTCTAATTATACTCTATGATTAATTCACGATTTAGACTAAAAGAATCGAAAATAATTTCAACAGAATGAAAAAGATTTAAATAAATTTGAATATATTTCATTTGATTTGACGGTATTACAATCAATTAGTGTTCGATCTACTTTAAAATGTCGATTTCTTCACCATTTAATTAATAATTAATTAATAATTACGGTCAGGATGGAGGATGACATTTTGTTATGATTGAATTTGTTTTTTATATACCGCACTATATAGATATGGCTATACCGGTGTTTTGGATTAAAAAGGGCTTAATTTGACAAGATTAATATTGAATAATCAAAGAAGCGAGACGCGACTAAATCGCTAATGTTTTGTATTTATAAATTGTTAAGTATCAAATTAATTGTCGAAGATATTTCAACAAAACAGACAGAAAATTGTCTATAAAATGCC
Organism: Platypus cylindrus; assembly: GCA_949748235.1. NCBI lineage: Eukaryota > Metazoa > Arthropoda > Insecta > Coleoptera > Curculionidae > Platypus > Platypus cylindrus. Next base: position 9,688,029 of record OX456494.1, read on the forward strand.
ATTAAGTTCTTTGTCGATATTTTCACTAATCTCTCTCGACATTAAAATAAAGAATCTCAGCACGTTCCATCGGACAGCATTCATTAATATCGAGCTATTAGTAAAACGTATCTACTATAGTAAATTTCAATGATAATTTCTCATTCATTGCATGTTAATAAAATAGTTGCTAAAAATGATAATTAAATTGCAACAGAGACGACAACGACGATGTTATAAAGAACAAGATTAACTAGGCAATTCAGCATCTGTAAATTTGTAAGTACAAGTATGAAATGCAATAAAAGAACTTTAAAAAAAAATATGTAAAAAAAAAGATACATATATATATATATATATATATAAGTAATTGTGACAAGGTAACCTATGTATGTGTAAGCCGTCGGCTATAACGATTTATTGCAAATAAAATCGGTACGAGGATACGCATTATTGACATATAAAACCAATATAATACTTTCATTGATGCTTATTTGTCATTTAGTATTAACGTTCGAACGGGCAATATTTGGAAAATTAACATTATTTTTATATGTATGCAGTCGCTTTAATTCCAAATGAAAATTCATTAATTGCGCTAATTTTCATTGAATAGAATAAGAAGAAGGAAACTTTTTATTGATATATACGAGTGATTTGTTGTTAAGGCGACAATTGAGGTTACAGTCAGCCACACACACACACACACACACACAAGTCCAGACACATTGCTGCAGATATAGCAAAATGAAATAATAATAATAATAAAAAAAAAAAGAGACAATATGAAATCCTTTATCGATAATTCCCGTTTAACAAAAGTATATACTTATTACCACCCAATCATTTTCATACGAATGGAATATCCTCCTTGACAGATATACGCCTACGCGACACTATAAATTATAAACTTTATATTCTTCAAGACGACATTAAGTAACAAATTGAAGAGAAAAATTGAATATATCAGAAAATAACAAGACTGTCGGCCATACAGCTTTTACTAATGAACATGTCAACGTATTTTATAAGCGTCGTAGTGAAAAGCGTATAGAATTGAACAAACGACTCGGTTTGGTTTTTATTTAAGGTATACAGCCGCTTTTGTCATAGTTGATTTTAGCCATAACGAGGCATTAAGTTGGCTGCCTGGCTGACTGACTGACTGACTGGGTTTGGTTGGATGGTTGGTTCTGGTTGCTTTACCTTCCATTACCAGAATCTACTACTCATAATTCTCATGATGACTCTCTCTCTCTCTCTCTTTACTTTACTCTCTACTAGTACCTACTTCTTATTCTTTGGTTCTATTGTATTCATACTTCGTTTTTGTTAAGGAAAATATGATTTTTTGTAAAGATTTATGATCATTTCATCCACTGAATGTATGGTTTTAATAAATATTTTACAGAATATATAAAGGCTGGGAGAAATCTTTTAACAAAATGGCTTCATTTATTTTGACCTGAAAATGGACGTAATAGTGCGAAACTTGATAGAATATGTGTAACTTTTAAGTAAACGTTGAGTATCTTCAGATAAAGTAGCTATACAAGCGTTCAGTCCTGTAAATCAAAAGAAAATTACTTGTGAAAATGCAACATGACAAACAGAACTCTTCGTTTTGTACCTGAAGATGTGGTAATTGCGCGAAACCTATCGATATTTTCGAATAATTTTAAATTTCTCCTTCCAAATAAAATAATTTTATAGCACCAATCTGATAATTAGATTATAATCTGATGTGACAACATATAAAATTAATTACGTGTTAACAAATAGATATCCTATTAATATTAAACATTCACCGAATATTCCTCTCTTATTATTATTTATTTTTATTACTTCCATAGATCTCAACTGTCTCCGGCACCTAATGGGATGGCCGGCGTTGATCAGGATACGCGCTATATAACAAGATATCAATAAGAGAACGTTAATCCCTATTAACAGACAAGCAATTTTCCAATTTATTAATGTAGTAAAATGCCTAAATTTAATTAAAAAAAGAACTAGCTTCTACAATTACAATACCATCCACTAATTTCGGTTGAATTTTAAATTAGTTTAAATGATGATTTCTCTAATTGGATTCTCACTTACTTAGTATAGAAGAATATTAAGTAGAAAGAGACAGAGAGAGAGGACGTTGTACTAAACAAGCAATAAAAAATAATATTCTAAATTTAAATATATAATAAGATAACAATAATTATGTTAATTCGAATTGTGACACGAAAAAAAATTGGATAATTAATTAATATTTTATTGTACTTTTCATCGACTAGGCGCAATTGCTGATGGAGTCTTTGTAGTAGATGGTCCATAGCAAGACATCTAAATCCGAACAGCATTTAAATGGCCGCTAATTTTCCTTGCCCATTTCAGTCGCATCTACAATAGGTGCACAAATCCACAACGCAAATTATTCCTTCTACAATTATCTATATGACATACATCTACAATATAATATATGTGCCCCATCAATTATTATCCTTTTATACCATCATCTTCTTCCTTCTCCAAACTAAATGCATTTGGTACTTTGTACGTTTAGAACAACAGCCTTCGGGGCTCTATGCAATTCATTCGTTTTTTTTTTTTTTTTTTCATATTTTAATCTTTAGTACTAGACGTTTTGCAATATGACTCATGCTAATAAATCTATGTGACATTAGTAGTGATGTTAATAAAGTCTTCTTCTTCTTCTTCTTCTTCCTGCCTCATGAGGATTTTTCTCTATATTATCTTGAATGACCCTGCCATGTTGAAAAGGTTATCTCACCATTTTCCGTTTTGTGTTAGTTTGTGTGTGACACGTCATCAAAACGTTATTATGAGTCATATAATTAGTTGGAAAGATGCCGCCTGGATCTTTCAGATAAAACTCATGTTTTGTATTAACAGGAAATGGCGACTAATCGATGTTTTTTCGCGTTCAGATAGAGTAAATAAAACGACTAATTTTATTAGCAAACTCATGCGAAAGCTTTTTGGGATGTTTGTCAGGCATTGTGTTGCGGAAGTTTAAGTTTAAAGCCTCGGCTGTGACGGGGCAGCGACTGTTGTCAAGTTCACCGTCCGCACACCGTGTGCAGTAGAGAAGCTGACGAAATCGATGAATTTGCCTAAGAAACTGTAATTTAAGTCGTTAATTTTTACGGATCAATAAATTTAGAATAATTTTCCACAATTTCTTTATAGAAAATTACTAATAATAAAATATAAATAGCGCTATAAATTCGAAATGACAAGATTCTTGTTGGTAAATATGTATAAAATTCATACCGCAGAAATTAAATAAATCTTCAAGCAATTGAATCTAAAGTGAGATAATCATATCAATTCGGAAGTCTATTTACTAAAGATAAAACCAACACAATTTCAAATACATAATATAAATTTTCAATGCCACAAAGATAATCTTTATATTCCAATCTTAAAATAAATAACTCGTTAAAGTTTATGATGTCGATATTAACTCGTATAAAACCTATACATACTACATAAATATAATAATATAAACTTAAAAATTAATAGATCGATCTTCATCTTTAATATTATGTCTTTTTAAAACTGGCGAGCGACAACTGGAGTTGGTATTATCGGTTACCTATTAACTTTGATTTATTAAACATCCAATTCAATAGAAATGTATGTGTTTAGTTTAATATATGTGAGAATATAAAATGGCGAACGACAGACAAGCAACCAACCAAAAAAAAAAAAAAAAAACACATTTCAAACTGAAAATACCAATGTCTTTTAAAACTTCGAGAGAGAAACATGGAATACAATGGTGCAAACATGGATTATTTTTGTCGCCCACCATAACATCAATACGCGGCTGTACGCGTCGTATGCATTACATGACACCATCATCCAACAGCTTAACCCCATTAGACAAATTTAAAACAAAACTGAACTTTGTGTTTGTATTATCGTACAAAATAGAATCAAACAACAACAACAACAACAAACAAAAAACAACCGACAATAGTGTCGTTGTATCACCCACACTATTATCATTATTTCTTCTTCTTCTACGTCTATCGGCATCTTTATTTTGTAGATCCTTTTTTTAGGTTTGTAAGTTAATCTGACAGATCGTGATGGTGGTGGTGGTGGTGGTATTGTTGTGTTGTAGGTGGTTTGCTGACTGACATTTCATACAAATAAGCCACCTAATAAAATAATGTACAACACAAGTGGGTGGTGTATAGATTTTATCAAGTTACGCAAAGTCGAATCCATCTCGATAGTTTAATATTATAACAATAATAATAATAAGTAAAACAATACTACCACGCGAGGTATTATTATTATTATTATGGCCAAACAAGAAGCAGACAAGCAAAAAAGAGGATGATAATCTTTGGTTAAACAATAGTTTGTATTGGTGGTTAGTTGGCTACTTGGCTTATATCGCTTCGCCTTTAGGATTACAGTAGCTCTCTGTATAGTAGTGAACATATATCGTGGATAAGGTCAACAGAAAGAGAGAGAGAGAGAGACTGATTCAGGATTTTAATTATTAAGCCATTGTTATTCAGATTAGTAGATTTGAAAATCGATTAGAATTATTATAATAATTATAAGAAATAACCCAAGTACATCGAGATCAATCTGCCAACATGATGAGTAATATACTCATTCTGGCTCGAAGGGCAACATATGTAAGTCCTTCGAGCCAGAAAAAGTCAACTTAACAATCAACAACTTCAGATTAAACTGTTAATTCGAAAACTTGTCGGTAAGTGAAAATACATCTTTCTGTACATATCGAAATTACACGAGCTACGTAAAATAAGAAGAAAAAAACGTTATCGGCAAAATAAGGAAACGAAAAGTCAATCTGGTTGCTCATTTTGTATACTTATATTGTATGTGTGAAATGCAATTAATTTTCGAGAAATGAGTGCCCCTCATCATTGTATCAATCTGTCATTTTCGAAAATTCGTCGGACCATTTTAAAGATTGCGCACGTCCCTAAAAATCCAATTATTTTGCCGCCAAAAGCTGCAAATATCGCTTTATTAACTGAAAATACGTTGTTTTTTTTCTTGTCTTTCGTTACGGTATGTTGACTTAATAAAGTAACAAGAAATATTTCTCTATTTTCTGGCTCGAAGGACATACTTTTCTTAGAATCCAATATTTAACACCTAATTTGTTGTAAGATCATATTTAAATTCCTTCGTCAAGTTCACTTATCTGTGTCGTTCCACTTTCTTTCTCATTTATATTTCATTTTAAGTATTTATCATCGATACAATACGAAAATAATTAAGGACGAATGAATTTAAGCACATAACAATGGAAGCTACTCAATTTTTAGTTGTAATGTCGATAACGTTTCGATTTATCAACTGGTTTCGCCACTACTGAAAGAAAGAAAACGAAGAATAAGATTAAGAAGAAGAACCAAAAGAAAAATGCCTGTTGCGAATCCTTTTGTATTCAAGATTTATATTACGTGCCGAAATATTTAAAAAGATGATTGTTTCGAATCAGTTTTTTCTTTCCTGTATGTTTTTTTTTTTTTTATTTGGTCGGATTAATGACGGATCGAGTGTTGGTTGCGATTTATTAATTTATTTATTTATTTTTTTATGATAAATAAAACAAATAATGGTCTTATATTGGCCTAAATAATTGAAATTGCACTAGGTCTGTTGTGCCAGCGGGCGACAGTAAGCAGTTGCTTACCATCCTTGGATGCAATATGTAAAAATTTCCTAATTGATTCCAATCAGATCTAGCCGTATACGAACACTAGCTGAACACATACTAATCCTAATTCTACATGAAGCAATTCCGAAACTTTAATCAAAAGACGAACCTTCTAATAAATAACAAACACATTTTGAAGAAAAGAAGATTTAGATAATTAGTCGTAAATTTATGTGTACATATAATCAGTCACCCGATCATAGATATCTGATCGTGTGATGTTTTTTTTTTTCGATGAACTTAACTAATGCGATGTAATGAAGCTTATCGAATGAAAATATCTTTCGGTATCTTGTTTCAAAATATATTGAGGTGTCGATAAAGATGTATGGTAACGCATTCGTCAAAGAAACTTATAGTTAATATTAATATACAATGAGGTCCATCAAAATTTCGTTGTCGGTGTATTGGAAACTTCTATCTTCTTTGCGCTTACAGTTGCGAATGAAACACATTATATGTACCTGTTTAAGTGTGAAAGATTGTTTATGGAATAGATTATGATATGGTTGGTATCAGTGCACCGATGAATGCGTGTGAATTATTTATGATGGAGTATTTTTATCTGCGGGCATTTGTAATTTTTCGACAAAGTCTGGTTCGAAGGGCAATGTATGTAGGTCCTTCGAACCAGAAAAAATTAACTAAACTGAAATTGACTAGTGTTATAGCAAATAAATATAAATGTGTATTATTTTAGCAATTTATTTGTGGATATAGTAAACAATTGTATTCTTGAATTTGAAAAAATTCATTTAAATTAAAATCGTATACTGTCTACATGTTTCGAATAAAATTGAATGATTCGTCAGAGAATTATACATATTTATGTATGGTGAATGTAAATGAATCGAGAAGAAGAAGACGTTTGATCGCAGAAGATGCTTTAATTGTATTATACGCGAAACAATACCAGATTTTCATTTAAATTATTAATGCCAACAGCAGCAGCAACAGTTGTGTTGTGAATACAGAAAACAAAAAAAAAAGATGTTAAAATATATTAAGCAGTCAGAACACTACTACTTCCAGTTCTTTCTTCTTCTACAACTTACACAACAACAAAAACGAAATAAATAATCAATAATTCACACATAATATGGTTGTTATCGTACTTGTCTGTAAAATTCTTTGTCCTAATTCGTTCAGCGCATATCTCTCACTTCCCAATAAACTAAATCCACATGTATAAACATGATTGTTCAAATATATTGCATCCATTAAACCCATAACTATTTCCTTTATACCATTTTAAGGAATACATATAATAGTACCGATTTGGGCATTAAGTGTCTTCCTTCGCGATTGACGCGAAGCATTTAAACAATTGTTAATCAAGACTTTTATCCATGCGGGAACATTTATTTCTTTTTTTTTTTCTTTCTTTCTTTCTTTTCTTGAACAGTATCTGATTCTTATGCCAAACTGTAATCAATGGGAGTTGGAGTTCAGTTGGTATTCTTCACCACCACCTGTCGGATGATATCTGAAGGTTTTCTTTTGCCATTTCACTATCACACACACACACATAGAAACACTCACTCTTTGATATACGCGACAAGGATTCACATGTACATTGAAATCGTGCGCTTATTTGAATTCCTGAAAGGTTTTTCTTTTCGGAAATGTTCCTATAACAATTTCTATGCGTATTTCTATATACTATAGAAAAGAATACTTCCTTTATTTATTTATTCTTCTTTTTTCTTTTTTAACATATTTTATTCGATTTCATCTGGTTGTTGTGTGTCATTAATACGGTCGTTCACCGACCGTATAACATTGCGTGGTGGTTCTAAAATGGATGCCATAATTTCTATAATTTTATGTCAAAAGCACGAAAATTAAGATTTAATCGGCTTTTTTAATTTTAATATTTTCTTACGTTATTTGCATATGACGTAGTAGAAATATGAAACGGGGACTGGGTTTTATTTTTTTGGTATAAAATAAATCCTCTAATCGTAAACTATAGTGATTTAATGGGAACGATAGATGGCGCTGTGCACGCATTCTCTATGCGATGCAGTTGGGCGATTACAGACAGAACTATGCATGTTACGAAGATATAAATTTAATATATTTTCCAGAATGAAATTCCACTAAATAATTAACTTTCAGTCAGTTACTTAGAAGTTTAAATATTGTATAAATACCAAGTCGATTCATTCATGGAAATACACTAATACAATGTAGGCAGTTTTCGAATTTAATAATAAATAATTAATACTTGCATTCCCAATGCCCATCAGCACTAATTATTCAATAACATGCACCTAATTAACCATTTTATCAACGACAAAAGAAAACAAAATACGTTCAGCATTCCATCAATGCATATTTAATTATTATTCGTTTTTTTTTTTTTTAATTCCTCCAATGTAATCATTAACATAATTCGAAAGTTTCTTAACCAAATTAACAACAGGGAAAATGATTCAATGTATATGTATAGGTACTCGTAGTGCAGCAAGAGAAGAGAAGGGTCTCTCGGTTGGTTTTCGAAACATTGGCTTGTCGTTTTTCTGTGTACTTTGCTTTTGTTTCCTTTTTTTTTCGAATTTATTGATAATCAATCGACATTTCGCCTAATTGGACTACACAAGGTGGTCGTCTGATTAATACTTACAACAGCGTCCCTTCCAGTCTTCAGTATGCTATAATTATTTATTGTATGCAACCAGTAGGGTTGAATAAATAAAAAATCATATCCTAAATATATGAAAATACTCATGTATGGAAAGTAGGCAACCAAATATGACGCCGCTTGTGAGTGGTAATAGCGCCACTATCGTCGGTTGACAGGAATAGTTGTTGAAGAAAATCTAAAAGGCGGCTATGGATGCGATGAAAATATTCGGTAGTTTATTGTATTTACGCAAATAGATTAAATAGAAGTGTTATTTACAAAAAATTTAATCAATTTGTGGATTTGATTTCAGTGGCGGAAATTCCTGATATATAAAATCAACAATCAATTTGTGGAGAGCTACAGTTAATGAAGTAAAATAGTGTTCAAGGTCATTGCAACAAGTGTAAGTTCATTTAGTATTTTTAATAGACGACTATCCAATTTAGCTAGAGTATAACAAATTAAAAGCAATTAAACGTTGTGGCCGTGTTTTTTATTTTCCATCCAGATTTTATAATTCGATTAGTAAAATTTCATTATATTAATTTAAAAAACAAAAGGTTATGTAAATTTCTGTATATTATTAAATCATTTTGTCGGCACGTTCATTACCATTGTAATTTTTAATGCACCCCAGTGTTAATTGATTGTTCCAGGGCGGTCGCGCTCGCTGTCCACCGCTCACCGAACAAAATGAATTATTTCTCCAGTTTCTCTTTTTTGATATTAATTTGACATAGTAATTAATACTTGAGAATAAACATAAATTTAAACTGACCGTTATAGAGTGCATGATGATATAAATTTAACCTGCTGCTTGTCCATTTTTTTTTTTTTTTTTTTGATATATTTTATTCGGAGAAAACATCGTTTCGGTTACACTTGTTCGCTGGGCACACATATACTTACTTACTACCGGTTTCAAAACAACAAACTAACCTCTCCTCTACCTATATATATATATATATATATATATACCTATTATGTATGTATGCCTGTTTTTGTCGTTTCTTCTTCTTCATTTCTATTTGAGTTTCCAGTTTTTTTATTCGGTGATTGTAATTCTAATCGGTTCATAATTGTGATCGGCAGACCGAACTTATGAATACGCATAAGCAACTATAGCGGTTTGCGATATGTATCTGTTCTGCGCAGATGAATTCGAAAAACGGAGCGTCCAGGTGGCTCATTACTATACAGATATTCGAAAAAAGTTGACTGTATTTCTAGTAATGTCCTTAATTAATGTTAGGTAATAAATTAATTGTCGTAGAATATGAATGATGGAATTTTCTTGTATTTTTCTCTATTTGCTTTGATCAATTTAATTCTTGCAAAATTTGCTTGATTTTAAATTTATTATCTCGGCAATTTAATGTGGAAATGAAGCAGAACGAAAGTTGATTTTGTAAATCAGTTTTTTATTCCTATGAATTTCAAAAAAAAAAAGAAAAAACAAAAAAACTAACAAACAAAAAGCCAATGATCAATAATAATTAGCTGCTGCTTAGATTGAAGGAAACTGACGTATTACGATGTAAAGAAAGAAAAAAGTGGAAATTTAATGATTTTGATGGGAATTTAATTAATTAGGCAGTGATCTAAGATTGTAAATTAAAAACTGAATCATTTCAACATGTTTTTCTATGTGTGTATAGTAATGATCTTTTTGTGTGTGTGGTCGGCTAATGAAATTATACTTTTTGATGTTGAAGTTTGCAAATAAAAATTATACTTTGTGATAGTTTTGTTAAATTATGAATTATGCATATACCTGATTATTACGATTTTTATATGAAATAAATGAGATTTATATTAAATGAATTTCGTAATAATTATTTTGTCCCCATTTTCACAATTTTATGCCAAATACGTACTTACAATATTCAACCTTCAAATGAAATTTTAAATAAATGACCACTCTCCATTTTATTAAATAATAATATTAGTAATAATAATATTTTCTATAATCATTATTATTATTATTAAACGAAACGAAATCCCACCCTAATCCGAATAAAACGGAAAGTAGGTCTTCCAATCAAATCGAGTTTGTCTCAAAAACGAACTTGGCAGCCAATGTACAGAACTAGTAATTTATTTACAAATGGAAATATATGGTTTTCACTGTCCGGAGGGGAGGGTACCCCTCCAGCAACATATCCAACCGCGTTTGGACACCTTCCCTTTAACTACAGAGTGTGTGTGTGAGAGAGAGAGAGAGAGAATTATGTGTGTGGCGCCCATAAGTCGCGTTCAACAATCAGTTGTTGATTTTCACTTTGCATTTTGTTGTCTGTCGACTTGTGTGGATTGTTTCTTTTTTTTTTTTTTGCGAAAGCCAAAAGATTAATTGTTTTCATTACGATATTTGTTATGCAATTACGCAATTTGAGACTAATTAACATTGTAAATTATTATTGAAAAATGAAATTAAGACAATGTCATTCCCTAGAATAACGATACGAAGATGTAGGTTAATTTCTGATGGTACAGAAGCCACTGGCAAAAAAAAATAAACACACAATGTATCCATCCATGGTTAACTTGATGCTAAACCCAAAAATGGTTACTCATCAATCATTAAAATAATAATGATTAAGAATATCGAAATAGTAGTGCTAATATTCATCGTGAACGTGAATCATTCGTGACATGAATGAAAAGGCAAATGGAACTTTTACTATTTTGCAAATCACATTTTTACTAGATAACACATACATACATAGACATACAGGCTGTCAAAAAAAATTAATTTAAGTAAATAAATCAACCAAATAAATAAATGAAGAAACCCTCCAGGAGACTATAATGGCGCCTTCAAGTCGCTTACATTTCGATCTGCATGGCCTACTTCGTTCATACATACATATGTGTGCCATGGCATAGTCTTTTGCTATAAATTTATTTACTTATTTATTTATTATAAGATTTTTTTTTTTGTTTAAATCGAAAATTATTAACGATTAGCAGCTAAAAGATTTCGTTTTAATTATACATACATATGTAGTTGGTCGGTATCGATAGTGATATCCATGCAAATTTCTTTGAAATTCGATGTTTATGTGTAAGTAAATTGTGAAATTAACACTTCAATTTCTGTTTAATTTACTTTTTCTGGTTCGAAGGACTTACATATATTGCCCTTCGAGCCAGAATGCCATATAGATTCTAGATATCAGAAATGGATTGAAAAGAGTTTAAAAATATATTGAAAATTATATTGTTTTTTGACATCAATATCGTTGAAAGTTTCACTATTCGGTGAAATTTGAACATTCATAATTTTCTTTATGTTTTTTTACGTACATATCAATAAATTTTCGAATTAACAGAGTTCAATTTCAATTTAGTTTAAATTTCTGGCTCGAAGGACTGATTATCGCCCTTCAAGCCGGAACGAAAATGGTGCTAAAAATACCACAATTCTGTTTCTCTGCATTCAGTTTTCGCGTAAAATCGAATAATAATCAACAAAATAATTTATTCGGAATCAATTTAGAATAAACAACCATTCTATAGAACTTACTACGGTCTTAGTAAGTGTAACGTATTCTGTGACGTATATATTGATAAATCTCTGATTTAGTGAACCCTAGTGCCGATTCGCATCACTAATTAGTTAGAAGCGTAGGCGTCGAAATATCATCGATCTGGATTGAAACCACCACGTGTCCGATGCACCTTTTCGAAATAAATAAATATATCGTGTAGGTTAGGTACGATGCCGGCAACAAGTTGTCACAGCATGGCCTGTCCACTCTATAACCAAATAGATTATTAACTGCTCGTTACGCTTCGTTGCGTGCTTCTAGATTAATATTACCTAACCTATATTATAAATAAAGGCCTTGTTTAAAAGATCTATATAGAGCACACCTTATTAGAGTCATTATTATAAATAACGTTATTGTTGCGTGTGTATAGAGTAGAGATTGCCTATCCTTGAAAATTATATTTGAAATGATGATGATTTAATTGGGTTAGTTCAGTGATTTGTGTGGATCTTATAGTTCAGTTTTCTCACTTTGCGATGCAAAAAAAATATATAATCCATATTGATGTAAGCGTAATTTTTAGAATTTAATTGGGGGAATTAATTACATAAGTCCTTCGAACCAGAAATAGTACACTAACACGGAATTGAACAGTTAATGCCACAATTTATTCATAAGCAAATATGACATTTCCCAAACTCGAAATTCAAACAAATTCTGCTTGGATTTCACTATCGATACCGACCAACGATTTTGTTCTCTAATATGTATAATTAAAACGAAATCTTTTCTAAATCTAATTAAAATTGCTATTAATCTGATAAGATAATTCTATATCATCATAATCCACTTTCATCATCACAATTCAATTATTATTTAGAACGCAAAGAGTGAGAGAGAGAGAGAGAGAGAGGGATAATTATTAAACTTCAATGCGAAATAAGAAATTGAATTTGATGGCAAATAGCAATTAACACTTACCCGCATAAAGAAGATAAATTAATTGATAGAAAGAGATACATTTTAGTAGGTTCTTTTTTTTTCTCTCATTGACTTGAGCCACTCATACTTTAAATTAAAAACTTTAATGCCGCAAATACAAAAGAGGCAGCAGCAGCAGCACCTTTTTGACTTTACAAGATTCTTAACCTGAAGGCAACCGCATTTAATTAATCAGTAAAGAAAGAGAATTTTAAGTATCCCTCTTTTGAAATTGTAGAAGTAACAATTATTATAATTATCATCATCACACTTTTTTTTTTTTTTTTTTTTTTGATGTCCTAATGATATCGGGCCGTTGAATTATATTTTTTTTTTGAAACAGGGCCGACACGATTCGATCGATTTAAAAAAAAAGAGACGTTTGATAATTAATAGCTTTGAATAATAATTAATAGAAAATTGAAAGTAAGTGCAGACTTTCGTTTGCGAGTAACGTTGTTTCACTTATCTGCTTGAGATTTTTGGCAAAAAAATTATCGAAAACACATCGAGCCAGCATCGCAGTTTTTTCTTCGATCTAAATGAATAGATCAAAACTATCTACGTATAATTAAACGCGTTCCTAAATTGAATTCCTTAATTCAATTCGAAACTTTCAACACCTTTCATTGCACTGTCAAATTAGGTGGTAGCGTTAAACAACCTCGAAATACCGCATTTAGATGATTATTATTATTATTATTATGAAATAGGTGGTCCATTCTTAGTTATATAAAGGGGATATTATTATTAATTATCTAATTATAATGTTTCGAGTGACTTTAGGATTCCACCTCATAGATATACATTCCCTTAATTATATGCAATTTGTTCGATCGTTAAATGATATCTTCTGATACATGCAGTATGTTAAATGAAAGAGTTATTATAGGCACCCGAAGCGTTATTCTCTCTCTCTCTCTCTCTCTCTTTAATATCTACCGTTTTTTTTTTATATATGTAGGTATATAAACTATAGCGAGTGTAGAAAAGATATTGATACGATATTGTGCTGTTAAAGTTTCATTCATTCATTCATTTATATGTATACAATGCTGTAATTTAGAATCGTGACTAAAGAGAATTAAGGGTAAAGTAAATTATAATATAGAAAACTTGTAATTAAAAATGGGAACATTTTGATGATTGAGTCTTCATCTGGACGCGGATGATGATTAGATAAATGAATGAATTTTCAGAAAGCAATCTAAAGCTTCGCTTCAAAACCAACTGCTCTAAAACCGAGTAGTGTTTAAGCTTCTCGAAATATTTATTTAGATTATCATAAATAAATTAAATTTTTATCATTATAGTTCAAACTATTTATGGGTCTGAAAATTTGGTGTTCACCAGAGGGATTCGTGTTTCTCTAGTGCTGATTGTCACAGTGAACAGTGACGTGCTTTTTCGTTTTCAAATCATTTTCATATTTTACATTAATTTTTATATTTAAAATAATCCATAGTATTCCAAAGGAAACTTTTTAACTATTAAATAATTGTTAATAAAAATTTCAAAATTAATTTTATCTAATAAATTAACAATTATGTTTGTAATATATTTTTATCCAACCCGAGAGCACGCCACTGATCATAAAATTAATAAAATTGGGAAGGAAAAAACAAAACTATGCCCATTTTTTAAATAAAAATTGCTGTATTTTATTAAATACTCATTTTTGCAATCATAGTTTTAATCTGCTGCAATAAAATCTACGATTTTCCTTAAAAATAAGAAAATTTGATTTTCTCCTAGTAGCAATGTTAAAAATGTAGTCTCTGCGGATCGCAGCGCCCCCTAATGGCAGGCCGTTTTTCTTCTGGCGTTCACTCCTTCTTATAGTTCTCCACATCCGATACATATTTACATAAATCAATTTTACAATTTTTTCAATAAAATTTCTATTCAATACACAATAATAAAGAGAAGCAGCTATTGCTGTGTGTGTGTGTGTGTGTGGGAGGTCTTCTTCTTATTGTTATAAAGATATACAAGCTATTTTAATTTACATTTGATTTTCTTTATTGTGACAACCAGCACTTATTGTCATTCACATACATACAGATACGATCCATGTGCTGCTGCTTCGTTGTCGTCTTTCTATCGAAACCAGCCGACATTATTTGAAAAATACACACATACAATGAATACATATACGAATAATGAATGAATGAACACATATTATAATAATATATCTACCACTACTGCTGAGGTAGATTCAAATATATCCTGAATAGTTCCTGTGTATTTTAAAGAATAATAAAAAAAAGAAAAAGATCTATGTTTACATACATAAATAATAATAAATTGATTTTAATGGGGAAAAAATAACCTCAAATTATGTTATTTGAATAAACATTGTTACAGAATGACACGGGGGAGAATATTTATGTTTAATTGTCAAAAATTTTAAATATACGAAGGTAATTTACGAATATAAATCTCAATTTTTATGGTATTAAATTTATTTTTTATATTTTATCACACCTGACCAAAAATATCTTTACGCGATTTTTGTTCTCTAATTATAAACAACGATCATCAATACTCCTAGTAATAATTTTAATCTAAAATAATAATATTTATTAACCGACAATGACAAGCATTGGTACAGGTTCCTGTAGCCAACAACACAACAGTCTCCATAATAGGTGAAAAGAACTCAAGTGGGATAAAATACGTATATTGCGGAGGATTTGTTTTGTATTTCTAAGTACCTACATACATACATCTACGTATACGTACGTACTACTTAAATTCAATTACGTCACGTTTATTTATACTATTCAATATTTATTTTTCTCCATTTATTTAATATACACTCCAGTTAATTATAGCTGAATAGGATTAGATTATAATCTTTTAAATCAATTCAATTATTCCAGCTCTCTGATATCTACTTATATGGTTCTGTGCGTTGATAGACAAGTTCCATTTAGCGCCATCTAGTGGACTGAGTAAATAGTTATGAAATTATAATGAATAGATTTTGTCTATTGATCATTTAGAGTTTAATTCTCATAAATTTAACTGGTACCACGTAACTTTCCATCATCCATTCGATCATTACTTAAATCATTATCAACCAATACACGCACATAATCAACAAGTGATTATTTATTATGTGCCGAAAATGCATCCATTCATCCAACAAAAGAAAGTTTCTTTTTTTTTTTTCTTAATTTTCATTTTGAGCACATTGGTTTATAAGTATACGAAAATTATTATTAACAAAGAGTGTAATAAAAGCACTCCACCACACCATGCATGTTTTCCATGATGATGTGATGGCATATACTCGGTTCGTATATTGTCGATTTCATAAACGATATACACACACACACAAACACACAATAACAGGCAATTAAAAACGGAGATGCTCAGAAAGAGAGAAAAAAGAAATTTGGCTCATATATCTTCTTATATGTTTTCTTCTCATATATGATTTTCGCCAGTCAATCATTATTTATTTCGATTACGTTGCACAATAGTAGATACATATGTTATCGATGTTGGTCAGAAGACAGCACAGAACCGAGCACTTGTCCAAACTGACCGTGAGATAAGAGTATAATATAAATTTTTCATTATTTTTTCCCAAATTAGTATTAAAAATTGATTTGATCAACGAACCAGGGCTGCTGCTGCTGCTGCTGCTGCTACTACTATTTTATGTCGAGCAGATTGAAATTCTGATACGGATCTTCGAGTAGCAGTGCGCCAGTCGTAAAATCTTAAATTAAATCATATCTGAAGTTGAGCAAATGTAATAAAGATTATATTTAATTTAAACGCCACTAAGATAAAAAAAAAAATGTATTAACCAAATAGAGGAAAATTCGAGGAAACTGTACTAGATAGTTTTGGTTGGGAAGAGATATAAAACTTTTATTTATCCTCGCGTCGTTCGCAGAGTTTTATACATTCAGAGTTCAGTTCAGTTTAGAGATGCATATAAAAAGATAAAAAGTTATGTCTTTATTGTTCGGTGATTTCGTGAAAACAGAGCGTGTAATGAATACAATGGCGGAACGAAATCTATACTACAACCACCACCACCACCACCGCCTTACGATGAAAGTAACAATCAAAACCAATACAATTAAATTACCGATATTGTTTTCGATACATCAAATACATGCCTAAAATAGATTAAATTGCAAAGGCTCAAATATTTATTTGTTACTTTTTATACGATTTTGTTATTAATTTATGAAATAATTGTTGATACGTGCTTTTATTGCATTTATCATCTAAAAGAATAACAAATAGTAAGTAGGCAACTGGATATATTCGCTTATATGACAGTAAGTGGGAGGGCGCAAGCGATTATTTCAGAAAAATCAAGTAGCCATGTCGAATGAAAAGAAAGTATTATAAATTATCGTTTTATTAAAAAATGCATTCGATCTGCATAATTAGGTGAATTGTGCGAGTGTTATTTGTGATCAATTTATTTAATTCACTAGTGGATCAGTGAAAATACCAAGGTCATCAGTAACAAGTAAGTTAAACGATTTTTTTGGATTATTGTAACTTAACTAGTATTGAATAATATTCTCTTCTTCACCCTGATTTCCAGCTAATTTCATACACCACAAATCCTTTGCTTAATCACTTTTTCATTCGCACAATTAAAATTAATTATTATATATATTGCGATGTATTTTTTTTCTGATTGCACCTCCTTCACACAACAGCAACAATAACAAAATCATCCATAAGATCCCCATTTAATTCATAATAATAATAATAATAATAATATATTATGCATCACTCACAACCACACGGTCATTTTCAAATCTGAAATCTTTTCTGGTGATAAGCGCGTGCCTCAATGGTAGGGAGATTATATTCTTGCTTGGGTGCTGCTAAGCCCACAACTTCCATCATCATCATCATCATCATCATCATGGCTTAAGTCAGTTTAGTTAGTCGACGGTAAGTCGTTTAGCATTCAGCATCTTTTTTTTTTGGTTTTGCTGTTTTGGTTTGGTGTGTCCGCATTTGTTAGTCATTTGACAAATAAAGTTAAAAAAAATCGTGGTGTGTGTTTGACTTTGTTTTGTTTTTGTTTTTTGTTTTTTTCCTTACTAATTTAATCAAGTGAAAGTTATTTGGAATTAAGTCATCATTAAATGAAAATAGCTACGTAAATATTCGGAAAAAAAGAAACATTTTTTCGGGAGACATCAACACTGAGTAAGACAAGTAACTTTAATTTTGTCGCTGCTAGAAAACGATGTGTGATTATTTCGATTAAAGAATTCTAATTCGATTATTATCAAAATAATATGGATTCATTGTTGAATTTTACTGATCTACAAAACCGTTTAGCCTCCGATATTAATTTTACTGACAGTAATAATAATGATGATTTCGATACGACAACAGCAACAACGACGACGATGACAACAAATTCGCAACAAATAAAAGAAGACAAATACTCATTACGGCCACGTTCAATGCGTAAAATTACACTGAAACAAAAAGCTCAAGATGATTTATTAGGAGACGATACAACATCATCGAGACC
The DNA here is from genome assembly GCA_949748235.1 of Platypus cylindrus. Classification (NCBI taxonomy): domain Eukaryota; kingdom Metazoa; phylum Arthropoda; class Insecta; order Coleoptera; family Curculionidae; genus Platypus; species Platypus cylindrus. Next base: position 9,706,388 of record OX456494.1, read on the forward strand.
AATACGAAGAGGTCAGCAGAATAAATCGTCGAAAACGAAATCGGCACCACTAAGTAAATACAGACGGAAAACGGCAAATGCACGCGAAAGGAATCGAATGCGTGAAATTAATCAAGCATTTGAGGCATTAAGAAAAGTGATACCGCATATGCAACAGCATCAGGCACCGGCGGCGGCGGCGGCGGCATCGAATTCAAATGAAAAATTAACAAAAATCACCACACTGAGGCTGGCCATGAAATACATAAATGCATTGAGCAGTGCATTGGATATGCCAATTATTGAAACGGATGACATTCAAATGCCAACAGACTATTCCGATTTCGATTGTTTCCTTTTGGAATCCGATGGTGAATCGTTGTCGCTGAGCGATCATTCTGGATCGTTGCTCGCTTCACCGCCCGATTTTCCCGATGCCTCTCTATCACCAGTTGATTTCGATGATCCATCATTGCCCGCCTTATTGCATTCGGATTTCGTTGATCATGGTTTAGAATCGACCGATTTGAGTGAGTTCTTTTTCACGTAGTACCCATTTTCTGGAATCGGTAATCGTAATTTATTTATATTGAATTAAATTAAGTTTCGATTTATACAGATGGAATTAGCATCATTAAACGATTTTTTTTTTTTTAAGTATAAACGATGGCAAGTACAATTTTTTAATTAACCTCGTTAAAAATTTATTTATTTCTGCGCAAAATTTTAATTATTTATTTCCATAGGTACTTTAAATAAAGTCTTAATTAACAGACCGTTAAAGAATTCCATATTTTATATCGCACGTTAGTTTTCTATATTAATTATAAGATAAATTTTTAAATTTCAGATTTTATCTCTTATTTTCTGATGGAGAATGTTAATGTTGAATTTATTTCGCAAAAAAAAGTTGTACAATTTAATATAAAAATTAAATGTAAAAAATTCGCGACGATGATTTATTAATCATGTGGAAAAAATTCGAATTTTGTTTATTATTCTTATAAATCTGAAAAAAATATTCAACGGCTGGAATTTGTCATTTTTCTTACTAATTCTTGAGCATATTTTCTGTATAGACAAAAAAGATTGTAATTTAAGTTGAGGCCATAGTAAAATGCAGGACATAATTTTATATAAATACACTAGGGGCACAAGCATACTATTACTATAATAAATAAACATTTAATTTTTGCAGTATTGATAACCTGTTTTAAGAGAGTTTTTTTTTTTATGAATTTATATATGTATATTTTGTGATATTGAGAGTAATTTATTTAAAATAGTTAGATTTTTAAGCTGGAAGGTGCAATTTTTTGTATAATGTTATTTTAAGTGTTCGAAACAAAAAAGGTCCAGTTAATAAAATGCGTAGGTATTAAATAAAAAACAAAAAAGAAAACTATCGATTCCCTCCATTACGTAAGTATATTGCGTAACTTCTGTACTGAATAATTTTAAGAATTTATACATGAATAAGTATTTAAAGTATGTACTTAACTACATATTTTATTGTTACCTATAGAATTTTATATAAAAATATACAAGTCCATATTATTTAACAGCTGAGAATTGACTGGTCATGTTAAGTTTCGATATAAACAGAGTTTAGAAATTAATTTTTGTTTTATTTTTGTTGAAATTTTCGATTCATAATGTACACCTTTCATTTTGTCCCTAATACATGCCGCATCAACCCCTGATGCAATCGGATCCAAATCCATTCCAATGGCTTAATTTGTTTTCGAAAAAGAAATTCTTTACAGCAGCTTGTTTTTATGATGGTTCCTCCTGGCAGTTTTATGTAATTAAAGTGGCAGGTAGGTAGACAATTCAGAATTTAATTAATCAATCAATTTACGCATCATTCTTATTATCCACCTTTCTCTGCGCATAAAAGAAAAATATTTTGTTGTTAAACTGGCGCCCACATTGCTTCAAAGGGAAATCTTTACAATCTAATAATATGATTGGAGGATTTCACATTTTCTTTACAGTTCCTACAAGTAATTGTGTGTTGCATAATTAGCAGCGCAAATTACGTATTATTGGCACCCACATATAATTAATATTATTATTATTACAAAAACTACGTGATAAATTACGTTTTATTTTTATGTAGGTTTTCGACGAAACAATTTTTCTTCTTATACGTATACATTAATGGCGTATCTTTTATCATAAATATAGTCAAAGAATTAAAATATATAAAAAAAAAAATAAACCCAACTTAAGTTAGAATGACGTAACATGCGTAGGCCTATGCAAAATCGATTGATATCTGTTAAAACTGTGTGTTTGTTTCGCTAGTGACATCTACCGCCGCTGGCTCCAAGTTATATGCGTATTCTTTACAGAGTTCAGAATTTGGTGTTCTAATAATAGTAAAACCCGAATTTATTCGATTGATTAAGGCGAAATTTAATAGTAAATTTTAACAAATTTGCCAGCAATGAACGAAGCGCGTTTCATGGTAATTTTGTAGTTGGAAAATTGTCTATTAAACGATTAACATTGTTATAAACATGATGTTTTATTGTTCATGTAATAGAATATTACTCGATTATTTATGTAATTACGTACATAACCCACAAAAGTTAGAAAAATGCCAAATTTAAATATCAAGGACGCCCTGAGTATATACAAACATGAATAAATAAAAGGGTTTCCAGGTCAAATGCCCCTCTAATTTTAGCAATAACCAACAGCAGAAAAGAGACATTTAATTGCCATCCAAATATGTTTATAATAATGATAGTGAACTAGTGTACACCCCCGCAGCGAATAATACCATTCAAGTGAATTCAGTGTACGTATCACCCTAGACTGTATACATAAATATATATTTTTTTTAAATGTGATTAACTACCATCACAATAATATTATGTTATAGTGACAATATGGGTGATAAAATATAATCAAGTAGCGTGTTAACAAAAAGAGATTTAATATAATTTAAAGTCGGTGCGCGTACAGCGCGTCTCGACATGGATAAGCATAAATTCGTTGGTTAAAAAGATGTCAGATTAATGAATGTCGGCCGGCCCGAAAATCTTATATTCTTTATCGTTTATCCGTGTGATGCGCCTCGGTTTGTAATTCGTTGATTCGATAAAAAAAATTGCGAGAATTTTACATTGGATTTCAGTTCGTTAATTGCAATCATATAGGCTACGATTTGAAGAATTTGCGGCTTATGACTGCTGCAGTTACTAATGTCTAGGGTAGAAATTAGTCTGTGCGGTGCAGTGAAATAGTAAACGGTCTACCTAGAACATGTATGCATAAGCATATCAATTGCAGTTAGGAAAATCAAAGTTGATAAATAGGAATTATTGAACAGATAATTTAGGGGGAAATCGAGTCAAATTAAAACGAGCGCTTTTCGATAAAAAATCGAAAAAAAACTCTCAAAAAGATGATATCGTTATGCAAAAAGCAAAGAATTCCAAGACAAAATGCGGTCTTTGACTTCGCAGAACTTTTTCTCCATCTCTCTCACTCGCGCGCGCTCGCTCTCGGAAGCGCTGAAATTTCAACGACGCCAAAAAAAAAAAAAAGGTGTTCAATCTTGACGAAATTGGCACTTGACGATAATTTTGTAACAAGATAAATTAATCTCTTTTTAGTATAAATGCGAAATTTTTATCGATACGATTTTTTTTTGCATTTATTGCGGCCATTTTTTGTGCTTTTAATAAAAGATAATTTTTAGGACATGGAAAATCAATATCGGCATCCAAAAAAAAAAAACAAAAACAAAAAATTAGTGAGTGCAGCTTTTAACGGTGAAGATGTCAATTTGTTATTGTTGTTGTTGTCGGACTGTTGTTTCCTTGAGCGTTAGTTTTTAAGCCTGAAAACTGAATAATTTTTTAATTACAACAATGTAGAAAATGGATAAATTATGTATAGGTACTAAAGAGACTGTTACATTTTAACAGAGAAAAATATTTACATAATTCAAAATCCATTAAGGGGATTTTCTCTGTTTTTTTCTTAAAAAAAAAAACCTAATATTATTCCAGACAGGTTCCAGTAAAATCATTTCAAAAGTAGCCTAAAAACACTATATCTTATCAAAATATTTAAAGTAGATAATTTAAAAAGATCTTAAATTGGCATTAAGATAAAAGCGTCATTAATTTAAAGGTGAAGAGAAAAGGTGGTGCAGAGCACGCGATTTGGTCTTTTTCGAAATCAATAATTATGATTATTTTCCTTTTCGAAACAAATCTGATCAATTTTTATCGAAAATCGTCTTTCGATTTATTTATTCCTTTTTCTTTTTCTTTTTTTTTTTTTATTTTATGATAAAACACTGCGTATACTTATATAGTATAACCCTCTATACACTGTATGAACGATTTTGTGAGGTGAATAATATAAATTTTATACGATTACGATGAGAGACCACTTAAAATTTGAGATGAAAGATATTATTATATTAGGTCTGTTATTGGTAAAATTTACATATTACAAGCTGAAATATCTTATTCAACAATAAAATCATTTTTATGATATCGTTTAATTTAATAAATGACCCACGCTTAAATGCAATAAAATTCAACTTGTTCACGTATTACGATAAATAAATGCCAAACGAATTACATTTAAAATTATTTCGTGATATTAGAAATGCTTCGGATTTGTGACGTATAAAACGAATATGTTATTAATACAATTGATTGGAATACGTTCATTAAGCTCTTAAAATAACCTTAGCGAAATTTAAAACAAAAAGTCGTAGCATACAAAATTATAAATTATACTTAAAATGGTAAAGGAATATTTAAACTAGTGCCCTATGGTAATATTCCTATAAATATTTGTGTCCAAATACGTACAAGGAGTGAACACCAGAAAAAAAAACGGGCTGCCATTAGGGGGCGCTGCGATTAGTAGAGACTAAATCTTTAACATTGCTTATATGCGATAATCAAATTTTTTTATTTTTAAGGAAAATCGTAGATTTTATGGCAGCAGATTAAAAATATGACTGCAAAAATAAGTATTTAATATAAAACAGTAATTTTTATTTAAAAAATGGGCGTAATTTTGTTTTTTCCCCATTTTATTAATTTTATGATCAGTGGCGTGTTGGATAAAAATATATTATAAAAATAATTGTTAATTTATTAGATAAAATTCATTTTGAAATTTTTATTAACAATTATTTAATAGTTTAGAAGGTTCCTTTGGAATACTATGGATTATTTTAAATATAAAAATTAATGTAAACTTTGAAAATTATTTGAAAACGAAAGAAAGCACGTCACTGATCACTGACAATCAGCACTAGAAACACGAATCCCTCTGGTGGACAAAAAATTTTCTAACATGTAAACATTGTGACTTTTGTTAGGTCGATTCTACTCATTATTAGTTCTCCATATACTCACGTGAGGCACAAAATGTCAAAATTAAAATGGCACTTTTGATGTTATTTGCTAAAAATAATTATTCACCTGATTACTCGACAACACCGTAAATTTATTGAAATATTTCAGTATAATTTAAATCTATTTACTTATCGGTAGATATAACAGTACCGGAATTACTTTTATTATTAACTCAAACTTTACCAGGCCATATTATATTAGCACCCTATTTATTTTAAACGGTTATTACCGCTAATATTCAAAGAAACCATTCTAAACATTTAATATAATATAAGATAAAAGGTATCGTATCGATAATAATAATTGATAAGAATCAGTGCTTTGCTATAGTAGTTGCGATCAGTTTTACAAAACCCCATAATTAGATGCAAAACGATAAAATCTTATTATTATGTTACATCTTTAGCCTGAATTCAATTTAATTTAATGGGTATAAAAGAAAAGTTGTAAAAAAGAAAAATCAACAAAATAACGACCCCCAATTTGGTGTCACACAAAAATAATTCCAAGTTCATCGAATTAGTTTGTTTGACGATTTTTTTTTTTTTTGTTTTTTAAAAACAAAGTATCCTACGAAATTACCGGCCTACACATGACATGGACTCGATATATTATCAAAATCGATTTACTTTAAAAACCTTTCATGTAACGAAAATCAGATTTCGATACGAATGAGGAAAACTTAAAATTGTGCATCGATTTAACTAAATATTATCACGCAATCACATTATTTTTCTCGTAAAATATAGATGTTTCTTTAAATAAAAAACGACTGTGATATATATATAATAAAATCGGAACAAGAGGCAAGAAAAAAATGGAGATTCATCGTTGATTACATGTGGTTCGGCATCCTTTGATCAAATAACGATTTAACTGAAATCGATACAGATTTATTTATCAATGGATGAACGTGCGGGGACATTAAAACTTATACGTGATGGAAATACTATTCGATTTTCCTTTCGGGATATTGTTTTCCTCTAATTAGTTAAACATTTACATACATTTCGATTATATGTATAAATTTCTATTTATAATTACATTTAAATCGATTTTCAATTGATTTATTTGTGATTAGAGTGACAATGGTCGGTATAAATAAAGTTAGTTTGAAAACAATTAAATAATATACATAAAATAAGCAGAAAATTATAAATTGAATTAAAACCAGGCAGGAATATTGAGGTGTATTATGTAATATGTAGGCAACTACATATAGCCACCTACATGAATGAAGATGTCAATTGCAGCGAGCGCCATCCGCCGTTGATGGCTAGTACAGATCGTAAATCCTCAAATAATCAAGAAAGCCGTGAGTGAAATGAAATAATTATGATTTTTTTACAATTTAATTCGATTTATACAAATAAATGTGTTATTTACAGTCAATTCGTTTCATACGCGAATGGATTTATAGTGATTAGTTAAAATTTTCCAACATTTTCAAGACCTTGTGGAACTGGTAAAAAAAATTGTTGTTAACTTGATAATTTTAATTTAACTAGCTTATCGAAGGGTTAAATAAAGTATATTTATGCTTAAAGTATAATATTAAGTATGGAAAATTCTATTTATTTCCAAAGAATTTTCATTTTAACCTCGTGCCCACTCTGTATTTTTATTGCAACCATACGTACTGCATATGACTAAATAACGAAATTCCTACTGAAACATTAAATTAATTTAAAGCCTATTTATGCTCAATTTGAAAACCGGTTAAAAAAGCAAACAAAAATCACCTTCATTAACCATAATTGTGCACGTTAAATTACGAAATACCGCACCGTCTCTAGTCCTGTTTTAAAAAGGGAGTAAGTATATAAGTATTATGTGTCCGTGCCTAATCAGTCAAAAACCACACAGAAAAAAATAATGTAAAACGAAAAGCAGCAAATAAACAAAACAGCCAAGTAGAAAAAGAAGAGTAAAAACGAACAGCAGCAGCAGAAGCATCAGCACAGCTTCATGTATTCAACCATAGGTACCTATATGGTAGCTGATGGTATAAGTAAAGCATGGCATCGATGCATCGTCGACAATCAGGAAGTGTAGAAAACAAATTCAACTTTTCTTCTCGTTCTTCTTCTTCTTGTTCTTCTTCATTGGGATATGGCTGCGAGGAGGAACTGTCAACAGATCCGATGTCCCACGGTTTGTCACGGACAGGTAAAAAGAAATGCGTGCCAATACGTTTTCTGTTTACAAAGCAGCACATTATCATTATTATTGTTTTTTATTTTATCATTATTATTATTATTATTGGTTTTCTGATGAGTGCGTATGTCGATCGATGGAAAGTGACGATAAGTAGTTCGTAGTTTGATTCAAATTTATTCTGAGCATAGGCTGTAAGACTGTCTAGTACATTTTTGCTATTATTATTATTAAAACGAACACTAGAACAGACCACTGGGTACCAAATCCATTGTTTGCTATAGATAAAGTTAAAATTCAGTTAAATGGCAACAGCGTCGATTTCTCTCCGTTCTTTTTACATATGATTAAATGATGAACTATCTATCTATATGCTTCATTCGTCCCTAATGTTTTAAAGGCTCAAACTAACCCCAATCCGAGCGGGGGCCACAACACTTTAAGCAAACCGAACACTACGCCAACCAAAACCGAACGCTGTTACCAAAGCAACAAAATTACGCGGATGCCACATAAGAAAATTTAACGCAAATTCAATAAATTTGATTTAAAAATTCATATATCAAGTTTATTTATACTTATAAATTAAATTGTTGCTTTTTTTTAAAACTTATTGTTTCGAAATCTCAAATTTCATCTACTTTTTTCCCCGGTCAATTTTTGAAGATGAGCACAATTTCAACTATCTAATCAGGGGTGGTACGAGTGGTAGAGGGCATCGTTGCAAAATCTTTTTGTATAATAAAATTTTGAACCCCTTTTGGACTTATTAGTACATCCGATTTTTTGCTGATAAAGCAAAAGATACGAATAAGTCTGTTTCCCTATGAAAATTGTCTAGTATTTCTTATCTAATGGAAATTTGATGATGCACATATTATTGAACGAATAGTGCGTCACGTCGTGTATATTATACACATACATATTACAAACAAATTGCATGAAACGCCTTAGGCAATAATAAAATCTTATTTAGTTAATTACTTACTCTGCCGCCATTTAATTCAATAAATATCGTTTCTAATGGAAAAATGCGCGGTTTTATTTTCTTTAATCTATACTATTAACTAAGTAAGTAGTAAATAGATAAAATTACTGGTGAGTGAGTGAACGAGAAGCGCTACTTTAAAAATATACATTTTATATAGTATATATATATATATATATATACAATATGTATCTATCAAAGTCGTTACTAATAAGGCAATTAATCTAATTTCAGTAACATTACCAAAAGAACATTTTTAATCGACCTATTAGCAAACTAATTTGAACTAATACTGTTATTATTATTATTATTATTACTACTATAGGAGATTAGTTAGTTAAATGGAAAGTATATAGATGGAGATTGCTACTTAGTAGAAGATGAGTGCTCCTGTTATTTAAATAATGATATTGATTAATTTATAGGCGGGGTCATTAAAAACAAATTTTAACTAATTTGTTCTGTTGTGGTTATAAAATTAACTCTATTTTCATTTAAATCGTATTCATTCTAGACCTTATTGGTACAATAAGAAGTTTTGACGTTTGGTTTTGTAGGTTATGATCATTAATGCCACAACGTTATCTTTTCTTTTATATTAACAATACGCCATGCTATAAAGATATTATTATTATATTGAATCGATAACTTGTCCATCCATTGGCGAAAAAGTTTATATTTTTATTACACCCAATTAACCTATAGTGACGTTATATTAATATATTAATTCGATATTATTTTTTATGACTCGAAAGCAGGAAAAAGCAAATTGCGAAATGTAGCAAGATAAAGATAAAGCAATTAACGAACAGGAATTTCAGCAGAAGAAATAAAAAAGCAAAAAAAAAACAGGATAAAATGATCGTTTCGGTTTCATATACATTGTATATGTATATACGCTATTTTTTTACGAAAAAAATAGCGTAATTGTACAATGTTTTATTATTAATGAGTTTTATTAATAAATACGAGATAATCTTTACGCAAAAATTTGTATTGAACGAATAGCATATTTCAATATTCTTGTTTGTGAACAAGTGATACAGCGCCCTCTACACTCAAAAGACATCTACAATACGCCATTGTTTCTATTGGTCAGATTTTGCTGCATTCCACTTTAGTTTCTACGGATCGGTTTCGATTTTGCATAACAATTATTCAGTTCCACTCCATTTTACTGGTTGCGCCGAAAAACAAGATATTAATAAAACATAATTCAATCGGGTGCCCTTATTAAAACGTTACCGATTAAAATTCCACAAAGTATTAACGACATATTAATCCCTTCACCTGATGATGTGTCATTTTTCATTGACAAATTTTTCGATGTACTTAATTCTTTCCCCTCTCTGTCTGTTTTTCTCGCGGTCGCTGTCTCGTTAATACCGATTGGAATTTAAGAAGTAATTTACGTTAAAAAAAAAATGAATATCTTTATTAATTTTTCTGTTAGGAAATATCCATTTTACTTAACGGTTATATTTATGTAGATATGTACAGATAATCCGGCTCTGTCGTTAAGAGTTTTCTCTATCTCTCCCTCATTATGTAATTCATTGGTTGCATATCTATACGGGGCAATTGTATAGTGCTGCCTGCCTGCCTGCCTGCCTACTATAAAAGTTCCTTTTTAACTTGACAACTTGAACAATAGCCTACTTACTCTATTTATAGTGAGTTGTTAACAATGCAGAAGCGACGAACAATAACAAACAAACAATAATAACAATAATCTTTATCTTTGAATCGTATCTGTTCGCTCGTGTTCTTTTTCTCATGATACCTACGTTTTGCGTCGGTATAACTATTTAAAAGTCGTTTTTTTTTTGCTTGTTTTTGGTTTATAGGGTAAATGGGCCTTTAAATGTTTTTGAATTTAAGCGGAAAATTACCTATAGGAAATTCATAAATTTTGCTGACAAATCGTGCCTGATTTATGGACTAATAATTTATTTAAAAGTGAAATGTTTTGAAAAAGTTTCCCTGGGTCGAATATTAAATGACAAAATTTAAATAATTGCCCACTTATTATGGGCCCAATACAGTCGAAAAAAATATTCATTCTTTTTATTAAGCCATATTTTTCCCGGTACGTAAAAACTTTGCATATAACAAAATCCATAGATTCGTATTGTCTACTCAATTCGCTTGCGTGTACCACCAGCGTAAATGGTACTTAAATTACAAAATATACAATCGAAAGAATAGTAGGTGGTCTATTCTATTCTACATAGTATATGACGTGTGTGTGGGGTCCTCTTCACAACTTTCTTGAAAATCACTTGTGGGACACACGATTTATTCCCATTAAATGAAGCCACACATAATCGTTTTATAGCCTCTATGGCGCAATGCTATAAACAAAATGTTTTATTTTGCAAATTGGGAGAAAAATAAAAACTGTTTAAGGTGACAATAATAATAACCACAGCCTACTTGGTCAATGTGCACACAAAAAAAAAACAATGAAAGTAGAAACACAATTAACGTACAGATTATCGGTTGCAATTAACTTAGTTAGTGTATTCCAATTAGTTTTATTACGTGTTTACTGTTTAATGTGTTCTCACCTTTTGCACTAAATTGGCATGCCAACTAATTAAATGATTCATTAAAAACACACTGTATGTATGGCAGATTATCATATCAGTTATATAGCTTCAGATAACATGCCTCCGTGGCGCAATGGGCTAGCGCGTTCGGCTGTTAACCGAAAGGTTGGTGGTTCGAGCCCACCCGGGGGCGAACTTTTTTTTTTTTTTTTTGTAATTGGAATTTAACAATATAAACAATTTTTATTATAAATCTCATGATTTAATTAATCATTTATCACAATTTTCTTGTCCCAATTCCTCATAACCATCCGGCAAAGGATTAACTTTCGGATTATGAAATAAACTGCGAACTCCATCACCCCACGGATACCGTTTCGTAATTCTTCGCATATATTCGTATTTAACAAATGGAGGTCTTTCGAATGGGCAATTTTTCTTATGTAAATTTACCATTGCGGCAGTACCAAAAATCACTGGGAGAGCTAAAACGAATTTTGTGACCAAAAACATTTTAAAAGTTATTATGTAGTTACCAAAAAATAGAAAGAGTCGCTTGTAAATCAAATGTCCTCCATCCGGTTCCAGTTCGACACCGGATGATTTTGTGGGACAACGCCGTTGCCGGGAAAAATATTTACAAAAGCCGGATAGTGCATTAGGAGTTCGTTTCAGGATTCTCAATAGATTTTTTCCACTTGATAATTTAGACATAGTTTTGTTTCAATTTGACAAGAAATTTGTTGGATTTGATTATTTTTTAAATGAATGACGTATCATTTTTATATTGTCAAAACGGATAGACAGCATTGATAATAAAAAAGTTGGTCTATTTTTGATAAAACCCGCCTGCAGATGCATTGAGTTTGAGATCTTAGTTTCGTTTTGTGCATAATTATTTATGGAGAACTATGAAGTTTTTAGGCACCTCTGCGCAGAACCACGGACTTCACCTTATTCTAATAACAAACAGAATTTTACACTAACGTAAACCAAGTTTACTTGGTTTGGTAAGAATTAGGACGGTTTCTAAATTTCCCGGAAAGTTTTATTTCCAGGCAAATAAACCCAATCAATTAACATGTTATCTACACACAAACAAAGTACGTGTGATGCAAGTTCCACATAAACGTCTCTGCCTGTAGGTTTGATGGGTAATTTTGCCCATGCAAGTTTGATGCAGGTAAAGTGAAAAATCAAAAAAAATAAAAAAAATAAAAAAAATCCATCAATACAAGAAGTTTGTCCAAAAAGTCACCCGTCAAATACATGCCGACAGCAAAATTTATACGAAGCATTACCGTGGATGACCCGGTTGGCAACATTTTCACAATTTTAATGTATGTGTGATAGCGACGGTGGAATCTCCAGTAAAAGCCGAGGCCTGTCTGTTTTGCTCGGCTTTTGCCAGACCATTTGCAAACCGATCACGTAGTAGAAGGTCGGATGAACAATTCCTTTAGGTTTTCTTTTTATTTATATGTATACGAACACACAACTCCGGGAACGCTGGCCTGTCGATATTGGTTTCAATAGTTTTTTTCCGCATATTTAACCGCGTATACAGGCAACGTTAAAGCAAAATTCTGTAGTAAATGTTGTTTTTTTTTTTTTGTGTAATGTAGTCGTTGTACGAGAGAGACTCTGGGAAGCATTAAGAAAAGGAATTCTTTTTAAATGATTTCGATTTCTGTTTCTGTTTTTTTTTTCACATTTCATCATTGCAAAAATAAAAATAATTTTTTACATCAATTATTTCTCTCTGTCTCTCTTCTATTTTCTTGCTGTTGTTTTAAATCTGCACGTTTTCTGATTTCGATTCGATAATGTTCAAAACGAATGCCAAATAAACTCACACTGAATTGATTAAACTTTTCAATCTTTTTTTTATCTCAGTGCCTCTGCATGGTCTCAGGGGAACGGGAAACAGATTCACTCGTACATTTTGTTTTATCAGCAAAAAATCGGATGTACTAATATGTCTCGAAAGGGGTTCAAATTTTTATCATACAAAAAGCGATTTGACAACGATGCGCTCTACTACTCGTACCATCTACGCTGTTGCCATTTAACTAAATTTTAACTTTAACCTAACAAACAATGGGGTTGTACTCAATTTGTCTGTTCTAGTGTTTATTTTAATAATAATAATAGTAAAAATGTACTAGATAATCTTACAGCCATCTCAAGAAATGCCAATCAAAAAAAAAAAAAAAAACTAGTCTCTCGTTCTAGTTTCAATTTTTAGACTTATGCCTAATTAAGTTAGAGTCAAAGCAAAAATGAATTTTGAGAATTACGATGTCAACAATTCCTGTTGCGCCACTGTTAATACAAACATAAATTCAAATTAGATGTTGTCAATCAGTTGTGACTGTTTTGCTTTTCTTTTTCCCAATCCAATTAACTCCATGTCAGTAAAACTTCTTTATCTGTCGAGGAAAATCTGGTGTTCACAAGCAAACATCCCTAGCTGCTACATCAGAAGTGAATTCAACCATTGTCTTATCACGTCCTCGTCGTCTTCGTTCGCTACGTTTGATTGCTCACAAAAGGCGAACTGAAGAGACAGATACACACCAGCATCAGTAGGAGCAGTGATAATATTTTATGTTGATATGCAGTTGTGGTGACATAATTGAATTATTTAGTTCATTTTTAGCCATTCAATGTCTCTTAATACATATGTTTTAAATTTTAATCCGATTTGTATTGTTTTCACCCGCTATATTATTATTATTATTATCGATGAGAAATCAATAAAAATCAAACGCACGTAAAAGAGTAACAGTTACTATACTATCTAATCTAGTATATTGATCGAGTGAAGACCTAGCGGAATCTTTATCCATATGAAAAGTAACAATTAAGGCATTTTATTCTACTTTTAACGCCGCCTAGTTCAGCAAATTGTCTAGTTTACCTCCAATAAAATCTAATCGTAAATACTCACGACTACCATAAATTGAAATACCTATATTGATTTAGTTAAAGCGTTAGAGAGAGAGAGAAAGAGAGGCGGCAATATATCGGCTCGACATCACATACATAATAATACATATTTAGAATGGCCGATCAGATTTAACTCAAAGTCAATTTTATGACAAATATTTCAGGATTCTCAGCAACCAACTAAGTAAATAACATTCTTTATTTATACTGTGTGTGTGTGTGTATGCTTAGGAGGAATGGTTTGTTGTACACGGAACGGCGACGGAATGAAATTACGCATTGCAATAATGTTTTTACTTCCATGTAAATAAGCCTCTAAACAGTTTTCCGTTAAATTCCGATGATAAGACTTTGTGTGTGTGTGTGTGACTGACGTCCGCCATCATCATCATCATCATTATGGAGCGTTGTTTTATTATAGGTATCTATATGATGGAAAATCGTCGTCATCGATTATGTCCAATGCCGCCTGCTGTGTGGTCACTTTGTTTTGTGGTCGTCGGATCCATCGAATCCGATGGATGAAGGATAGTGGAGTTATTGACATTCCGTCAATAGTTAAACGCACACCGTTTCTTGCAATTGTTTTCTTTTTCTTTTTTTTTTTTTGTTTGTTTGGATCGATCGACAACAATTCCATGTTGCTTAATGGTAATCGGTTCGGTTAATTTCGAATATATGCTCATTGCAATCATCATCATCATCGTCATGGTAACTGCGACGAACATTCCCCGCGATCGATCGATTCGACCAGCCGGGATAATTGAATAAATTAGCTAAAAGCATGTACAAAATTTGCTTTGGTCTTTCTGATATATAAATAATTGAGTTTCAGTCGGCAACACAAAGATTCCTGTACTATACATCAAATATGTACGGGGAAAAAAAAAAAGAAAAAACTTCTAATGTCACACCTGCATAACATCGAAAGGTTTTAAAATGCATATGATTTATTAATACCTTATTGAACATTCATAATAATTATCTCCAATATACAATTTACTTGTAATACTTATATAGCCAGCCAGCCAGCTAGATATAAGATTTCATGTATCGATAAACAGCATTTAAATTAATAAATTCACATCTATCAGTCACAACCGGATTAAATTAGTTTTAATTAGATTTATATTCGAACGCACCATCTTCGTTGGTGTTAAAAATGATTACACACATGAATTGATCAGATTTTCTGATCAGATTGGAGCAAATGGGTATGTATTAGTGTTTTATTTTGAACGCGTGTTCAGTGCTTTCGAGCATGCGCAGTAACGGGGAAAACTTTATTGAATATTGGTAAGTACACGAATATACAGAATTCTTTTACATCAATTTATTTCGACAAATACATATAATACACAAAGAGTTTTACTAATTAGAGATTATTCATTACCATAGTAGATAGATATGATATGAGATATATCTATGTATGAGAGTATGGATTCAGTATACTGATAAAGCGACTAGCAGTGACATTTATCTGTATGCTGGATCAATACCAAAGTGACAAACCAACGACTTCGGATATTTAAAAGTTCAGAAACTTGTTAATTTGTTAATAAATGTCAAAAAGTTGTCCTGTACTCGTTTCCTCTATTTATCATTTGTCGCTTTAGTGTAGATCCCGCATTAGATTCACATATTTTGATCTACCTAATAAAGCGTCTATCGATCTAATTTATTTAATACTAAGTAAGTTATTATTGGTAATACGCCTATATTTTAACAAAATATTCTAATGGATAAAATATCGTAATAATAACGAATTAAACTATAACAAAATACAAATCTTTGGTTAGTTTTCTGACAAACAACAACAAAATATATTCAGAAACAGCACAGAAAAAAAAAACATTTTAAGTAGGAATAATTTAATGCGTCGGTTTTAAAATAACGAACATGTAATTAAAAGTAAATTTGACCAGTTTTTCTTTAAAATAATACCGTAATTGCACAAAAAAAAAAACAACCAAAAGTTACATAAGTAATACAATAATTAAAGTCAATGGAAACATTTTATGTATGAGCAAAAATTAAAACTTGATTAAGATCTCGAATTTACAGAATACTTTTTTTTGAGTTTTTCGATTCTAATTGATTTTTTTTTGTCAAATAATACATTTGTATACGTAAAATATTCCTCTTATAACATTTTGTGGGACTGCGTTGGATACCTTAAATAGAGTAATGTTTACACCCTGTATATTAGTAATACATATAACCAAATAGAATTTAATAACTAAGAAATATTCAACAGCTCAAATCAATCGATCGAATTGATCAGAGAAACATCAAATCACAGAAAAAGATATAGGAAAAAATAACTTAATCTAGATAAATATTTATTATTACCAATAATAAAAAAACACTTAATTTTACGCTAAAAATTTCAATATAAAATACACGGAGAGTGTCCACTAAATATATGTTTAAAAACTCTCGAAAAAATTTTATAGGCCCCTATTTTGACATTGGTGATAAATCACGGCCTCCACAAACTGTTAATTATCATTAATTAAAAACATTTAATTGGCACTCTGGCTTTACGATACATCTTATTTCATAATAATAATTATATTAAATTGGTAGAGCATTTAACGGGGAGAGGGAACGATAGTGGTTGGAATGAGAGAATGTTTTGATTAAAAAATTATAGTATATATGAAAAGTCGAATAAAGATACCAACTCAATAATTTTCAACCTGATTATTATTGTACTTTAATTCATTTTATACTTATTTTAAAAATTAAGTCTTAATAAACACGAAAATTAATCTAAAAAATACTGTTTGCAGCTATCAGATCGGTTTGCTTCAAGGAAATATCATTCCATAAAGAAAATAAAATCTTCCAAGAATCAAAATCCTTTGGTTCGATGGTATCTTTTTCGATTTTCTGAAAATTAGAAAAACCAACTCAGGAAATTACTAACTAAACCGCAAATTAGATGCATCGTTATAGATGTGTTGTCAGGAGGGATGATTTTCAAAAACAGGGCACGTCCAATTAATATGCTTATTGGGCATTGTTGCCTTTCACATATCATAAACTCAAAATCAATTCGCATTATATAAAAAATAAATAAATTACAAGGAAAAACCATCACGGAAGATTTGAGTTGACTTTTCAAATTTTCCAAAAATATTTTTATTTAATTTGTTATAATTGGGGCACTGTGAGTGGAGATTTTCGAAGAAACATTATCGGGTGGAATGGCTGGATTCTCATTGCCATTCACCGTGCCATCCGGAAAATCTTCGCCTTCATTCTCTTCGAGCAATGGAAATCCTATTGAGGAAAATTCTAACCACCGAGCAATTTCAAAGAAATGTATCATTTAAAAATGCAACCGGAAAGCGAAAATAACTCGCCACTTACCTTCCGTATTTAGAATTGAGCAACCGTCGAATGAAGCCAAACTGCCACAATGTACACGACAAGATGGATTCTGAGAGATGGCGCTGTGCGACGAAGCGGTATCCAATGTAATATTGAAGGAACCATCGGAAATTGTCATTGTATCGGTAGAGCCTAATGAATGTTCACCTGAACGCATACTGGATGTATGTGAAACACTGAAAGCAAATTGCAGTTAATACTTAGATAATGGTGATCGCTTTGCTGGCATAAACATTTCAATGAATGAACGTTACATAAACGAGAGCAATTTCCCTCTGAATAAGGCGCGTATTCAGTTAATTACGTAAATAAATTGTTTAAATTATTACGTGATATCTGGGTAAATTATACCGAATAACCTTAAAATTGTGGCTAAAAAGATATCTCTCAATTATTACTGTAAATGATGTGATTTGAGATAATTTCACTGTTAAACAACATCGATGAAAAAAAAAAAAAAAAAAATTATTGCGGCATACAGAATAAACATTGAGTGGTAATTTTCGAAATCATTTTTGAAAAAAGAAACCCAAATCGACTGCTAATTAGTTTTTTTTACTTATATAAAGTAGGTGCATACTGAAAAAAAAAAAAGGACGACAACAACAACAACAACATCAAGGACCAGTACGTGTACTGAACGACTTTATTGAATAAATAATTTAAATTAAATTGATCGTTTCAATTTTTGAATTTCAATTCTGGGAAAGTTTCCTTTACTGATCATCAACTTGACTGACTGACTTCGATTCGTATATTCAATTAAATTATGAATAAGAAGAAATAAAATGAAATGAAATGTATATCGAGTGAAATGAGTACGTTTCAACAGCCTCATCAAATTTCTTTATCCAAAAATTACGATAATTGTAAAATGGCACGCAGATCGTGTTTCGTTTTAATTAATAATAGCAATTATTGGGCGGCAAACAGAACCTTTTCGTGTCCTTACAAAAAAAAAAAAAACAGAACTGAAATTAAAACGAAAACGGTACAATTACAACAGAATTTATATTTTTAATGTGAATGAGGTTAAATTCCCCAAATTAAATTGATGCAAAAAATTAATATATATCGTTTGAGGAGCAACAATTTACTTTTAGTGGTAAAACCTAATTTATATGTATGTACATATACAGGCAGGCTGTTTACATTGCCCACAGCGCGAACTGTAGAGGTACTTTTGATTTAAATTAAAAACAATAACCGTCCACTAAAGTACTGGTTCGATACCTAATCAAATCTCCTCTTGAAATTGTATTTAATAAATTATCACACCCAAAAATTAACGAAAACGAAAACAAAAATGTCCAAATTATAGAGATTACCGAAAAAATCCAATCGGTAACTACTTGCTTTAATAATAGCTCCGATCGTCTGGTCCCCTTTATTTATTTAAGAGCCACTTCACATACATGGCGTGTGAAAAATAACAAGTTAACCATGGACAAATTATATGGTTTATTTAATCGTTACAGACTCGCCACAGAATTACATAACTGCGAAGCGTAACAAATTGGAAATTTCTTTACTTTTTCCGTTCATTTTCTGCTGAAATGTAAGGAATACACGAATCCCTCTGGTGGGCAAAAAATTTTCTAACCCGTAAATATTTTGACATTTGTTAAGTCGATTCTACTCATCATTATAGTTCTCCATAGTCAAGATACTTTCCCTGTATTTATTTATTATATTTGAATAGTGACCTATGGAACCTTATTTTTCCATCGATTAATTAATAAAATCAAACAAAACAATAATTTTTTTTATACCGCACAACAAATTCGATTCGATTCATGTATGTACTTACAATGATCCATGACGTGATACATAATCAGCATTCGAAGAATTACGATTTCTACCGTTTCCACGATATGCGGCCACATTAGGAAATGGGGGTCGTTGAAACTGAGGCCTATTGACATGATTGTTTAAAGTGGATCGATCTCTGGTGGCTTCATCGTAGGATGGCAAAAAACTCTACAGTAAGCAAAACAAAAAATGACATTTTATCAGTAATTATACCAGGTTTTTTTTTTTGTTGAAAAAGTAGAAAGTTTGACTTGTTTCACAATAGAAAGAAAAATCTTTTGATGCTCTTTCAAGAAATCTCCACATAGACATATGTATGTAGATAATGTGGAGATAACTGGATATTTAAATATCTTCTCTCACAGTGAGTCCTGTCATCGGTACTTAAACATTTTGGTGAATCATCCTAATTAACATATTATTATTATTTCTTTTTAAAGTGAACATTTATATCCTTTTGAATAAACCATCGACATGTCCTTTACGATACGATTATGATCGTAACAATAAAATGAAAGACAATAAAAGAAAAAAAAAAGCGAAATCCTATCAGATTTGATAATCTTAATTATGCGATGTTTTATTTTATCATTTATTTATTTATTTATTTTGTATTTGTTGTTGTTGATTGGCGTGTAGCCGCGATGCACGATTCGATGAAAGATTTTGAATGGGTCAAACTTTTTAAGGCAAAAAAAATTTCGCAACTTTTTCTTATTATTATTATTTTAATAAATAAAATAGATACGCAATTTGCCCCTAGGAAAAATTATTGACGGCTATATAATTTTTTAATATTCCCGTGAGGATAATATTAAAATTGACCACACACCTTGCACGCTTTTAATGGCGCGATTCTAAACTGTTATTTTAAAATTTCGAAGACACTTTATGTATAAAACTTATAAATTCTGTAAATATTGTAATCAGTTTAATGGCTCGATACCTCCCATAATTATTCAGTTACGCCACCATCATTCTCGCATATGATGGATTCTTATATTATAATCTAAATCATCTGTTCACTTTTCATTTTTGATTATTTTTCAGGAAGACGAAATAACAACAAAGATAAAAAAAAAAAGAAAAATGAGAAGAGCGTAATTTCTGGTTGCATGCATTTTATTAATAATTTAAAATCTCCTTCTGGTCATTTAGCAAAAGAAAAAAAAAAGCGTGTAACCAACGGTTACTGTTTGCAATTAACTTTTACTAATCTTTCCCCGCCTCCACTCTTCCTCTACAACTAAAGTTTCTAGCCGCTAAATCAAATCAAATGTTGCAATTATTATTCGATTCGATATTTATTTATTTACTGCTTTTTCATCTCGTAATATCTTTATGCCAAATTAACGACTATCAATTATTATAATTCTACAAACACAAACAAGCCGATCACGCACGAACTAGGCTAACATCTTCCCAATATGGTTAACCGCTTTCCATACCAGGGTCGTGTTACTTTGATCAATGCTATTTTAATAACATTTGTTTGTGTTTGTTTCCCATTTATGCAATTTTCTAATACTGTTTATCTATCTGAAGAAATTCGGTATGTAGCCAATCGATAAGTTATTTTGAAAAAAGAAAAAAAAATGAAGACGATAATCTTCGTTTTAGTTGCCTCTAACAATTTATCTTTGGTATTTAAGAGGAAGCCATTCTCCATTTCATAGGCAGAGGCGAATATAAACAATAATTTATCGTTCAATAAAAATATTCCAATATAAAAAATGGGCGTTACAAGCGTTATATTACAACCGCAAAGAACGCAACAACACCGATTTATATTATTTAATAAAAATAAATTATGATCCAATAAATGTATCAAAAAATTATATGATGCCGTATTAAAAATTCAGATCATGTAGCGAAGAGAAGAATGAAAGAAAAATGTGTCTTTTTCTTATTTGCGTGACATTTATGTAGGCATATTTTCTTTGCGCTTAAATGGCTTATTGTTTAATGCTTTTGATTTGACCGATATTATTAATTATTAAAATGGAATTTGATAAAAGAAACGTTTTCCGATTTAGTCGTCACAAAAAAATTAATTTTTCTGCAAATATCAATTTACAATTTACCTGACGTCTGTAAGACTATCTAATATATTTTTACTATTATTATTAATCAAATAAACGCTAGACCAAACAAATGGGTGCACCTCCATTGTTTGTTAAAATCCAGTTAAATGGCAACAGCGCAGATTTCTCCGCGTTCTTTATACATATGATTAAATGATGAACTACCTATCTATATGCTTCATTCGTCCCTAATGTTTTAAAGGCTCAAACTAACCAGAATCCGAGGGGCGGAGCCACAACCCTAAAGCAAACCGAACACTATGCCAACCAAACCGAACGCTTTACCAAAGCGATAAAATCATACGATGCCACATAAGAAAATAGAACGCAAATTCAATAAATTTTATTTAAAAGTTCATATTTCAAAAACCCAATTTTCGAAGATGAGCACAATTTCAATTATTTTATCAGGGGTGGTACGAATAGTAAAGCGCATCGTTGCCAAATCCCTTTTTTGTATGATAAAATTTGGGACCCCTTAGAGAGTTATTGGTACATCCATTTTCCTGCTAAGGTAGAATGTACGAATCAGTCTGTGTCCCCACCTGACTACTATGATGACTACTATTTTGAACACCCTCAGCAAAAGCGATAAGCGCCAATCTGTCAGGATGCTGCAATAAAACACTGTGATCATTAACCACATCGGGACGTGAATTTGAATTGTTGCTCGGTGTTGAAACGGCAATCGTTCTAGCTAGAAACTTGCGTTTTTTACAGATGACAACAAGACAGGCTAGAAGCAATATTCCAAGAACACCGGCACCAGTAGCACTGGATAATAAAATTGCATTTAAATCGTACAATTCCACTAGAACAAAAAAAAAATAAAAGAAATTAAAATTACTATGTAATTTTTCACAAAGTTACATAATCTTTCGACTAACCAACATATCCATCTGTTGCCTTGGATTTAACACAAGTTGGCCATTGATCCACTTCCTCCCAGCAACCATTTGATTGACAAACAATTACACCGCTTCCTTTCAACGAATAGCCCTTAATACAGTCATACTGTATACGTGTATCAATTGGGAAATATGGCAGGCCATCTGAATCGTAGCTTGTTTCGAAATTATGATCAACTATCGCCATGTATTGGACTGATGGTGGTGGATGACAGTTGCGATTATTCATTACTGCAAAAAAAAAAAAAATATATATTTTTTTTTTTGGTATCAACTTAATGATCACTTTGATCACAGAAACTGACCGCATTGTGGATAAACTCCAGTCCATTTTCCATTGCGACAAGAAATAATGGAATTTTGACAAGGAGTTATCGTATCGACGTATGGCTTCTTGCAACGAACGACCACTTCCGATTTGTATTCGGTAACGGCTGTTATTTCAATTTGTTGATTAACTTTTGGATCTAGTAGTGGAATAGATGAGCAGGCGATATTCGATTGATAATCTAAAAATAAATCGAAAGTGTCGTTTCATAATTTAATTAATCAAGGCCTTTCAATATTCCAAAAAAAAAAAAAAAAAAGACAAAATAAAACAGACCATGGGAATAGAGGAAGAAGGAGAATTACATCGATATTTATCAACGAACGTTAAATGCGACCTGTCGAATATTTCAATTTAACAGCACACATAGCTCTATAGACATTATATAAATACAAGAGTATAAATACAATAGTCAAATGTCATACAACTGACACTGCAACAACTTAATGCAATAAAAACACACAGAACAAATAGAGAAAGAGAGAGATTTCTTTCTATTCGTCTTCTAGAGAAAGAAGGTCGATTCGATTGGTCAAATCATAAGTCCACCCTCGCGATATGTAAATCATATTTTTCTCTCTCTCTCTCTCTCTGATAGCAATTTTTTCCCATTCTCATCTGATCCGCGGCTACGTTTGATTTTGCCGCTTTGCACGATATACTTTCTTCATTTTCTTCTTCTTCCTCCACCTGGCCATGTAGGTGGGCTAAAAAAATATCTTATTAAACGTTATGGAGACCACGTTCACAGTCATGTAATTTTTGAATTATTATTCACGGTGGCCTCTGAATTTTAATGGTGACAGATATGGGACAAAATTGATATTAAATGACATGTTTATTTAAGAGGAAGAGAATTTTTTGATTGAAAACTTTTCGCTGGAAATTCCTTGTGGTCCGAATTAAGTCAATTTCGTGGAAATGCATATAGTAAATTGTTAATTAAAAACCGAACCTAAAACTTGTAATCTATAAGTATATTATTACAAAAAAAAAAAAACAATCGTAGAAAACTATCATTTTCATTCTAATCGCCTACTCAACAACAACAATTATATTCCTACTCAATAAAAATTGAAATAATCGTCTCAAACATCGAATGTTGTTAACTAATTGTCTTCTGTGTTCCCACAAGCAGATACATATCTGATCAATAGAAATGAGCCGCCATTATAATACTATGTACGTACGTACGTACAAAGACAATGTAAAGATATAGGCCTAGAGTAATCATTTTTCATTGTTTGTGCGCGCAAAAGATACAATAGAATAGCCAATATTTTATCCTAATAATCTTTTTTTTTTTTTTTTTAACTTTATATTATACGCGCTTGAAAGTAAGTAAATGCATCTCTCGATCGAACAATGATAAAATTTCTGGCGAACGAAATTCCTTCGGTTTTTATTTGAAATGAAAAATAAATCTATACAAATAGAGCAGGTCAGAGGGAGATGCAGAGGTAGAATTGAATGGAAACAATAACATTGTGTCAGAAGTTTCTTTTTTTCCTTTAAATTAATTATAGTAGTACACGCGTTCATATTTAGACAACTGCACATACGTTGTTTCCGGCATCGATTCGCAACGTTGCCAACATGTTACAAATGGCTCGACATTTTCTATAATTCTATAAATTTAAACTGCAGGATATTCTCATAAAATGAATGAAATTTAAGCGAAATACAATCTTTATTTCAATAACCTTTCAATATTGTCACATACTGCTTATAAATTTTGCTATTATAATAATCAACTACCTACTTTCTGTTTTTTTTTTTTTTTTTTAATACTAAACAAGGGTTTTACAGTATTTTTATTTATCTTTGGCATAAATAGTTCTCTTACACATACATATTATTATTAACATTATAGATACATCTTTTTTTGTATTCAGAAAAAGAATCTTATTTATATTGCGCTAATCGCTTTGGTTAGAATATTCTATTCAACAAATCAATGTAAAATGTAGATATGCCATTAAAAAATTTCATAAATCAAAGACTACTCTAACTACACTTGGAAGCATTTAATTAACTATTATACTTTTTCTCAAACATGTACAATTTTTCTAAAAAACTGACATTTTAACAGCAAAAGAAAGAATAACAAATGAGCTTAATTTTTTCTTTTGGGATATGGAGAATTACAATAAAGTATCGGGCGCTAAAAATCGATAAGAAATCAG
The DNA here is from genome assembly GCA_949748235.1 of Platypus cylindrus. Lineage (NCBI taxonomy): Eukaryota > Metazoa > Arthropoda > Insecta > Coleoptera > Curculionidae > Platypus > Platypus cylindrus. Next base: position 9,731,135 of record OX456494.1, read on the forward strand.
TGTTAGTACACAATACATACAATCTAGAGAGCGTAGAAATAAATAAATAAATTAAAAAAGTGCCTACATATAATCAATTAAGGAACGAAATAATAAAACTGGAATGCATAAATAAAGCCTTATCAATCACAAAATAATAATGAAGTATGCAAAAATAAAACAAACAAGCTCTTTAAGGTTCGAGATCCATTTCTTATAAATTAACAATAATTAAACTAGTTAATTCTGATGTTAAGGATTGCACATAAATATGAGTATTTTTAGATGTATCACGGTATTGGTTAGAAATATGTTTTTATCACAAATAGAAAAAAAAAAAAAACAGGCAACGTCAAAATAAACAAAAACTACGCGGTTATCACGCTTGAATGCGAAAAAAACTGTTTCTGATGTCAACACAATCTTTTGACCCAATTTTTTTTAGATCACGCTATTAAATAGCACAAGGCAAGAATAAATTTTCTGATATAAAAATTAAAAAGGAGAGAGTGAGAGAAAGAGAGAAATAAGAATCACAGTGACGATAAACATATACATAGTTACTATAAAAATTATGCCAATCAGCGTTACTCTTAATAGAAAATTTGAAATTATTAAATTAATTTTTTAAATACCTATAACATACATTTACAAAAAATAATAATATCTTACTAAGGAACATATTAAAAGAAATCTACTTAAATATAAAAACAATGAAAAAAAAAAAAAAAAAAAAAAAATTGGAAACAAGATAAATAATCAATTCGAAATAACATGATCTAATTTTTCCTCTAAATAGAAATGATTTCAATTTATCTCTTCGTATGGATGTTTTACAAAGCGCCAAAAGGATCGAAAACAGTTTGTTGTTGCTGTTGTTGCGTAACTCCAGTTTTTGGACTACCAGTTATTGCCGTGCCACTTTGTTGTTGTTGTGGCTGCTGTTGAACAGCCATCGGATACTGCTGGATAGGTACACCTGGCTGCATAACAGACTGTTGAGCAATCATTTGCTGTGCTGATTGCATTCCAACCATTGGCCTATATGTAGCGGCAGTTGTTGCAGCCAAAGGTTGTGGCTGCCAACCACCACCAATTGCAGCAGTTTTTGGTTGATTTTTCGGTGAATTCCATTTGCCACCACTCGAATCGATAGTTAGATTTTCAACGAGTGAATTCAAGCTGGATTCCAGATCGCCTGTAAGGAGTTTCGATGGTTGTGGTGGTCTTTGTGGTGGCATAGATGGCTTAGCGATTATTTGTGGCTGTATTTTTTGTTGCTCCGTGGAGACCATAGGGTCGAATACGGATGGTTCGTTGGTGTTGAAAAATCCGGTAAGATCGGCTAATGGTTGTTGGACTGGTGGCTGTTGAGCAGCTGCAGGTGCTTGAAAGCCATTACTGGCTGTTGCAGGGAAATTATTCGCCCACATACCGGCTTGATTGCCATTTAATGGTGGCTGCGATACTGCGGCTGGTGCTGTGAATAAGTTGTTATTTGGGGCGGCTGTAGTTGTCGTGAAATCGGCGAAAGGATTTCCTGTTTAAAACCGAAGCAATCACTAAAGTTGTGAATAAATTATACGATAGACAATTTCTACTTACCTCCTAAAGTTAGAAGATCATCTAAAGCGTTTCCTTGATTGGTAGCAATTGGAGCAGCAGCAGCTGCTGGAGCCGCAGACACTGTTGCATCATTACCGAAAAGATCCAAAATCGGTTCCGACTTAACAACTGGAGGTTCATCGATAAATGGATTGGTGCTTGCAAGAGTTGGGGAACCCAAATTGGTTTTATACTGATTAAATCCATCATCATCACCGATTACTGCAGTATGTTGTTGATTATCATCCATAGCCGATCCAAATGCTGAACTTGTATTGGACAACATCGACACTCCTGATTTCAGATTTTTATGATTTGTAGCCGCTGTCGGTGTGTTTCCTTCCAGAGAAGCCAAATGTTGTTCGAGAGCGTCCAGAAGGCTGTTGGGCGCTTTAGTTAAATCGGGAATGTCGCCCTTATCAATGCCAATATTTTCAGCAACTTTCAGAAATTCACCCACTCTATCCATTCTAATTAGAAACTTTTTGTACAGATCCAGTGCTTCGCGACATTGTCTCTTATTTAATTCGAAATATTTTTCAAGTAGATTTATTATTCCATCATTATAGCAGGCGAAAAGACGAATTAAATCACGAAACAGTAACATAAAACACATATTTATAACACCATTAGTTAAATCATTTGCCGTACAATCAAATTCTAATAGGGCATCCAATTGATTCTGTAGAATCGGTAATGTTTTCAGTAAATTTTCACCCTCCATTACACGTAAGGTGCCTTCCTCTTTGCCACGCTTTACTTTACAGAAATCAAAAGCAACTGCTCTATACGATAATGCTTTTTCATTTAAATATTTAGCATACCTTCTTATAAACGGTGACATATCGTAACCTGTTCGCGCCCCAACTGTCCCTTGTACACCTGGCTTATCGACAAAATTTGATAACTGAAAAGACACATTACTCGATGCCAGAAATTGTGTGAATCGTTCACTTCCATAACACATTAAATGATGTGTTGTAAGCAGTGCTTTAAAAACAACAATCCAATTTGAATTTTGCGATCTTTCTAATAATAAATTCGCCATTTGTGGTATCGATACATTTGGCTCATTGGTGCAATGAACTAAATAATCCAAATGTTTCTTTTTCGGAGCCAGCATCTCTTCTGTTGTTGCTTTACATACCGATTTAGCTAATCCTTGGCCTGCTATGCTGTGTTTTGCAGCCAGTAACCTATCATTTAACGTTTGACCAGCCATTTTTCAATGAAATTCTTTCTAAATATTTTAAATGCACTTGATCGTAATTTTGACTAGAATTTTTTATGAGAACATCGACTAGAAAGATCTGAACCGGTAAAATCAATAATTTGCTTGCACCAACGCCATCATTTAAACGTATATTAAAAAAGTGGGCGGAGCGACAGCAGTGTGTACAGTTCAATTTATCGAAATCGTAAATGCCAAAAAGCTCGAATTGTACAGGGGCACCACGGCAGAACTTTTTGATCTGGATTTTAGAAATAAGAAAATCATCTGCCCACGCATCTACCCCGCAATCGTTAAATAAGGGGCGTTGCCGGGAAAATGGGTGGTGGAATTGGGGGAAATTATAGAGGGCAACAAGTATAAATAAAATTCTGGTTGGTTTTGAATTTCAAAACATGCTATTTGATAACATACGTTTTATTTTAATGCTAAAACCATTCATTTCGATTTCATGCAAAATCAACTCTTCTATTAATTGAAAAATGAAATACTTACCACTTTTCACGCATTTGGGAGCTGGAGGTTCCCATATTCCTTCGTCAGTACACTCAGCCGTTGGAGAGCCAACTAATTTAAAGCCTGTATCGCAACGATATTCAATCTAGAACAATACAGAATAATTTCCATTAAGTTAAACTAAATATTTAAATTTGACAATAGCTAAATAATAAGATTGAGCATACCTCATGTCCAACTCTAACTATAGGATATGCTATCGGTTCAGCAGACTTGAAAAAGCCATTTTCAACACTTGGCGGATAAGCACAAAATGTTTTCATTGTCGGTTTACAAAATGCATCACTACCAGACCAAGTACCTATGTAAAAAATAATTGCCATGACAAATATATTCCCAAGAGACGTTTCGATAGAAACTTACCAGATTCACAAATTCTAACTGAAGCAGAAATTGGCTTCAATGAATAACCTTCTAAGCAGGAATACTTTGCAATGGTTCCTTCCAAATATTTCGAAGTTGGAGTGAAAACATCCTCCGTTAGTTTTTGTAATTGGATTTCGCCATGTTCTTGAGAAAATTAAAGAGATTAATTTCGAAATGTCATTTATTTACTTGAGGTCCTACCGTACCTAAATATGGTGGAGCCGAGCAACGTTTCACACATTTTGGTGGTTTAGCTTCATAATTCCAATCGCGGCCTTTACAGTAAAAAATCCCTTTTCCCACTAGATGATAATCCGGGTCACATATGATTTTGACGGTAAATTCTCCTAAATAATTCGATAATTCAATATTGGCATTTGGTACATTACGAAATGGTGGACAGTTTTCCAAATAATCTGTTGAATTATTACTGGATGTTGCCTGGGTTGTTGCAAACACTAAAGCCCGAACCGTGAAAATTACATGTAACAAGAGTATTGAATGAAACAATGGCATTTTTCGATCTATTATAAACATGATTAATTAACTGGGTGGTTCAGTGAATTAAAATTTCAATATTAAACTACGATTAATAACTTGGATTCGAATAAAATGAGAGTAAATTAATTATGTGCAAAACGGTCCAAGCGAGACAGATGCTGTTGTTTATTATTGATGTTTGAGTGGGCTATTTATAGGTGTCAACTATATCATCTGACTGGAGCAAGGAATCTATACGATACGTGTTGATGGTACTTGGCTCACAGATGGCGCGAAATGGACAGAAGTAATCGAATATGTTTGGGTGGTGCACTAATGTTTAAAATAAAAATGTAGTCATTTATTTTGTGAACGATTTTCAATCATCGATGCCTAATCAATCGTATTACCATTACTTAATATTCTTTAACACAAAGCCAAATGGCGTTTCGTAATGATATATGAGTAGCATTTCTAAAACTTTCAAAAGGATTTGCCCCGTGTTATAACATTAAGCAGGGCACTACTAATAGTAGTCTATTACATAGAGAGACCTTCTAATGGAAAACAATTTGTTTCCACGTCAAGGATTTTTTATTAGGAACTTATTGCTTTTTAGTGCCCCAGATAAATTGCAACAGGGAATTAACAGATACTAATTATCTTAGAATATAAAACAATAAATTGTGTAAACAGTCTCGATTTTTCTTCGAGCAGCCATGATAACAAAGATTAAAATGCACTTAATTTTCAAGTGAACATTTATTTTACGTTTTATATTTATACATGATTTGGAAAAAATCAAAAAAATTAAGATGGTGGTTAAAAAATATTGGCCATAAATCTTATGGGCTTCAGCATCAAGTAGGTAGCTGTTTGGCTAAAGTGTGAATATATAGGTGTGAAATTCGAATATTTTATATTTCAATCATTGACGTATCGTATTGCATCCCTTTCAAATTATAAATGGAAAAATATTGCAAATGTAGGTAAACTACATACAATTATTTTTCAAAAAGCAAACACCTCCATCGGTATAATACATATTTTAACATAAACACATAAAAAAAACCTATTTTCTAGTGATATCACTTTACCATATTATTATTATTATTATTAGGAAACAGATATCTTTCATATTTGTTTACCCTCTACACACGCTACCACAATAACATCCTAGTAGAAGTTCCTACATTTCCTCTGTCGTTTTTTTGCCACCATTAAAAGTGGCAGCACGAAAAAAAAAGAAAACAAGAAAAAAGTGATAAATCTTATGCCATACAATTCACCAAACGGGTAACATAATTTCGTTACGATGTCTACGATACGCCGTTTATTATTTTTATATTGTATTTCATACGGGTGGAAAACAGGGGAAATGCTAAAAATAAAAATGTGCGTCTCAAAAACATCAAGATGAAATACCTGCTTGGGAAATGTAATTTCATTTGATTCTTGTAAGTGGAAATGATCATTTATTAGAAGGCAGTGGAAATAAATATAATTTGAGAAATATTGTGTTTTGCTCGAAAAAAATTAGGAGTTAAAATTAAGTATGCCGGAACTAATAGAAATTTGGACAAGTGGTTCAAACGGCTAGCCAATTTATTGACCCATTCGTTTTAGTTTTAATTAATTAATATTATGTATCGATTAGGGACTAAATTTGTTTATTTATCCTATTAGTTTCGGGCTTTATCCAGTAATAGGTCATTTAGGGACGCTATTAGAGTTCAACATTGGCTTCAATTATCGTTTCAAATAAAGGACCTTTTCAAATAAACGGGTAAAACTCACAAAACAAAAAAATTGGAACATCATATTTTATAACCATTCATCCCTAAGGTAAAATCATCATGGACTCGACGGTATGATGATGACGTAAATACCTATACTGATGGAATGGATATTGGCAAGTTTATTTTTCTTTAAAATTGCAAAGTTATTGGGAAAAAACAGCTTTATTATTGTTATCATCGGCCCCATTTAGTATCCTAGATAATAACAATATTTTCGGAAAGTAAATGGAATTTCGATGTTGCCAGGGGCTTTTTCCATATAAATATATTGATCGAATTACGTGAGTTTTTAAGAAATTCTGGACTACTTTCAGCGCAACTTAAACAAAATTAGTTAGTTATTTTGATCTGAAAAGAAGCAGCATACATTTGCATAGCATTTTAAACATTTTTCACGATTGTTGCCAGTCTCAGTGCTCAATTTCTTATGTGGCATCCTCTGATTTTGTTGCTTTGTGTTCGGTTTGCTTAAAGTGTTGTGGCCCTGCCCCTCAGATTGGGGTTAGTATGAGCCTTTAAAACATTTGGACGACTGAAGCATATACTATAGATAGTTCATCATTTAATCATATGTAGAAAGAACGGAGAGAAATCGACGCTGTTGCCATTTAACTGAATTTTAATTTTATCTAACAAATAAGGGGGGTTTGGTACCCATTTGTCTGTTCTAGTGTTTATTTTAATAATAGTAAAAATGTACTAGACAGTCTTACAGCGTATTTACCCTATATTCGACTGTCGCTAACTTCAATCAACAAGTTGCACCCTGATTATGATTATTGGATTTTCAACAAATTGAATTCGAATTTAAAACAAAACAAACAGCTTTCAGCTAATTTATTTCGTATGGGATTATAAACATGTACAGCTGAAAAATGAATAATTTACCATTTTGTTTGTGTCAATGAATAGTTGCAGGAATGGCGCAAAAAATCAGTCTTATTGTTTATTGTCTTAATGAAGGGCAAAAGAAGTTAAATATTCTGAAGATAATTTGAATTTTTCAAGAAAAACCACAGTGTATCGTTCCAAAAAACGGATTTCCTAAATAAATAAGTTGCATTTCGAGCATAAAGGACACATAAATTTTTAATGCATCCATAAAACAAGAAGAATTTGAAATATAAATTTGAACCTTTCAAACTTTTTACCGATTCACATCCATATTGAGCTAAAATATGTATAGCTCTCTATGTCGTACGCATTTCATATACCATCCGTCCATCCCTCGCCGTCAGTTCTCACTATGACGATCGATAGATGAAGAAATATAATATTATTGAAAATGTTAAAAAAAAAAATGATTCAAAAACGAGACAACTCTGCTCAATAGACTTTAGTAAAAAAGAAGCCGGTGCTGGTTTGTGGTTGGCAAATGACATTTTTTAGTTGTTGTTTTTTTTTGTCGTTGGAAAGCGGAAAAATTGAAATGAATTTAATGGTAAAATAATGAGAAAAAATTTCCATTTGAATTTTGCAAATACATAAAAAAAAAATTGTATCGGGTTTTAAGGATTAACTTTGGCGGACTTTTTCTCTTGAACAAAAATTTAATCGAAAAAAACCAAAAAAACAAACAAACAAAAACAATAATAAATCGAATGAATAAATAATATTGGATAAAAATCATAATTGGTCACGAAGTTTGTAAATTAATTTCTTTCGAAATGAAATAAATTTGATAACTTTATCAAATTTTGGGGGGCGGGGGGAGGCGACGATACGTGGTGGGGAACCAAAGAGCCAATTCTTTATTGATGAATGTCATTTAATTTTCTTAAAAAAAAAACTTTCGCCTACAGATTTTTTTTTATGTGGCGTCATCGATGTGATAAGGCGACACCTATTATGGTATATTATTGTTTCACCAGCGGAGATGATTTGGCAATTATCATTTTATTTGAACAATTCTTATCTCATTAATACCATAACTCATGACAATAATGATGTATTTATTATTAACAAATATACAGATGTACAGCATGTCCTATTTTATGTAGTATTAATACATACATAGTGAAATAGGGAAATCGCAAATTATGTTGGAAAATCAATAAAAATTAAAAGTGTTTGATTCACTCTATAGAAGATAAGGACATTTACTTATTGTTTAGTTTATTTTTATATCAAAACGTCGTAATATGCCTTCTTAACTAGACATATTATTCATAGACGAGAATAGAATTTAAAAAAAACGAGAGTCATTTAAAAAAATTTTCTATTGAACAAAATCAAAATTAAACGAAACAAAGAGAAAAATTCCAAACTTGTACTTCCACCCTGTAATATAATTATTATCATGAAATGAATTAATAAAATGTTAATTTCTAAATAAACTCGCCAACACATTTAAAAGATTTACATAAACATACATTGTTGGTATGTTAATTTTCCTCAATTTTTCGTGTGTAACGGGTTACTGTTTCACACTAAAGTGAAATGATGAAATGTTCCTTTAGTTCGTAATTTCCTCAATCTAATAATAATAATAATAATGCGAGAAATAACTAATGTAAAAACAATAAAAAAAGATTTAGAAAAACAAATTGACGATGATGAAAAATATTGGCCACAAATTTTAGCTATACTAATTGGTAAGTACCTAAATTTAGCTTTTCATTCAATCCAGTGAAACTTCTATCACTCGAACGTCAAGAACTTGAATTTATTCTTGGCCAAATATAACTTGACCTCTATAATTTTTGGAATTTCCACAGTATATTTTCTTTTAGTTGCATTAGGTCCATTTACAAATGGCCTACTATTCGCTTGGAGTTCACCATTTAGTGTAGTAATAACAGAAGATAAAGTAAATTATAATATAACCGAAGAAGAGGCATCACTATTTATTGTAGTTCAACCGCTAGGTCAGTACTGGAATATTAATCAATATATCATCATTTTATCTATCCTCTGATTTATAGGAATGTTAGCATCTTGTATCTATACATTTAAATTGAACGAATATCTAGGCAGAAAGAAATCAGTATTGTTCCTAACTATACCGCATCTACTCGTTTGGCTAGTGACAATATTCGCACAGACAAAATGGCATTTTTATTTAGCGAAATTCCTATCTGGTCTGGGCGATGGTACTACATTTTGTTCGATACCACCTTATGTGGGCGAAATCACTACACCGACAATTAGAGGATATTTTGGGAATATACCAACGTTTTTTATATATACTGGACAACTAGTTATTACGATATTAGGTATGAATATGGAGCATTATAATAACGAGTAGAATCGACTTAGCAAAAGTCGAAATATTTACGGGTCAGAAATGTTTTTGTCCACCAGAGGGATTCGTGTTTCTCTAGTGCTGATTGTCACAGTGATCAGTGACGTGCATTTTGTTATTGTTTCGTTTTCAAATCATTTTCATATTTTACATTAATTTTTATATTTAAAATAATCCATAGAATTCTAAAGAAACCTTTTAAACTATTAAATAATTGTTAATAAAAATGTCAAAATAAATTTTATATAATAAATTAACAATTATTTGTATAATATATTTTTATCCAACCCTATAGCACGTCACTGATCATAAAATTAATACAATGGGAGGAAAAAAACAAAATTGTGCCCATTTTTTCAATAAAAATTGTTGTATTGTATTAAATATTAATTATTGCAATCATAGTTTTAATCTGCTGCCATAAAATCTACGAGTTTCGTTAAAAATAAGAAAACTTGTTTTTCTCCTAAGAGCAATGTTAGTCTTTGCTAATCGCAGGGCCCCCTATTGGCAGCCGATTTTTTTTCGGGTGTTCCCTTCATAATCACATTGATCCACTACAATTAATCCGTTAATACATAAATAAATTTCAGGTAGTTATTTTAACGTACAAACCACAGCCTACATATGTATTGGTTTACCAATTGCCTTCTTCGCCCTAGTCAGTATTCTACCGGAATCGCCCTATCAACTAATCAAAGATGGTAAACAGGACGACGCAAAAACGAGCATAAAATGGTTTCGAAGAAAAGCGAATATCGATAGCGATTATCTACAAATTAAAATGGATGTTGAAAGGCAAATATCAGAAAGTGCCAAATGGAAAGATCTGTGGATAATGGAGAGTAATCGGAAAGCGATCAGAGCTGGAATATTTTTACGTTTCTCGCAACAATTATGTGGCATATCGGTGTTTGCCTCCTATGCTCAGCCAATGTTTCAAAAAGCTGGCGGAAATTATAGTCCGCAAATGGCATCAATCATTTTCCTTGGCACAATATGGATATTGAATTTAATATGTAGTCCGGCTGTTGAAAAATTTGGCCGAAAATTTACGTATTTCTATTCGATTTTAAGTAGTGGCATTCTCCTTATTTTACTAGCCATTTATTTTGGTTTGGATCAATACAAAGTTTTTAATATGGAAACAGTTAGTTGGTTTCCATTAGTTGTGATGGGCCTGTGGACGATAACGTATTCATTTGGTTTAGGTGTTGTACCCACATTAATGTTAGGCGAACTATTTTCAGCCAGTATTAAATCGAAAGGATTGTGCGTTCTAATGATTTCCTTCGGTTTGGCCGTTTTGCTAACATCGAATTTATTCAATATTGTTACAGCCAACGTTGGATTGTACGGGTCGTTTTTAATTTATGGTTTGTGCTGTTTAGTGTCCTCTGGTATCACTTTAGAATGGATACCGGAAACTAAAGGAAAATCTTTGGAAGAAATACAACAGTCTTTGAAAAAATAAACTGTACAAAAACAACTTTTGTTTCATTTACATATACATTGTTTTGTTATTAGCGCCATCTACTAGATTATGTAGCAGTGACCGCTCAATGTGACGACTGCTTTGATCATTGATAATTACAATTTAGAATACAAAATGAATAAATGCGACTTGGCAAAAGAATAAAGTTAAATATTCGCTCGACAGTCAACATCAAACAAACTGATTAACTTCTGTGCTTATTTGTTTTTATTTCCAGAAAATAAATAAGCATCTTGCGTAGAATTTGTGACCCTCTGATGTCGTGCTAATTACTTGGTTAGATAATTGGAAGGACGGTAGGGTTTGTTAAATAAAAAAAAAAACACTGTGCCTTTGGTGCTTCCCCAATAACAAACAGAAAAAGTAAATAAAAATAACTTCTGTTTGAAAAAGAAAAAAACATGTTTTATTTCAATAAAGAAAAAGAAAATTTTTGAATAAGACCGTACATGTGTTGAACAGTTTTATGATTAAGTATTTTCACAACAGCAAAAAAAAAAATGGAAAACCAATTAATTTTCCCTAAAGCTCCAAAGTTTTTTTACTGTAATAAAGTCCACAGGGACTTTTTGAAAATATTATGAAATGAAAATCAAGCACGCCAACATCACAACATTTTCCAACGCCGTTTGAATATTAAATTCCTTTTTTACGTAGCAGATTAATAATTCGGGATGACGAAATTCGACGTGAAATCATTTTCAATGGATTATTTTGTACTTACAAGTGTTTTTCAACTAAAACATTTGTTAAGAAAAAAAAGAACGAACATAATCAAATATCGAGGAAAAAGATTCAATGACTCGCCCTAATTACACGATGATAATGATTAATGAATGCCATTAAAACTCCTTTTATATGTACCTACACCGAGAAAGGAGGTTGCTTCGCGAAATTAAAATTTATTATGGCAATCTATACTCAGTCGTAATGATATAATTACACTTTTTCTTTTATTTGTAAAATCGGTCGGAATGCTTAAATTAAAGAAACAAATTTTCCAGGTCGACTGTTCCAGTTTAAAAGTAATAAAGTGAAAATCAATATTATTATGTATGTTTTTAGTGGTATCAATTATACTATAAACTAAACGGACATGTTGATGCATAAATATTTAGCATTCATTTAGAATAAATATTAACAAATTTAAACGCTCGACAGTCCGCTTTCATTCCTATATGAAAAAAACCAACTATAAAATCCACTAATGGAAAACTTTTATGTCAAAATTTATGAATTTTATAGTACCTATAATGGATGTCGGAACAAACAAATTAATATTAATTGTGTTCATAAATATAATGGAAATTACGATTTGTGATGAGCATTCTGTTTGTTAAAAAACCCACTGAAATTTCCATAATTTACTAAAATAATCTGAATTTAATCAGTAGTTATTTTCCACAAAATATTCAATGAAAATACTTGCAAGAAAATTTGCTTTAGTATTTAAATAATTCATAAAATCCATCATAGTATGTAATTTTCATTCGCGCTGCTATTCGCTAATAGTTTATTAAATATTTATTGGAGAAAAACGTCTGGTCTGGGGCGTATTGTCTATCAACTATACTTACAAGAAATGTTCATCTAATAAATAATTAAATTCCCTGTCTCATCGTATCAGATATGATGGACTACTTCTACTAATCTAATTTTACCCTATAGCTACATTGCAATCTTGAAAAAAAAAAAAAAAACTGTATAAAGAAACATCTTCTCGAGACATATCTGTTGCGAATAACCTTGAACGCCTTTCAACTTCATTTTCTGATGCACTTGCATATTTAATAAATTTATTAATGTATAACTAACAGTCATAATTCACTTAAATATGTAAATCGAACTAAACATTTAATAAAACAACAATTTATTTGCAATATTTCATTTCGGGCACAGCCGTCTTGATTTGATTATCAAAAAATCTCCGCATCGACCGTCAGTGGCACTGACATAAAAAACAAGTAAATCTAGTAATTGACTGCCCTACATAGTTTTATTAGGTGCATATATCTGGTTGTATACATTCTAGATCAATACTATTGGTTTAAATAGTGACAGTGGGCTAAAAGTCGATACGTTATAATAAAAAAAACAGATTTTCCTCATCGTCATTCTTGTTACCATCAATTCATATTTTCTAATTAATTAATGTTTACAAAAATAATTGCACTGAAAAGAAGAATAAATGAGCCGTATTTTTCTTCGTTCATTCGTACCGGTATAATGAAAACTGAGGAAAAAAATCTAATAAATATTATCAAAGCGAGAAGGATTTTCTTTGTTTACGAAATGGCTATTTGACCTTTACCGGTGTAGTATTTGACTTATGGATGGAAAAGAAGCAAGAATTCTAATTTAATTAACCATTAATTTTTCGGCATTTATTAAATCGGGCTTCAAGCCTATTATTCATGTATTTAAAATACAATGGAACTTCTATTAATGGTCCCCGTTTAGTCTGACCATCATGGAGAAGTTTGACTGTATACTGTTTTTTTTTTACATAATATTAAGCAATAGCGATACTTAAAAAGCAATTTTCTCAAGTATCTTTCGCTCAGATAGAAAAGTTTTATATGTCAAATTTGTAACCTTTTGGCTTGGCTTTTGTTACAAATAAACATAAGATGTCTAGACTACGAAAAAACTTACTTGAAAAACAACAAAAATATTTCTTTCGTTCATATTAAAAAAAAAATGCCTTTGTATACTTTTCTTCCATAAAAATTACCATCGAAACACACACAGTTAACTTTTGACGAATTTCGGAAAAATATTCCCGCAGCACCCTTCAACCTCACCTAATCCTTTCGAAAGATATACTCTCGCTGCAGCCCCCTTCCCACATACACACACACACACACACCCACACTTCTACCCCCCTAGAGAAATTTATAAAACTTTCTCTATTCCTATGACACTCAGTAAATTTATAGGTACTCTATAATCTCGTTATACCAACTGCTCTATGTATTATCTTCCTTTCTCTCTCTCTCTTTCTATACTATATATAGTATCTATAGAACTCGAAATAGACGAGAGAAAAGTTATATTATTATTATTAAACTGATGATAACAAATTAGAAAAGATTATAGAAAATGGCCGACTTTAAAATCTACCTGAATCGCATTGGGAAATGGAATGGAAGTTTAACTGAAATAAATTTGCAAATAAATCTTTTTCTGTGTAAGTGTGTGTGTGTGTGTGTGTATGATTTAGTATTGTAATTACCTAACTAATATCACTATTACACAAATATAAGATAATATTGAATCTAATAATATAGTAAACTGTAAAAATACTAGAAACGAATTAAAAGCAAACGATAAAAACGATTTACTTTCCTGCATTTGCATTGCAGGAAGTCAGCAAGTAATTTTAACTTTTAACGAGATCTCTTTTTTTTTTTTGTTTCCTTCATTATTTTATACAGTGGCTTATGGCAGGCGACATGCCATTTTGATATTATTATTAAAAAAAAACAGGGAAAAAGTTTTCCTTATTATTCATTCATCAGCATTTAATGTTGATTGAAAATGATGTTTTTATAAAAAAAAGTGGCACAGTTTTTGAATATTTTCAATTTACTTTTTGCTTGTAGAAAACGTGAAAGTGTATCCGCAATTTTTCGAAAAGGGAATGGAAAATTAAAGGCCCATAATAATAATAATAGTAAGGGGGAAGCAGTTGTTTGTATTAATTTTTCAAACTGTCATGAATAAATACGTTTTGACAAAAAAAAGAAGCTGAATGCGCGCAACAGTAGGAGGACAGAAAAAAGAAACAAAGTGGAATTTTCTAGTATAAGTTTAATTTAACTGCCACATTTCCTTGAACTACGAGCAGTTTTTAAACTGCTTTAGAGAAAAATGTTTTTTTTTAAATAAATTTCCATAAGTTTAACTATATGAAATAATGTAAAATTTCCGGTTTTTACAATAACAACTGCATACTTTTAATAGGAAAAACCAGTAAAATCTTTTATTTAAAAATAATACACATTTTTCCGATTATATTCGCGACCAACATTTCCATAGAAGCCTTTTCGAATAACTTCCAAGTTACACTTATACGTATTTAAAGTACAGTTTTCCGTAAAAAGTTTTCTAATTTACTTTACCAATACCCTACCTAAATGGTTCCACCTGGTTTCCCTTCATGAATTTAAATAACTACAGTGAGAAGATAAAAAAAAGAGAGAGAAAAAAAAAATGACGACATGTTTACTAAAGGAAAATTGATGGAAAACTTTGATCGGATTTTCTCTTTATTAATAATGATAAAAGTTTGATAGAAACTGTCAATAGTAATTGTCTTAATAAAAAAAGATAACGTGAATAGTTTGCTAATGTGTTATTTTGTTTTGATACTGCAATAGCGATTTACACAAAAAGTGGAAAAACGGACTCACTGGTACATTTTGCTTTATCACTAGAAAAATCAGATGTACTAATAAGTCCGGAAGGGATTCAAAATTTTATCATACCAAAAGCGATTTGGCAACGATGCCCTCTACAACTCGTACCAACGCTGATCAAATAATTGGAATTGTGCTCATCTTCAAAAATTGACCGGGGAAAAAAGTAGATGAAATTTGAGATTTCGAAACAATAAGTTATAAAAAAAACACAACAATTTAATTTATAATTATAAATGAACTTTTAAATCAAATTTATTGAATTTGCGTTTGGTTTGGTTGGCGTAGTGTTCGGTTTGCTTAAAGTGTTGTGGCCCCGCCCCTCGTATTGGGGTTACTTTGAGCGTTTAAAATCTTTGAACGAATGTAGCATACAGATAGATAGTTCATCATTTAATCATATGTAAAAAGAACGGAGAGAAATCTGCGCTGTTGCCATTTAACTAAATTTTAACTTTATCTAACAAACAATGGGTTTGGTACCCATTTGTCTCTGTTCTAGTGTTTATTTTAATAATAATAGTAAAAATGTACTGAATAGTCTGGCAGCTAAAAAAAGGAATATCAAATTCAAGTAGCCATAAATGTAATCAATTTTATACAAAGCTAACTTTACATAATTCTTAACAACCAAACCAAAAATCAAAAGGGACATACATACTTATTTAATCTCGTGCAATAAAACATTTCCTAGGATCATAGAATAACATGTCCACTTTTATCGTAAATACTTCATATCTGTTTAGTCAAGTTGGCCCTGTGATGCGGGAAAATGCGGACAAAATAAATTTTATTTATATGGGTAGGCCGTTGCTTAGGGTTGTAAATAACAGAAAAAGGAAAGTGAAAGTATAAATAAAATTTCGTCGATGTTGTCAAAACATCTGGGTGAATTGAAAAAGAATGTTGTGAATTTTCGATTTTCCCAAGTTTTAATTCTTTTCTTCGAACTTTGATGTGGATTTTTCAACTCCGATAGGAAATAATAGATTTTCTAACCTCACAAAATACTACCAGTTAAATTGTGCCCAACGAAAACCAAACCAAACCAAAAGACGAATAGAAATTAACAGAAAAAAAAGCACTTAAACTAAACAATCAATCAACACATTAATAAAAAATACCCGTTTAAATACCCCTTTAACCCGTGCGGCGTCTATTTAAATATACAAAGCCGATTGTCATTTAATAAACCCATCCAAACAGACAAAGAAAATATTATTTTTAGTTTTTTCATTCGTCCCGCTCCCCAGCTCTCTCTCTCTCACTCGTTCTACATGGATTATAAATGAAGAAGAAAATTAAAAGGAAACAGAGTTCTTCTTTACCTACTACTACTACTACCACCACCACCACCACCGCCACTCATCAGAAGAATGTGTTTTCTTTTAATCTCATCTTATTATCTTTTCTCTTTTTGCTTTTCGCACGCTAAGAAAATGGCATTAATTATTTTCATTTGCTTTTTTTACATGGTTTTTATTTTAATGAAGGGGCGAGTGTAGGTGATGCGTAATCTAAATTTAAAATTCAATGAGATGTTTGTATATGTAGGTGGGTAGGCAGACTAGAAAGAGAGAGAGAGATAGAGAAAGAAAGAAAGATAAATAGATTTTGTTTTAGTGTTTTTAGTGTAGATACTACGACTATGTACATATGTGTATGCAAATGGAAAATCCAATTTTTATCGAAAGGTCTGCCTGTCTGCCTCTAATAACAACACAAAGGGCAAATATTGAATTTCGGATTTCGACATTCAGTTGAATTTTTTATAATGGAAATACACATTGGAAAAACCAAAAAGTGCGGTTTTGGAGCACAACTAAATCGATTTTATGACGACATTAATGGTTCCATAATCTGAAATCTTTATGACTGTTAGACAATCTAGTACATTTTTACTATTATTATTATTAAAATACACAATAGATCAGACAAGTGAGTACACCCCCATTTTTTGCTAGATAAAGTTAAAATTCAGTTAAATGGCAACAGCGTCGATTTCTCTCCGTTCTTTTTACATATGATTAAATGATTAACTATCTATCTATATGCTACATTTGTTCAAATATTTTAAAGGCTCAAACTAACCCAAATTCGAGGGGCGGGGCCACAACACTTTAAGCAAACCGAACACTACGCTAACCAAAACCGAACGCTGTTACCAAAGCAACAGAATTAGAGGATGCCACATAAGAAAATTTAACGCAAATTCAATAAATTTTATTTAAAAGTTCATATATCAAGTTTATTTATACTTATAAATTAAATTGTTGCGTTTTTTTTAAACTTATAGTTTCGCAAATTCAAATTTTATCTACTTTTTTTCCCGGCCAATTTTTGAAGATGAACACAATTTCAATTATTTGATCAGGGGTGGTAAGAATAGTAAAGCGCATCGTTGCCAAATCGCTTTTTGTATATGATAAAATTTTGAATCCCTTCGCGACTTATTAGTACATCCGGTATTTAGCTGATAAAGTAGAATGTACCAGTGAATCTGTTTCCCATCTGTATAAATCAATTTAGAACAATGATGAGCACATATTTATGCGTAATTTAAAATTAACGCTCAACATTTTGTTGTCGTCCTTAATTTCAAACTAGAAACTGCATAAAATTGCTGCATAATTTTCAATTTAGAAACAATTTTCGATATCTAAATGATTGAACGCATGATTTTCTATGTATAGTAGAGAATATTGTAATACATTCGTATGTGTGTGTATGTGTGTTTGTGTGTATAGGCGGAAAACGAATTCGTTAATTTTCTCTCGCGGAATTAGTGTTCAGCAGCATGGAAAATCTATATGGTAAATTGATAGGAAATTCTATTCGAAAGATCAAATGATTTTCGCCTGCTACTTTTTTAATCAAATACATCGATGTTTGTGACGTCAAATTATCGAAACTATTTTCTTTTCCACTCAAATACAGGATGGTTGATTACTAGTGTCCACCCCAAATTCTGGATTTGCCAATTTATCAGAACTTTTACAAAAATATTCCACAAAAAACAAAGTGTTTAAACATAAATAAATTCGAGATGGAAATTCAATCTCAACGTTTCTTTTTTAACGAGGAAATTATTCAAGGCCTGAAAGCAAAAAGATTAAAACAGTGTTTACTCTGAACAAAAAAAAGTCCCTCCCACCACCTTCAGCAAAGCCCCCCCCCCCCCCAAAAATGAAAAATTTTGTTTTCGTCCGACACTATCCGAAAATTTTGATGCCACTTTAATGTTTCTCTCTGGAAAAAACGAAGCTATTCAATTTAATTATGATTTTTCTTGGAAAGTTATCATTCCTTTTGAATCACCGCAACGACTACGTATGTTTTGTTGTTGTGGATGGTGGGAGCGGAGAAAAACGGGATTTACTGATGACAAGGTGGTGAAGGTGGATGGAACCGGGCAGAGGCACAGAGAGGGAAGAATTACATGGTGGCTCTCTGGGAATCGATAGAACAGTAACATGCGCACATACACCCACACACACACACACACACACACAGAATATTTTATCATTAATCAAAATAGAGAAGGAATATACGATAGGAGATGTTCTCCAATCGTGTCCACTAGCAGCACAAGTAAAAGCCTCAGCAGGAGTAATTAAATTATGAGTTTTGGGTTGAGGGTGAATAAAGGAAAACGTTTTCTATTTCCCTATTATGTATATAGTATCTAATAGTCGATATGGTAGAAGTAAATGGAGCCAATTAAACAAGGGCTTTTCTATTATAATGTGAACATATTAAGCTGCCGCCGCTTCTGCTACTGCTGTCTACTATGTATTTATGTGTACAAACTGTTGCTTTATCGTGGCAGAAGTTCGTCTCGAAACGAATGAAAATTAGGTCAAATCATTTCATATATAAATTAACAAAAAGCTTCAACGAATCCATATACATATTAAAATGCATCAAAATAACATTTCTATTAATTAAAATCTTTCAATTTAGGAATTTATGCAAAAAAATTACGATTTGATCTAAAATCTAATTGATTATTTATTAATTTTTATATGGGAAAACACTACGTAATATAGGCGAAAACCCAATAAAAAAGACTCTTGACAAAGATTGAAAAATCGAAACAGCTGTTGAGCAGGAAGAAAAAAATTAGAAAATTCGACAAAAAAAATAAGTAAAATATATATATTTGATTTAAAATCGAAAATTCTATTTAGGCGTTTGTTTTACTAATCAAATTCCATTTAATCAAACTAAATTTAGTGCCTATTTGTATTACACAATCCTAATATTCCATAAAACACACAATCTCATCATCTTCATATTCTTCTTGCCCCCGCTGCTCGCCCCGTTTAACATCAAGACAATACTATTGTTTGCTTTGTACCAACACAACATAGTTGTTG
Organism: Platypus cylindrus; assembly: GCA_949748235.1. NCBI lineage: Eukaryota > Metazoa > Arthropoda > Insecta > Coleoptera > Curculionidae > Platypus > Platypus cylindrus. The sequence continues at coordinate 9,750,650 of OX456494.1, forward strand.
AGTGCCTTAATAATTAATATCTTACATTTGTTGTTGCCATATAATACACACTTATATTGTTGAATATAATTGATATGGAAAGATGAATTAATTTCCCTTTACTCTCTCTCTCTCTCTCTCTCTTAACATTTAATTATCATTCAAACATAATTAGCAATTAGTTAAGATAATAGAGAGTGCAAGAGCGGGAAGCATCTTCTCTCTCTCTGTATGTGTGTGTATTTGTACTTTTAAGAAAAAAAAGCGATTCGCATTCTAAAAAAAAACTGATGTTGTTTTATCTCATTTTGATGCATTCACATCACATCTGATTTTAACTTTCGTTTTCAATTACGAAATGACGTAAATTTTTCATAGAAACACAAGCAAATTCGAAAACTTTATAATTAGTTTGAATGTTTGAAACTAATTCAAAAAATTGATCCGATAGACGTCATTCTTTGGAATTTGTAGCTTTAATTAATTTTGTTTTGCCACAAATCAAATTTGATTAGGATCTAAATATTTTAATAGAACTTCGACAATTATTTTCGATTATTTAATGCATTTAACAAACACAAATTGTGTTTGCACACAAAATATAAAGTTTTAATTTATATGTTATTAAGCAATATTATAGTTTATTAATGGAATTACTAATATTGATTAATTTATTGTCTACAGTAAATTCAATTTGTTGTCGCTGAATAGTCTATCAAAATATAATCAAATGACCTAAAATTCAATAATCAAACAATATTAAATTTTAAGCAAATAAATGGAAATTTATTTAATCAAAATTGTGATGGAAAATTACGTGAATAAACCTTACCATACACCAATTACCTGCTGCTGTGCTTAAACTTACCACAATTTAGCAAAGCCTCAAATCTTGTTACGCCATATTACATTAAACTGGTAAGTAGGTTCCAAACCAACCAAAAACTATAAAGAGAGAGAGAGAGACAAAGTAGGAAATATTGCTCTTCTAATAAACTCACTGTTGCGATAAATTGCTTCCCTACTTCCGACATAATAAACATTTTCTACTTAAGTAACTGGAAACAAAAGTTTTTTTTTTTTTTGGGGGGTTTTATTGAATTTTTCTTGAATTCAGCCTAATGATATTATAGAGAATGAAATTGAAAGGATTTTTTATACAATAGTAGCAAAGTAGTTCTACAAAGAGAAAACGTAGTGAAAATGATTTTCGTGTGTACAAATAAAATTTAAAGAAAAGAAAGGTAACAGTCTGTCTAAAAGTTATTTATGGTATAGATACTATTAAATTTAGTCTCATATTTTATATTTTCCCTAAAATTAAAATATACAAGATAAAAATCAACTTACAAAGACATCCCTTTGCAAACGACCTTGAAACTGTCAAACGTCGCTAAGCACAGCAAAAACATTTAAAGCACTTGCCTAATAAACAAATTAGTTTTAAAACACACTTATCACTAATCTACTTATGCAAATTGAAACAAATAAGAAACTTATAAAAACTTATTATACAATTATAAATTTTATTTCCATAAGTCACGGCACGGCCTTCTCGATTTTTTTATCACTCAGTTACTTGAATTGTTCAGGCGCCATCTCCAATCAGAGACGCAAACCTCTCATCGTATGCTCTTCATATCTAGTTGCATACTTACTACGCCAATCAATATACTATTGATCTAATATTGATTTAAAATTATCATTGTCATTACATTAATTCAAAGTACCAACCCAAAATTTATCTATCTATCCATAGATAGATAAAATAAATTGAAAATAAAACTGAGAGTTTAGAATGTTCAATCCAATCATCTAGTCCGACCACCAACAGGTTGTTAGAGTTTAGAGAAAAGCAGAGAGCAACAGTATCGTATGTATCTAGGTGTGTATATAGCAGTATTTCAGTCAGGTTCAGTAGGAGACCTTCACCCATCTTTTGTTGCTCTCGAATAATGGTATATACTAGGCTGGATCATCTATCAATCTTTTCATCTCTACCTGCTCGATAACGACTGTAGGTAGAGCCCAGCCATGTCCTAGTTTTCTATTTTTAACTAATTCAAATTAGGATAGGAGTGTAGGTAGATCTTTTTGAAGGTGCTGCGTTAATTTGGTGACAGTGCGCAGCACAAGAAATAGTAGGGAGCGGTACATTATGGGCGGATCCTGGATAGTATTTATTATTTTCTTGAAATTAATGAGCCCTAGTTTTGTGTAAATATATTCACTTATTTTAAAATTAAAGCTTATAAAATCATCAAGAGGCAGGGAAATTACAAAAAGAGTTCACTCGCCTTTTTTTTAGAAAACCTGCAATATGTTCTTCAATACATTTAGTATTGAAGAACTGATTTACAATTTCAATTTTAATAACTGCAGCACGTCGTTTCTTCATAATAATATTTCATAATATATTGGCCAAAAAGATGGCCGAAAAAAATGTCGATATAGATCGATAATCAAAAATTACACTATCTATAATAGAAAATGAAAATGTTGATCTACATCGACAATCGAAAATGAAAATGTCGTTACAGATCGGTAATCGAAAATTACAATGTCGATATAAATCGATAATAGATCGATTCAACTAACTCAACACTAATTACAATAATTCAACAATCACTCAACACTTCACTAATTCAACACTAATTTAACACTAACTTAACACTAAATCAACACTAATTCAACACCGAAGAACACTAATTCAACACTAATTCAACACTACTTTAACACTAACTTAACACTAATTCAACACTAATTCAACACTAATCCAACACTAATTCAACACTACTTTAACACTAACTTAACACTAATTCAACAATAATCCAACACTAATTGAACACTAATTCAAAACTAATTCAACACTACTTTAACACTAACTTAACACTAATTCAACACTAATTCAACACTAATTCAACACTAGCTTAACACTAATCCAACACTAATTGAACACTAATTCAACACTAATTCAACCCTAATTCAACACTAATTCAACACTAATTCAACACTAATTCAACACTAATTCAACACTAGCTTAACACTAATCCAACACTAATTGAACACTAATTGAACATTAGTTCAACAACTTTCAACTTTTAAAAGAATGCCATAAAGAATGGAGAAAAAGAATGGCCAAATAGATGGCCAAAAATATGTCCAAAAAGATGGCCAAAAAAAGTTGGCCAAAAAGATGACCGAAAATATGGCAAACACATACATTTTACCAAAAAAGTTTTGTAAAAGAAAGACTGTACGATAAGTCGTCCATCGATAATTTCAGCAGTCGATTTTGTCGACTGTTTATATCAAATCAAAATTAGAAAAGTTGAAGTAGTATTTTCAGAAAAAATGCGCGTAATAAATTAATATGCTCCAAAATAATATTATTCCGTATAAATTTTCATCTTTAAGATTTACTTACGACCACCATTACGGGGATATCCGTAAGTTTTAAACAATGTTGTGAAAGCTTCTAGCCATTACTTTGGCCGTAAAATGTAATACAAGAGAAAAGAGCGACATCTAGGTATCAAATATTTAAATACCTATTCATATCTATGTATAGAACCTCTTGCAAATACATATTGGAATATTTCCGAAAGATACATATGGGAATAGATGGAAAAAGCTATTAAAGCTTGAATATGACATCAGATGTAAGCTAGATTCTATTTACATGTCAAACAGAGAGAGAGAGAGAGAGATAGAAACTAATCCGGAGATATTCATGAAATGTTTGCAGTACTCTATAAGTAATAATTCCACACGGACGATTAATTATGTTACAAATTCATTCCTTTAATTTTTATTTATTCCACTGACTGGCAGTTTTATTTATACTACTATACCATACTGTCCTGCACAGATGTCCGGCATTTAACTTAATTAATGGTCTGGGTCGTTTCTGAAAATGGAAATATAGTAGAGCAGAAATAAAATAATCATATTCGAGCTGATAAAGAAAGAAAATGGGGCCAAGCGTAGAAATTATACTATACATTTAATACGATGCTGTCATTCGACGCGTCTCGATGCTTAGTATAGAAGAAAAAGGAGACGAGTTAATTAGCTGTTTAGTAATTATACAAAAATGGACGTGTTTCGTTGGGAGATAAGGATAAATCATCATCGATCTTTTGCTTGTAGTCTACATGTAGATGTAGTATACAGGGTGGTCGGTCGATTAACTAACTAATTTTTCAATTTATCAGATTGACATGTTTTTTATAGGTGCTCGAGTATCTCATTTTGACTACTAAAGACTCAACCGAGTTTTCCAAAATAAATTCTCCAATCATTTTTGTGTTTTTAATGGACCTGTACTGTGGAAAATAAACAATCCAGCTACGCGAAACGTCACATCAAAATGCCACGCTGTTTCAAAATTAAAGCACTCTAAAGTTTACTGAAATCCGATGAAACATTAGTAATTGACCACCCTGTATATCTAGTACAACTAAATGAACATCTGAATATTTCTTTAAAATGACATTTAAACCATTCCGCCCTCTACGTATATAGTCTGATATCAAACTAAATGTATGTTTAATAATTTGAAATTACAAAGGCGGTTTCCCTCACTCCATTACCCCGTGAGGCCGATTTTCCACTACTTTACCTCAATTTTCTAGTTTGAGTATAAATTTCCTCGAGCATTTTAAACAATCTCCATAACATTCATCTGTTCACATAGGAGAACTACAAGAAGGAGTTAAAAATAAAAATCGACTGCCATTAGGGGGCGCTGCGATTAGCAAAGGCTAAATGTTTAACATTGCTCTTATGAGAGAATGAAATTTTCTTATTTTTAAGGAAAATCGTAGATTTTATTGCAGCAGATTAAAACTATGATTGCAATAATTAATATTTAATATATACCACAATTTTTATTTAAAAAATTGGCATAATTTTGTTTTTTCGTCCCATTTTATTAATTTTATCATCAGTAACGTCTATACGGTTGGATAAAAATATATTATAAAAGTAATTGTTAATTTATTAGATAAAATTAATTTCGAAATTTTTATTAACAATTATTTAATATTTTAATGGTTCCTTTGGAATACTATGGATGATTTTAAATATAAAAATTAATGTAAAATGAGAAAATGATTTGAAAACGAAACAATAACAAAGCACGCCACTGATCAATGACAAACCGCACTAGGGAAACACGAATCCCTCTGATAGACAAAAAAATTTCTAACCCGTGAACATTTTGACTCTTGCAAGGTCGATTCTACTTCTTATTATAGTTCTCCATACCGGAAAAATTTTAAAGAATTATATTATGCGAAATGCAATTAGATATCATTAGCAAAAGAAAAAAAAAATCTAACCTCTGTATACTAGTTAAAAACTACAACTAAATCAACTTATCTGTTTGTAAAAAACCTTGAAAACTTTCTCACTTCAATTGATGCTATAAATACACACGTCTTTCTGTGTTACATAATACACAGTTATTTATTATTAACAAATTAAATAGATTTGTTTTAAATAACACTGATAATTGTGATCAATTTTTGTGAAACGAAAAAAATATCGAGCCATCATTGATTTTTCAATTGTTTTGATAATGTTTGCGTTGCGCGAATTACGGTGTTGCAATCTTGTCATATGTAAAGCGAGCGAATGTATTTGCGGTTGCCTACATTTTTGAGATTATTGTTAGTGTGCTTTAGAAACTACGATTTCCATTCGTAATATTTAAGAGTTTTTTAGATTTTAATGTATCGAACCAAATATTGCAATAAAATTCCCATAGACAGACAATTCTAAATTTCATCTCCATTTGTTTCTTTAGAAATCATAGAATTTATTCAAAGCAAATAACAATTGAACCAAAGCAAATTTACATAAAATTAATTAAATCAAATAATGAATGAAGAAAATTTATTGGCACGTGGAAATATATCTATCTATTCATTCATATCTTAAAGAAATAGAACGGAACGTCTATCTATACATACAGTCAAATGAAATAATATTGAATCAAAGCAATTTCGATATTCAAATTTCTGATTTTCCCTTAGGGAAAATTAATTTATGATTACGGGGAGATGGGAGAGTGGTATTTATTTCTCTTGCTCCCTTACTCTCTCTCTCTCTCTTACTCTTTCTTGCGATAGAAGGTATTGAGAGAAATTGAGAGGACCTGGAGAAATTAGGTCTCTGCAAACGAAACTTAATTTATTGAGTGACATTTGCAATGTGTATGTGTAGTTGATTTAGTTGCGAAATACATGCTATTTATTTATTTCAAACTGACTTGATAAATCAGATGCATTTTAAGATTTATTGGTATTTGTATACATACGTAAATATGTCACATATAGAAATTAAATTATTTAATTTATTAATATTTTAATTTTTAATTTTTTAATTACTAGAAACACAAAATAAAAAATTCTGTCACGCATGTCTTCGTGTTGCTTCTCTTCAAACAAAATTAAAAATTGATTTTTTTTGTTTCATTAATAGAAAAAGAAAAAAATCATAAATTTGAATAGAATTAATATTCTCACACGAAATATTTCTTAACCTGCCACGAAAAAACACTGAGATTTTCTCTGCGGTTTTTTTCTCATTTTGATTAATGTTGATCCCCCTTTACTTCACCCCGCTCAACAAATATCGATCATTTTTACAGCACAGGTGCGTTTCTATTTAAAAAGATTTCCGCCACTTAAACATTCAAAGTTTGGTGTTAACCCAAAATAAAAATTATAATAAAATTATCGAAATTATTAAAATCGTTTTTTTGTTTATTCATCCCAGTCACCCTATACATGTATGTAAATACATATTTTTCCACAACGTGTTCGAGATTGTTTATTTTTCGGTATATAAATGGGTCCTCTTGAAAAAAAAAAGGAAAGACAAAAAAATTCGTTCCATTTTTTAAGGACAAAAAATATCCCATGATGAAGTTTGTATGCTTAGGGCCAAATGTGTTATTTTTAACCCAAAATTTGATGTAGCAAAATATTGATGTGTCCGCCCCCATCCTCCCATGCCAATGAATATTTTATATTTCTGCGAAATTTTATAGACGACATCCAGGTTCGAAATTACATCGGCAAATTCATTTTTCCGTTTAGTTATTCATTTTCATGCATGACGATTCTGATTTCCGGCCTCCACTGGAGGCAGTATTTATCAAACTATTCTCACGACAGTAAATTGTACTTACCATTTACCGTCGACCGTAAACTTTGCATGACTATCAACGTCTTTTATCTTTAACATGTCGCGTATTATCGTAATAATCGTAATTATTATTGCAGTCGTATAAAGAGTGCTATCAGCATGTTGTCACTAAACGTAAAGCAACTGTCAGAAAAAAAGAGCAAAAAGCTGCCCGTAACACGCTTTTTGAGTGTGTACGTGATGTACATATCGTAAAAACTCATTTTTATTTAACATTTCCTTTTTTTTTCCAGTTTTATCATCCGATAAAACATCCGAACTAATTTAAACAAGGGAATAATAGTACTCCAGTTATTATTATTATTATTATTATTAGGAAAACACATGTAAAAAGAATGGATGATGGAAATTTAGAAAATGAGAACAAATATTTCGTTTCCGTTAGGCTATTGAAGATACAGGGTGTTTGGAACGAGTTGTAAAGAATTTGAAATTTATTAGTGAAAAAGCTATGAGCAGCGACAAACTTAAATAACGTTGCCAACATAAAAATTGGTAAAATTTTATTCGATCATCAAAACTTTCTAGTCTTTAAACAGATCATAAAAGCAACTTTAATCAAGTCGTATCTTCTCGATGTTGTTCCAACTCTGGTGATTATCATTATCCTAAAACTCCCTTCCATTCACCCTGTATAATCGAACACAAATTTCCTAAGAGACTGCAAAAAGATTTATGAACAATGAAAAAATAACAACTTAGTAAAATGAATTTCGATCCGTTTTCATCCAAGCTGAAATTCCTGTAGGAATATATTGTTGCATTTCAGCGCAATGCGAGAGAGGATAAGAATACACGGTGCGGCTGCTTCATTAAATAAGAAATCAAAATACTTGTGGTTGTGATTTAAATCTATTCATTATTTGGATTTAGTTACAAGAAATTGAAAATATTTTATTAGAATGGCTTGTATTTTTGTATTCAAAGAAACAATTACAGGACCGCACTTAATAATTTTACATGAAATTTGATTTGAAATGAGAATTTAGTTTTACAAAATATCTGTCTTTAATATCTGATTAGTACTTACCTGCACGGGGTACCTCACTGAATTCGTAATGATGTAAGCTGCTAAAAAAGTTGGAAAAAAATTAATTATTTTCATATTTAAAAAATTGAAGTGGATTCCTACAAATTTATTAGCTTTGAAATATCAATTTTTCTAAATTGCTCCGAAAGTACAAACTATTTGAAGACGTTGGTAACATACATACACACACACACACACATACACATTCTTAACCATGCTCAAATATAGCAACTTTTGTTTAATTTAACCAACCTATTATCTCTTACAGTTTCTAAAATGTTAGTAGTGACACCTCTAAACAAACACCCTGTATAATAAAAACAAAAAAAAACGAGCGACAAGAATCCGCCCCTTTCAATAATATTCCCTTAGGAAATACAACCACGAATTCCACAATAAACATTTCCTTTCAGTTTACATGCTATTCATTTCAGGAATTTCCTTGCAATATGATGAAAAGTGACCGTTGTTGAATGGACCGACGAATGGATGGATGGATTAATGGGGCGGGGATTGGAAAACATAATACCTACGTCAATACTTACCTGTATTAATTAATAATTGACGGTTTGATTTAATTAGATCGAAGCCGTCATTAAATCTCGGTATGCGAAAATTCAATGTAAACATATTTGAAACGTCGAGGTAGTTACTGGATTTGTTGATAGAGGCAGAACAGGTGACATTTTAATGCTTTTAGAAACAAAATTTAAATATTTTCTCATTAAATTTGACGTAAATTAATAAATCATTATTTACTACCGTTAATTCTTCTATCTAACGGAATTCCTTCACAAACAAAACGTAATAAATTCATTTAAATTGAACATAAATTTGAGAATCTAAATGGAAAAACAACAGGTAGAGTAGATGGCCGCGCGACGGTGTCAGAGGCGCGGTAACGGCTGTAGAGCTCTTAGCACAAATACTTTTTGCCATTCCACTTACTTCAATACACTTTATACCTGTCCTGTATATATAATGTAAAAGAGACAGTAGTGGAAGGGTGTAGTCATGGAGACGGCAAAGATCTAATCTGAAATCTGATCGTTTTTCCTCAAAAGTTTCCAGAGAGTTACATTTACGCACCATCTAATGGTTATGAACCTTTAAAAAAAGTAATGCACGATATCGATTTCCGTTCTGGCTCGCAGGACCATTAAATTAATAATCGACATACATATATATCTATATAGACAAATTAGTGCCTGTTGCATTTGAATTTGGCCAAAATTCATGAACTATCAAATTAAAATTATTTAACATTGCTATGGCATACTTTAACAATATCGACAGAATTAATATCCACCACTCTACACATATTGTGTGGGTGTGTGTGTATTCAATCTCTTTGCCCTAATTTTGCCAATCTGTGTTGTTCTAAACTACACACAAATCACAAAGAAGTGAATAGCGAAACAGTTATGTTTGTTAACAAGTGATGATAAGAGCCTGCTATCGATTTTTAAATAAATTTAATTAAACCGAGTAGATATCAATTAAGTTGATTAAAAAATTATTTGATGGGAAATTTTAATTTAATGTTAATTAAATATTGTTACAGAACATTTCGAAATATGTTTCCAGTAATTGATTAAAGTAATGGAAAAGCTGATGATGGAAACTGTAGGTGAAGATTGACATTGCCTGAAATGCGCTACGGAGTTTAATCGTGAACAGATCGAAAAATCAGATTTTCTTTTAGGGAAAAAGTGTTACGAATGTTTGAGTTACATGTCTGGAGATAAATAGAGTGCTGTCTACGTGTTGCTGGATATTGCAACAACCGAGTCGCGCGTCATTTTCACAATACGCACCACTTATCGGCGGACGCAACATCGCCACTTTTTTTTCTCCGAAAACCAACAGAAAAAAAAAACAAATCAATTTTCCAAACGGAAAATTACAAACTGGAAAAGTATTATGAAAAATTTACATATTTTCATATTCAAGAAATAAAAAATTAATTGTCTTTTTTGGACCGCAAACAACTTTGTTTACTGAACTAATAATATAAAAATTGTCTCTCTCCCAGTTTCTGATTTTCAGGATTTTTTTTTTTGTGTGTATGTTCAGCTAGAATACCACAGCCACCGTTGTCTAGACCCCCCTTCCCCCCCCCCCCCCCCCCATACACCTCTCTACACACAATCTAGTCATGTGGAAAATTTAATTATCTCCTGGCTGTACGTATTTAAAGGCGGCATTCGAAGAATTTCTTTTGTTACTTTTACTTCTTTACCAAAACAAAAAATATAATTTCACCTGCTCTATTAATATTCGCCCCCCCCCCCCGCCTCCATCTTCTTCTGGCTTTCTTTCTCTCTGCAGACACATACAATGAAACCGTAATATTTATTAAGATGACTTAAAAGATTTAATATAAAGTAAATCCTTTTCTTTACTGCTGCTGCTGCTGCCTTGTAAAGAAAATGAGATTCTTTATATTAAGACTATTTCGAGATTTTATTATGGCGACGGGTTCATAATAATAATAACTTCCTTGGAATATCACTTTTATGTTAATATGCTTTGTAAAGTTTCATAAAAAAGAAATTAAATGTGAAAAGTTAAGATGAACTCGAAAAAACATTGTTGCTGAGCAATTAAAAAAAAAGCGAACCAACAACGACGAAACAAAAATCGCTATAGATACGAACGACGATTGAAAATATATCGTGAAAATTCTATTTAATATTCAGATAGTAATACACAGTGCTCATTAAATTTCCATCTGATAAAATTCCCTTATTCGGAAAAGTATACGTAGAAAAATGTGGTCGACACACAGTCGAGAACATAAATTGGAAATGAACAAACGGAAAGTGGAAATTGATTTTCGTTTTTTTTTTTTTTGCTGAAATATGAAATTCTTTTATATTTTAACAAATACACGAAAGAAATATCTGCGAATTTCAATTAGAATGTTATTATTTAAATTTTTAAAATTCTTTCAATAATCTCCATTGTGGAGATATTTAATTTAAATTCCGAGGAATTCTTGCAATTATTTTTCGAAAAAATAATCGAAACTTACCTCAACTGGATAAAACAATCCAGTAGAAAATGCCAGAAACAATGAAACAGCAACAAAAGTTTTCACAAAAACCGAAAAAGAAATAGAGCGAAAAATGTATATAACTTCTGAAAGTAATCTTAAAGGTACGAGCACACTGTCCGATTATCTTGCAACAACAAGTCGATGCTGGATATTAGATGTTACTCCAAACTCCAACTCGTAGACAAATAGTTTTCTTAACATTACTATTATCACAAATCGCAATTTTTCATCGCATCTACACAGATTAAAAAATCTTTTCGTTTCCCATTTCCTTCACTGACGTCAACAAATTCGATTCGATATTGAAATATTTACATATTTTTATTTTATTTATTCACATATTTTACAAAAGAAAAAAGCTTCTAAGCAGAGAACAAGCTTACTTAAAATATTCACGAATCAATTGAGAACTGAAATGGAAACTCTCTTTCTACTTTTGCTTTCTAACAACACAATTTATACATTGATATCAACAGAAATGTAGAAATGAAAGCACCTTTTTCTCTTGTACTTTAAAAAAAAAAAAAAAAAAAAACGAGGCAATCAATTATTTTAAAGGGCAAAAGTTAAAGGCTCTAGAGAGCTGTTTGTCACTTTGCTTTGAATTGTTTGCAGCTTGAAACAATAATTTAAAACCTGTTGTTGGCTGGAGATCGATTGTTATTTTTTCACATAAAATGTGTACGCAAAACTTGTTAAGTAACATTTAGCTTACGTAATCGTATATAGTAATTAATTAAAAATTTTCAAAACTATCAAATTTCTCTGGCTTAATTGTCAAACTTTCAAATTATCTGTGCTAACATTTACAGGACTCGAAGCGAAAGTTTTTAACTGTTATTTAATGCTCCGGAGAAACTCTACTTCGTTTAGCAAATGCCATATTAATTTCGAAAGTTTTGTCTTTCATTTTTCTATTCAAGCAACTGCTTTGCTGGGAAACTGCAAATTTAATAGGGGTAGTAAAAAAATGAGTTTTTTCTTTTTAATACATTGTTTGGCTCTATGTCGCTAGATTTAGAGATACTATGAAGCGCTACTTTGTATCTGATCTTTTGGCATTACATGCACGGTTTACTTTCAATTTCACTCTCGAAACAGGGAAAACTACTTACTTGCATTGTCTAATAACAGAGAGAGCAACAGCTTGAAAATATAATGAATTCTATCTGGGTATGAATGGGAAATAAATAGAATAATCCTATCAAATATGATCAAGAAATTTTGACAAAAAAATTGACAAAATTTTGACAATATACTAAATTTGATAAAAAATAAATTTAGACAGAAAAGTTAACAAAAAATGTTGACAAAATGTTGTCAAAAAAATTGACAACATTTTGACAATAAATGAAAGTTGTTAAAAAACATGTTTAAACAAAAAAATTACAAAAATTTGAGAAAATGTCAAAAAATTGACAAAATTTTGACAAAAAATGTTGACAAAAAAATTGACAAAAATTTTGACAATAAATTATATTTATTGGAAAACACATGTAGACAAAAAATGTTAAAATTTTGACAAAAAATGTGTCAAGCAATATGCCAATTAATTGTCCAACAAATACCAGAATCTTTTCATTATACAATTCAATTTGTTTTCCATCCAATTTCCTGATAAACTTATTAAATACCTAATAAAAAAAAAAAAAAGGGAAAACATTTTCCTGACTGTTCTCATTACAAAAATTAAACGTTCCGAGAAAAGTCCACGCTCTTTCGCTAAAAGAGACATTGAAATTGAACGCCGCCATTACAGTTGAACTTAGGTATTTTGTTTGATAGTTTCAACTTATTCAAATCGCTTTTCTTAGTCGTTTTTCCACATTAAAAGTTAATGTATTTTTCAAACAAGTACGTTATCAAACATCTAATCACACTCGAATATTCTAGTTCGATTTTTCCATAATGTATGTATATATAGAGCCACAGCTACACAGCTATCATTGTATAGATAGAGCATTACCTGTTGGACCCGGTGCGGCCTCAATATCATCATCATCATTATCATTATTCCCGCAGCAGTTTGTAGTGGGGAACACGGTCACCCTCCTATATATATATATACATCTAGAATATCTATCTATCTCTATCCATCCCAGCCAAGGGATCAATTTTGTGTGCGGCATCGCGCCGCTGAAACGCCTATATTGGAGCTCGTTTTTTTTTTTTTTTTTTACGTTTTTTCGGGGAAGCTATCCCAGCAGCAGTAGCAGCAGAGCAACAGTTTAGAATTCAGAGAGAGCCTAGAGAGAACGCGCGCTCCGCTCTCCTTTCTGCTGCAGTCGCAAGCTCCATTTTAGGCTAGCTCACTTCTTTAGTAGTGTTATAGAGCGCTACAGTTTTAGAGGCAACTCTAGTGTGCCACGCTTTATGTAGGCTCCCGTCAGTTCATTTTCAACTGCTATTGGGTGTTAGGTGCATAGATATTAGCGATGTAAGTTTAAATTTTGAGCTTTTCTTTTTTTTTTGTTGTTGTTGTTGTTGTTGTTTTTAATGTTAATTTTTATAGATATTTAATTGTCTATTTGTTATAGATTTTGATGTGATTAATTAAGTGTTCCTGTTCCATGTTCTGCCACTTCCTTTTTTCGTTTATTTTTTTTGATGTCCACTTTTATTATTTTACGACAGGTTTATTTGACAGACAACATTTTCACGAAAAAACAAAAAAAGCAGTTTCTCGCTATTTTTCTGTCAAATAGAACCTCGGACAATCAGAATCTAGATAAAATCGACACGAAATGTCGATAGACTAGTAGAATCCACAAGTTGCCAGAGTGGAAAGCACGTGAAATTCCTGTCAACATATTCTCTATATAGATTAATAGAAATAGACTGTAAAAATGACAAATTCTTTGACTTAATCAAATGTTTTCTTTGATTAGATTTTTTTATGAAAAAAAGAAAAAAACAATTATTTCCTGAGAGAATTCAACTATCAACGAACACCCTGTATATAAAACTCAGTCTTGATTTTCAATGGGATTAGTCAGACAATTATTTAAAGATTACGGTGGCATTTTGCCGTTGTCCCAATTGGGAATTTGCTAAATAAAATATTAATTTTTAATAATGCGTATGCGTCACATTGATATGAAATATAAACGAGGAAAATCGATATATTTATATACATATTGAAAATATAGTAATCGAAACGATACTGTTTCGAAAACACATCATTTTCTTGAATGTAAATATAAATAAAAATCGAAGAGACAACTGAGATCGAATTTTATTCGAAATTGTCTATTAAAATCACAATTGTGCCATTATTATTATTCATATAAATTTCAAAAAACCAATGTTATTTATAGCAAAATAAACATGAAAAATGGATAGAACGTTTGCTTGAAACAATATTTAACTTTATACGCTCTGTAGCTGAAACATCGTCGAGTGCGCTACGTTTACTTCAAATATTTGACCTTAATAATAAAACTATAGAAGAACAAATTCGCCGTTATAATAAAATAGACACTGTACAGGTATCTATTTAGACAGGAATTGCAATTAGAAATTTATAGCGTTCAAACAAACGCTTTAACTGATTTCACTCGAACAAAAACTCAACGGGACTTTAATAATCAATTTGACTGCAGAAACATCGAATTCAATATTTCAACTCATAAATATTAAATAATCGATTATACAAACATCGTATTTACATTTCGAATTCACCGCGTAAAGCTGATGATTTAAAATTGATTCAAGTTAGAACCTACTAAGAAATTCACTTGCCATCAACAACAAAACTTGAATTCGAAAGATAAATATTTGTTGGCAATAGAGCTAGCTGATATAGCTAGTGATTTCAGCGATAAATAGACACAGTTGAATAGATTTCAAGAAATCGAAGAAAAGATGAATTGATTTTTCAATTGGGAACATTTTCATTCAATTGACAGGGCTCCAATTTAGTTCAATCGAATGTAAATTGAAATGGGCAACTCAATATTGATCTCTGCCAAAATATAATTGCGAAAATATCCTGCAATGAAAACAGGAAACGCAACAGGAACACATTATTAGTCCGAATTTGTCGAGTGTTTTGCTGATGTTTAACAATTTTTCATTATATAGACAAGTAGTGTAAAATTAACAAGAGCGCTGAATATAACTTTGCACATTAATTCCAAATAATAAAAACAATGTAGAGTATTCAATGAAAAAAAGAAAAAACTCTGGGTTGGGCGTGACGACCCAACACGACCCGACATCGGTTTTCATCATACGCTACATAAGTATCTCTTCTCTAGTCTATTCGCTATAGACAAAAACAAGTCGGTACTTGTTCTCTATGTTTATAACAAGCACCACTTGTTTTGCTACGAGACTATGACATAGATAAAGATTTTAAAGTGTGTGTGTGAGAGAGAAAAAGAGCAAAAAGTATCCTTTGTCTGCAGTGTATAATAAACAGCCACAAGTTACTTCACGTTCTCTTTTGTGCGTTTTTTTTTTCTTTGAAACAAACGCGACGCGGTTCTTTAAAATTCCCCCAGCTGCTTTTGATAAACGAACGAACAATATGGCGACAAATAAAAGACAATTTCCTATATATCTATTGAATCAATAGATTAAATTGAGAAAATCGCCTCTCGCTCTCCAACAAAAAAAAAAAAAAGAAGGCAAAAAGTTTCTTTCATCATATGGGAGTTCGGCAAAGCGAGAAAAACTATTGTTATAGCGATATGTGTGTGGTAGAACACGATATCCCTATGGAATATCAATATTTTCACTCAATACAATACACATTTTCTTCTTTCTTTTTCTTTTTATTTGCATCGAGCAAAATGAACTACCAAAATTGGCAAAAAGCACTTCGCCAACCGATTATTAGCCCGTGGCGAAACCACTTATGTTGAGCGAGAGCGTAAAACGAATTAAATATTCTTGTCGTCCTGATAATATTCACGCGGCAAACACTCACTTTAATATGCGACGGGGTAAATTAAATAGATTTTCTCTTTGTGTCCTACGGGCTATAAAAATAGAAAATACACGAGAGAGAGAGAGAGAGAGAGAAGAGCGATACAACAACATACATTTTCATTTTATATCTACGAAATAATTCACGGTTTTGCGTTTAAAAGATAGAAAATTCTTTTGAAACGACGAATTAAGATAAAATTCATTTTCGCTCTCCGTATACATTTTTGGATAATTATTTTCTGGATGG
Organism: Platypus cylindrus; assembly: GCA_949748235.1. Taxonomy (NCBI): domain Eukaryota; kingdom Metazoa; phylum Arthropoda; class Insecta; order Coleoptera; family Curculionidae; genus Platypus; species Platypus cylindrus. The sequence goes on from OX456494.1 coordinate 9,767,120, forward strand.
GTAATTAGAAGGTAGTGTTTTCACATTGTGTATTTAAATATAAACTAGTGTAAACACTAGAATAATAAAAACTGGACGCATTGCCAAAATAAAGTCAAAATCCTATTAATTTTCGAGCTGGATTTAATTTAATGACAGACCCCGTTGTTGCTGAGATCACAAACTGAATTAACACTCCTGAATTCTTATTATTATTATTTTAACAGCCACTTTATATTCTTAATCCGACTTTATCCTGCTGCTCTAATTGAAAAACAACGGTCGCAAATCTATTCTAATTAACGAATTTTTACATGGAAATTATTCCTATTTTATTTATCGATAAAATTAATGTAAATTTACAAATATATATATATGGAAATTCTTATTCAACCCTAATAAATTTTCATCAAATAATAAAAATTACCAGAAGCGAACTATAGATACACTGAAAGAAGGGGCCTCGTCCATTAAACTAAAATGCATAGTGCGCACGGTAGCTAATTAAAGTCTAATTATAATTGTTGTTTGCCATTAATGTAAAGCAATAATAATTTTCCTTAAGTAAATTTCATTATTCTGAGCGAATGTATTTTCTTGATGGGAAGTTTACAAAAGGTTCTGTTTACAGCAACAAGAAGAACAACAAAACAACCCCTTGTTCTATTCTAAGTATTACGAAAGGAATTTTAATTCAATGTCCACATTTTGCTGCTTAAAAATACGAATTTTTAACATTTTCCTTTCGATTAAAACGAGATAAGAAAAGAACGATTACTTAAATTATGAGCAAAAAAAAATTTGTGATGTGAAAAACGCCAGATGCTAATGGAAAATTTCAAAATAATGAATTAACTCAATTTATGTGGAACATTCTCATTGTCATTTTTAACACATGAAAATATAATGAACATACATGTTCTATTGGATAATATAAGTAAGGAAATCCAATTATAATAGAGTTGCAACACGTGGCCAATTGTCAATAATAATTGTATAATAAATTGGCTCCACGTCATAGTTAAAAACTCGATTCAAAACTAGTTTTTTTGAATCAAACTCAACAATGCAACAAGTTTTCGAAAAGTGAAAAGTTTCCTTCTTTCGGCCAAAAAAAAAGAAAACTTTTCAATGTTGTGTTATACAGTCAAACAAAGAGGTTTTTGGGAATTAGTTTTAATAATAATAATAATAATAATAGTATGGGAACACACAAAAGGGTAAAACTTTTTGATATACCTTCAGGGATCTGACGTCTGATTATATACATTTTCTTTGTCTTTAGCTGGAACCATCAAACAAAAGTTCCAGCTAAAGACATTGTTTAATGGCCATCTATTTATTATATTTATATATAAGATTTCAACTATACGTAAATATTATCGGGCCATAATTGTTATTCTAATAATGTTTCTATCGAAAAGAAAATTCAATAAAAGCGAGCGAAACTTTTAAATCGTCTTTTCTCCGGCAAAAGAAAAATTGAATTTTACGATCAACTGATCAATTGGTCGCGCTCAACTTACTGACGCTCTCTATCTCGATCTACTAACATTAGTATAACTCTATGTGGTGTAAAATATAAATTGACACGTACATAAGTTGTACGAACGAATTTTAAATCTATTTTCACATAAGAAAACGAATTTAACACTTTCTGAATAGATAATGTTTATCTATTTTTTTTTAGCATCAGCAGTGCTAGTGTCAATTTAAGTTTAATTTATGTGGAAATGGGTGAAAACAAAATGGAACTGGATTCTGATTTTAGCCATTGATAATTAATGTATGTTAAACCAAAAAAAAGATATAAAAATGTATAAGCACCTACTTTGGAGAACTATAAGGAGAAACTATATGAGAAAATAAAATTTTCTCTTATTTTTAAGGAAAATCGTTGATTTTATTGCAGCATATTAAAGCTGCGATTGCAATAATGAATAATTTAATATAATACAACAATAAATAAAATAAAATACGTTCTACTCAGACAAAACAATATAATTAAGTACCTGTCCATATTTGTTATTATTATCTTGTACAGATAGTAAATTGCAACTTTCAAATTGTTGTTCGGCACGCAACAAACTAGTTGAATAAAGTGTACTTACGTGGAAACCATTTAGGAAAATTACATTATCTCGCCTATCGAAATAACTTCTTATAATGAACCAATTCATTTATCAATTTGAAATGCAACATGCAACGTGAAACAAAAATAACAATAACTTTTAACTTACCCAAAAAATAATGGCAACGTCTAAACTTGGTTCGATGCTAATAAAACTTGCGTAGCAAATAAATTGCTTTCGAATAACACTCGTAATTAATTAGTTTTTATGTAAAATCGAACAAAATATCGATCACCCGTTTTACTTCGTTTTTTTTAGACAACGCCATCTGGATGAATTGTACTTGCGACATCTCACAGTCGAAAGCGTAACGTTTGATACTGTCTCTCATTTTTTGTGCCTATAATGGTTTGTTTTGATATAATTTGTTTAAATAATGAATATTAAAATGGTTTTAGACTAGAAGTATTGAGATAAAGACTCTGAACAACACTTATGTTGCAGAATAAATGTTGACAATGAAATTGAAACTATTGACAGCTAAATATCCGGAGGTAGGCAACTCCAAATGCGTGTATTGACGTCCTTTGTTTATTCATGCAAAATCCAAGATTTTATTTATAAATTTTCACGCAACTGCTAAAATAAACATTTAATTAATCAAATTTAACAAAAGATTCTTAAAAGCATAGCAAAATAATATTGATTTAACATATTCTTCATACACTTATTCACAATATAAAAATTCAAAATGCTGAGAGTATCTTTTGAATAGAAAGTTGTTGCCTTCCATGTATATTCTCCTTGATAAAGTTCTCATATTTTAAACTTGCAAAATAAGATTTTACAATTTATCATCTAAGAACTTTCGTTCGTGTAATAAAAGAACGTTGGAAACGTAAAAGCGTGTGGGTAATACGATTTATAAAGTAGGCGGCCGTCGCGGCGCGGTTTAAGTTTGATGATGCATTTTGAATTTTTAGCATCAAGAATTTTATGCAGATGATATTTTATCTTAAAAGGGCGAAGTTTTTTTTTTTTTTTTTTTGTTCAACTTATCAAAAAATCAATCGGGAAAATATATACAGAAACAGGAATGAAAAATCAATAAAACTTCTTAGAGTTTTTAATAGGTTCTGATTAAAAGGCAAAAAGGAGCTTTTTAGGAAACAGATCCATTAATGATAACATTATTAAAATGGAAATTCAGAAAGAACAAAGTAAATACGATTTCCTTCTCGGAAATTTCTGCAACTTTAACTTTAAAATGGAAATTAACCAATTAATAAACTTAAAATTAATTACTTACTTAATTTATATATTTAACAGAAAATAGTTTCGATGAAACTAAACCTGCTCGAATAAATAATATCGAAAGACTATTTTCAAACAAACAAATTGAATTTCCATTATGTTTAAATCATTGTGCCGCCATTTTTTAATTCCCTTCATTTTCCAATTACATTTTTATAACGTGCAACACAATTCGTAGATATTTTTTTTATGGTGAAAAGTTAATGGTTTTCCATCTTTTTACGACTTAATAAAATCAAAAAGTAACAACTGAACTTCAAATTGTGTGATTCTTTTAAGAGCGTCGATAAAGTGAAAATTTTATTAGGCGAAAGTTTGTTTTTTTTTTTTTTTTTTGATAGGAGAAAATGTTAATATTTCGTCGCTGTAAGAAAATAAAACGATAAAAAAATTTAATAGCTCAAATTGTATTCAGCTAACATTTTTGTATTTGCATTTTGTTAATTCGATTAAATAAAAATTCCTAGACGTGACGCGACAAATTCAATCGGTCGCCGCTAGATGCTACCACCCACAATTTGCACTCTCCCTATTATCTATAGTAGGCTCTGCTCCAAAAGTGGTGTGTATTTTATAAATTAAATTTTATATTAATAAATTAATAAATTTAATTTTAGTGTACTAATGTAGTTGGTGAATCAACCGGTGGAGTTTAATTTTTCTAATCTCCGATTAAAAATTTATCGTTATGATAATTTTCCATTACCATTTTCTGGTGAAAAAATAAAAAAAACTTGAACTTTTCAAATGATGTCATTCCGAATTGAATATTTTTAAGAATTCCATAAAATTGAGCGACACGTGCCGACCCGGTTTGACGTCGTAACTCTCTCTCTTTCTGTGATTTGTGGGATTGGGAGATGAAAGACGTTTTATTAAAAATTAAATACATATAAAAATGTAGATGTTTTTTTTTTCCCCATCGAGAATTCAGTCACGTCGTATGATTTTGACATTTCGTATACGTGGGATTATTAAGAAATATACTTACGAAATTTTCGAGACTATTGAATGCAAAACATAAAGAACTAGTCTGTCGTAATTCTTTTGCTAGTAAAAATACATTTTTTTTTGCGCTCAAGTTTTCCGAATCAACAAAGAAAGAGTTTTTTTTTTTTTCGACAAGAAAAAAATCCCGAAAATGTAATCACTAAAGCGAACATCATCATTATTATTATTATTATTATTATTATTATTAGAATTGAAAAGATGAGCGAATGGAAAAAGGAAAAATGAAGTAGGTAACCTATGAATGTGTACATACTTCGATGAAGTGAATTACAACTCCATCAAACACATGCCAATAGCACAAAAGAACAAGGAGGAAGAAAGAAAAGCCTTCTATTTTTTTTTTTGACAAAGGCTCTTTCGTTCATATATTGATTCTAAATTGAATTTCCATTTATTCAATTTTTTTTTTGTTAGTTCAAAATTTCATTTCTTTGATCCATCAATCAAAAAACACTTAAAACCTATACGCTATTTGATGAAGTTTCTATTAAAAAGTGACTATTATTAGAATAAAACTTGACGCAGTACACTTTCAGTTTCAATAATTAAAATCCGATTCATTTAATTAACGTTCAGGGCCGCTATAATTAACTTTTATTAATAAAATTAATTAGAAATTGATTGAAACCTAATAAATAATGATCATATTCGGAACATTGTTTGTTTAAATGTGCGCAAAATTCGATATGTATTTATACAAAAAGGAAAACCAACATGAATTTGCCAGTATGAATTATATTCGAATTTTTCAATGGCAAACGAATTTAATATTTACATACTGCTACGGACTGAATTTTTATTTACATTTCTTTCACTAATAATGTTTAAAATCTTTATTGCATTGATTTATTACAATCTAAACGACTCTTAAAGGTCATTCTGAAATCAAAAAATTCAATATCATGCATTAATGTATGCAACTAGATATGAAAATAAGTAAAACTATGCATCTTTTATAAGAGATGGCGCTATACACGTCACAAGTTTTTCTATAAAAAAGAAATTACGACGACCATGCGAAAGTGGAAGAAGAATAATTTTTTTGAAAATAAATGTTTCGATTTAAATAATAAATGGATTAGTTAAAGAAATATATGTTTAATATGTCTGTGGATGCAGTGATTATACTAAATAGAGCGCAATTGTTCAAGGTCATTTGCAATGGGTAAATGAAATTACATTAAATTATTATCTAGAAACTTTAATTTGATTAAATTTAATCAAAAACTAGTCGAATCGGATTTCGATTTGAAAAGACTCAATTCTTCTACCCTATAAATGGATGTAATTATCGATATATTCTTTTTCATGGTTTGAAAAACATTCAATTCTATTAGTTGAAAAAGAGGATGGAATTGTACAAATATTTTTCTTATTTTTTTTAATTTTCACGAAACCTGTAAGTAATACAATACTATATAAAATAGAAATAGAGTGTGCCAAATAATAGAATCGAAAATCGAATTGTGTTCATTTACTATTTGATACACGTTTGTCGATTTATTTAATTTGGATTCAATTTAAAAAGGGCAAACTCGAAAAATTGAGAAAACCAAAAATCTTCCAATGAATATTTTGGCTGTTAATAGATTCCGCAAACACAAACGTTAATTAAAAAGTAGCGCAACTCAATTTAATGACTGAATATAATATAACCAACGGAAGTAACCCCCCGCTTCATCATATACTTACTTGTATTTAATAATTAAAACTTTCTTCTTAACCATTTCGTGACATTGATATTATATAGGCATCGGTCGTTACCTTTATTATTAAATAATTTTTGTATTCATCCCGGTGCCCCCCCCCCCCCATCTCTGTTTCCTCTTTATTATTTAATATTCCTTTCCAAACTAAATAATTTCCATTATCCTTCTTCCGCCTGTCGAAAACAACTTTAATTGTTTATTTTATTAAAAAGTTTCTCAACACAGGTTGACAGGATTAGAACCCCTATCAAAATGGATGCGGAACCACAAAAAAAAAAAAAAACCAACTATATCATTGTTCTTGTTCTCAAGAGTTTAGCAAATTATATGTGTGTATTTTCTAAATGGAAAACTTTAGCTTAATAACGTAGACAACATTGTAGAATTGAAATCTCCCTAGTTTCCAATTTTCTCGGTTTAACTTCAAGAAGCTTTAAGGTATTGAATGAAGGTAGTAGAAGGTTGATTAGGTATAAAGTTTAATAGTTTTTGTTTTCTAACTATACCTCTATAGAAGTTAAAATGGGATTTTACTATTAGGGTTAGAAAACAATATGACTGCCATTTCGATTACATTGTATTAATATGTTGAAACCATATAAAATACGAGTTACGATCCCAATTGGCTATTTTTTAATTAATTAACATACTTACTGCTAATTGTAATTCGTACACACATAATTTAGGCCACATATACAGATCATTATTTCATTTGAACTGAAAGCCATTTAATTAACAAATTCGCATCAATTTCATGTAGGTTAGTAATTCCGGGCTAGATTTGCTGAATGCAACAGTTTATAGAGCATAATAATAATAATAATAACCATAGTTCCACTATCGAATATATTCCAATATATGCCCCTATTTTATCAAAATGAAAGTGTGCTTAATGATTATTATTATATGAATAGATAGATGCCTGGCCACACCCACCCTTCGAGAATATATAAACTACTTGTGTAGTTCTATAGCCGCGCCAATTACAGTGGAATCTCTATAAGTGAACTTATCGGAATTTTACTATATTTATAATTGTTATCGACGTACATACTTATAATTGAACAACTTTCCGATTTTATTCGTCTGAAATTAAATACAAATACCCATTTAGTTACAAATGCAATCCAAAGTACAAAAAATTACTTATTACCAAAGTTACTTTTCCAGCGTTTCCAACTGGAAATAAAAAACAAACAAAAAGAGGACAAACAAAACTACCTTTGTATAACTGAATTAAAAACTAAACTAAGTAGAAACTTCATTTTCATTTTTCGAGTAAAATCGTACGGAGGGTGGGCGAAGAGGAGGAGTTAAATGTTATTAAACTTCCAGTTTCTCCGGTGAACCAAATTTGCCGCTTTTAATATTTCAAAAAGTGCAACAATAAAATAATGATAATCATAATTATAAGAATATAACGAGAAAAGTTAGAATTCTAACTGTAAGTCATATTCACATTAAAAGTCTATAAATAGAAAAAAGTCGCTTTCTGTACATTTCCGCTTATTATTATTATTATTATTATTATGAAGTTGAAGCATATATGGTTTCACTGACACATCAAGAGCAGCAGCAGAGATAAAAGTTTGCATTTAATTATGTACAAAGGAACTGTGCTCGAATTATGATATTGAATTTTCCGGAAAATCGGAAAATTTTGTATTTTCCGGAAAATTTTCGTGAAGAATTGGTAATCCTTGAATTTCCCGGGAAATCGAGAAACTTCGACTTTTCCGGGAAAATCGGGAAATTTTGAATTTTCCGGAAAATGGAATTTTCCGAAAAATCGAAATTTTACGAAAATATTCCCATTTGACCAGTAAATATATAAAAAATTGTATAACATTAATTAAGAGTTCAGAAAGGCAAGAAAATCTGTAGCAACAGCAAAAGAAAATTGATATTATATATTTCTATTTATATACAAAAAGTTGCTACACCTTGTCAATTTTTTTCCATTTTTCTTTTTTTTTTCTGTCTAATAAAATCTAATGGTTTATCTCTCAAAGAACAGGTTTAAAAAAAGAAAACTCCGATCATTTATTTTATAGTAGCAGCACATATATATATATATATATATATTGATGTGCTAATGTCAACACGTGCTTGACATCGATAAAGTGATATTTCCTCCCCCTTCTCTTTTTTTTTTTTTTTTTTTAGCTGATTCAAAGATTCTATCCAGGAGACATCAGACAGGCATAGTTCGTTAAACTAAAGGGAATATCCCGATTTAATGATGCGAAGTTTGGCAGGGAAAATAAATAATGATGTTATTACGGTGTCCCAAAAAAAAACAAATTCCATAATGAATCTCTTACAATCGCTTCTTTTTTTCTTTTTTTCGTTCTTTCATTTTTTAAACTGAACCAATCAAATATGAGAAAATTTCAATGTAAATTCGATTAATTAATTTCTACGACTAACTAGTGAGATTGCAATTAAAATTTTTACTTTTCGATTCGACAGAATACGAAATTTGTCTCTATTAAAATCCTCCAAATCCAATAAATTAGTGAAACAAAAATGTTCGTATTAATTCTTTTCGTTTTCTTTTTTTTTTTTTTGTTTCATTCCACCGGTGCTCCACGTGTACACCGAACAATTGAAAAACAGAAAGAAGTGAAACTTTTTTAACTTCTCGTGAAATTGAATTTAAATTACTTGGGGAATTGTGCACAAATTCTGTGCCCTTTATATTTAATTTCAAATTCTGTGCTGGGTTAATAGTAATTAAAACCAAAACTGTTTGCCAATCGAGCAATTTCACCATGTAAGTTAATATTTGTTAATATCTATTTGACCATATAATGAACCCCCAACCCCATTTAGTTCCTACAATGTCAGTAATGCCAGTTACGAATTTCCACTATAGTAGTTCTTCTATTTTTTCTACTCCCACTGCAGAGAATTTCCAAGTAAACTTTCTCTCCGTATTATATGAGTGCGACGGTGGCTTATTTAATTTTCTCTTACTATATATAGCGAAAAGCCAGCAAGTAGTTAAAAAAAGAGGGAAAACATTGAATTCAATCAAATACAATGTTCTTTTTTTTATCGAAAACATTTACTTTTCCTTTTCGGAAAATCGATTTGGATTGAATGGAGAAGAAAAACGATTTGAATTGGAACATTTTCGGTGTTCATAGAATTAGAAAAAAAGGTCCAAATTATGTTTAAAATGATTTTAGGTAGTAAGAAAAAAAAGGAAATTGCAAATCTACCAACACGCAACCTGGAGCAGGCTGCCTCTGGTGCTGCACCATCATTTGCCACTAAATCAATATAATCTAAACATTAGTGATACCATTTATTATTATTATTTCTAGAAAAGCAACAACGGCAACACCCTCTACACTGTTCTCTACCCTTTCTAACACATTGTAAACATTTATATTTATTTTCCAATAAATCAACTGTATCTTTAACCATATTTCGTCTTATCAGAGCATCGTGAAGTTCCTGATAATTTTCCACTTTATTTTTCAATGAAAAATTACTAAGCGAAGCATTTTCGACTAGGTTTTTCCGGTAATTTATTGTCGAATTATGCGAATATCTGTTTAAATCGTGGCGTTTTCCATATGGAAATTCCGTTTGAGTGTTTCGATCAACAAGTTTCACATTTGGCGCATTATTATATTGCCTGCAGTTACCAACCCCCTTAAATCTAGTTATTCGCATTCCAGCAGGTTCAACTATTTCATCTCGATTTGTCGATGATGGCGGATAGATTTTTAAATGGATTTTATCGTTTGCCACGATAGCACCTTTACAGCATCGACATTTTACCATTGGTTTCGTATAGAGATAATTATTCGGCTGCAGTCTACTTAAATTCATATGATTTGGTGTCAAGGTCATTTTATTAATACTTGGCAATGAATCGGTGGAATGTTTAGTTGCTCTGTCACTGTCAACAGTGGACAATTGATTAGTTTCATCAAGTGCCTCTCTGCTAGTGTCAATCAAGTCGATATTATTATTATTATTATTTTGTGCCCATTCCATAACGGAAATCGGTTTAATTTCATTGAGATTTGTTTCAGTAGTCGTCCCGACACTCGATTTCTTCGTCAATTCTTTTTCTTTCACTATTTTATCTTGTTTACTTTTCGTAGGTTTTACTGCTTCCGTTTCTAGAACGATTTCTTTTGATTTCTCCGAAATGCCATTTTGTTGTTGGATGCTGGGAGTTTGCAGTCGGGACTCGGCTACAGTAGCTCGCAGTCCATTTGGACTGCTTTTCTTTTTTGGAATACTATTTAATGATATGTTTTGGGCTGTATGGTAACTGCCGCTGTCAGTATTTTTACGATCTCCACTGATAGGAGATCCAAAATTGGAGATTTGTTGTCCGTTCAATTCCATAATCGTTTTTGTATTTTGTTGTTCTTCGCGTTTGTTGTTCGCGTCTACATCAGAATTTTCTATTTTTTCGTGTCCAACATCAGTATCACTGATATTATCGTTTGCCACTTCAGAAATGTCAGTTTCACTGCCAAATCCATCATTTTTCACAAAAATATCCGTAATTTTCTTTGTATCTGCATCATAATCCCGATCGGAATCAATGAGTTTCAATTGTTTCATCAACGCCTCCGGACAGGGGCCACCGAATAGAGCGAAACATGTATCTTCACTTAATCCGCTATCCGATGATTTCGGACTCAATGTTTCAATTTGTTCTAGAGCGTTTTTTATTACCGATTCCAAAGATGTCATTTTTTACAGAATCGACACCTTTCATTTTTAATGTCATCATGTCAAAATAATTAAAATTAATAATAATTTGGGATCTATAAAATGTTTTATTAATTAGAAAAATTAATTATAGAATTATTTTCTCTCTCTCTCTCTCTCTCTCGCAGTACGAAACTAATCAATTCGCGTACAAGTGAAATAATCCATCCATGAAGGCACGTGAACAACAACAGGTAGAATTAAATTAATCCATTTCCATGCAGTTAGTTTCCAGCAAGTTATTAAATTTCGCAGTTAACTAATTGGTTAAGTCGATTTAAAATGAGTTTTTATAGTCATAATTAATTTATATGAGATTCGAAGCGAAAAAAAGCGATTATCCAATTCTTTTTTTTTTAACCAATCCTAACGGCCCATCCACACACACACACACAGACAGATAGACATCAAAAAAAAAAAAAAAAAAAAGTCCATTTTCTATCCTCCGTTGTCGTAGAAAGTAGATTAAACATGCACTAAGTGTTTGGTGTTTAGCAGGAATCAGCAGCTAAGTCGAAACAACACAACACAACGTTACCGAACGCTACGCCGTCAATCCAAGATTCGAACGTCCAGCGTTAGATAGCACTACGGGTCAGAGTCGTCAGAATGAGCGATGGCGGCGCAGTTGCCGTCACCGCGTCTGCGCCATTACAGGTCCAACCAAAATTATAATTGCAGTCGATTTTTGATCAATTTGATTCATTTTTTCTTTTGTTCGTTTTTTGTTTTTTTTTTTTTTTTGAATTTGAATTTAGTAGTAATTTTTTTGGTATTTATTGGTATAAATTGCACATTTTAACGTAGGAATCACAATATCATTTACGCATCGATTTCTGCGCAGTCTATAAATAAAGCAATTAGTAAATATACTCGATACTGATTGTTATGAAACATATGTCATTGTCATAACAATAAACAAATTGATGTGCAATTTATCCAATGTCGTTTTATAACAGTTTTGAGAGCACTTGCCACTTGCCAGCCACATCAATCCATACCACTTGAGCTTGAATTAGAGTCAGTCAATCAGTAGGTCCTGTTAATGACCTTAATGGACCGAAATGCGATCATCAATCATTATTACGATTAATTCACTATATATGTATAATAATATTAATTACTAGTTGCTAATTATTATTCATTTTTTTTTTTTTTTATTTTATTTTGTGTGTAAATTGAAATTTTGTAAAGGAAACGAAATCGGAACGATTTTTTACATTATCATTGCATGGCTTCGTTGATAAGAGTTTTTTTCTCAATTGAATTGGCTTTTGATTAGAATAAATGCATATTGAATCAATTAAATTTCATTTAATTTTCAGATAAACTCATTCTCAGTAATAGGCGAAATTCTTAAGAGGATTATGCCATCTAGCGGTAGAGTAAGACATCAAGTGTAATCCTCCTAGGAAGCCTGATTCACAGCAATGTGACGTAATCGATTTATCGATTATTATATCGATATAAGTATCCACAAAACTAGTGGAACTAGTTTTGTGGAGCGCTAGCTTAAACTGTTTTGAATTTGCGTGTATAAAATTTAAAAAAAAAAAAAAATCTGAATAAAATGGACCGACAAAATTGAAAATTGTAATTATTATTAACGATTTCCACGTGGAAAGATTAAGAGCTTTAATTGCAAACAGCTATGCAATCCATGCCTTTCAATTATAAAAAAAAAAAAATAAACGCAAACGTCAATTATTTCATCTAAAAGTTTCGTTTTCTTCATTAAATCCTAATGATTAAAAATCATTAAAATTATTATTATAATTATTGTTATTATAGAATCTATTTATTTTTTATCAACATAAATTTGAATTTCATTTCAAATTCATTCTCATGTGATGTTGCCATATTTATCTTCAGAGAAATAAAATTCACCTGCAGGCAGGAGTATCTATTAAAACTTTTAAAAGGCAGTTGTTTATTCATATAAATTTCTTCCCTCTGTTTCGAAACGTTTTAATGGTAAAAGTAGTGAATGTGTCACACGGGGAATGGAGACAATACACGAAATTTCCCTGAAGATATTTCTGACAACTTAATTAAAATATTAAAATAAATAAAATACAACGAAAATTTTAATATTTCGGAAAAGTAAAAAGTAACATCATTTACTTTTTATAGTGTTTCGATGGATAAAATCGGGTGGAAGGGGGGGGGGCTGATCGATCATCATTAATTTGCTCAAATATAGCGAAAGATGAAACAATCGATCGTTATCTATCGAAACAATTCCGTGCTGTAAATTATCAAATTTTAAACAATTATTATCCATGTAGTTTTCAACTAAAATCGAATTAATTAATCAGCATGTGATTCTTCTGCACTTGTAGAATAATGAAAGCACAATTGAAAACAAAAAGAAAAACACTATTGAATCACTCGACAACTATTTTTGTTAATTTTCATATGTTGTATAGTCAGATTATTTATAGAAATATGTGTTGGTATGGAAAAGATATTAAAGTTTTCGTGGAAAGTTTCTAAAGGGCGCGCTTCTTCTATATACTTAATATAGAGAAAACCGCATAAACAAACCGACCCCCTTTTATATGTATATACGAAGGAAAATCTGATTTTATTTGTATAATTAATTTAAATTCACGGTTTGCATCAGTACGATAGTTTGTTGAACAAAATGAATATTTCAATTTTGATTACGATGTGTGTGGGAGTTTTCCCTAATCTAATTTTAATTAGAAGCAACATATTAGTTATGCCAATGCTTTAATATCATTTCTATATAACGAAATAATCCTTAATGGATAATGCAGGTAATGGAAATGTTATTTTCAACATCTGCTTTACAACAAATTATTTACTATATGTACATTTAATTAGTGTGAAAATAATTTATTAAATAAATTACTTTACTAAAAAGTATTATAGTAGACAAAAAATAGTTGAGAACATAATCAATAAAAAAAGAAAAAAAACAAAAAACGGAGAATCATGCACGCTTCATTTTCAATATCTAATAAGAAAATATTTGATTCGGATTCGATACGAGAAAATGTAATTTTCTTTTATTTACAGGACAATGACGGCTCTTTGTTTCGTTTGCAATTTGCCCATTCTTTCACATCAAGTCGGTTTAGTGTGGCAAGGCGGCAATGGATGGGATGATTTCGTTAGAGAACAGGTAAAGTTTCATTTTTTTTCAGAATTAAAGGTGTGTATCCACTATCAGATCAGAGAGAGAAATTGAATTCGCCATCAGATTTTTGATCTTTAATTTTAAAATAGCTGTCGAAACATTCGTAGTGGGCACGCACTCTAAACAAAAATTAATTAAATTTGACAATTAGCATTTGTAATAACTATTGCTACACACGGTAGAGAATATTAAAAACTAAATAAATCTTGAGCAAGTATTTTATAGTCAAACAAACTAAAGTCTATCTTGAATTGAATCTTTTCTCTCTTTCTATCTTTATATTATATTATAGTAGTAGTAGTATTATGTAGTAGAAGTTTACTGCGCTAATTCCATCCACAAACCCTGCGCTTAACCACGTTTTCCACTATAAATTTATCCAGATAATACTTTCAATTTTCCAGAAGAGATTTGCTTTATAGTCAACTACGAAATATAATATAAACATTATTTTTAAGATCATAGTTTTTTCATGTGGAAAATATAGCTCTAAAATATACTTACTTATTGTATTCGATCGATAATTAAATACAATCGTTACGATACGATAGAATAGTTATCCAAGTGTCGATATAGGCTATAGAGCGGATTTTTATATTATTTTCAGCATGTCGATACTTATCGATATATCGATTAATCGATACGGTAATCAATACGATAGTTATCAAAGTGTCGATTTAGGTATAATAACAATTTTTTGCATTATTATTATTAGCGTATCGATACTTGTCGATATACCGACAATAAACGATATTAAATTAATAATTTAATCTTGCAGATTATGATTGCTCATTATATTCATTTATTTACACAGCTTGAAGAATCAACTATTCGTCAACGTCTTGGTGGTCGTCGAGATTCAGCAACGCAAATCTGTTCAATTTCGCCGCCAACTGAAACGAAAGAAACATCGCCACCGGTCAGCGGTCGTCGAAGACGTTCATCACTAGCCCAATTAACAGATATATTAAGGGAATGGGGCGGTGGCAGTGGTGGGGGTGGTGGTGGTGGTGGTGGTTCGAAGAAACAACAAAAACAATTGCATCGACGCGAAACATTAGCCGATCTAGCGAAAAGTTTGCCATGGGGACGGCAATCGACTACGGATTCTGGTGGACCGGCACCAAGTATTTCGACGAGGTAAATTAAGGTTTTTTTTTTTTTTAGGAGGGTGAAAAGTGGAGGGGAGATTATAAATTAATTAAGTCACAAAATTTGTGCTGGGTGGCCCAAGAAAATGTTCTATTAATTAATTTCTAAACTGAATTCAAATAGAAATTGCATTTTTCAATTTATATTAAAAACTAAATAAAACTTAAATATTTACCATGAATCATTTAATGGTAAAATAACTGTTTGGACAGTATAGGTTGTATCCAAACTGACAGTTTGTTTATTGTTAGTTAAATTCTTGTTTTACAATCAAATAAATCATTTTGGATAATTGACATTCGCGATTCGTTTTTTCGCGCTGTCTCTACTCTATTTTTCTTTTTCACTTTAACACACATCACCACACAACACAATTTCACCTTATAGAATAGGTACACAAATTCACTTTAACTTTTAGGCTGAGCCTATTCGTACCAGTACCAAGAATCACACGTTCAACAAACACTATTTCTTCAACTATTCGTAATCGGACACATTATGGCTTTAGTTCTTTTATATATCGGCCGACAAGAAATATGAGCATAAAAAACAGGTTAGAGAAAAACCAACCTTTTATTTTCTTTAATTTTTCTTTTTATTTTTTAAATCCTTTTCAACGACAAAGTTGGATTTTATACTTTACTTATTGTTTGTGCTGTTGTTTTCCTCTTTTCTGTGTGTGTTTGTAAGTTGTTTGTTCGTTTAGCTTATTGTCAGTTGTTATCCACGGAAAATATATAGAAAATTGAAAGATTTTTCTAATGTGAAAATATCTTTTTTTTATGATCGAGTTGCAACGTATTTTTCAGTATTTAGGAAACAGCAAACATAACAGATTGTTAAAAACTATACAAAAAACTGCAGCAAAACAGGAAGGAAGAAGTGAATTATTATCTTCTAAAAGCTTATACGGACGGAGATTACTGCAAAAATTTCTTTTTAATATATTATTAATAACACAAGATGGATATTAATAAAATAATCATACCAGAAAGAGATAAATAATGCGTATATAGAGCAATGTGGGCGGAACTAAATTACTATCTATCGATATTGCAACACGTGTCTATTCAATACGGATGTATTAAATCGCGGCATGTGACACGCCCCGCCGTTGTTGAATTATTTATTATTCTAAAAACCACCACCTAATGCAAATAATTAAATGCAAACACTTAAACATGCGGTTTAAACTAATTATAGATTAGTGCCGAAAACAATTAGGTTTCGCCGAATAACAATAACAACAACAACAACAGAATAATCCCCACAATAAATAATTAATTATGTGTAGTTCACATTCGAAATTGAAGTTACTCTTTCCCCTAAAATAACATTGAACTCAAATTTAGTCAGGCAGGTGTATCAATTGTGGAAATGCACAATGAAAGTGTTATATAAACATTAATTAATCTTAACTATATCTAGTATACGTTTTCCATACATTTTGCAGAAGAACCTATTAGAATACAGATCAATTAAATTTTAAATGTATCAATTTTCCACTGAAATTATTATATAAAAACAAAACTGTTCCATAGTTTGACGAAATATCATTTTCCGACATTGTCTATATATAAATAGTGGTAGCCATTTCCTACCATCCTGTTATTGGCCACGCGTTGCTATTGCTCAACTTGATCCACCTTAATCCCCACTACTTGTCTATGGATTTAAGTGGATGCTGCGTTACGCTTCGCCTCTTGTAATAAAAATAGTGGGAGATTTAAATCTTTTCAGTCCATTTTGCTTAATTTATTTGTTCATTAATGTCATTGTGTTAGCAATATTCTACAATATAATTACAAAATCCAATAGAAAAAGAGATCAATAATTCAATTCGATGTTATACATACAGTAAAAAAATAATATTTATTGTTTATTTAAAAAACCAATCGCTTGAATAGTTCTAATTGGAATACTATCTAATTATTATTCTATACGGGTAAATAAACAGCCAGTTCGTATGTGATGTTAATCAATAATGCAGTAAATGAAATTAGTTCCTGCATAGAATAAAATGCTGGCAAAATAAACTCATATTGAAGAATGCAAAATTGATGCAGGAGTAAAAATTAACAATAATTGCAAATCAAATAAACAATATGATTGCTTGTCTATGAATAATACCAAAATTTTCATGTTTTGTGGCGTATAGTAGGAGATCATATTTTAATAAAATCCAATAAAAAAATAATAATTCGAGATTCATCTGACAGTAGCATTTATTATATATTATAATTAGAGCGCTTTTTTAATTACTTATGAACTTGTATTATTATTTTTATTAAAAGTACCTTGCCCCTATTTAACGTTTTCATTCGTTTTTGTTTAAGTTACATCATCAGAAGTTTTCATTTTCAAACAAAAGAAATTAATTTTCGCCCGAAGAAACGCGATTCCGTTTAATTAGGAATACCTTTCTTTACGAGACACAGAGACTAATTAATTTGGCCGTCTAGCATTTTTATATAAGTATAATAAATACAATAAAGACTTTTTCAAGAAATTTCAGACTGCTAATAATAAAACGAAACCTTTTTAACGTCGAATTTTCGTTTAATTTTATAGCATGTGCAGCAGCTCAAAACCATAAAAATTTCCATTCTTGTTCAGTCCAATAACATAGTTGTCTCTAGAGAGACTATAAAAAGCATCTTTCAGTTCATCACATATAACGAAATCCAACTTTTTCCAACATAATTTAACAATTTCATACATAATTTCGCTAACTAAAACTTTCAATCGAACATCAACATCCTGCCAAAGCTAATTTCATTCGATTAACGCAATATCCGCTTGACATTTCCCAATGGCATAGCGCACGTGAGTCCAAAGGAAATTCTTTCTCTACAATCAGATTTTAGATCACATTGTCACTATATATATGATGTACATATAGACATGTATAGGTAGGTATCTATAGTAATCATAAAACATGGAATTTATTTGTGAAAATGTCCATATGATGATGGTGGGCGGCACCATATGATGATGTGCCGCCCATCAGGGACGACATAGTTATGTCATATATTACATAAAGTAGAATGGTTTTATTCGCATCAAGTTTGTGTGAGTTGTACAATGCACATTTCTTTGTTTGTTTTTATCTATACGTATAAGTATCCCTCATTAGCCATTCATTTTCCCCCTCCCCCCTCTCGCCCCAGCAAAGAGCCATCAACACAATTAATATAATGTAAAACACGCACATCATAAAATTTTTTTATTCCATTAGCGGTTAATTTGGGCCACCAGGCATTATCTGTTTCAATACAACTGTCAACCCCCTCACCCCTTTCACAACACCACGTATACACTCACATACACACACACACACACACAGAGACACCCTCCATTCGCAATAACCCTTCGAGTTGTATTGTACAATAAAAACTTTGCTGCAACTTTCTTTTCTACTTATTAATTTTTCTAAACACAAAAAAAAAAAAAAATAACACGATTTTTCCATTTTCCATTTCCATCATCATCATTTCTACTACTACTACTAAAAAAAAACAAAAAAAAAAAAAGAAAACGACGAGAATCAAGTGCAGATTCCGGCATAAAAAGTATGGGTGGTTCAAAGTCCCGTCGAGATTCCCATCATAATGCCGTGTCCGATTTTAAAACGGAAGTGGCTAAATTGTGGCAGCGTCGTGAATCGACAACAACATCAGCAACAATAATTAGTCCGAGTTCAATGTCCACTACAGGACGAAGGGATAGTGGTGAATCGTCAAGAAGTGGCCGTAGGGATTCGTCATCCTATTCACAGCATGCGTCACGCAGAGATTCAGGGGAAAGTGCGAAAAGCAGTAAGTATATAGTATCATATATGTATGTATAGTGGATACGTTACTTTAGCATCATTAGATTGGAAATAACTGCTTTTCATAACAATGCAGGAAAACTCATTAAAGCTTTTCGTAAGCCTGTATACCTGTAGCTTTATTGACTGTTGTCGACGTGTTTGTTCAACCCTTATCTGTCTCCATATTATATTAGAGATAGAGACAGCGTAGATTGTTGACAGGAACTGTCAACAGTTCAACAAGGGTGTTCTATTCAATCATTAATATTGTTGATTGTAAACAGTAAATAGAATCGATATTGGTTATACATATAAAGGTAGGTGCACACTAGCTGATTATTTTTCAAATCAGATTAAATATGTGTGAATACGACGATATCACTGAACCTATACCTAAAACTGTAACCTATTTGGACGTATTCGAGAAAAAAACGATTGTCATTCGTTTTAAGTCAACGTAACGGGAAATGACATAAATTGAATTTTCTCCGTTTCCCTATAGTTTTCTATCTCGCTTTTCTATTGTAAATCTAAAGAGAAAATTCAGAGAATTCTTTTATTCACAGACTCTATTTTCTCAAAAAAAATATGTATATATATATATATATAGATATATACTATTCCGACGTACAAAGCCAATATGTAACAAGTTAAATATTTACGACAAATATATCACATATCAAAAATATCGTATCGTATCTGTCGATGTGAGTGTAGAACAAATTGAAGAATAAAAGAGTTCGATGAAAATTGAAAGAAAGACGTTATTGTGTTCACATATAACAAGTGCTGACAAGAGAATGTTATAAATGATGAATTGTAAGATGATTGTACCTCTATAGATGTAGAATTCAATAGAATTTCACGTTTCCAACACTAAACGAATTTGTATTCGACTGATTCTGATGAGAATTATTGATTAGGAAAAATCAATTTTTCGCAATACTGTTTTTATTTTTTTTTTTAAACGTTTATTTTTCGATTCTATATTAACATATTATATTATGTAACAAAGGCAGACGAGGTTCGACAACATTAATACCACTTATACCACCACCGCCACCACCACCACCACCCAAAATTATCGGAGTAACACGGAAACGTCGTGATTCCCGTGGTGTAATCGAACAACCGAAATACTATCGTCAAGATCAGCGACCATCAACATCATCAACTGCTTCGGATTCCGGTGCTTCAGCTGGCTTACTTCAAATTAGGTAGAGCTACATATATACGTGATGTGATTTTCCAACAACTTAAACTTAACACCCTGTATATACATTGCGCACATCAAAAAAAAATATTATAAATAATAAATAGACCTATATAATTATTGTATTTTAGTACTGCATTTACAACAACTGCCACCGCCACCACCACATCCTCAGGTGAATCACCATTACAACTTGGCGTGCCCAGTCTGAATATAATCGCTTCGAATGTATCGCCACCGGCAACATCGCCAACTGTTCCAATGGTCACAACTGCCACCACTCCCACACATCCATTACTTACGACACGTCGTGATTCCACTACACAATGTGGTAGACTAGGAAGACGCGAATCCAGGTAATAAATGCAAGAATTGCGGTGTATAATTTTCCGGTCCGGAACCGGCCTAGTACATCTATTCAAACAAAAATCCAATATGGCCTCACATCGGGCTTTAGAAGGGAGTAACTATTTATTTTTCATCAAGCTATTTTTGATCTAAATTTCGTGCCGTACACCTACTTAAATTGAAGATGGTCGCTTCGAATTTTACTAGCTTACGGCCATTTTTTCTTTGTCCAGAATCGGTCTTGTACATCTACACAGGTTGAAATCGAATATGATTGATATAAAAAAATCGTCTATTTACTATTGAAACTGATTTTGGTCTAGAATCTGCATTGTTTATCTATATTATCTTATATACACTGTTGGCATTTTTTTAGAAGCCATGCAAGTCCAGAACGTCGCAGTTCACGTCTACAAAGACAGAATACGGCATTCGATGAAATCCTACCGCCCGGTATGAATCGTCGTGGATCCCAACCGATCGCTTTGAGTCCCGATGTTGATGATGGTGGGCGGAAAGCACGCCGCGACTCATTAAGTCCAGATTCAGCGTCAAGAGGACGAAGAGATTCTCGTTCACGTCTAAGTCCTGACAGGTACAAGTTTTGCTTAACTAAAATGTAGGTTTTTGATAAAGTATACAAAACGTGTATATGTATATGAAACTGGCGGAGATAGTCATTATCTATTAAGTGACTTCAAAGGGAAAGTAAATAGAATATGAATAAGTAATTTCCTCTGGATGAATACAATGACTAGAGGCAATAAATAAACTTAAATATGTGTAGGTATAACTTTGAAACAATGTATGCCTGTAACCGCATTTTATATATATATATATATATGTTTTGAAACATATGAAAAAGAGTTCCATAAAAGCTTACCATTTATTTCCTTTAAAACACAACAGGATAAAAATTTAAAAAAGTTACGCTCTAAGGAATATATTTCAGCATTTTATATGACCCGTCCTTATATTCCATCTTATCTATTTCGTTTCATGTTTTTTAAGACCGAGCGACGAGGTTTTGATGTTGATAAAGGTTTTGATAGTGGTGGAGGAGTAGGAGGAGGAGGAGAGAAATAATGCGGTGTAGAGAGTTGCTGGACTTTCACGAAAGAAGTTATGCTTGAAAAGTTTTTTGACCATAAAATGTGAAGGATTTATTAAAAAGTTAAAAAAAATATATAAATATATATAAATATAAAATATATATAAATATAAAAATATACTTTGACTGGCAGATTAAAGTAAACGAAAAAGAGGATTCTAGTACAGTTAAAAAGTTCTAAGTGACATCTTATAGGAAATTCTGTCATGATTTTCTTTTTTAATAATAGTTTTCTTTCTGATTAGAAACTGTAACATGAACTTACAGTACTCTACAAATACGAGAGCGGAATACGTTAATTCTCTTTCCCA
Source organism: Platypus cylindrus (assembly GCA_949748235.1). NCBI lineage: Eukaryota > Metazoa > Arthropoda > Insecta > Coleoptera > Curculionidae > Platypus > Platypus cylindrus. The sequence goes on from OX456494.1 coordinate 9,789,066, forward strand.
AAAAAAAAAAAAATAACAACTCCATTTTATAATTATAAGTTCCAAAACCATTTTCTTGGTTTACAATATGCATCCCAGGCCCTGTATGTATTCACCTCAACGGTAGAATAAAACGTCTAATTAATGTATGCAGGACTTTCGCACAATTTTTTTTTTTTTTTCATTCGACATGAAAAGGCCCTTTTTGCCATTCAAATGGAAATTTCATCCGACCCTTCAGAATATTTTATCCGCTATTTATATCGTATACGTTTTAAATAATGTACAAGATACGGTGCTGATTCTGTCACGCGTTTTATTACATTATGAATCGATAATATGATTTATGGGATGATGATCCATATTTATTTATATTTTTCTTAAATGTTCAAAGAAAATCTAAAAACTTCAATAGTCGAGAATTAAATATACGAATCTTCTAGAAGCAACTGGTAACTACTGGTTTTACTCTGTTAGTCAGTTGAACAAATAAATTTTGAATTTTCGTCACCTAGTTATCAATATATTTCCTTTTAGATCTGGCGAAAGAGACATCAGTCCAGTACGTCGTAGCCGGAAAAACAAATTACGAAGACAATCAACAAGCGTTGCTGGCAGACATGCTCACGGGTACAAAACATTAGCTAATTACCTTTAAATCTAAGTAAATTCTTTCAATTATTACACGTTTTTTCTTTATATGTTGATTAATAATCGCAAGATTTTTATTTTGTGGATAGCCGCCATAAGTGGCATAGAAGTGATTCCAATGTGCCGCCATCTAGTAGCGTGTGCTCAAAATTGTGAAATTATTGATCTTGTTTTACATGTGGATCAATAATTTTCCCTGAAATTGAATGTGGAGCCTGCATTATCCATTGGAAGAAGTTGAAGTTCAAGAAAATATTGATTCATACGTATTGATTAAATTTATTCGATGATTATTTTGATAAAAGTTGTTCTATTCGCACATAGATGGCGACACAACATAAAAACGACACTTATTTTTTTCAAGGCAAATTATATGCAATTCAATTAATTATTTTGTCTAACTTAGCAGATCACCAGATAGTTCTAGTGGTTCATCAAGAGAACCAAGTCCAAATGCTCGTGGTGGTCCACCACCGACATCCGAAAACTATCGTCCATCAGTTCGTCGACAATCAACCACTGAAGAAATTCTAATTGCACGAGGATTTCGTAGACAATCAACTACTGAGGAAATGATACGTTGCAGGAATTTCCGTAGACAATCTTCACAGAGTGATGAATGCCAAAGGTAGTAGTAGATTTGTCGATCAGTTGCGATTAAATATCGATGATTATTTTTATTTCTATAATAAAGGTACAAGGGACGTAGAGATTCATCTGCTCAAATTCTAGATGGTACCATAACAACAATGACGGTGGAGACGAGTAGTACGTTTTTCGATTCCAGTACCCAAACTGGTGAGTTGTCCTATACAGATAATAGATTCATTGATATCTATTTGATTGAATCATTTCATTGACATTGACTTTTAAATTTAAATAAATAAAAGTTATTGAGTAAGGTGAAAATTAATATATTCCGCAAATGGTCGAGGAGAGGTGAATATTGAAAATGTGCCTCGTGGCATATGAATTATTTATGCTATTCGATCAATACCTGCTTGATGGAAATTATGAAGAAAAAATCATGTTTTTTTCGGTTATTATTTCCGTGCCTTTGGATAGAGCGCATTATCTTTTCATTCCAATTGCATATAGATGGAACGAATGAGTATATAAATCGATGCTAAACGAAAACATATGTTCCTAATACTAGTAAACAACTTTCACTTTGTATGTTCTATCAATATACTTAACATATTGACAATAAAAAATAAATAATGCAATTGGATTGTAGATTTAAATGTAACGTTTAGGATGTTCCTTCTACACATGCTTTTTTTTTAGATAGATCTAAGAAAATTTTATGATCAGTAACATTTAACGTTGTAAAGTTGGTAATCGATTCGTTTTGTGGGGGTGGAGTTCGGCGCCACCACTATATTTACCGTTTCTCTCTCTCTCTTTCACCGTCTTTATTTAACAACCGTCAAAATGACAGCCGCCAGTTGGTTTCTCGCCGTCATTCAATGTGTTGATAGTGCTGCTACTGAACTGATAATAAATAAATATAAGCATAATAGATGCTCACTATTGATAAAAGAAAATATTGTGTTTTGTTTACGTTAATCGTGTTGATTGTCAACATTGATTAAGGAAAAGCAAAAATTAACAAAAAAAAAAAAAAAAAAAACGGTCAATAATTGACCAGATTAAAAAACAAATTAGACGAACTTTTTCAAAATTGTTTCGAAAATTTTACTTTTTTACGAAAATTTCGCCAAAATTTCCTCTTCGAATAGCAAGAATGATTCGTCTTATGAGTCCGGTTCGGCCGGCCCTTCAAAAGGTACTTACCAGATTTATTGTCACATTTTCGCTTTCGCTTGTTTGTTTATTTTGTTTGCTAAATGTTTTGTTTAGCTTTTTCAATGCAATGCAACTATCGAATATATTTGAAAATATCGTTTTAATCAAATCCTATATCAAACAATCAGGTACTACCTATATATATATATATATATACCTAAAAATATCAATTATTAAAATAGCCTATTTATTACCAGAACAAAATGCACTTCAACAACCTCAGTTCAAACCAGTCGATTCACTCAAACACGTGAAACTACTACAACTTTACATCTACCAATTCTCCTTTTGTTTTGCTGGCGAATACCGACGTACACTTTGCCACGTCTTTATAATCACTTTATTTATGCACTTATTATTATTATTATTATTATTGCACTTAACATATTTGCACGGCTTCCACGAGTGACTCGCCTGCCTAAACTGTACGATTAATCAATACTTAATTGAACAGATAACAAATTATCTCATCAGTCACATCAATCAAAATTTATACACACACACAGACACATTGGAGCATCAAAACATTCCCATATATATGTATATATATATATATATAGAGGAATAATGAAAGGTAAATTTCTATGAATAATGAGACAAATGAGACAACAACAATTTTCCAGTTCAAAGCAGAAGACGAGATTCATCTATATTCTACTTATTTCAATTTATTCTTCCTGTTTCACCTGTCTTTGTGTCTGTATATTTGTATTAGTCGAATTGTAAAGCAGCACACAGCTAGTGTAAAACTAACTAATTAGTTAGTTTTACACGACAGCACTCTCATCTTGATCTACGTCCTCTTATTTCACATCTTTGTTGTTCTCTTCTCTAGTCTTTTTGCGTTTTGTTGTGCCTTTTTTTTTTTAGTTTTGCTTTGATTTTACTCTGTAGATGTGCGGGTGTATCATTTTGGATTGTTAGTTAATGTTCTCTCACCTTAGATTACTATAGTTGGTATTTTCAACTAGTTATACAGGGTGTAGCAATGGCTATGGCAATAGTTGCTTTTCGATGTTATTGACACTTTTCACTGAATTTCTTTAGTTGTTTCCTTAGTTCGTACGTGTTTAACAATAATTCGAAGGTCACTAGTTGAACTAGTGCGACACTAGTTCACAAAAGTGCAATACTATTTTTTACTTTTCAGTAATTCTAGTAATTAAATCAAACGAACTAGTACAAAAAGTGCTAGTACTTCGAAACTACATTGAATTCTACTGTCAATACCATGCAATTGCAACTTTACAGCAATTATATATCAATTTCTAGTAAAATATACTTGTCTGTCTATATTAATTTCGATTCTATTTCAATTAACAGCAGCGGCGGTTTTGAACAATTTTTCTGTAAATTACAAAATAATATCGATGGAGCGATTGTATATTTTTGTGTTATTTCAACTTTATTTCAACAAGACGAGACAATACAATGTGAGAGAATTAATGAAATCTGAAATTAATTTCCTCCATTCTATTGGAAAAAGTTTCTTTATTTAATTGTCTAGAGTGATTGTAGGATAGTTGTTATTGGATTCTTTGTTTCATTTTATTTTGTTTGTTTGTTTGTTCAGGTTATTTGCTGTTCTAGAAAAAGGGTTCGGATGGTGTAAATTGAAAGGAAAGGAAATGTTAGGTCAAATATTTAATTATAATTATTTCCCGCGCTATTATTTATAGAACAATCCATTCTCTCTCTCTCTGTCTCTTTGGCGCCCTAGAAAAGAAAACATTAATGCACCCCGTTTTGTAGGGGTAGAGTCCGTTCATGAATAATTCCTTACAATGTTTCACCGACCTTTTTGCTCGTGAAGTGAAAAAATAAAATGAATATGTATGGTAAATAAAATAAGAATATATTGGATAATAAAAGTTAGATAAAGAAAAAGGAAAGAAATAAAGCAGCAGCGCGAGAAGAACAAGAAAAAAAAAGAAGCAGAAGAAAAAGACAATATTATCATCCCAAAACTTATTTCCGAAGCAAAAAGGAAACTATGAAACATATTTAAATTGTAAACAAAAAGTAAAATATATCGATAGAACTATAAAAAAGGGTTTTGCGTTCTGGCCCTCGAACGGTTCCTGAATGTTAATGTGAACAGTTTTGTGAAGTTTAATAAATAAGGTGAATAAAGGCGAGAATTTTTTTTCTTGTTACGCATACAAATTGTGTTTATAATTTAAATAATGGTAATTTTTTTAGGAAAATATATTTTTGTTATTACTCAAAAATACCCCGGTATCTATAAGATAGATTTCAAGATGGTTGTTACCTTTTTGTCTCATTAAAAACAGTCCCATTTATCTTACCAAAAGCAAAACAATAAGTCGACGAGAGCGATTTCCTAGCCTTGATCCAAATACTAACTGCCACTATTGGAAATTTTCCGGATCCATTTTTTCGGTGCATTTACAACAAACAAGAAAAAAAGACGGGTCGCAAAATGAAGTTTCTTTAATGTTTGGCCATTATAAAACAATTTTGCGGACGCAAGTAGAAAATGCAGCTAAGAATAAATTGAATTTTCCCTATTTCGATATAGAAAAATATTAAATCTTGTCAAAAAGGAACAGTAACTGCAGCAGCGTAAAGATAATGTAATGTCAGGAATCACTAGGAAGTGAAATTGCCGCTGCTGAACCAAACTAAATAAAAAAATCAAAAATATTTTTATTATTATATACGTAAATTCAAAATAGGATAGGAGATTTCATAGAAAGGTTTTATTTTATTATCAAAATTTTGTCCAAAATTGACGTTTCATTTTGAAATATACGAAGTTTTTCGATGGAATCGGACAAAATATGAAATTAATTGACTGTAAAGCAGCTAACCAGTGCAGTGAAGTGAAAATAATGCGTTATTGAAAGAGCCCGTTGTCAATTATGTTTGTTTGATTGTTGAGTTATTATTATTTAATTAGCGTTTGCTTATTAATTAGGGGACAATTAATACAGTCGAATTTAATTTAATTGGATAGAAACAACAAAACTGTATTTTTAACACTGTTTCTTCGAATAGACTCTATTTGCATATAGACATTCAAAGATACGTGCCCGTAATAATAAATTTAAAAGAAAGTTTTTCGTTAGAATATTTTACTTAACTCTATTCGCGACGTTTCGAAATTCTTCTTCTTCTTCATCTGTCCACGGAAACTTTATTATCCAAGTGAGAAAGTTTTCTAAATAGTAAAAGTTCGGCGTTTGCAAAAAAAAAAAAAAACGAGCGGTAGTTGTGACGACCGTGTTAGATTGGATTAAGGTATTTTGATACGTTTATGTAAAATCGGGAAAATTGCTACTGGAACATGTCTCGAATATATTAAAAATACTAGCAACATTATTTTCCAGCTATCAAATAACAAATGCTAGCCAGATTCAAATTTCAAAAATCGGTGCACTATTATTTGATTCAGACTATATTTGACTAAATTTGGAAATTAAATAAATTTTTTACTCATCAAGTTACTAACTATATACATTCATAGCGTCGTCGTCGTCGTCGTCGTCATCGTCATTCTCGTTGTATAGTTGAATGGAAAATTTAATACTATTATCCCAGATAAAAGGGAAGAGCAGACAAAGAGAGAGAGAGAGAGAGAGACAGTGGAATGAACCCACCACCTTTTAGCCAATTATATCCAAAACTAAGCTTTATTAGATTCTCGTCAATTAAGAAAGCTATAGTTGATTCGATTAGAGAGCTTTGATTTAATAATTTAATGGATGTCTGTGCTTGTTTAATGAAAAAAAAACGAATAATCAATAATAAATGAATAAAAAAGTCCGGTTTTCTAACTGTATTTTCTGTCCGCCAAAAAAAATAAAAAATAAACAATTTATTCAAATCACCGCGCACCGTCTCAAAGAACGACCGTTTTTCTTGCCATGGGCAATTGTAATGCAAATGTTTTTTTTTGCGTGACCATAAAATTATTAAATCGACTCAAATTTAACGACGTACAAGTACTACATTGTCAAATCTGCATTTCAAATTTAATCTAAATTCGATCAGGCTGTTCAATTCACTTTGGTGTAGACAGTAGCCAGTAGAGTTGGAAAGACGAAGAAAACGGGGGAGGGAAACATTAATTGAGTAATTAGTGTTTTTGCTATTTTTAAAATACGATTTTATTGATTTTGCATCCAGAAAGAAAACAACACCTTATTGTGAGGTGTTCTTTTTACGGTGTTCAAAAAATTCTTAGATAAAAACGTAGAAAAATCCTGCAATATTTAACCGAAAATCTCATCATTATCGAGATTAACAGCTGCTGGCCACATCATCAATTTTAATCAAATTGAATACGAACATCTATCGGCAAAGAACAACAACATATTATCGGATAATAATCCCACAATATCAGAAATGTGTGCCGATAGATTTTTTCCAGATATAGAAAATAAGAAATTGAAAAAATGATTGACGAACAGTTCGCCATTTTTTTTTTTTTTTTTTTAATTAAGTTTTTTATCCGTTCAATTTTTCTTCTGGTTTTCTAACTGCGAACGAAGCAAAATCCCTCTTCGTGATTATTAATAGAATTAATTACTAGCTTCTAGTTAACTGATGATTAATAATTAAACACATAATTATCGAAATCAAAAGGAAAATTCCTTATGCCTACACGTATTCATATTTAATAGCAAGTAGTAGGTGCACAGTGTGTACAGTTGACGCACCTGGATTATCTTAAATAAAGGTATAAATCGTATAATTAACTAGCTGAATGTTTTGCGCTAAGTGAAGAGACTGTTTAAACTGTATACTACCTATAGTAATATTTAATCGGGTGTATTATAGAGGCAACCAAGGTGAATCTATCAATTCATTTTAATTACAGTTTTATCTCTAATTATAGAATACAATGAAAAAAGGAAAACTGGTCGGTTTTCTTTAAGTTTTCCAGCCACAGTAATCGTAAAAAAATGATTATTTCGGCAACAAGTGTATTCTTTTAACTTTCTCAATCCCACTATTAAATAAAAGAAAATATATTGGAAACTTTCTCCTGAAATTCACTGGCAAATTGCCATCTCCATCTATACATATACAGGGTGCTCGATTACTAGTGTCCACCCTAATTTTGGACGTAGCAATTTATCAGATTGGCATGATGTCTGTCGTGTTTTTTATGGTTGATTGAGGCCTTCGTTTTGGTCACATGGGACTACAATCCGAGTTTTCCAAAATAAAATTTCCTTCCCAATCTCCTTAATTTTTGTTTTTTTTTTAAGTAGAATACGCTACTTTTTCTTATCTAGGATTCTAGAGTATAAAGACTTCAAATCAAACCGCTTATCTAATTTCCAAGCCTTTTCAGAACTAATGCGCTCTAAAGTTAACTGAAGTTCGATGATTTTTATTGAGAAAAACGCTAAGATTAACGCGAAACCCATCTCTTTTATTAAACGTGTCAAGTCGGAAATTAGGGTGAACACTATAGTAATCGACCATTCTGTATATGTACTTGATTATCTTATTCGATAAAGTAGGTGTTCCGATCGCACTTAACCTGAATCTGTTTTTCTTCCCTGCTGAAAACTAATATTTGGCAACTTTTCTAACGGGAAATCATAAATGGAATTGGGAGTATTAAGATAATAGAATTGTTGTTATTTCTGTGCTCAAATTTTTAATGGAATGCCTTTAAAGACAGCATTGAACGTTTCAAACAGTGATCTTTCATAAGTTGTTAAATCGCAGAAAGGAATTTTCTTGTTAAATTTTCCACTTGATACCCCTCTATTTATATATCTGAACAATGCATACACGCCTGCATTTCGTATAAATCAATATCTTTTTTTTTTCTATGATTGGAGTATTTTTATATTTACATAGTTATGTATTTGCTATCAGTTCCTGTCACGTAAGATAATCATCACACATTAATTATCAATCAACTAAACATTAATCAATTGATGTTTAATTGAATTTTAATTTAAAACATTCGAAATGGTAATTTTTTTGTGTCGTTAATTTCGACTCGTTTTGATTCTGAACCGAATGTGCAAATAGATGACGTACGATTTTCATATGTCTATGTATGAAAAATTTAATAAAACGTTCTCTAAATGAATTCAGAACTCATATACATTCTCATTGTTGTGGATATTAAAATCCAAATTGCTTTGACCTCAATAAAAACGTGACATTTAATTGAATAGAAAATATGGTATTTTTGTACAAAGAAAAATTATGTCAAACTGGACACTAAATTTATAAAAGTCTGGATACTGGTATTTATAAATCTATTATTATTATGGTATCCATTCAGTTGTTTGTTTTGAGTAATTTAATTGTAAAGTGCATCGTGACGTACAAAACTGACGTCACTTTAGAAGTCAAACAGAATCGAATTCTTATAGAAAGATGCTCGCAGTAACGAATCATTGAAATAAAGATCGTTTATGGTACAACATTTTAAAGATTACTGTTTTAACACGGCATTTCTCGAAATTCCGTTTTTCATCGTTCCTACACATAGCGCTTCAAACAAAAGAATAAGTTTAACAATGCAACTTTAATATTTAACAAAGTAATTTAAAGTTTAGTTGGCACTCAGCTATTATATGGAACTAGCAGTGCAGCTCTGAAAAGCGAAATAGTTCTTAATCAAATAAATTAAACTGAGGTAATAAATAAGGATAACCGTTATACAAGGTGGAATGCAACTGAAGGCTGTAGCTGAATTTAATCGATATGGCCTGAATGTTTCGAGAATTTTATTCATTATTTTGTATCCATTATATTTATATCGTATCTAAATATCTATTGATCAAGAAGAAGGCTAAATACAATTATACTAGGTAATTAAGAAATCGTCCCGATTGAATCGAGTTAATTCAGCACTGTGGCTACTAATATAATTACACCCTGTATAGCACAAACACTTGTGACCCAATTCATACCATTTTTCACGGTGCGAATAATCTAAATATTTGCCATTACTGTAACACCAAACACGTGTTTATATTACAAGCTCTTATTCAGTTCAGTTTCACAGACAAGGTGTTATGTGACAAAGTTAATTAAAGATGGAAACTTTAGTTAATAATTCAGCAATGTAACAAGAAGGTGGTGACTATTGACTAACTCTGGCTGTAGAGATACAAAGAGAATGATGATTTTCTGATCTTTCTATTATATAAAATTGATATTAAAAGTATTTCGATTAGAACGTTCAATTTTCAATGGATTTTAATATAGAAAACGAACATTTTGAGATGAACACGTGGAAAATTAATATATTTTTTTCCACTATTCATCAGAATTATTGAAATATGATAAAGTAAATATTTCAAAATGCTGCAATTAATTTTTTCCCAAATTTTCAGAACCATCACCACTCTACGATAACAATCATTATCATGAAGAGTGTTTACGATGCAATTCGTGCGGTCTCAATTTGACCGGACCGAATCAGAAACGTGCCAGACGTTTCAAGAATCAAATCCTATGCGATCTGCATTTCGCTGATGTTGCACTAATGGAATGTAGTGATTTTATGCAGCAGCTGCGCAGTTTTAAGCCGCAAAGTTTAGGCTGCGCAGTCGCCAGAAGAAAAAGTAGCACAACATTGATATTTCCTCTACCTCCACAAGCATGTTCCGGTAAGTGTATGACTTTTTGTTTGTTGGAAATTTAATTGGGCGGTAATGTTCTGGAGTATTAGTAGAACTAATCTATTTGGCAATAGTGTTTATCTCGTTTCTTAAAAACAGAAAGAAAAGATCTGTCAATAAAAGCGAGTATTTTATGGAAGTGTAATAAATTGAATTTTGGAATAATGTGATAAATGTCAGAAAATATGCGGTGAACTTGTCTTATAATTCTGGTCCAAATTTTTTTACTTATAGGTTGATACCCTGTATCAAAATTTTGGGATCACAATATTTAGACCACCTGCAGACTTTCACAGAGTCAGCATTTACAGATTTATAGCTCCCCATATGAAACGATTATGAAATTGATACCAATTGAAAGACATTTCCCAATTGACACTTTCCGGCATTTCCGATTGATCTCTATAGCTGTTATTTGAAAAATATCTTTATATTCTATCTATACAAGCTTCAAATCCATTTTTCCTATACATTAAGATTTCCCTTAAGACCCTTCAAGTATTGAACTGAAACATTTTTCGAATTACTAGCTTTTATATGGCATAAAAGTAGATTAGTACATTTCAGGCACACTAACTACATACTTCGAATAGATTTATCTACATATGTGCATGTGTAGAGTTGATTCACTCTAAGTTTGAACGCCAAGCTGTGTAAATGCGTTTGGTGTTCTGCCTTACAGTGAGCCAACTATACACTTTACTACACCGACGATTCCAGTACAAGAGAAGAAAGAAAAAACTTGATCGAATGAGCAAGAAAACCAAGCCAAATTGGTAGTAGCAATCTTGGGCTGTCCATGCTGCGTCACGCCGTGGTTAAACGCGGCGCGTGCAGCATGTACCGCTCAATTTTGTGTATAAACATCAGAATGAGTTTTGCCGAGTGACAATTGGATTTATTTAATTTAGAATAGAATGCATGCATGCTTATAAATTATATAGGGTGGTTTATTTTTGCGGGAGCCACAAAACAAAGCAATATTGGAGCTCGCGCAATTCATTTGTTCTAGAGCGCGTCAGGTTGCGTGGTAAGAACTTGCGGTAGCATTGCGCAGCTTCGTTTTATTTGTAGTTTAATAAAATTAGAATAGAATTAGTATTAGCAGAGCACTTCCCTATTTATTTATTTTTTTTTGATAAAATGTCTCAAAATAAATAATAATTATTCAACCTTTTAATAAACATTCTATTAAACAAAACTGCTTTCATTATCTTTAACAACTTTCGGGCCAACAATTTAAACCAGACTTTGAGGTTTAGTCGCAACAACAACAACAACAATAAACAAGTGACCAGCATAAATAGTTCATTAAAACCTTTGAAACCCCTTGAAACCGAGCCGAGACACATCTCTTGTTTGTCTGTCTATACTTTACTAATCCGAGAGATTGAAACTCTCTCTGCCTCTCTCTAAATAAATAGAGAGAGAGAGAGAGAGAGAGTGGGAAGGAGAGCATATATGAATACTAAGCTATAACAACAAACAGTTTCAGGAACACGATAGCTTTGCCCTTTTACCTTTATTTAACAGTTTTACCTTTATAAAATGCCAAATAATTCTGCATGTGCCTGCAATCTCAACGTTTTCATGATAAGGTGAAGTAAATTAAAAGTAAAACCCCTTTTAAAGTTGTCATTTATGTCAAGGAGGGTTTTATTCGACGAGGACAGGAAAATGCTAATTTGTAATCAAAATGAACTATTTTATATTCAAAAATTTCCTCGTGTTAAGAAAAAGTGAAGGGTTTTTGCTAAGAGGCGGGTACTTAAAAAGTAGTTTATCGATTATTAATTTAAATTAAATTTTAGTAAAGTAAAGAGTGTTCCGAGGTTGGTATAAAAGCTAAGACGAGCGACGGACAGCAGTACAAGCAAAATTCGTACCGGGTTCGAATCCTCTGTTGTGCAAAAGAAATTTTTCAAATTCGATTATCACTATATTGGTCCATAATTCCGGAGCAAGTATACCCTCGAGTAAAGTTTTAAGTGGCCACAAATAACAGTAACCATGGAATCGATTAAGAGCTGTGTGAATGGGGAATATATATAAGAATCTTGTTAGTAGTAGTTGCTCCTAAGATCTGCATATTTTAATGTATCATATTTTCCTTTTCTGTTCACTTTATCGTGATGTTTAATAATTCAAACCCTCCATCAACTGGATAGGGGGAGCGAATTGTCATTCGCTTTCACCCTCGCCGCACTTAGAAAATTGTAGGTTTTGTTGAAGCAGAGTAGATCTTTTTAAAGTTTGACACTTTACGGTGTGTAGTACATGGATTATATTGAAATTAAATAAATTATTATTATGTGAATGTTGCCTGGAAAATTCTTTGTATATATCCCATAGTCATTCATAATCATAAACAAAATTTTTCAGCTTTGCAGAACGAAATAGTTATTTAATTTTATAACTCTATAACGCTGAACTTAAAAGTGTATAAGTAGAAATATATTCTAGAAAATTTCTACGTCTTTTATGTTACCCACTTATGCGGAAAATCTTGAAAAATGTATGATTTAATAATTGAACGAACAAAAATTTCAATTTCTGTAGAACTGATTCGTTGTATCGCGTCCACTCAATTTACTTTAAATTTTATTAATCGATTACAATTTTCGCAGTATAAACAATCACTCATTAATCATGATAGAAGTCATTGTAAACAAATTAAAAGCGTCTAAGTGGAAAAGTTGCAAAGAAATTTTCCGAAGAGAAGAAGTAAAGTGTGCGAGTTAGTGGGAGTGATAGGGATTTTTTCGCAAATCCTAAACTTTTCCCTTTCACCAAAAAAGGGGTGTGATGATGATGTTTAGAAAGTAGAAATAATTTCCAGTTAAAAGATGGATGCCATTTATAGGAGAGTAATTTATTTTTTTGGGAAATATAATTCTTTGGTATTGAATTTAATCAAAGTTTTCTACAATGAAATAAATTTGAAAATGAAAATTTTAATGTCAGATTTACAAAGAAAATGAAAAGCAAAAAGTTATAATTAAACTCCTTCCTGTTTTCTTGTTGGTAATACGAAATAATTCCGTAGAAACTGTTCGGCATATTTTCCATTTTACGTCTCCCCGCTCAACTTTCCTTTAACTTCCGCCATAGGCTCAAAAATTGAACAAGAAATCAACAATCATGTGAAACAATTTCTGTTATCTCTCTAAAGAAATTAAATAATAATTCACTTAATGAAATGAAAATTAAATGTTCATTAATAATTGAAAACAAATAGAAAACGTTCACGATAAGTACGACAGTACGTCTAAAAATAAACATTACATTTAATTTATTAATTGAATGTAATGTTATTGTGAGTTAATTTCATATTTTAGATGAATTCTGCGAAGAATTCCCGCACAATTTTATACCAACCCCCGGCTACTGGATTGAATGCTCCCGACAAAAAATTACAACCGACACAATTTGGGATGAAAGCGAATCGGACCATGAGAATGAAATCCAAGAAGGCAATGAAGAAACAACTGATGGCACCGATCATGAAAATGGACGTGATATTACACAACGTGATAGAAGTAAATTTTAAAGAAAAAAAAAAAAAACATTTTTGAGCAACAAAGTTGTTAATTTCGGCTTTTCTTTGTCTTGTCAGGTTGCAGTGATTTGTATGAAGACGACGAGGAAGACGATGACAGTTCACCAGCCCGGACCAAAAAGACAACAATCGAAGAGCAATGGGAAAAGAATCAGGGATTTGAATTGACAAGCGTTGAACAGGAAACGTACGAAAAGTACTTTTACGGCACCGAGCATTGGAATTATTTTACGAACGATGAAGATTTAGGTCCTGTCATTTTATCAATAAAACAAGAAACTTTAAATAATCGAGATCAATTCAGGTGAGTAACTAAAAAAGAGGCCATAAAAAGACAAAAAAGGTGCAGGGTTAGGTCAAAATCCGACCGAAACTGAAAATCGAGTACCCAGTCCACACCAGTTGGTGTAGACTGGTGGAGTTTTATTGAGATTTTATCTATCCAGATAAAATTCTCTCTTTATTTAATCAATAAGATGGATTTAATTTATTGCTTGAATTAAACTTGACTTTGACTTAATTTGCTGCATAGTTAGTTTTCTTAATTACTTTTTCTAATTGGAATTTGAATTGTACACAAGTTGTTGTTGCCTGTTGGATAGATGTGTCGAGGTATAACATCTAGCTGTTGGATATAATATTTTTTCAAAAAAAAAGGCAAATTTATAATTGGATTCTATTTTGTGTTGTTGGTGAGGTGATGAATTTATTGCCACAGTTGCTTTTGCTTTGCTAAGTTATATTTTTGTGTGCTACTTCATTTTATATTTACTTTGCTGTTGATTTTTCTAGTTTTATTTTCGCAAACTAATTTAAAACTTTATTATTCAATTTTCTTAAACAATATGTATATCTACCTGGATAAATGTTATTATACTGAAAAACTGAATATATTTTGTCATTCAGTTGCGAAAATTATTGTGGTATTTTTTGAATAAAGTTAAGTTTAACTTTCGGTAATTATTAACGAATTAAACAAAATTTTAATCTAACTTTTCGTTGTAAAATAGACATACAGAAAGAATAAAAAATTATTATTTATCAACAAACAATAATTTACAGTCAAACTTATTAAATTCATAGTTAAGTAACTTCCACAGTGCGATTTAACTTAGAGTAACTCCGATTTACACTGCGCTACTCTAGGTGGAAGTTTAGTTCTGCACGCGCGCAGAGAACTCTAGTGGCTAATGTATGCGCAGAAGGCACCAGTGGAACGACAATAATGAAATTAGTCGAATGAACGAAAAGTTGAATGACTTTTCCAGTTTTGAAGATACCATACAGAATCATTTGATCATCTATTTAGCCGAAAAACATAAAATTAGGCAATTAGATGAAGAGCGCCACTTAATTAATGAACTTTTCTTGTAGTTTCTTTGTGAAACTTTTCGCTTTCCTCCCCCCTCCTTACTTTGGGTTCAACTTAAATTAGTGAAACTATTCGAAATGTCGACTTTTATGGTGTTTTTTCAGGGTCGGTGGATACAAAAAGGAAAAAAAAAACTAATTGAATAAGTTTTATTGTAGTTTTAATTATTGGAAAAAGTTCTTTTTTTCGAATTATATGTACGTTTAGGTACGAGTCAATTAAGTCAAATGAGTGCTGACGTGAATAACAATTGTTTTTTTTTCAAGTATTAATTGAAGTTTGCATGATTTTTTTGTGGTTTTTTCAAAATTTAATCAAAAACGAAGCTATAAAATGTCCATATTACAAAATGGATTTCCGACTTAAAAAGTCAGCTAACGGAATTGAGCACTGCATTTATTATCCAAAATATTACTGCGTTTAACAAATATTATTTTTATTATTAAGGCAAAAATTATGATGATTGATCCACGCGTCTTTTCTTTCTCATTTTTCTTACTTCTCTCTCTATCTCTCTGAATATTACACATCTATTTTATGATGATGATGATGAAGATGATGATGGTGGTAGTGGTGGTGATGAAAATGAATTTGCTGCCGACGATGTGACCCGAATAAAGAATCAGTTCGGAGAACAGTTTCCTCCAAAAAAAAAAAAAATTAAAACTTTTCAAATTACTTCAGATTTACATGCTTCGTTTAATAAAATGTTGTAAATAAATAATATGAAATTCTGTAAATATAAATTAGTTATTAAAGTACAAAGTGAGAATAAAATAACACCAACAAAAAATAAATAAAAAAAAAAGCAGATCGAATGGAAACCAAAAATAAATCTTAAATAAATAACAGACTGCCTTGACAGTGTTTTTCTCATTATGTATTATTCACCGTTATCCATAATGGAAGGACATTTTTCCATTATCCCTTTTTATATGATAATGAAGGGTTTTAGAAGAAAACATGTTTTTATTCTTATTTATTTTTTTCTTCCTTTTGAAAAAGTCAAGTTTTCGATAAAATATATACCTTTTTCTCTCGTCCCTTTTGAGAATTTCTTTGATTGAACGAATCGAATAAAATAAATCGCAAAATTGAAAAATACAGTAAAATAAGGTGTGAAAAGTGAAAAACAAGAAAAAAAATATTACCATTAATAAAATAAATGAAAATCAGTCAAAAAAATGACGTTCGAGAAGAAAACAAAAATAAAATTATCCGTCAAAATAGGACCAATAAATACATAAAACATTGGAAATTTCTCGCATAGAAAAAGAATATTTGTTGGTAGATAAAATTTGATTTTTCCATAAATCCTCATGAAAAATTCAATATATTTGAATTGAATAACCATATTTATTCCTTCTTTACATATTTATCTATTTATCAATATGGCTAGTATACACATTCACTTTGAGTACCAAATATTTAGCTAATTTCGTATATTGAAACATAATTATCATCCAGGGAAATGTATTTACTGCTACAAAGTGAATCAATAATAGAAAATAGAACTTTAAAGTCAACCAAACGTAATGATGGATTACGTTTTTCCCCGCTCTCTCTTTTTTTTTGAAATTCAATTTTTATAGATAGAGCCTCTCTACTTTTACGATGTCATAAATTAAATGGATCATATAAAAAAATGTACGTATTTGATGGCCATAAAATAATGATCTGCTCTTATCTTTTATTGTTATATTATATGATGATGTTTTTAAATAGATGTAACTTCATAAAATTATATATATTTTTTAACATTAAACAAAACTTTATGGACTACTACTTTGAAAATAAGCGAAAGAAAAAAAACTCGACGACATGTCGACAATGGTAATATTTTATTAGATCCTGCATGACATTATATAAATGTATGTAAAATTTTGTTTATTCTCCCTAGAATACTGGTTCGAGCCATCAGTTACACTGTCCACGGTCTAATTCCAGCTAGTTGCGTATTCGCTGACAGATACAATCGTGAGGAAGTTGTACGTTCATTGGGAAAGGAAGTGAATATTAATCCACCATTAATTCTTGGACAATTGCCAGATACTCCGGAAGAACTGCTGAAATTAGATCAGGTATGTGTGTATACGGGGGGTGTATACTTTATTTATAGTTCATATGATCTCAAAATTTGGTCTTTATATTGGGGAATCATTCCTATTGCTTAATCTTGACTGATGATTACCGAGAATTTTTTTTTTTACATTTTCTCTCATTGCCTCTCTTCGGATTTGAACGTGGTACTACCGCGACACTAAGCACACGTCTTAGCTACTGTACCATCGCGAAGCCAACCACAATCCGTATTCATAGCGTAATAATTAAAGCCCATTTAAAATGTTGATAAGCAATTAGAATGAATTAAGATTCAGAAGCCGCCAAGAAAGTTCAAAAACACCCATTAAAATTTCTCTAGCGAGGAAACCTAATAATATTTCTTATAGTATAGAAATTTGTAATCATCAAAAGTTCGTGTTTTACATTTAAAAGGATTCCTATTATGATGTGTAATCGTTTTCTATTTCGGAAAAAAAAAAATGGGAAGACTTTCATTTCATATTTTCCCATTATTGTGAACCGTGGATCGTGAAATTTTCATACGCGAAAAATACAATTTTTATTTTATTAAAAAAGTTTCAGTAATTTTATGTTGGCTTTAGATTGTCACAAATGTCAGATGGTTTAAGCATCATCATCATATACATATAGTGCACACTTTTTAGCGTTAATTTCTAATTAAACTAACCACTTTGTCGCTACAGCACCAACAAATTTTTGTTTTATAGTTTTGAGGAAACTTGAACTGAAGTCATAATTTTAGTCGAACATGTTGCTATACAATCGCATCGGTAACTAAACAGATCAGGTGTACTTATTATCCGAATTTTAAACTTCGAGAGACCTGAACGATATACGACCAGATACAGAGACATAGACATATGTATGTTCTCTAGGGACATATCCATACAAATTAACAGTGTGGTTAATTAATTAAATAGAATAACGTGGACATAAAGTGAAACTATAGACATAATCTAATTTTACCATATAGATTTAATAGCCACACTATATAATCTCCTCGGGTGCTTTGACGCGCATTTAATAATTAAAGAGTTTTTAAATAAATTAAACGTTTTCATTCATTCAACTTGTAATTAGTCAGTTACTAAGCCGATTTATTTGGATTATATTTATTCTCATATTAGACCAGCCATAACCGGAGAACATACTTTTTAATTTTTAAGCAGTAGTTGTTAAAATGGATTTTCTTGTATTGTTGTTCGATGTTTTAAATTACGAAGTTTTTCTTCAATTTCAAGTCGTTTTCTTCCTATTTGTTTGTTATCAGGTTTTCATTAAATCCGAATTGAAAGTTGGCGTAATATACGTCAAAGAGGAACAGTACAGCGAAGAGGAAATATTAGACAACAACGATAATTCAATGATGTTTGAGGAGTTTTTGCAAATTTTAGGTGAAAAAGTACGTCTAAGAGGATTCGATCGATACAAGGGTGGATTGGATACTGTTCACGATTTAACAGGTATATGAAGGGGAAAAAATAAAATTTTGATTAATTATAAAAACGAAAACTGGATGCCGTCCCCATCTTTTAAGGTCGCATTTGCGTTTTGGTCTATCTGTTCCTTTGCATTTGCTAATAGAAGTTCATACAAGAGGACGGATGGACCAAAACGCGCAATGCCAACACATCAGTCCAGTACTACTTCTACAATCATCTTTTCCGCTAATATAATAAAGCAAAGAAAAACTTTGTTTTTTTTAAAGGGCTCTATTCGATATATACGAATTGGAGAAATATCGAGATAATGTTCCATGTCAGTACATTGTTGCCATATGAGAGCCATGACCCGCAAAAGTTGCAAAGGAAACGTCATATTGGAAATGATATTGTTTGTGTTGTATTTTTGGAAGCTGATAATACGTCATTTTCACCTGCTTGTATTAAAAGTCATTTTTTACATACATTTATACTTGGTGAGTACAAATTTACATGTGATTCAAATTATTTCGGTTGCGAATTACTTATTTCCGATGATTAGTTTATTATCTTAAATTCCCAAAGTATATTTAAAAAAACATTTTATATTCTTCATGGAGTGTCACTCAGTTTTGAAATAATCCACTCAGTATAAAACATTCTTGTAAGCAACAAAAAAGAAGCATTTTGCTCAACATTCAAATAAATAAGATTTCAACGAATATTAAATATATTATAAAGACGACAAAAATTATCTCTGTCAGTTAGGATTATTGTGTACTAAGCCATACTGCAGAAAATGTACATTTTTTTACGGATATTTCGAAAACATACAATAAAATTAATTACAAATTTACAAGCTGCGAAGTCAAAAATCGCAATAGTTGATCTGGAAAATTGACCCGATCACAGTTTTTTTTTTTTTAAGCAATCCGAGTTATTCAAAATTCGAGTCTCAGTATTTATTTTATTATTATTTTTTTTTTCAAATGAAGTATGTCAGTTTTTATTACTGAATGTTGTAGAGACTTAATTCATAACAACACTTTTTCACACCGTTTTTCAAAATTCGAAGTATTTAAGGTCAAATCAATTATGGACATCCATAAGTTTACACCCTGTATAGTGTAGTAAAATGTGACGAATAGTATGTAAAAATTTTAGTTAAGCCAAGATAATTTCTACTTATTCTGATTATCTAATAATAATAATAATAATAATAAATCATAATTCTGCCTTCTTCTCCTCCTCTTGCAAATAGTACGAACATCACCAAGAATAAAACGCAAACCAACACGATACGAAGTCTCAGTGGTCACAAGGGATGAAGTGGGCGCATATAAACCATACCTATGGGAACAAAGCCTATTTGATAAAGGCCCAATGTTTAGAGAATGGCTGCTGACGAAAATTGTGAATGGTGAGCGGGCAAGTTATTCGGCACCGAAATTTGCCCGAATGCAAGAGCGTACAAGATCACAAATGCTCGAGGACATTGTTGCCAATTTGCAAAATCATGCAGAAACTGGACAAATACCAAAACCATACAGAAGAGGTGTGTATCAAATTTTTTTATGGTTGTGTTGTGTTGGATAGTGTTAATTATTAAACTAACAGCGATTTTATTTTATTTCTTCCAAATTACAAGCAATTCATTCTGTGAATGTTACTATAACCGAGAAAGTTACTGTTATAAAAAATACTATTGAAAAAGATTGAAAAAATCGAAACAGCTGTTGAGTGGAAAGTAAAGAACAAATTAAAAATAGGATAGAAAATTCCACAAAAAAAAATCTAAGTAAAATATACCTATAAAGTTATTGACTTGTAGGTTCTTGGAGACCAATAGGTCACATGAGACCGTCATCACCCCTTCTGGACAGTGTTCGAGATCAATTCGAAGACTACGATCAAATAGCTAAAGATTTCGATAAATTCTTCCTCAATTCAGGTTCGTTTTCACTAACTATAATACAAATAATTAATTGGGATGTAATTGATTGATTTTCGCTTGTGTGTGTGTGTGCAGAAGAAAATTCTGCAGCCAATGCACAGTTATTCGATGTCACTTTTATGGTGGGCCAAAGTAAACAGAAAGTCAAACTGGTTGGTGTTCGTGCAATTTTGGGTGTACGCAGTCGCGTGTTTCAGGAAATGCTTTATGGCATTCAAACAGGGTAAAATGGATATTGAACATTTTCAATCCATTTTCGGATAATCTAAATGTATTTCTATAGATTTGGATCTCCTCAAGTACCAGTTGCCGAATTATTAGCCAGACCAGTTCCAACCCTACTCAGTCCTCAACAGACTAGACCGAAATCGAGTAATTTCCTTCAGGTACCGGATATTGAAAGTCCACGTCCGAAAAGTGTGCCAAGTTCACCGATGGTTAAGCGGGCCTTTACCCGCTTGGGAACTATAACTGCCGGCTGGGGTAGATCGATAAGAAAACACAATGCCGGCCAACAGCTATCAGCTGATGATAAGAAGAAATGGGCAAGCAGCCAAGACTGTTCGAGTAAGATTCAACTGTTTGCATTGATTATAATCATATCAACAATATTCTAATTATTAGATAAGGAAAACAAAGAGAAAGAAGGCAGAGATAAATTTCCAACGCAACTGCCTGTACCGCGGCTGAGTGTATGCGCTGACGCTCAGAAAGTGGACAGAGCGAAACTGGCACAAACCGAATTTTCAATTATTGAATTCGATTCAGATACGTTTCGAATATTATTGGATTATTTACATACTGGTAAGCGATTTGTCTATGTAATTAACTGTCACATTTCATTTGCTGAACGAGTGCATGTCATGCTATGTGGCCATTAAAACTTTAGTGTATAGTTAGTACAAGGTCATTCGACTCGGAATCGAAAACTTGTAATTAGGAGAAAACTATTTGAAGGTCTTTTTCAAAAAAGGAAATGTGTTAGTTTACTTGGACAGTAAACAGCAAAAAAATCTCTGCGCAAAAGTGAATCATTTGATTTGTATCCCTTAGGTTCATGTCCACTGACTTGTTCAACAATACCGGGATTAATTTGTGCAGCGGAACATTACGATTTGCCTGATCTGCTTCAAGCATGTTTCCATCACGCTAAACAATTTTTACGGCTGGACATTGTAAGTACTATTAGTTTTTTTCGTCTCAATTTCGAGTTCGCAATACAAATCATTTCACATTTTCGAATTTGTTGTTGAATTGTTGTGTTCAACACTGAGATTTAACGTATTTTTTGATAGGTATGCAGCATGTTATGCTCATTGGAAAACTATTACTGGCGATACACATCGGCATCTGAATTGGTTAACATGATTCTAGCTTTTGTCGAAACGCGAGCCTACGCGTTATTCAAACTGTCCGAATTTCTTAATTTAAGTGAATCGATGGTTCAAATGATTATGTGCAGGTAAATAGCATTAACGAATACTAATCGAATCAAATATATTTAAATGTGACATTCTCAACTATGTAGAAATTTAGAAATTCGCGAAGTATTGAAATTCGAAGCGATGCTCGCCTGGGCACGGCACAAAATCAAAAATAAGACATCGAGTAAAGTGGATGCAAAACTCGAATATAAATGCATAATGGAACGGTTGGCCAGAGATTTGAAATTACATAAAATGCGACCACAAGAATTAATAACGGTAAGAATTCTAGCATTATATCTCTATTACTAACAGAGAAACAATTGTTTTGAATATTTACTAACCAAAAAATTAAATATCCAGATTGTTCTGCCATCAAAAACAATAAAAAACGAAAAAATCTTGGAAACACTAATGGATCAAGCAAACTCTGGAATGTATCGGGTACAAGACTCGGATATAAGAGAATGCACTCAACGACTGCAGAAACAAGATTCTCGTTTCTCTGAATGGGAATCGTTTGATTGTAGCACTTAAATTGGATAGGTAATTAAATACATACTTGTTCCGACAATCAGAAAAAAAAAAAAAGTAAAAGAATTACAAGTTGTTTGTCAGTGGCGCAGCTGATGTGGCATATATATATATATATATATATTAAAGGATCAGCAACAATTTGTGACAAAAACAAGCTATGTATTCGTACAATTATCCTATTGTTTCCTTCCAATTGAAGATTTGAATTATTAATTTATTGACGAATTGATTATTTTCGTTTTGTTGTGTAATTTGCTGATTCCTCGAGATGTCTGATTTCCCATTTGAAAATGTCAGCTACGCCACTTGTTGATGTTTTTTATTAATTTTTATCAAATTGAAAATATTTAAAAAATGTACCGATATGAGTGTAACTTATAAGATAAAACTAAATAAATTTAAATCATTATTTGATAAGGTCATTTACCGCTATCGCCTGGGAACAAAATTGATTTTTGTTTTTTTTTTTGCCTGTGTGAATATTTTGAGACAATCTGTTAGAATCTCGATGCCTTGTTTGTTTATCTTTAGAATTTACGTTAATATCAGTTTCGTACAAGAAAGTAACAGTAACCTCGCCTGTAGGTTACAAGTAATGATAACTGTAATATGAATAAAGAAGTCCTAATACACAAAATGAACTCAGAATAATTTGAAACATCTAGTACAGACAAGTGAAAGCTCATGCAATTCGACGTAGCATTTTCTATACTGAGTCAATAAAACCATTGCAATTTGTAGATAAAACTAGTTACTAGTTATTTTGTTGTGTCACAAGACATCACTGGTTGTTGTTACAAAATATATTTCTTGTATCGAAACTGATTAAATTGAAATAATTGAATTTTATCAGTTGCCTACCTTTTATACCTAACCTCACAATAATTTTCTTTATATCAACCAAAAATTGATTTTGGATTATTATCAGAACTGAACTTCTCTTGATATAAATCTTAAATCAATCAATTCACCATTATCCAGATGTGTCCGTAAAATAGTTCCTTTTAATTCTATTACCCATTTGTTGGATAGGTACGTCATTTAATTTTAAGCGATTACTTTTTATTATAAATTATTCGTTTCGTTTATATGTAAATTATCGGCAGCAGGTTAAAGCGGACCTTATTTTTTAATTTCGTTAAGAGTACTATATATTATAATATAAATGTTTCAATTCTAAAAATATAATTAACTATCCCTTACATTAAGAGAATATAATAAAAAAATAAGTAAATGGTCAGAAAATAGTTTTAGAAT
Organism: Platypus cylindrus; assembly: GCA_949748235.1. Classification (NCBI taxonomy): domain Eukaryota; kingdom Metazoa; phylum Arthropoda; class Insecta; order Coleoptera; family Curculionidae; genus Platypus; species Platypus cylindrus. Next base: position 9,812,742 of record OX456494.1, read on the forward strand.
AGGCATATAATATGTTGATTTTTAATAATGTGTATCATTCTATATCTAAATGTATATTATGTGTTCGATATTATTAATAATTATTGTAATAATCTAGAGAAAGAAATATTAATATGAAACATAATATAAATATTCCTACATTATATTGTATATTTCCACGATAAATTTTCATTATATAATTTAGATAAACGGAAATAATTAATATTTTGATACCAAAAAGCTGCTGGATTCTAATATCGCTTAGAAGGTTGATTAGTTTGTAGAATTGGCGTGTTTGTTGAGTTTAATTTTTTTTCAAATTGTATTTATGTTTCAAATCATGTGCCAAACATTTGAAAAATAACAAGAAATCATCAATTTTGTGCATATTTATTTATCCGCAGCAAACATGCCTTTGCCCAGTTCATTTTTCAGTTAAAAAAATCTTATCAAGTATTTAATCCAGTGGTCTGTTTTTCTTAAAAGTAACCAGCAAGTATAATAATTTTTTTATATACATATCCAAAAATAAACAATGTACAATTTTTAGTTTAATGGATCTTTAGTGTTTTTTGGACAACATTTTGTCTACAGAACCATTGGTAATATTACTATTATTATTATTATGAATATATCATTATGTATCGTATTATCTATAAACACATATTTTACAGCACGTCACCTCAAAAATTAATGTTACATTAATTTAGAAAAAAAAAACAGTTATTGTTATCTAAGTATATATTTAAAATAATTCTATTATTCGTTCATATAATGTGTGTGTATTCTGTTTTAATTCTGCAAAAAATCTATTACAATGTTAAGTATGGGAAAATGCAAATAATTCTTTCTAAATGTATTTTAGAGATATTTTAACTATAATCATTTATCTACTTATCTGCTTCTTAGTGTAGAGATAAAAACGTTTTTTTTTTACAAGATTATAGTGAAAGAAAATATTATTTGCAGCTATCGACTTCGAAATTGTATTAAAACACAAAATTGGCATTGTAGTTAGTTTCTTGTTAGTATAACACACATACAAAGTAATCAATGAGACTATAATTAATTAATCCACTTGAGAAACTAGCTATTAAAAGCGTAAAATCATTTGTTGCAAGTACTACGTTTGAAAATGAAAATCTATTTTTTATCACAGATTACAGTTTTGAAATCTGTCATCCGATTTTATTTGCCAAGACTATTTGTAACGGCCACATTGATTTTGAATTTTGACCAATTGTTACGTCACTGACAAACCGACATACCTTTTTCACTTCAACTTATAGCAGTAACCTGAAACAGACGTCAAACAGAGATAATTTCTTCTCTGTTTGATTGTGAAAAATACCGCACTGAAAATAGAATTATTTTACGCGCCCCAAATAATTACTATTTAATTAAATTATACAATTTCGTTGTCTCAATAATGTACGTACGTATGCGCTTTGTTATCTCTATACATATATCACGCATCGGTAAATTAATTTTGTTTAAATTTAATGTTATTGGAATTTCATAACTTTCATTTCATATATACCAACCTATTAATCATTATACAACTTACAAATAAATTATAAAAAATAATTATTATTATATACTTTATTATATTAAATGTGAAAATTATCTAACTTTTTGAATATGTGAATGAATAACTCTTGTCTAGTGTGTTTAGTGTTTACTCAAAGCATACCCCTTAAATATCAAATTACTCTTTAAACTATATTAACAAATGTATGTATATGTGTAAGTTTATATAAACAAAATATTCCAATAAATCAATTTTAATTGCCGTGGATTTCATAGTGGTTATTTACAGTTTTGTGGTAAGTAATAATTGATTCAATTAGACGTATTTCAAGATTGATTTTACCGAAAAATGGTGTAATAAAGTCACAATTGAAATATGAAATTGTTTTGATCTATTTTATTAATGATATCAAGCAACTATTTCGTGTTTTAATCTAATTATTTGAGCTGCTATTTGTATCGATACAAATGTATGAGATCAATCAAGTCACCGTTGACTGTCACAATGAAACAAAGATGATTAGATAGTAATAGTAACAAAATCTAAATATAATTCCTATTTATTTTCCTTCAATTTTCGTATCTATTAACTGTTCTTAATTTCATTTTTACCAAACAAAGAACTATAGAACTCATCTTTCGCTTCATTTGACCATGTCAGGTTGTCTATTGGTGCCATGAAATTCACTAATTTACTATGAATGGCGTATCGTATTTTTCTGCCTTTCGTTGCCCTGGTATCAACTTTCGCTTTCATCTTATTTCTACAGTCCTGTAATTGAACCCATTGCCTACTTAGCTGTTCTGGATCGGTAATATCGGCTGATTTCACTTTAATTAATTCTCGAAGTAGTTGCTGGTAGAAGTCGGTGTCATCAAATATTTCCGGAATGTATTCTTCTGTCTATAAAATTCAACAATTAACACTTGTAGAGCAATCAATTATTTAAACACATGATACGAACCTCCTCAATCTTTTTTTCTCGACCCAATATTTCATAGCCGCCTCTGTTCAATTGCGTTCTTTTGATTAATTTTGGCATATTGTTTAAACTATATTCGATTTGATTGACTATTGACACTTGATTTTCAGTTTTTGTATTCGATAATCTACAATTTAAGGTAAGATCTTGAACATATTTTTAGTTAATCTAGTGAAGAAAATATTACTTAGTTTTTGTATTCCACTTGTTAATCAAATTATTTCGGTATGTTTTATATTTTTCATGAAACTCTGCGATTTCCGTGCTGTAGTCGTTTAGTTTTCTTTTCTTGGATGTTGTAACGTTGTCTTGATTGCTCTACATCATAAAATATAAAACAAAGAATGGCTACCATCCAAATTAGCATTCACTATAAAAGTCTCACCTCCAAATCATTCTCAGAATCACTTGGAATTTCTTCATTTTCATCCAATTCTTGCTGTTCCGCATTAACTGTATCCGGTAATTCGTTAACCAACAGACGTTGTAGTCGCATAAACTTTTCCAATAGATTTTCAACATTCTCGCTCGTTTCGGTTACTTTATTTTGAAAATCCACCATTTCAGTATTGCTTCGCATTTTTTCAAAATAACTTGAATCGGGCATTTTGTTAGCTGGTATTAACGCTTTCTGCATTTCTATTCGCATCTCCAATAAACTCTCCCAGATTTTGATTTGATTTTTAACAGCATTGCCTTTTTCGTGTTGCTGAGAGTTTTCGGTTTTTAATGTTATCACGTTTGCATTTTGTGTTATCTGTTTACCATTTTCATCATGATCACTGATAGATTGACTATCGTGTGATTCGCTCTCATAATCTTCTTCACCGGAATAGTTTTCATCACTTTCTATGTCATTATCAATACTGTCTTCTACCTCACTCTTATTAGTATCGGAATCGTCTTCATTTAAACGTTTTCGACTGCACTTGGTGCCTTCATATTTACGATCAATATCCGACAGTAAATTAACAGTGTTTCGTCGGAAACTACTCAATGTCTCCTCTTCATTTTCACTACTATCATCCTCGATGAAATTTTCAACTTTTGCAGTCGATTCATCATCGTCTGATAGATCTGCAGTTATTCCGGGATTTAGAATTTTCTCTATTTTACTCACAAAAGTGTCCGTTTGATTACCAGATTTCATTTTTTATATATTTAAATTTATTTAAATTAAAATTGTGATTAAAACAGCGAGACGATATCCGAAGACAGTAAGGTTATGTCATAGATAACTAACGTAAAAATGGGGTTATGTTTTGCCCACATACCCACATAGCTCATTTCAGATGTCAATGTGACATATAGTCACATTAGTTTGGTTAGGCCGCCATACATACACTAAAATATATCAGAAATCAAACTTTGATAATTGATTGGGTTATTTATTTTTTTTTTATAGTATGGCATACAGTTATTGTAAGAAAATTGTAAAAGTAGACTATTACTGTTAATTGTTACAACTTTAATGCAATTAACTAGTTTTTATAAAAATAACGTGGAAATAACTCTAAACTGGAAAGTTTTTTTATCGTTTATGCTTCTCCGAATTTAGTTCGGAGGAATTCCCCCCTTTCACCCCACCCTTAAGATATTTACCACAAGTTACTGCGAATAAAAAACATGTTGACAGATTTGCTTTATCGCTTTACCTGCTTCTACCCTACATTAGTTTAGTATCGCGGTTGCCTTTGCACGGTTAACATCTAGAGCGCGGGGAAAAAGTGAAGTGATTAATTTTTTCTTTTTTTTTTTTATAATCTTGGAAAAATACTTTAAATAATAATCCGTTTTTCGTTCCCGGTTGTATAAGTGCGCGAATAATTCTAAATCAATTAATTTTTAACAATTTGTGGTAGTGCGTGTAATCGTGCCGCGATATATTACGCATAATATTTAATAAATAATTATAGATTAATAAATTAAAATATACATAGTTTCGTGAAAAGAAATTAAATTTATTTAACTAGTGATATACTTAGACATAAACATTCGTATACGTAGTGATACGTATTACGTATAGTGTTTTTTTGTGAATTTATGTGCATGGCTATCTGGATTAATGGACGATGGGGCATCCATATAAATATCATGAGGTACAGTATATTTGTATTAATAGAATATTTTTTTCACCCTAGAAATATCTACTGTAAAAAAAACCTCAAGTGAAATTTTTTTGTTTTTCTTAGTTTTCAGGTAGTACCATACCAGTCTAACATGTGGGGTAAGTGATTTTAAACAAATTCTTTTAAGAATAGTCCAGCCCCGCATGCTATTCGTAATACGTATAATCATTTTGTAACGTATTTTAACGGTTACAACCGTTACAGTTTTTGATGAAGTTGCAAATTGCAATTATTTAATCTGATTGCTGTTAGAGGGCAGCTGTAAAAATTCTAATTATTTCGAAATAAAAATAGCTTTCAGTAAAATATGTGAAATAATTTTTATGCCAAGATCTGAAATATCATGATAATTTTGTACGATATCAGATAAATATCACAGAATTAGATATTCGGTGTTCAAAAATATTAATTTTAAAAATAGGAATTTTTCGTAGTCTATTTTAGTTTTCTTCTTTTTATATAATTGATAATACAGAAGCGAATAATGTTACATCGTTTATGAGCTCAAGATTTAAGCAAACAGAAAGCAAGTGGAACAACAAAAAATAAAGTTATTTCCACTAGATAGTGTGGACCACAGATAAGCGTTTCTGTATATCTCAGCCTGTAGATAATAAATAGATAGATTTGCTCTATCAACTACCATCTGTTCGGGTTGCTACAAATCAGTACAGTTCGTGTCTTCGAGCGTTAACATGTAAAACGGACCGGACAAAAAAGCGGAGTGATACTTTTTTTTTTGTAGTTATAATTTCGGAAAATACTTTAACTAACAATCTGTTTTTCATTCCCGGTTTTATAAGTGCGCGAATAATTCTAAATTAATTAATTATAAACATTCCGTGGTGGTGGTACGATGAAATGAAAGTGTCGCGATGGCTCTCTGGACTGGATTAATGGAGGATGGGGCATCCATATATATATAATGAGGTACAGTATATTTTTATTAATCGAATATTTTTTTCATCTTAGAAATATCTATTTTAAAAATATCTTAAAATAAGACCTCAAATAACAATTTTTTGTTTTTCTCAATTTTCAAATGGGTAAATGATTCTGCCCTTCATTCTAAATGAAGGGCAGCAACATAAATCTTGTACCCGAAAATGATAAAAATAGCTTCTCATCATTTCAAGAACATTTTTAACAAGTCATGTCAAAAAGATGACATGACATCTGAATATATTGATAGATACGGCGGAAGTCGTGGAAGATTCTTTTTAAAATTTTAATCAAATGCTAGTGAAAATCATCAGTCATGTGGGAAAAGAACATCCAATTGATGTAGAACTTACTGATAAAATTTATTGTAAATGTCAACGGTTATTTAAATTTATTCGTAGTTATAACAAGAATTAAATAATAATTTCTTGAAACTCTTTATCAGTATATTGATGATTAAATTGAACTTAACTATTGCCATTAGTTTATTTCAATATTTACTGTTTGGTTGGTTGCATAAATAATACAAAAAAAAAAAAACAATTAAAAATAACACTTTTGCCATTTTATTTTAAATGCATCAGAGTTTAGTCAAATTATTATTTTTTATTCTTTCCAGTCATCAAAGAGAAAGTAGAACAATTGGAAGGCATACCACCGGTACAGCAACGACTCGTTTATCAAGGAAAACAAATAAAGGAAAATATTTCAGTTGAAGAAGCGAAACTTACAGCCGGCGCAAAATTACATTTAGTTGTTGCACTACGTGGCGGTGGCGAACTGATCAGTACAATTTTCGAATATGAGTAAATTTGGCCAATGTGAAATATTAAATAAAATGTAATTCTGATAAAGTGAGTCAAAAAACAATTTCTATCCGCATATATAATTAATAGTCCATACAGAAACATGTAGTAGGATTGACACTTGAAATCTGTACGTTTTGCAAAAAAGCAGTCAAAGCATCCGGATCGGTTTGTTCGTATTCACACGATAAATCCAAATCTCGAAATTGCTTAATGTCCGCATTAGTCAGTTCTATTGTAGGTTCTGCCTCTTCTTCTATAACATTTTTCTTCACTTTATTCACTGTGTTAATTAGATGAAAATATGGCCCATTAGCAAACAAGGCCTGCGCTTCAGCATCGTCTTTACAAAAATCCTCCGGGATTTCGAATAAACTCGAATTATCGTCATCGTCATCAATTGATGATGACATTTGATTAGTATTGTTTGAATCCGCATAATTTATATTGGCTGATGCTTCATCGACAGCGGTTTCGTCATTAGTCAAATTACTCATATCGACATTTATTCCTAATGCGACTTTTTTCGCAGCTTCATCAATTTTTTGAAGGAAATTATCCAATGACGATGTTGAATCTTGTTTGAAACTGTATGGAGGCGCTATTGGCGGCTGAACTGGCGGAAGGTATTTATATGGCGATTCCCCTTCCAATTGACATGGATATGTCATATCTGAATCATATGCACTCGTATCTCCGCACACGATAAATGGAATTATCAGTCTATTAATACCTGAATTAATTTAAATTAGATAAGATGTGACAATTTTCAACATATGATTAAAAGATCAATTTTTACCTTGTAAAGTTGAAAAATCTTTATTCGATGCAACCAAATACGGAGCAAATAATTTCGGCTCAAAACCCTCTGGCGGAGAATAATGTTGACAAACAACAAATGCCTCAATACTCGAATGCCGTGAACTTTTCGGTTTGGCAACATGCACCTCTTGGAATAAAGTGGAAAGTTGATTAACTAGTAAATCGTTGTCTTTGCCACGGAAGATTTTCGAGACGAAAGTGCCGCCATCTTTGAGAACATTACAAGTGATAAGAAGAGCACCTAATTAAAGATACCCTGGTAGTAGCAATACTAGTAGAAAACAACGACAATTATACCTAATAGTAAATAATGTTGGATATAAATATCCATACAATGTAGTCCGGTGACATCTGGTGCTCCATCACAAATAACCAAATCCGCTTTTTCTCCTTTGAAATGACTGATAATCTGTTGGGCAGTTGCATAACTTGTTATGTCACCTTGTATTTGTATTACACCTGGTAACGGTGACATCGGCTAGAAAAAATTATGTCTTGAATAACTTACATGAATAATAACGGGTAAACATGTATTTTAGCCGGCGAAACTAACGTAAGAACAAAACTAAATGTTTTAATTAGGATAAAATCACATTGAACAATCACAATCTCCTTCTGGTGACTGACATCGACGACTAAAATACATATTGTTCACCAACGAATGAAATGAATTCGGTCTTATCAAGTACCTGTACATCGACTGCAACAATTTTAACATCTTCATTTTTCTTTGGATTTTCTTTAGGTTTACAATTACTTTTACTAGTGCTAGTAGATTCACATGCTTCTGTGTAGAACAAATGGGTGGGTTCTCGAATATCAATTTTCTGATTCAAATATAATCGACGTGATAGTACTTGAGACCAACTGCCTGGTGCTGCACATAAATCCACAGCTTTTGTAACTCCATCGAATATATTAAATTTCTCATCGATTTGTAATAGTTTGAAGGCACTCCGTGCACGCCAGCCTTGTTCTTTTGCTTTGCGGTAATAAATATCCCGTTTATCTTTTGATGTTTTACCCATTATTTAGAGAACGAGAAAAGAAACGTATATTTTTAAACTATTAAAATAATAATTTAATAGTTGACGTTTTCTATAATTTTGTTGGCTATGAAAAATATCTTCTACGTTTAAAAGTGTGACAACGAAATGTCAACATAAAATCATAATAAGCAACCACAGAACAACAGTTCTGTGATATAACCTCAAAAAATAGTAAATATCATTAACTTTAACGGTTACCATTTGAAAATATTGGGAAATTTTATAATTTAGTATAATTAGTTTTACTATTAGTCATATTCTGTTATAATTACAGATGATTGACTACAGTTAAGGTAAGGTATCTTTCCAAATTATTTTATTTATTGATTTTAAAATTAAAGAGCATAGGAATTTTTATATACATTACAATCTTTATAAATTAATACTAAATTAATATTGTTTCTAGAGAATTTATCACAGCCACCATAATAACTTGTTTTAGTTACAACCAAATTAAGTCCACATCAAATTCTATTGTTTCGTTTTAGGATTTACATTCAAAATATCTCTTGCTACTAATTTATTTTCTTCAGTTTCGACTGGTTTTATACTGGTTTTACTGCCATTTTGTTCAAGGTTTTCCTTTGGATTCTCTGGTTTTGGAATGCTTAGTCTGGAAACGTTTTTTAAATTGTTATTTGTTTTACCTAAATTTAGAAATAGAGGTGCAGTTAGATTTTTCTTTTTACCAAAACTCTCTGCCGTCTTTTTTGTTTCATTTGTTTTGTTATTAGAAGAGAAAATTGACACACTAGCTGTTGATACCATATCAATTTTTACTGGTTGATCTATTTTCAAACTATTTTTCGCATTATTATCTATTTTTAAACTATCTTTAACGGTTTTTTCTACTAGTTTACCACTATCAGTGTGTTGAGTTGTATTTATTTTCTTGTCTTTTAAAATCACATCATTTTTCAAATCGGCAACAATTTTCTCGTTTTCCTTTACATCGCCGCTAAGTTTTTCAATAGCTTTCAATGCAATACTTTCAATACGCTTAACAGCTTTCAGTTTTTCTTCATTGACTTTTTGTTTCTGTTGTTCCTCGAATACTTCGATGAGTTTTCGTTGTTGTTTAACAATTTCCTCTTGCACCTTGTTTTGCTTTTTTATTGTTTCGAATAGAATTTGGTGTTCTTCTGAATGGTGCTGTTGATCGGGGATATATTGTAGTTGCGGTTTGCTTGGTTCGGTTTGTCTAATATCGACTTGTTGTGGCGCTATTTTATCATTAGTGATAGTAACGATGTGTGCCTTAAGTTCGGAGTTGTGACTTAACAGTTTCTGACTTTGATTTAACAATTTTGTAGACTTTGTTTCGATGATCGTCGCTACCTTTTCCTGGCGCTCTATTTCATTACTTTTCATTTTCTTCTTATCTGGTTCGATTTCCACAAGTTCCATAGGTTCGGGTGGTTCATGTCTGACATCAGAATTTTCAGTTACCTTCCGAATACCTGCATCGATTACTTTAGTTTTATTTTCCACATGTTTCGAATTGCCATGCACATGTTTTGGATTACTGATTTTCACCAGCTCAAGTTGTTCACTGACAAGATTCTCGACAACTGGCGTCGAATCAATTTTTTCCAATCGATGCAAATTATCATACGTTCCTAAAATCATAAGTAAAAATCCAATGGTAAAAATCATTTTGGCCAGCAGTCTTTCATTCGTATTCTTTTGCGACGCTTGCATAAACGAAAGTACCGGAAATAGAATACATACAACAATTCCAATAGTTGATCCAACTAAACCTAGTACTAATTCAATATTTGGTATTAGAATTCCAACAACTAACGATATAAATATGATACATAGAGTGATGCCCTTGAATCGTCCTTCGGGAATGTAATAATTTGTATTGGCACCGCCTTCATGGTGCAGCGTCAATCCTTCCTTGTAGATTAACGAATGCATGCTGGCACGACATGGAAATATTACTAATGGAAAACTAAACGCAACGGATAAAATAAAACCAAGTTTGATAACGTTAGTCAATATAGACGGTGTGAAACTTAATAGAATATTGCCAGTGAAGTTTTTATGGGCAAATCCCACGTAGCCGAAAAAACCAACGCAACAATAGACTAGTGTACACATATTAACAGCGTTCCTAACGACTTGATTCATTTTATCTAACGATGGATTATTCGCTACTTGATATATTTCGAATAACTGCGTCTGACATGATAAAGCCATCGAAAATATTGGTAGACATTGTATTATGCCGGCAGGCCTCCATAAATGTACGGTAGCCGTCCAGTTACTGTGAAACAGCTGAGGCAAGGCTTTTACAAATACTTTTAGTACAAGACAAAAGTAAAATCCAATTGTTACTTTTGAAACACCATTTAAACTTTTTACATCACGTAACAATCCTAGTGGTAGAATAAAAAATAGTGCCAAAGCCATTAGGATACTTGTTCGCATTGTATTCGTTGCATTTCGTCCGGTTAGTTCTGTAACTAATTCTGGTCCTAGATCGCCCATTACAACAAAAAATGCAATACAAGTACCAATAAGGAATCCAATTAAACCAATTTCAAGTGCCAGTTTTGCGTACACTCCAAATATATGGTACGCCAGGTTTTCGAATGTTTTACGTCGTGTAATAATTGCTGATTTTATTAAAAAATGGCAACACAGTCTTGTTAATAAATTGCTGAATAATATCATTAAAATTGCCAAGATAATTCCGGATTGTCTAAAACAATATGGCATTGCTAAAATGCTTACACCAATAATACTGTTTGCCAACGTCACAACGTATCCACTATGATAATCCATTTTTGTATATTTTTATTTAAAATTTAAGTTATTTGCAAATAGATTATTATCTGTTTGTAAAGATTTTTTTTCAACATTTAAATATTTTTAATTATAAATTGTGTGTTAAAATTTAACCTTCAACTTTCAAATGTTTACTTACCTTAGAATTTGTAGTGACATCTATCAGATGTTGGTGTAATCTATATTTATGATTTCCTGTGATCTCAAAATTTGGAAAATTAAAAAAGCAATTAAATATTTTCACTAGAAAGACCGTCCTCTAGTGTAATAGGCAAAAACATAAAATATGTTTGCTAAGTAATATCATAATTACTGATAGTTTGATAAATATAATTTACTATTTATGCAACTAACAATACATGAGCCGCACCCCAAAGGACAAATTACACCCATTAAATAAAATGACCGGCAGACTTTTTATTACTTTTTATTTATTTTATTATTAAGAATCAATTTTTTTGTCGACACATAAACTTTTATTTTCAGGATTATAATCTAAAATACTCTGTAAAATAAAAAGCAATTCTCAAATAAAGATGAATGTTATATTCAATTTCATTCCATTCTTTTTATTAGTCTTCTAATGTATGTTTTTATTCTGTTCATCGTTTTTTTTTTTTTTTTTTTTTTTTAATAGTACGGTGAAAAATCTTGATCGTTCTTAAATGGTTTGCTCTTATCTCTTCTCTCCCAATCGAAATATTTCCAATTGTATATAATAAATCCTGTTTATTAATAAATCACTTCATAAACAGTAGCTTTTTTATCTCCTGAGCCCGTAACAATGTATTTGTCATCCGTTGAAATGTCACAACTTAATACACTCGATGATTCTTTGGACTGAAAAATATATTTAATTGTAATTATGATTGGCAAAAATGGTAAATTAAATATATTTACTTTTACCTGCAAAATACTGGCGCCATAAGGTGTCCGCCAAGTATTTAATATATTATCTTTACCAGTTGATACGAACCATTTGCCGCAACTAGCAAATCTTAAACTTAGTACGCAGCTTTCATGTAGATTTAATTGATATTTATCTGGTTTATATGCGTGAAGTACCTTGTACGAAAAAAGAAAAAATATTGAATTATTTATAAATAAGGCATAAAAGAAAATTTCATTTGTGTTTACTTCTACATGGGAATTTTCCATTCCAACAGCTAACCAATCACCAATAGGACAATAACCCAATGAAAATATTTGTGAAGTAAAATCGTGTTGTTGCAATTGTTTACCCTCTCTAAGATCCCAACTTCGTACGGTATTATCCAGTCCTCCAGTCCATAATTTCGTTCCATCTGAACTTATATCTATACATGATGCTCCGTCAGTATGACCCTGAATTAAAAACAAAAAAAAAAGGGTCGTATCGTGTATGATTTTGTTTTAAATTATGATTACCTGAAATTGTCTAACTAAAATTTGATTATGTAAGTCCCAAACTGCTATATGGCCATCGGAACAACAACTGAAACACACTTTTGAGTCCGGACTAATTGCTAAAGCGTAACATGCCGGCGCCGTTGATGTTAGTTCGGCTTTAATTCGGGGCGTTAAGCCTGATAAATCCCAAATTGATAAATTCGATGCCTCACCACCAACAATCAATGTTCGACCATCTGGTAATAATTTAACTGAACGAATGTAATTATCTCGTTGCTAAAAATTAATTGCATTTTTAATTCTTCAAATAGATCATCATTTCTATTAAATAAATAAAGCAGAAATGTCCAATTATTATTTACTAACCAAACAATCTAACTGACTAATAGGCCCCTTACTACTGGACTGCGTAATATCCCACATTTTAACACAGCCCTTTCCACCTGTATAAACAAATTTCGTAGGATTCGAAATGGTAACTGCACAAACAACTTCGCCATGATTCAATGTGTTTATTTGTCGCGCATGTCGTGGAATATCTGGTCCCGTTAGAGCATCAGCTGGAAATGGTACGGGTTGCAATGTTCCATCTGGATTGACAAAAAAGGAATAGGCACTGAAAATAGCAGAAAAACACATCACATTAAATGACCATAAAAATGAATGCGAATATCACACATACGGTTTTCCACCAGGTCCACCACCAATACCACCATTTGTTGCCAATGCACTGGATCGACTCTGCGAATGTGTGTCATAGATGCTGGGCAATCCTTGTGGTGGTGGTCGAGCATAAGGTGATGATTGAGCGGCCGCCGCATAACTAGCAGCTGCAGCTGCGGCAGCCAATTGATGCTCTGGCGTTCTAGAGGATCCCAGTCCAGCGTAGGGAGGATATGCTGCTAGTGGTCCACTTGGTGCTGTTTTCGATATGGTAGAAACACCTCCACCGCCACCCACTCCACCACTTAGATTTGGTGTTGATGAACGTGGTTTCGATCCCGGTGTTAACGGTTTCTCATCTTTAATTTTAAGTGAGGGTGTGCTTCGTGACGACGACGAACCGCTCCGACTTGGCGGCCGTTCTTTCATTTTATCACCATTAGAACTACTACCATTTTCTCTAATATCACTCGAATTTCTTAATGATAAATGATCACCGTTTGTGTGTGGCGATGGTGCTTCCTATGGGCAATAAAAAAAAAAAAAATGGCATAAAAAGCGGGAAAATTTTAGATTTAGCGAATGTTTCTTTCTTACTTCGTTTGCAACATCAACGACTAAATCTTGATCACTTTTCTCCCCGTCACTGTCCTGCAATCAAAAGAATTAATGCCATAAACAAAAAAAAAAAAAAAGGAAAATCGATTAGATTTAAGTAATTAATATTTACAGACTATGCGAAAACTCCCAATATATTTCTAATATATTATTATATCGTCATTCGGTCGATGAGCGTTTACCCACAAAGTTTCTACCCCGTTATGTTGGTTGCTTGTCGTTTCGCCCCAAACTAATCCCCCATTACGTCTGTTATTTTAAACCCTAAGGGCTAACGGATTAATATTTCCAATTTCCAAACCGTTGAATATCAACCTTCAGTCAATAATGGGTCATGTAAGGGTGCATTCACGTTGTGATTATACGACGATAAACGTCGTATAATCACATTTCTTTTTCACGTTTTACTTTTCTTTTTTTGTTTAACTTATTGTTTCGAAATCTCAAATTTCATCTACTTTTTTCCCCGCGCATCGTTGCCAAATCACTTTTTGTATATGATAAAATTTTGAACCATTTTGGGACTTACTAGTACATCCGATTTTTTTCTGATAGAACAGAATGTACGAATAAGTCTATTTCCCGTTATTATTCACTTACCGGTCCTAATTTCTCATCTTTTCGCCTTTTCACTTGTTGTTCGATATCTGGCGATATTCGTGGTCTATATTTATCTCTGTCTCCAGGTGACAGTGAATTCTGCAAAAAAGATTTCAATTTTAACATAACACGTAAGTTTGTTACTAGTCTATAGGAAATATAGACTAGAAAATGTTGCCATAAACAACAATAACAACAAAATGGAATACTAACATATCTCCCTCTTACCAGTCTTTCATCTGAAGTATTCGTACTGTTCGGTCGTTTCAAATCGTCCGCATTACGTGGCTGATGCAAATCGGCCGGTTTCAATAACTGATGGCCGGCGGCGGCGGCGCCTGAAGCTATCGCCGCTGGATGTGGTGCAGCGCCTGGTGGCAATCCACCACCAAATCCCAATAGACCGGCAGCTGCCGCTGCCGAACCCATACCGGGTAGGCCTGGATGTGGTCCAATTGGTAAACCAGCTGGTGTACCGGCATGTGGCATTTGTTGGGCATGAATCTGTTGCTGATATTCAATTTATTATTAAAATTCATGTTCATTATGGATTTTTTTCTAGATGAAAATCTTAGCTATAATAGTCATTTCATGAGATTTTAAAAGTGGTAAATCAGTGTGCACCGCCTACTATTCGATTAACTAGATATGATTTCTAACTATACATGTTTTAAACAAATCTAAATTTAAATAAACAAATAGCTAAATTACAGACAAAATAACAATACATGCAACAACAATAACAAAACAGAATATAATTCAAGCAAAATTATTTTGCTAAAAAGAAGATCGAATATAGAGGAATAGAAAATAAAATCATTTATTTTTAATTGGATCATTTTATAAATTCTACGTGTGAGAATCGTATAAATTCAAAATCTCTACTGGTATACTATAATATTCAAAATTAAAACTTCCATAGCTACGAGTATCTACATTCTAATAACCTTTCTAACTTGATGAGGGTAAATAAAAGTTAATTGACTTTTGCTACCCTTTTTCTTAATTCATATCGTTTAAATAACACAATACCTACTAATTGTCTTTTTAATAATTTTAATTACTTACAAGCAACTGTTGAAGACCCTGTTGTTGCTGTTGCTGGAACAACAACCGAATTATTAATTACACAAGAAAATACATAGTACACAGTTGTACATACCTACGTTATATAACTACATTACTTATTATGTGAATGCAATAAATTACTTATAGTTCCGTGTATTAAACCCTAAAGAGAGAGAAAAGAGACAACCACCTCTCCTGCCCTCTTGTGTAGTATCCTATGTATAGATAATAATCTCCATCTATCTAATCTCTAACTAAATAGGACGGGACAACCATCACCAAAATCATTAATATTTTGTATATACACGTTTATTTTACGTTTTGGACCAAAATAATAAGGAATTTATCAGTTAGAGATGATCGTATTGGATAATATGAGTACCTATACACATACTCATTAATAGTTATAAGTATTTTCGTTTGAAATGAAAATACCAAACATCCACAACTGAAACTTACCCCAATGATCGCATTCAATTCGGTCATTGTAACTTGTTTTGCACGTTCCACAGCGGCGGCAACTTGTTGTTGATGTTCCTGCCCTAAATATGGCCCCAATTGAGCTATGATTGTATTTAGACGTTTCGCTATTTCAGTCTGAAAAAATGTTATTTGCTATTTTTATTTATTTTATTTTTTTTGTTTCCGGTAAAAACGAATTAGATTTACCTGCTTGTGCATTTCCACATTAAGGCCATATGACATTTCGTAGTACTGAAACAGGCACAATAAAATTATATTTTTTAAAAAATATATTTTTTAGCAAAAAAAATCTACGCTAATCAAAATTTATGTATATCTAATCCATCTCTATTCCCTCCCCATCCTCCGCCTATTCCAGCACCCCTTTCCCAAAAACTCCACATCACCCTCCCCGCTCCTCTCACTCCACATTCTAACCAGAACGAACGCTCAGCTCAGTTACAGGCGAATCCATTTGGATTCTGATCTTCGCTCTTTTTGTGTTCTCTTCTCGCTATTGAATTGAACCACCTCTATACATCACCTTCATCCCCCTTTCCCCCGACCCTTTGGTATGTGTATGTTTGTCTCTCGGGAAACGTCGCGATGATGGTGGACGTCATCGGCGACAACAGTGACACAAACACTAGCTGCGCAAATCATACAAATAAAGAGAGAGAAAGAGAATAGATGGATAAAGAGGGTGTAAATACCACTTCTCCAGATCCATCCATATAGTTGCGCTCTTGAATTTGTTCTCAATCTATCTCTCTCTTTCGGTTGCCTCTTTTTCCGTTCCTTCTCCTCCTCCATCACTACCACCACCACCACCACCACCACCATCTACGACTGTGTCACCCAAAATCCGATTAGCAACTCGAAGCAATTATACGGGTATAGTTTGTGCCATTTGG
This sequence comes from Platypus cylindrus, assembly GCA_949748235.1. NCBI lineage: Eukaryota > Metazoa > Arthropoda > Insecta > Coleoptera > Curculionidae > Platypus > Platypus cylindrus. The sequence continues at coordinate 9,829,492 of OX456494.1, forward strand.
GAATCAATCAATTATTATTATTATTATTATTTTGAGAGTTTTAGTAGGAGATAATTATTTTATGAAAATTTTATATAGGAAAAATAATAGTCGAGTAAAATGGGGAAAATTAACGCAAATGAATGAAATTCTGATGGAATTAGAACTTGATTATTTTCAATTTGCGCCTAATCTCTTATAATCACGGATTATTTGTCCGTTAATCAAATATAGGCATTTGTTTTTTATTACAATAAACAAAAATCAAGTAATCTTTTAACTTCGAAAAAAAAAAAAAAGAACACGACACTGTTCCTCGATTAAATTTCAAAGAACCAATGAAAAGAATTTATTGTAATGACATAACACCCCATCATCAATGAATGACATTCGCTGATAACAATGGCAATAAAAAAAAAAAAAAATTAAGAACAGCGAAATAAATTGCATAATAATTGGTAGGATCTCGGAGTGTTTCTTCTTCCTTTCGCCGTTTTTTTTTTCTCTTTCCTTTTGTTTTTTTTTAATTTACTTTGTTATAATTAACATTTATTTTTTAATAGTGAAAGATGTAATCGTGACATGCAAATTACACGCACACATACACACACACAAACGTAATTTCCAAGACTGACTGACTACTTACCATGACGTAATGCCGTTGCATTTCGGTTTTCTCGCTGGCCAATTTTTCACACTCTAGTTTTAATCTGTATATGAAAATAAAAAAAATTATATAAATTAAATAATTATTTAGAAAACATTCAAGTTTTATTCAGAAAGTTTTCTTTTCTAAAATTTCTTCAGCAAAACATATTGACATAATCGTAGGTATGCAACCAGGCATACACATTCATAATATCAAATAAGGAGTTTTACAAGGTAAGTCCAGTGATGTAAATTTTAATGTTTTACCACAGAACAGTTTTGTGGTTTTCTGATAATTATTAATCAATACGTATCATCTGTAGATAATATTTGGTACTACCTAGATTATTTCGTAGATACCAATATATACAATTAAATTATACTTACGTGTGGTACTGTGTTTGGAGAAAATTAAATTCTTCTTTTATCCTCTCCAGCGTATCTACAATTGTGAATTTAATTTGACCACCTTGAGGAGGAGGACCCTGAAAACAACAGGTTTCACTCTTATTTGAGATAATCAAATTTTCTAGGCTAACCAATTTTGGATTTATTTGCCACAAATAATAATAGTAATAATTGTGGCTGTTTATTAGAGGTATTCATTGCATTACAGGGAAAACTTTATTTATGATCCTCAAATTTGATTATATAAATTCAGTTAGTTAAGAATATAATCTTCTATTTTTTAAGAAAGTAGTTGCACAAATCCTTCGAAAAAAATCTCCATTCCCATTCTTTTCTTCCTATTCAATTTGTTTGTTTTAATAATATTTCTATAGGCAATCTTGTAAAACCGACAAAGCAATAAACTGTAACCTCAACCCAGCCCTCGATCATCATCGTCATCATAATCAAAAGGAGGAGGTAGGAGGAGGAATAGAAAACAGGAGATAGAGAGATACTACTATAGCTAGTGGAGGAGAAAGAAGAGGAAGCGGTGTCAGTGGTGGTATAGTAGTAGTAGTGGTGGTGGTGGTGGTGGTGGAGGAATGAGGAGGAGAAGGTGCTGGAAGATCAATAAAACCTTAACCGGTCCCCGACCTTTTTTTGTTACACATAATATTTTTCCTCTGCTGCTGCTGCTGCTGCTGCAAGGGCTCTACGGGTGACTCCTCTCTCTGCTCTCTATCTCTCCGATCTCTATCTGTGCATGTACATATATTGATACAGAGCGGTAATGGGCGGAGAGAGGGTTAAAGAGGGTGTGTGGGGGGACCACACCACACATAGAACAAACGACGGATAAATATGTACACATCAGAGAGAACGAATAGAAGTGGCTCAAAAAGCTCTGTCATATCCTGACATACTATAACAAAATGAATAATAATAATAATAATAATAATGATTATTATTATTATTAGAGATTAGATAGACACATCAAGCGTTTTAATAACCGATTTTCAATGGGTTAATACAACTGGAAGAAAATGGTTGAGAGAGAGGGAGAATTGAAGGGGGGAGAATATAAAGAGAGAATCACGATGATGATCATCATGATAATAAAAACGAGAATATAGATACTTGTGTAATGACCCACCCCGAGAAGATGTTACTATTGATATTTTATTATTAGTATTAAGTAGGGACGTACGATTCATATCGATAGTCGATATTTCAAAACACCGCCCGTCCCTAGTAATGCACCGAAATAATCGACAAAAAAAAAACCAAATGCAAATAGCATCGCGGTAGGCTGGAATTGCAAATGGTTTTTCGCTCGCCCACGTCATTTTATGGTTATCGTATTCGGTAATAATAAATGTTTAATAATACGAGGAATCGACGAATTAATCATTATTGATTGATGGAAATTAATAGTGGCAATTAGAAAATATGCTACTAAAACGAGCGGATAATGGGGACGCCATATTTTTATTATACGTCATTCATTAACGGTAGTACAATAGCCAACTTGATATGATAACTATTTTGTGAATTTTACTGAATAAGAACCGAAATTTTGAAGGATTTATCAAAAATTGATAACAAAACTAGAATCGTAACATGATTCTTAAAATACCATTTTAAAATTATTCGATTTAAAGCCGTATCAAACGTAATTTTTCCCTTTTTTAAACATTAAAACAATTAATAATTCAATTGCAACGTATTTATGAAGGAACCATTGGAAAAAAAATCGATATCATCGCAACCTACTCACACACACACACACGTACAAAACATATAAATATTTTATAATTTCGTATATTCATATTGTATAATTCCTCTTTGTTATTTTGTACATGTTTTTATTTAGCTTTTAATTGAATTTAATGAAAAATTGCATAAATAAATAATAATAACTCCAATCCAATACGGTGCATGTATAAAATGCACATTATTCTACATAGTCAATTTTATTTATTACTTTTCGAAGCTTTTATTAAAATTAATGCGGAAAACAAAAAAAAAAAAATTCAGAATGCAAGTTCATTGTTAGTAACACCGTTTTGGTGACAGAATATTTAATTATAATAATTTATAAATAATAATCGTTCTCTAAATAATTTTAAGAAAATTTACAATTTTCATTTTTTTTTTGGAAAAATTTTCTCCTCTCCGCCACTGCTCAAACAACAAAAATGACACGAACAAAAAGTACACAATAATAAAAAGGCAATCGTTTCCTCGCTCCGTCGCTATTCTTCTCATCAATCGTGTTTATCCGAAACACATGACCGACCGTGCCCGTATGCATCTGTATGTATGTGTGTGTGTATGTGTACATACATACGTCGTTGTAATGTAACACGATATCAAAGGGCAACAGTAGCGGCTCGTCAATTTTGTATATACAATGTATTTTTAATGAATCGAATTAATAATTTACCGGATTTTAATGTATGTGCGAGTGATAAATTGAAAATGAATCAATAGAAAAGGAAATCGATACGAAAAAAATACATTTCTTAGCAGCAATAATTGATTTTTGAATTAAATTCTCGTTTATTGTATATTTTCCAGAAAATTTATATAGAACAAACCAACCAATAAATTAGTAACACATAATAAACAGATCAAGGCAGCTCTGGATATTGGCCAAAAGAAATATTGTACATTTTCGACGAGCAATAAACGGGATATTTTAAGGAGTTTTTAACGGGTGTCAATAAATTTTAATTGGTCTAACGCAGTGGGCGTTTATGAGCCCATATTACAAGGTGAACCCATCAGAGAACAAGAGCAGATCATTTTCGATCGAAAAAATATCATAAATCAAAAACAAAAATCTACATAAATAAAGTTACCGTTGTGTTCTATTGTTCTATTAACAATTGCTTCGAATTAGGACACACTTTAGAATTCCATATATAAAACCGAATATTATAATAATAGTAATTTTATATAGAAGGTATTGTTATGAGTAGGACCGCATAGGTCAATAATACGTATAGTATAATAATGAATAGAATTTTTAACACCTTTTTCTTTAATAATAGTTAGAGGACGCAGGTAAAATTTCTTTGAATAAAGAAAAATTTCTGTTATTAAATTCCTACGTCGATAGATAATGTCTAAACATCTTGTGTAATATCCGATATTTAATTGGAATAAGAAGAGATTTTTTATCTTAACTATTACCTTAAACTATAATCCGGCAATGACAGCCGGTGTATATTAAAAAGTAGTTTCATTATTGATGAAATTCTGAATTTAATAACCATTCCACACTTTTACAGTTCAATTTACACAATTTACAGCCCGAATTTTAGCAAAATTTTGCCAAAAACTGATTTTTTCAAATAACTCCAATGTCAGTTTAATAATAATTTTTATCCCAGTAGGCCATGGATAAAAACTGACTTGACTTGACAATGATGTCAGTAGAAAATCATAAATCTGCAATTTTCTTGTTTGCTGATTTATTTATTTGCCTTTTATCCATTAGTCCCTAGTTACACGAAAATAAAGACCAGAAATTAACGGATCCGACTTCCTATAGCGTTGACCTTGAATTCGCTAATTGCTGCTCATTAGACAAATATCTAAAGCCTAATTTACATAGTAGAAGTCAATAGCCTGTATAATAAAAACAAATAGCATGCTTTAATAATTTGAACGCCACAACTAATTAGACGATGAGAAATAAAAAAACATAAACACTGTTTTACTAATGACTACTAATAATAATTAATATCTCACGATGTTTTTCGTTTTACGTATTTTGAAGCAGTGACAATAACCTAAAATTCCAACAAATTTTCCCAAACAATAGAAATTGTTTGTATTTACCCTTGTTTATTATAATTATAAGAAAATACTTCCTGGCAAGCAACAATAAACAAAACTACAATAATTATTTATACAATTATGATTGTAATACATTCACTTACCGTTTTAAACATTGTTTAATTGATGACAATAGTTTTCAATTTTTCCACCGTATTATTCATTTGCAATCGACTTTCTATCGCGAAACACTAGAATGATCGGTAATAAATTAAAGAAATAAAAACGTCTAGTTGAAAAATCAAAACTTTTTTACAACACAAAAGAAAAACAATCAAGGGAAAAACTAGCAAACTGCATTAGATACATATGAATCTTCGTCTAATTTTTGTACACAATTTTTACATTAATAATACAGAATAATACACTATTTATTAATATGTATTGTCTTAATTAAATAACAATTAACAATTTTCGATTCATCGCATCGCGTCGCTTTTGATAAAAAAGACGCCTTGTTGCAATCGGAGAGAAAAAAAAAGGCGATAAAAAATTACCGACAACTGAAACGATATTAAAATAAAGGTGAGCACCATACAAAGTGAAAGCCGATGTTGTCATACGTTTTATGAGAAAAGTCCTTATATGGTGAAGAAATGATTGATTTATGAAACTTCTGTTTATTATCATTATTATTATTACACTTTTGTATTGATTGAGTACTGATAAAAAAAATATCTATACGATCAACCTCTAATAACTAAAGTCTTTCAACCATTTAAAACTGAAATCTAATACAATCAAGGCAAACGTTATTTGAATTTTTTTGTTTAAAATAAATATTTCTTTATTAATCCGATCTGTGAATAATGACGAAGAACGTTGTTATTTGACAACATTGCCACAATCCCACACAATTTTGAGTGATTGAAGAGCGTGCGCTTTGACACTATAAAAGCCGGTAGATGCACTGTCGACATCTGTTTTATTTGCAACAAATTATGTTGTTGTATTTCTCTATGAGTAGAGTAACTGTAATAAATATTTAAAAACTAGTAATAATCAGACAAATCTAGAAAAAAATATAAATTAATTTTTTAAACAAATTTTCTTCTTTTGTCTTTACAGAGCAACTGTTGTTGTGTGCTTTTGATTTAAATTCTTGATTAAATAAAATTCCTAGAATTAAAATTGCATGCTATTTTTACATGAATCTTTACATTTCATTATCATAATGTTGGCAAGTTCAAGAGGGCGTTATTTTGTTTCTACAATGTCACTCTGACTCAGATAAAAATATTTAATTAAACTAATACATACTTGAATATTGTCGTAAATACGATCAGTTTATCGGTGAAAAACTCAGACTGCATATTTTTATTACGTATAATTCCTGCTTATTTTTACTTTTCAGTTAACAATGGAATTAATGATATTTAATTCGAAAGACAAAAAATTTACAGCAAGAATATTTATTTATTAAGCAACATCAATTTGATATAAGCCAAACAATTAACATCAATTCTACTAAAAATAAGAGGAACAAATTCATCACTAAAACTATAATTCTAATCGATATTTAGTCAGCCGGTTGATTAAAAATTTAAAACAGTTAAACTAATAGCACCTTTTTGATGATTAATTATCTAAATAGAACATTCTATCACATGATAGAATAGTCGATTTCTTCTACTTATTAAACACAAAAAAAAGAAAAAATACTGACTGAATTACGACTACATATTTAATAATAATAATAACTTATAAAATGATAGAAAGCTCGTGGCAAGAATCCTGAGTGACAACAAAGTGTATCTTTAACTACAATAATAATAATAAATCTAGTAGCTGCTTGTTTTACACAAATAAATGCCTAACAGTATGGACTATATACTACAGAACCATTTGACGCTTAAAATGCGTCAAAAATACTTTTAATCCTCGTATGGTGGCAGACCGAATAACTCAGGTTTGAAATCTTCTAATGATTTTAATACTAGTGTAGATAGTTTCCGTTGCTCTTCTTTCACATCGTCTTCGGGTATTAAAACTGCTTGCATACCAGCAGCTATAGCACCACGAATACCATTCGGCGCATCCTCCATTACCAACACCTGAATATACATATATAAAAGTAATTTATATTGGCTATCATTAGCTGATATTGTTTAATTCAATTTTTTTCTAAAGAATCGTTTATTTTTTGTACCTGAGAAGGATCGGGATTGTCTTGGAAGCGTGAGGCACAGACCAAGAAAATATCCGGAGCTGGTTTGCCATGTTTCACCTCCGGATCGGTAGTGCCACACACAATATGATCGAATAGCTTAAATAATTCCTTATATTTTCTTGTTTTAATATTATAAGTAAACTGGGACGATGACGTGGCAATCGCAATTGGAATGTTGTGGCTGTATAAATGTTTAATTAACTTTTCAGCACCTGGCAACCATAAAAAAAAAAGAAATCAATAAAACACATATCGATTTTAGAGTTAAAAATAGATGAGTTCCAACCTGGCATCAACATTAAATACTGCATTTCTTCTTCAATTCCTTGATAATACTGTCTGATGAATTCTTCCGGTGTAATATCAATATTAAGCTCAGTAAGGAATATTCTGGTAGTATCCGCTTCGGGTGTACCAAGAATTTTTGCCTTAACATTTTCGGTGTATTGTTTACCATAGCGTTTAGCGATACGCCCCAGAATAGTCTCGTAAATCGATTCGGATTCTAAATATGTATAAAAACATTAGATATAGCGATCTATCACTGTTGGTTTTGATATCAATAAAGAAATAGATTAAAAATGAATCGAAGCGCGAGAAAATTCTATTAGAAAGTGAAATTATCTTTTAACTATTTTATAATCATTATTAGAATATAAAAATTGGCCAACAACCAAATATTTAACCGGCAAAAACTGGTAAAGCAGTAAGGAAATCTGCTTAAAGAATTGTTGGCAGCTGACAGCAATCCGTGATATCAGAGTTTATAAATAAAAATAAATCAGGACACCCAAATATTATAAGGGCGAAAATCAAAAAATAAAATAAAAAAATGCACAGGCCACTTTGGCATGTTATTAGATAAATAAATTAAATTATTCTTACCAATAATGGTACCATCCAGATCAAAAATAACGTGGGTAACTTTATCGAACTTCATTTTTAATTACTTTAATTTATACTTCTTCCTTCTTGTTCTCACTGTAAAAACTTTTCTTTGCACGAATTGATTGATTCAATGAATGAAACTAGAATGAATGTAAATGGTAAATTTTCCCTCTTAAATAAACCCCCGACTATAATGTAACTATAATGGAAAAATTTTGGTATTGCAAAAAAAATCCATTCAAAATTCAAACTACCATCACTATCTGCTATAGTGATTAAAAGGTTAAATATATAATATAGCAAATGCTTTTTTACCCCCAAAAATAACCGGACGGAATAAAATAAGTATACGCACGTGATAGGATGTCGTACGCTCTTAATAATAAATATTTTTGTGGAAAAATTCAGATTAACTTAAAAAAAAATTCCACTCCATCACAAGAAGACAAGGTCAAATGAAGGACTAATGCATTGTTTTTTAAGTCATCTACTTATCAGGAGTTCCTAATAAAGGGCTTGTCAAGTCAATGCCATTTTTGCAAGTTGACAGAACGCAAGTTTTAACGTCAATTTTTTTTTATTTTTTAAATGAATTTACAAAAATATTTATTTTTTTATTTAAGTGGCTGTTGTTTTCCTTTGTATGTTTAAGTACTTTAAGTGATTTTTTGTGTGAAATTACGTACTTCCGTAAGAATTAAGTGTATTGCTATTTTTGTTTACACAACAAAATCATAAGCAAGCAAAACATTTCATAACCAAACATAACTAATTGTATAGTAGCTCGAATATTTTAATTTAAAACAAAAAAAAAAGACTGATAAACAATTAAAAAAATGTCATCTGGGCGCCCTATAAAATGTGTAGTTGTTGGAGATGGTACAGTAGGGAAAACCTGTATGCTAATTTCTTATACTACCGATAGTTTTCCTGGAGAATATGTTCCTACAGTGTAAGTTTCATTTGCAGCAGGAACAATTCGTATATATGCTAAATTAGTGCATGGTTATGGGAAGTGTTGTTTTTAACAAAAACAAAGTATATTTTGCGTTTTAAGAAAGCGCATTAATGCCATTGTCAATATTTATTTATTTAATAAAATGATGCAAGAAAAATAGACTAAACACTATTAGTCCTACATAAAAAAATGATAATAACACAAATATTTACATTAACTAATAAGTCAAAGATTCCTAGTAATTTATGAAAATACTTTTCAGATTCGATAATTATTCAGCGCCAATGGTAGTAGATGGAATTTCCGTAAGTTTAGGTTTATGGGATACAGCTGGACAAGAGGATTATGATAGATTAAGGCCATTATCATATCCACAAACAGATGTTTTCCTAATTTGTTTTAGTGTAGCATCTCCTTCATCGTTCGAAAATGTTACATCTAAATGGTATCCAGAAATTAAGCATCATTGTCCTGATGCGCCATTAATTCTTGTAGGTAAGTGATTCGAGTAGGCGTTGTTATGGAGAAAAGATTTATCAGTTTAAACGCAAAGTAGGCCATGAAATTGTTGATAAACTTAATCCGAGTAATAATAAGTCATGTCTTAAATAGAAATGACGTTAGTCGAATATTACACGCAATTTGATTAAAAAACGAGTGTCAACGTTTGTGTATCGAACACATTTATGTTTAGCATGTAAAAATTGGAATTTTTACTTGTTCCAGGAACTAAAATAGATTTAAGAGATGATAGAGAAACATTAAACAATTTAGCCGATCAAGGATTAAGTCCAATTAAACGTGAACAAGGACAAAAATTGGCAAATAAAATACGTGCAGTAAAATATATGGAATGTTCCGCTTTGACACAGCGCGGCCTAAAGCAGGTGTTCGATGAAGCGGTTCGTGCCGTTTTAAGACCGGAACCACAGAAACGACGTCAACGCAAATGTGTTCTTATGTAAATTAATTAATAATTTTCTTTTCTTTTTTTTAATGTTGATGGGTGGTGACTAGGAATACATAATAATAATAATAATGCACATTTGAATTTTGACAAATAATATCCGGTTTTTTTCAGTTAATTGATTTCTTGAATGTCAATTGGCTCGTATCATTTTTGATACGATAATTTTCCTAATGGAAATTTGATCTGCAAAGTACCTATGCATGGGAAATGTTTATCCGTAACTTGTTTACATCCGTCCTGTTTCTTTTTTAGAATTTTCCGTGGAAAAATTGAAATTTTCGGTTGATCAAAAAAGAGGGGCCACGAAAAGTTTTTGTTCGATTAATTTTTATTTTTTGTCTTGTCAGTATTCCATGCAGCATGCGTATTTTGCATATTAATTTCGTTTTTAAACTGCATTTGCTTTAATCCAATGAAAATTTGTGCTTCATCGAATTAATTATAATTTAAGCATTTAATTAATCATTATTATTATAACGTATATAAAGAACTGATTTTTATTTTCTTTTTGGAATGTTTACTTAGCTATTTTATGTATTTTTTTATGTTTTTTATTTGTAGACGTTATTTTATGATAAAATTTTAAGGTGGCAGCTTTATCGAGAGCCAGTCTGATAAGATTGTTATTGAAGATTCTATAAATTTGTACTGATAGGATTATTAATCTGCTCGCCACTACTAAGAAAATTAGAGATTTATTATTAAAACTATGACACGAATATAATAATATAATTAATTATACTAATAATTAATAGTAATTATATTTATTTATTTATGTTATTATTTGAAAAATGTATGTGTATAATTAATTACTGAACAGAATTGCGCATTTATACATAATCTTTGGGTGCCATGTTTTATTCAAATTATTTTCTCTAGATATCTAGTTACTTTAACAGAATAATAAAGGCTATTATACATACTAGAACGTTAACGTATTAACATTAGACCTTTAGCACTTGCGCACAATTATTTTCCGCTCAATGCTTGTCAACAATTTTTATCTGTTTTCACACAACACTATAATTAATGTTTTTTTTTTTTTTACTTAATGATTACTGTAAAAACCAAAGGAATTTTATATATTCTAGTCACAACTGCACACTGCGACAATTTTCTTTTTTCGATTTACAAATTTTTGTAATTTTTTCTATATATGTAACTTTAACTATTAATTATAATTATAAATAAAAATAAATGTAAATTTACTAATAAATGACTAGTGGGTTTTTCACAGACTAATATTCTGTGATTGTGTTCTTTTTTATGTCCTTACTGTTTTAGTGTAAATGTTTGCGAAAATTACAGCATTCATAATATAAACAAATACAAATAAATAGTTAATTGATTAACTACAGATAGTATTTGATATAAAAATTAATTTTTAGCATTTTCATTAATTTCCCAATATAGTTGCACATTAATTTTTCCAAAAATTAATGTGCAACTATCTTCATTACTATTCCATGACATTCACGAAGTCATATTGAAACTATTTGCTCTCACAGAAATTCATATGCCACTGTCTCTCTCTTATGTCTATAGGAACTATTCCTGAAAGTTTCCATTTAGTTTTTTTTTTTCTTATAATTTGATTGATTATCGTGTGTTCATGGAAACGTCAATATTGATCAAACAAATACATTTAAGAAATTTCCAAAATAATGACGGAAAAATTACTGGCAGCTACAAATACTTTAATTAAATACGATAATCCAATTTTACTAATAAAACATGAAGCGGCAATATCTCAAGTAAATATCTTTTCAATCAATGAAGAATATATATTTTTCAATTGAGCGCATAATTATTGCTTAGGACGAAAAGGCATCGGGACTGACTGGCGCAGCATCCGAACTAGACAATAAAAGGGAAGCCGATGAAATTCTGAATACAATTTTACCACCAAGAGAATGGACTGAAGATGGTATGTCATGGCGGCAGCCAGTTTCCACGACACCGGCTACTAGATTAGATGTAATCAATTTACAAGAACAATTGGATATGAGATTACAACAGAGACAGGTTTTTTACTTTTAAAACTAAGTGAATAAATTAAATTCCATTGTAAACATGACTAATAGGACAATTATTATTGTTTTTTTTTTTTATGGAAACATAATATCTACATAAGTTTAATCTACAATTAATAAGTTGTGGTTTGTAAACTAATTATTTGATTAGGCAAGGGAAACAGGCATTTGCCCAATCAGACGTGAACTTTACACTCAGTGTTTTGACGAACTTATTCGACAAGTAACAATTAATTGTGCCGAAAGAGGTTTACTTTTATTACGTGTAAGAGATGAAATGCGAATGACAATGGAAACATATCAGGCATTGTATTGTAGTAGTATTGCATTTGGTATGACAAAAGCACTTCAAGCTGAACAGGGTAATTAATCATCAAATGATTGTTGTCACGTAAGGCGTAGCTTTCTATCGGATCACAACTTTTGTTTAAATAAGTTTCTTTTTATCTACAAATGTTAGAAAGTAATGCCAACAACTTCCGATTATATCTGAACATAATAGCAGAGAAAATCGTTCTAGAAACTTCTGGGCAAGCGTAATATTAGCAATTTCCGTTTTGCGAATAGTAAATGTTTAAAATATGTTAAATTTATACATATTATTCGACGAATGCTGCTATCTATGCATTATTTTAATTTGCGCATGCCCAGTTGGTTCTAAATTTGTACCTGATGTCACAATTTTATTTTTTTGCATTAGGGAAATCGGATCTATTTAAAGAAGTTGAAATATTAAAAAATGAAAAACAAGAATTAGAGCATCAAATAATCGAATTAAAACAAAAAGCTGAACAATCAGATCGTCGAGCTGCTGAGATTCGTATGGCCGAGGATCGAAAACATACAGAGGAAATAAATTTCTTGAAAAAAACGAATCAACAATTGAAGGTTGGTAGTTAAATTGTTTCTCTTTTAAGATAATTGTGGCAAAGACCTTTATTTGCAATGTTTATAAACAAAATCACGCTTAAGTAAAATGGAAAAAAATCCAACACAGCAAAATTACATTATCACTACACTACAATTTACGCACGTAATTATGTATGGAATGTTTCAGCTAAACAATGTAAACATTCAAAATCGAGCACTGATTAAAATTTTTCCATCACACATTCATTCATGTTGATTATTTGTTGTCTGTTTTTTTTTTCCAGGCGCAACTCGAAGGAATCATCGCCCCAAAGAAATAACATTATTATATGCATGTATGTATTTATGTTTACATTTATCAATATGAATTTAATTTAAATTAATCGATTACAAGTATAATTATGTGTGTGTGTCTATTGTTGCTTATCAATTAATCACAATATACAATAATTCTATTAATAGAATATACAAAATAAATATACCGTTTTGTTATAAATTGTCTAGTAACTTTATATTTTTTTGTAATCGAATCTTTTCTATTGTGTTTTTATGAATAAAATTTTGGTATATAAACTTATGGATTATAAAATAATACAAAAAAGTGCGGAATGAACATTTAAATCATCAATTGGTCAATTCAATATAAAACGGTGCAACTTTTCTTTTATATAAAATCAAATTCGAGAATGTTTACTGAACAAATCATCCTAAAATGGCTATACATATATTAGCTATAGGATTGATTGCCAATGTATTCAATTTCTAGGCACTTACGCAAAGTGCCTAGAGTACAACTATTACATTAAACAAATACAAACAAATGGACACCTTATTTAACATGATATTAAATAAATTTGGGAATTTTTCGTTAAAATAATATCTTATTAAGGCAATACACTAAATATCACTAAAACAGCAATAATAAAATAACTAAACCAATACAAGGAAGCAAAATATTGTAATAATATAAAATTAAACCCATGCACCTATTAATATAATATAAAACAAATACTTTAGTAGTTTATTTTCTTAGATTTAAAATGTGTAAATTCAAATTATAATACTTATGTGTAGTAAACCTCGGAGAGCATAAATTACTGATAAATAATACAACCAACAATACATGACATATGTACGTTAATTTGCATATGGCTGTGTTGTGGCCATTTTATTTTTCAGATTTATTTATGCCACTCACTGCTGCGTTTAGAAATGCATTTTAGTTTATGGTTGGCTGAAAGTTCTTGAAATAAATATCAATAATTATTGTCAAAAACAACAAAGGTATCATATTTTTGTTTTTTATCATACCAAACGATTATTGATCCCATTTAAGAATTAAAAAAATTAATGTTTGTTTTTCTTCGGTTTTTTACGTCGTTTTCTTTTAACTGGTTCCGATGATGTGCTAATTATTGTTTCATTATCATCGAATTCGTCATCGCCGCTTCCTTTTTTGCTTGTCGCGCCCATTGGCAACGTATCCGCACAATTGGACGAATTCGAAAATTGACTATTTGCCGATTCCTTTTCTCGATTTGTTGTTAATTCTAATGACATAATTTTCTCTTCCAATGTTTCAACCTGAATATATCGATAATTGGAAATAATAATAGTAATTCTTTACGTTGACATTATCAAGATAGAAGAATTATCAGCGATAATATATTTGTTTCTCATTAAATATGAAGCGATATTTACAAATCTATACATGTGTAAGTTATGCTTTCTTAGAGAATTTCCATTGATTTATGTACATAAAAAGAAAATGTAATTTTCTTGTTTAAATATCTAATTTCAAAGCCTATCGCTGATATTTACATGTGCATCGAAACAATTTCGTATCTTTCACTAGTGTTTAAAGTGGTTTTTAAAATGTACATAATAAAAAGTGAGCATACTTAATTTTAGACAACCACAAACACATGTGATGTTTTCATTGTGATTTAGCGGTATACACCGAATTGTTGTTCGAAAGCAATCGAATGTTATAAAACATGCGCAATTATTAGTTTCAAATAATATTTCAAGTAAAAAGAAATTTTCTACAAGCGAAATTCATTCTGCGCCCATAACTGTCAATTATTTATAATATTCTACTTTCTACATACATAACACAAAAGATCTACTAGTAAAAAGTCATTCGCCCTACAGAGTCTCTATGTTACAATAAAAAAAAAAAAAAACTGAAAAATAAAACCAAGCAAAACAAACTACTACTAATACTTAGAGAGAAAGCGTCATGCACAACTTCTGACTGGACAAAAAAATAGTGCCCGTTTCGCTATACCTCTCTCTCAATAAGTTTCTCCACTAATTCAACAGTTCGTATACGTTTTTCACCAGTGATTTCATCAATGTATTCTTCTTCAGTTGTTCGACTTGTTACCGTTTCTCCTAGCACCTTTTCGCTTTCACGAACTTGCGTACGAGAACCGAGAACGGGCAGTATTTCGCGTACAGCCAATCGGGGAAAGTCGGCCGACGATGGTCGTAGAGGTGGTGGTGATGATGCTGGTAGAGTAGGTGGCGGCGGTGACGACGACGACGACGACGACGGCATGCTATTATTAATGGCTGTTGAATCGGTATTGGTCGGAGAAGAAGAGGCATGAACAAGCTACGCCCACAAACGGTTTAATTTACGGTTAGTTACATTCATGCTAATGATAATAGTTTAATTGAAAACTACTAAATTTGGTTTTTAGTCTCAGGCAAAAGAGCAAATTTATCGCCTACACGTTTATTTACCTCGTTGACAGCTTCGATTAGAGGTGCAGATGTCGTTTTCTGATTTCCCATTATATCGGTCATGGATTTGATTACGATTTGTGCCTCAATTGCATCTTCTTCCAACGACTATATTAAAAAACAAAGAAAATTGACAATGAATTCTGCGTGAGCAACGATAACACAACAACACAAACCCTTAACCGAGCTGCACGCCAAGCGGCTCGTTTTTCAGCACGTAACGCTCTTTGTTCGGCCGGTGGCAATAAACTGCCGCCAAGTTCATCATCATCAGTCAAATGACCTTCTTCACGTAGAAGTTCGCGTAGACGACGTTCGGCTTTGGCTGTTCGAACCACAGTAGGTTTACTGCAATAGACAATTTATCAATTTGTGTGTATGTTCTTTTTAAAAGATAAAATATTACTTTGTCGATAAATGAGATTCGTTCGTTTCATTATCAGAAGTAATTAGGGATTGTATTAAATTGATATCGTGTGAAATTTTCCGGTCTTCTTCAGCTTTTAGTTTCTCCAGTTCATCGGGGCTTAAGTAGCTGAATACTTTATCTGGAAAATTAAAATAGGTATTTGTCGGATTGAAAGTTAATTTTTTACCTTTTTTTGTTGGTTTTTGACTTTTTTCCATTGCGTTCTCGAAGAATTTTTTCTTATCACTTACGGACTGATTGAGCGTTGCTGATGGAGATGTTGATACTTTATCGCTGTTTGGACTGCCAGGAGGCTAAAGGAAAAGGATAAATTGAATACGAAACAATAGAAAACATGAATTTGTGAGAAAAAAAAATGAATCTATAAATGAACAGCTGCAAATAAATGCAATGCGTGGAATTTATTACCAAAAATATATTTGTCGCTGAGACAACTAATAACAGGAGTACAGATTATAGTAAATATTATAATAATTAGTTAGCTATAGAAATAACATAAATAAATAAAATATAAACGAAATAATCATAATAATATATTTTAAACTTTCTTTTATAAAAATGTTTGAGAAAAAATTGTCATAAAAATAAGTAAATTAAGTTTCTTTTTAATATTAAAAAGGCACACCACATGCATCAACAATAATAAGGAGTCAATCAGTTATATAAATGCCACTCCAGGCGCAAATAATATTGACTATGACTCGACTTTAACACCCTGTATATAGTAGATATTTAAAAAATGCCGTTTTGCAACTTCCTACCCATCCCTCATCATTTTAACATAAAAAAGTAGCTATAATGAATTACATTTTTCAAAAATAACATGTAAAATATAATTATTGTAGTATATTTTCACTAATTGTTGTTGTTACAATGTTAATATCTAATTTATTAGAGTAAAAATATTATTTGTACGTCAATATAAACATAGAGTTTTGTGAGAATTAAAATTTGGATTCAAATTCGCATACATTTTCTAATAACTTTTAACGCCATGACCTTGTTTACTTAATACATATTTTAGCAACATTACAAGGTCACTGTTAAATTGAAAATTATATCGAACTGAAATTTGTAAAAAAGGTATAATAACAACGCTACCATTAAAATAAGGGAACTTATCCAATCATACTGAACAAATTACGACTTTATCACCGTTTCTACCCCTCTTCCCTTATTTCAACAGCTATCGCCATAACAATATGAAGAAAAAAACAAACAAATTGTTGTTCTTGAGTCTAGTAATAAGTAGGAGGCTCATACACAGTGTCTACTTTATGACGAATACTTAATTTTATTACATGCACACCCTGTATATTTAATTATTGTATTAAAAGTTGAAATTCTACCTAATGATTTTTTATAAACTAACATTACAATACGTGGCTAAAAAATGCATTCTTTCTCTTAATAATTACATACATATTAACTGTCCTGGTAACAATAAAAAATAATTATCTATTTAGATCTTACTTTAAATTTTACAGTTTTCCTGTACGATCTGTAACAATAATAAGATCAAATTTCAATAAATATATTCTTTTCAATATGTAGTGACATGCGCATGCTCGATGTTGTTGAATCTATTTTTTTTTTTTTGCCAAATAATCATGCGTGCTGTGCAAAGTAGAATTGACATTTGATGCATTTACCATGAATTGTTACAACAAATAATAAAATAAAAATAAGTGAATATACCTAAATAGTAATTGTAATTCTAACAAAAATAAATAAATTATATAAAATACACGAAATAATGTAAAGCAAATACAAAAAAAATTAGGATGGTGCCATATAGTCATATAACCTATAATTCTGGTGTAAGTCGCAAAAAACTTTCTTAGTAAATTTTAAACACATACGCTATTGCCTATTCTAAAAAAAAAAAAATGTATAAAATTTCCGAGATTCAGTCCCATCTCGTCAAAACTGGAAGCCATTTTTAAAAATGATAACTATATATATTGAGTTAATGGGGTAAGTGACATGCACTATACACGATTTCAATATATCTTATTACTTACAGTATTTGATACTGATGATTGAGGAGCTAATGTATGTTTACTCATAACAACAGTGGTCGTTTTCAATTCAGAACTTGGCGATTTTGGCGGAGCAGCGGTCATATTTTCTTGTGGTCCCTTTGCCAATGTTTCTACTGCATGAACTACGTCTAGTACCTGTTAAACGTACATTTTACGAATTAATATAATCAATAGTGACATCTTATTGGATTTACTTTATCAGCAGGAGTTGGTGGCTTTTTCACAACTTCAACCAATGACAAGTCCTCCTCACTTTGATTGAGTGGTTCTAATCGTTTATCAGCTTCTTTTTCCAGCTGCAAAATTCATCAATTTTATTCACATAATAAATTTGAATTAATCATGTTCATACCTGAAGGATTTCATCATCCGGTATATCTAAACTGCTAACACTTTGCGAACGGCTACTAACAGATCCACCACGGGTTAGTCGGCCTTCAGCCACTGCTCTATCGATATCAGATTTATCAAAACCTTTACAAACAATCAATGTTATCGGATTAGCACTGTTTCTTAAAGCGTTCACAGCTTCATTATGTGTTGCTCCTAATAATGATTTACCATTTACCTCAAGTAAGCGCATGCCTATAGAGAAATTATTATTGATTTGATTCTATATAATAGGACGATGGTAGAAATCGAGACGATTCAATACGAATCAGTTAAATTTTGCATTGGTTCACCTACCTGGTTTGAGACGACCATCACGTCGTACCGCACCCAATGTATTCACTTTCGATATGAATATACCTTCATCGGCACGATCCAATGGATTACCTCGTTGTCCTTGCAAGCCGCCTTTGATGTGCATTCCGAGTTTTTCGCCTTCACGTCGTTCTATTTGTACCTCCTAATAGAATAGAAGATAACAATTCTGAGTATTCATAGATGTCGCATCATTTTAGCATAGTTTTAAGGGAAATAACTTAAAAATGCGAATGCAACTAAAGTAATTCATACATAGGTCGTTATTAATCTAAGCTTTAAATGTGTTCAGCATTTTATAGTTATATTTCAACTGTTTTCAACGTTTGACAGCTAAATAAAGCAAAAAAAAAAAAGGAACTGCGGACACACAAAACATCCATTAAACTTACCATCGTGTCTAAGTATATAACTGTTATTTCCTTGCGGGAGAAAACAACAATACATAAAAATCAGTGCATTGATCAAATGTGTGTGACACCATTTTCTATCTTCCTTTTATGAATCTCAATTTCTTATTAATGAAGATAGAAAAGGCATTGTGTATGTATTGGCTGGTATTTAACAGCAAATTTAAATCAATTATCAGAAAAATCGCATTTCATTACCTGGAAACCATCTGGCAGTGGATCGTGGCGAACTGTTAATGTAATTGTTTCATCTGTTTTAAGTAAAGTCATTACAGCCTCCTGATGAGTATATTCTGTAATATCTTCACCATTTACTTTAAGTATACGATCGCCTACACGGAGTTTGCCTGATGCGCTTGCAGTTCCACCAGGTACTAACTGAAATTAATTGAAATTTGTTAGTATTTCTGAACGTGATGAATGTTATTATCATTATTTACATGCGAAATAAATATGCCTGGCTCATTAACACCAAATGGAATACTAGAATGATCTGTACCACCAATAATACTGAATCCAAGTGAACCATATACTTTTGTTAATGTAACATCCTGAAAGTAAAATACGAGTCTAGTATAAATCTTAAATAAGAAACTAAACGAATTTTTAATTAGTATTTCTAATTTTTGTTCAATAAATTAATAGTTTTTATCAGAAATACTTAACTAAAATACTGTTTAATTTGCGTGATGAAAATGTTGTGAATTATTATCTTGTAGCTAAAATTAGATATGAAATACCGGGTGATATAAAGTCACATAATAATCCAAACACACATTTTCAGAGTTCATACACACACACATAATTTGATCTAATAATGTCATAAATCAAAGTGATTTTCTATAACTCCAATCCCTTAACCCATTTGGAAATGCACGCCACTGGTGAAAATACTCTTAACTAAGTCGATAAATATTCTATTGTTTTAGAATAATTATCGTAATAGTCATCAAAAAAATTATAGCATAGCGAAACTGGGGGCAGTAATTGAAAATGTTTATTACAATTTGAGGTTAGGGTTTGTATCCAATTTCTATTCCATCCATGGCCACCTTCGATATACAAAGTATTCGGATATTTTGTGTGTTTCGAAGGTTAAGAATAGTTTAAAAATTTAAAATATTTTTTTATAGATCATTTCTGACCTAAATACATACGTAATACGTATTTCGAAATATCTAGCAAATACTCCCAGTTACGTTTTATAATAATATGCACTTGTACAATGCTGGATAGCATGTATAATTCATTTTTTTTTTTCATCAATAATTCTATTATTTTATATCACCCAGTATTATGATTTAGCTGACCATTAATAATTTACATGGTCGATAAAAGCTGTTACTACGGTGTAAATGTGTGTAGATGTATTAAAATAATGGAGAAAAAAACAAATAAAAGCCGATAGGTGAGGTAATCAAATAGGAATATTTAAAATGTATATGAAATTAAGGAATGTTTTATTGGAGAAAGAGAGAGAGAGAAAATTACCTGCTGCTTTACTTTTGTGGCATCTAAATAGTATTGGCCCATTACACCCCGACTTAGTAATATGTATTAACAGTTATTAACAAATATAAAACGAATGCCATAAGCAAATGTAAATGATATTAAAATTAGACATTCCATATATAAATTAAGGAAATTACAGAGAAAGAAGGATTTGATTGCATGCAGCATATCTACATGCATTAAAATTTCAGAATAGTCACTATAGAATGGACTACGCCATGTTTAATGAGCACTATTTCAATTTCGTATTTACAACGTACGATTTAATTAATTAATTTTTAATTAAACAAAAAAAAACTTACAATCATCATTGAAACTCGTCTCCCTCTACTTTTAGTTTTTCGAATTAAATCGACATCTTCTTGTTGAGACAAACGACTGTTTCTTTTCTCTCGATTAAAATAAGCATCGTTCACTTTTTTTAGATAATCGTTTCTCTTGAACGATGTAAAAAAGCCACAACTAAACATTGTCAATACAAAATTTTACTATCGATTAATTTAAATAGCAAATTTTCACTAGAAATATGAAAAAAAAAAACAATGTACAACAAATAAACATGTTATCTAGTACACGTACGACTTTTATTTATTTTGTTGATAGCGTTGTTAAAATAATGCATATGATTAACAGTAGTTAGAGATAAACAATAAAGGTGCATATTAAATTATATAGGTCACAATATAACCTGTAATTTGTATTAAAAATATCGCTAAATTAGCTGTAGCATTTCATCTAAAATCAATTTTTGCTGATGTTGCAATTGGTGCGCAATGGCCTTACCTATTAATTATTATTCCAATCCATAAAAAACAAGTAAATGCAAGCAAAAATTAAGAAAACATGCATCGTTTTGCATTAGCCTACTACTACTCCCAAATCAAAATCATTAGTAGTAGAAAAAAGAAAGCCTGGAAAGATAGATCAGCATGCACTCACACACCACCCTATACTATACCTCAATAATTAAGGGTGCCATCCATTCATTGTCCGTGATTCGCGTCACCACCGTTTCCGTGAATGTACTCTTCGTTATTGTTTCAGTCACCCGACCGGGACCAGTTGCCATTGGTGCCGGTGGCAGTAGATCAATCGGATCCGGTTTCCGTATTGTAATACTGGTTGTTACAGAGGACGACGGCGGCGCCGCGACATTGCCATTATTATTATTATTATTAATATTTTGCTTATTATTATTATTGTTATTATTAGTTAATTTCGACGACGACGACGATAGAGTGGATGAGGTGGCGGATTTGGAGGAGTTTGAAAGGAAATGTGGAGGAATCATGGCTTGAAATTCTTCATTTGTGATAGGCCTTGGTGGTAGTACCTGTTCCTCGCCATCTAGTGACGACAATGGTGTGTTGACTTTTTTGTGATTGTTATTTGTCATTGCTGATGATGGATTTGTTGGCGGCTCCTCGCTACTGATATTGTTATTATTATTGCTGCTGATGTTACTTGATGATGAATTTAGACGACGGGGTGCTGGTTTGGGCGGAGGTTCCTGATTTTGGGACGTTGTATGATTTACTGTGAAATTATTATGATCAATTCCATTGGTTTTCGGAGTGTCGGTTATGCTATTTTGAGTTGCTGATGGATTTCGTGTGGTGGTCGTATTCAGAATTGGTTCTGGAGAATTACTCTAGAAAAACAAAAAAAGCGTCACTCACTAACGAGATAAGCAAATTAAATAGAATATACAAATCTTATCGGGTCGTACTTTGCCCTATATCTTCTATGAAGTATAACTAAACGCACCTAATTAAAATAGCAGTAAGCGAAATTATACCTATACTAATAACGGATTGTCATTCAATAGCGATATCTGATTACGAATTACATTCTCATTAAATCAAGTAGATAAATTTAATAATTATTACTGTCATTTTCTCAATTTGCCAACCTTTCTATTCCGTTACTTTATTTATAAATTCGTTCGTCATGTTAAGGTCCAGTAAATTCAGCTAATCATCCATGAAAACAGTAACAATCATTACGATTACAAAAAAAAAAGAATTCTTCTCTTTAATAATTGATTCCAAATATTAAAGAAACGAGATAAATATTTCAATCTCATCCTATACAAGAATTAACTATTACAAATGAATTCCTCCTAGATGATTAGAAAGTACATAGTGAATTTAACAATGAATTTGATATTGTGATAATTGAAAATATGTGTCAAATCTTAATGTGGAAATTAATATCAATATCGCAGCGAAAACATATTTAAAATAGTAAAATGAAATCGGAGTAAGTAGAAAGTGCCTTCAAGGATAATTAGATAAAATTTCAATTTTGCGTGTAACTAAACTAATTTCAGTAAAAATTTGCAACGAAATTTACCTTAATGCGAATGTAATTTTGTGATGGAATCCGAAATAATATTTATACTATCTTGATTATGATGGAACAGCACATCAATTAAGAAAACAAAACCGATGTTTTTTTTTTTCACAAGAAAAAAACAAATGTCACTCGAAGTACAGCATCTACAGATTAAAATCAGCAGCAGGAAACTCAATAGTTTTGAGAGTGCAATTAAAATGCGCATGTAACCTATTTATCGATTTCCCAAGGTTATTTTTAGTTGCCTAATTTATTTAGGGCACGATAATATTACCGTGCTAACAAAGACTCCGTCTATTAAAATATATTTTTCCGTAAAAACCCATCTATTATCATCGCTAAGTATTAAAATTCGTACCTTTTTGCTTATATCACTTTCCAATGATCTTCTATAATTAAATGGACGGTTATTGATATAACTATTTGCATTATAAACTAAACCCGTATAAGGTTTAGGTAAACCAAATAATTTCGGACTGTGCTGCGATTGTGGCAATGGTGATGCACCAGATGATGAGACTGACAGTTCATCAACTGGAACCTGAAATTGATTAATCAACAATTTGTTTTTTTATAATTTGTTTTTTTTTTTTGATTCAATTCGTACTTCACGTTCCACCGTAATTCGCACAAAACGTTCATGGCCAGTGAGCAAATTAACAGCATACTCATGAGTGGCATTACTGACATCGAAGCCATTAATTGATACGACTCGATCGCCTAATGTTAATTTTCCATCTTTATCCGCCACACCGCCATCAATTATACGTGAAATGTAGACAGCATTTGAAGAATCCTAATAGAAAAATTGAATTAAAAATCGGATATGTTAATCGAATCAATTCTATCAAATTCAAATAAATATGATAACAGAATTTTGTTTACAACCAAAACTTACTTTAAATGGCTGACTACCTTTGCCGCCGGCAATCGTCAAACCCAAACCTTTCGAATCTTTTATCAGTGTCGTATGAATTAGCGTTTTTCTCAATTCAATTGGAGTTTCACTAAGAGGTATCGGAGGTGGAGGTGGAGGTACAGGTTCTAATTTACTATTGGTCGGATTAATTTTATTCGAATGGCGAACTAAGCGCGTTACTTCTCGCAAAATCTGTAAATCAAAAGTCAATCACTTAATAACCAATCCATCAATCAATTAATTAATTAATTTACTTACTTCTAATACTAATACTTGTTCCGATGCCTTTAACACTTCAACAGCTTCATAATGTGAAACAACTGTAACATCGACACCATTAACTTTCAATACTTTATCGGCAACTTTCAATCCAGCTAGATCAGCTGGACCACCTTCAGTCACCCTCGATATAAAGATACCTTCATCGTCACCTTTAAACGGTGTCGATCCTTTACCACCGGCTATTGATAGGCCGAGACCGGCATTGGAACGTTCAATACGAATTTCGTATTTCTCTTCACGCACCTCGACAGATGGATCACTAATAATTGATTCATCAGCTAGAAAAATAATGAAGAAATTGTCAATAGGTTACATACAGTGTTATTAATTGGTTTTCTATGCATATTTTTTAGAGTGAATTTAGCATAAAGTCAACGACTTTGTACAGTATCCCGTTATTCCATTCAAAGTCATAGCTAAAAATAATTATTACGAATTTCTTTTAGTTGAATTTTTAGCAAAAATTTGGTGAAAATAAAAAACCGCTAACGAAAACCACCATAAAATCCTTCTATCATTAAATGAAATGCATTACTTTTTCTCGTGGGAGCGAGAGGAATGCGTGTAGAAAATGTAATTGATGTGAAACAACACTCTAAATACAAACTTGTCTTCTTTTTCTTCTTCCCACTCAATTTCATTAATGCGATTTTAATGCATCGCATCTTTACAACAAAACTATCGAATTCTTCTTATTCAAAGAAAAGTTTATATAATTTTTGAAAAATCCATCGACACATTTAATTATTACGCAAAAAAAACTATGAATAAAAAAACAAACAAACCTGAATTCCATCCAGATAATCAACGACTTTATTATTAATTAATCAAATAAATAAAACTCACCTAATTTATTCGGATATTTTACGATTTTATTTTTATGTTGAATTTTCGGTGTTTTAGGCCTATCAATTGTTGATGTAGCGCTTAAAACTTTCGATGTTGTGGCAGAAGTGGACGAGGATTTCTTTTTAGGAAACGAGGATGGAAGGGTGCTGAATTTCTTATGATTAGTATAATGTTTTACGGGAAATGTATCGGCCCGAATATGTATTTTACCCGCCCGTGTTTCCACGCGAATTCTAGGCAATGTACTTGTCGCTGTACTCATTATTATTATTATTATTATTATCCCGAGAATAATAATGAGAAATAAAAAGACAAAAAAAATAATCACACTAGCCGCAAAAACAACCACGTACACGACAGCGTATCAAATCAAATGCATATTATTTATCGTTCTTATCAGCAAATTGAAAGATAACAAATAAAATGCGCGCGTCAACGAGTGCGAATCAGTTATAATTATAATTAATTATTAATAGGAAGTGAATATATTGCGCCCACCAGCATCACCTGGTTGCTTATTCTTCGCGCTGGAAGATAGCGAATGAAGAAAGACGATGGCGATGTGGTTGATGATGATCGCCAAGGAAGGTCGCATATTAGAAGATAGATAGTGAGGAAGTGGAAGAAGTAAAATAGATAAAAAAAAAACTATAACGAGCGGCAGGGAAAATACATGTTTGAGGAGAGAAGGAGTTTCCTGTAGAATTACCATAATATTATGTTCAGTCGATTTGTTTCATTTCCTTATTATTATCAACTATAGTTTTTAAATATTATGATGAGACCGCAGCATGTTCGAAATTGACTTTTGCAAATTGAATAATTTTAAAACTCAATGAGTTCCAATTAATGCAATAATCTAAATAAGTTTTAATTAATTTTAATGGCTTTTAGCGGTTTTTTATTTCGAATCAATATTTTCATAGTTTAACTGTACCTATTTATTATCTCAAAAACTGTGAATAATAGGAATTTTCATGCTGAAAATAAAACATGGCCATTTTATTGTAGCAAAAATAGTGCC
This sequence comes from Platypus cylindrus, assembly GCA_949748235.1. Lineage (NCBI taxonomy): Eukaryota > Metazoa > Arthropoda > Insecta > Coleoptera > Curculionidae > Platypus > Platypus cylindrus. The sequence goes on from OX456494.1 coordinate 9,855,529, forward strand.
GGATAATCTTAATTTCAACGGATACTGAGATAAATTATATCCTTCTCAATTTTATAGAGGATCCATTACTGATTTTTTGGACGGAACTAATTAAAAGAAGATTGTCTTTTAATTTCCGTTGACGGAATATTATTAAATCTTAATTCCGGCAATGTTGATTTTTATACACTACGCATAGATCGGCGACTTAAAATCTGTGCGCGACAACAACTAGCCGGCCTACTAGATTACAGGCGTGCTGTAGTTCGCAATATGGACACTAGTTGAAGTATGCTGCTAATTATATATATAAATAAAAAATAATAGAAATATTAAGGAATATTATATATTTATTTATATATAAATAAATAACTATTATTATTTATATAAAAATAAAATAAATAGAGTAGAATCGACTTAATAAAGGTCAAAACATTTATGGGTCAGAAATTTTTTTGTCCACCAGAAGGATTCGTGTTTCGGGTGCTGATTGTCAGTGATCAGTGACGTGCTATGTTATTGTTTCACTTTCAAATCATTTTAAAATTTTGCATAAATTTTTATATTTAAAATAATCAATATTCCAAAGCAAACCATATAATTAATTGTTAATAAAAAATGGAAAATGAATGGATGATCAATTACCTTGACTACTCGAACAGCTTCGCTCAATCGATTCAGGATTCGATGATACACTGCTAGCTCTTTCTCTTTCTTCGATTTCCTGTTCTTTTTTCTTTTTCAAATCCTAATAAAAGAAGATTTTGTTTATTTTTATACGATTAGGTTAAGTAAATCACATCAATTGAATAGTGTCAAATAGCATTCTACTAGATCTTAATCTCTATTCCAAGTTATTTCCTTTTTTAATAACCATCAATAAAAATATCGCAAAAAAGAAAGAAAAAACCAAGTGAATGTCATCGGCACCATTCTCTATTTCTTCGATATTATTTTTTAACGATAAATCCATCTATTCCGCAGCATCGTAACGACAAATGCAAAATAGTTGCTGCTCTTATCTAGTTCATTAATCTTTTAGGTTTTTTTTTTTTTTGTAATTAAATCTATTTTTACTCTATTACAATCGATATATCCATATTTATAACGTAGAGGACAAGCGGTAAATCCATTTCAAGTTGCAGCTGACCAATTAAGATAAAGAGGAATTTACAATAATTAAATAAAATCGGTCAAAACTCACTTAACAATGAGAACCATAATACAGATTATTGCAAGCAAATCCTGTAATAATATACAGGATGTTCAATATAGTATATCTTTTCAAAAGCGATGTACGCGGCCTGACATAATTACATTCTAAATGCGACTTTCGTTTCCTCTCCCATAATAATAACAAATTTTTCTCTATACAAAAATGATTTGTTCTAAGTTAATTGGTTTCCTGCACATAACATTTTCTTAGTTATGATTAAAAAAATAAATAAAACAAGACAAGTATTTCTACTAGATACATACAGATAGATGATGTTGATTGGCCTTATTTCACTGTCAGCCATAATTGATTTATAGACACCCATCGGCTTTGATTGAACATTAATTAAACAAAAATTAGTTTTACAGTTCAATTATGTTATAAATGCAATTTGTTTTGCCGTTATTTGTATTTCTGCTCTCGAAAGGTTCGAAGCAGTTTTGATTGGTGCAATACAATTTTCTGTATGTACATATATGACATTATTTCACCTGTCAATATATAATTATCTGTTGAAAAAAACATTTTAAAATGCAAATCGTGCTCTTCACGAAACCTTAAATTGCATGATTCAACTATAATAAAATAAGATGAAGGTGAAGGAAATTTCGTGAACTGTCTATTTATTTATATTACACATAAATCAAAGTATTTTCACGATTACGACGAACTATAGAAAGTGGAGGATATTAAAGGTTATAGAAGTGATTACATGCTGAACATATTGTACATCAATTTCTACTCAATTATGTTGTTATTATTAGTTAATCGGTTAAAGCCGCTTTAAACGGCTCCATTTATCATTCCGTTTATTTCTTTCGCTTCGATATATTAGTTAAATCGAAAATATTGCTTTTTTTTTTTGGGTGATTGCAATATACACTATGAAGCACGAAGATGATTCAAATAGATTAAAATGAGGACTAGCATTTATTAAAAATGGGGGAAAAAAATGCGAAATTCAACAACAGTTAACCTATAGCTAAAGAATTTAACATATGCGCGAATTTTATAGATTTTATTTCAAAACTAACGGCGTGTGCTTTGGAATTCCAGTGACAAGTTAAGATCAACTGTTACTAGTCTTCTTTTTTTTTCAATGCTTGAAATTCCCGAGACATAAATATCAAATCTGCAAACGGGGCGCCATCTTATTAAATGATTTTTCTCATATTTGAAATTTGCCGACACAAATTTCTTACAAAAAATAAATAACACACATCTCAATGCCGCACTATTATAAGCATAAAATCGATTTAGAATAATTTTGAAAAACCTCATTATGTATAACAATCTTTGAAATTTTATTGTTCGTTCACAATCACGAACCAATTACATTCTAACAATAACAACAACAACAACAACAATGTTAGAAAAAAAAGCATCTTTTAACAAAACAAGTACCGTTGGAAATCTTTATTTTTACTTTTCTAGTTTTCTTCCCCGTTTATAACCTACAAAATGAACGAACGCCTCCGCATTAATGCCATGTTAATAATTGCTGCCATTAAAAAAGTTAGAATCGAATATTGGAAATCGAACATCATTTAACTTACCTTGTAATTGGATATAATAAATATATATCAGTTTGTGAATTAAATGAAGTTATAAATAACTAATCTTTTTGATAGGAATCGAAAGATACGTTGGAATTACTCGTCATTTCTATCGGCCTACTTGATTTTTTAGAAAAAATTTTGCATACCACATCTTTCTATTTTTTATTTAACTTATCTATCTATGCAATTTATAAAAAAACAAAACGATTTTAGTTCGTTAAATAGATGTAGTTCTTTTTATATTAATCTTATAATTGGCATTATCTATTTTTGATCTAGTTGGCTTGTTTATTGATCGCGGGTGAATGTGGGTGGATTGATGGATGGATGGATGGCATTCACAAGCAGTACTACTTTCTTTATTGTTCCTCTTTTCCCCTTTCAACTTTTTTAACCTAACTTTATCTATAGAGAGATTGCAACATCTCTCTCTCTTTCTTTTATGAATTTTACAACCACAAAAAATTCGTTTATTGTTATTTCGTGACTTTTAAATGTAAAAGTCACCGAACAGCTTTTTTTCTATTTGATATAAATTAAAACGTGGATTCTTTTGATAAATTTTTTAGATTATTGACATTCCTGTTTCAATCTTATTACAACAAAAAAAAAAAAACATTATTTTAGCATTTCCATAAACTTGACTTGCTGAACTATTAATAAATTTAATATTTATTTCAATTATAAACTAAGTCAAGGCCAATTTAAATAATATGCGTACACACATAATTCGCCGAGTAAACAACAGCTCAGCGCGGAAATTGTAATTTAAATCAACTGGGGCCATTAAATAAATCAATTCATCGTATTTTATACGTACCTCTGCAATTATAAAAGCAATTTTATCCTTATCAGTTATACTAGAAATTCTTAGATGTTTCAAATGATGCGGCGTATCGCGACGATGCAGTTTCGATTCTTTTCCTTTTTTTAGCAGACCGTCGTCGTCGTCCAGATCGTTTTCAGTTGTCATAAAGCCGACTCGACGTCGAAATTGTTCCTATTGATAGAAATCAGTTTCTTTTTTAACAACAAAAAGCGTTTATTTATCTGATAAATAAAAATGAAAATCTCCTCGATCGATAGATGAGAACATAATGTAGATGTCAAACAAAATCGAAGCTCGATAATAAAGAAGTAAGCCAAAAAATCGAGAAATCAATTACAAATCAGATTAAAAACCGTCAAAAAGCAAACCGAGTAATAATAATGATAATAAGAGAAACACGAACGGATTCCGTGCTCTTTTTTCAAATATAATCTCGAAATTGACATAGAATTATGTCTTCCGTTTTACCATTAGATTCTATTTTAATGGTACATTGACTGCTGGGTGTTTTTTTTTAGACCATATATCAATCGCACTTACATACATGTGTTAAGAAAGAGAGAGATAATAAACGATCAGACGTTAATAACACGTTGTAATCCAAGATTACTACCACTATTATTATTAGTGCTACCTGTATTAATCCGTGACACGACTTCTTGCTGCTATTCCTTTCTAATTATTATCACTAATAACTAATAGTAGTTTAACTGTAAATCGAAATACCATCTCCTGTATGCATGAGAAGATGCAATTTACAATGGGGAAAGCTAGGGTTAAGTTGAACCATTTTTTCTTGAGAAGTTTTTTTTGGTAGTATGCAGGCAAAGTGAAAGTAGTATTAGCATTCCAAATTATAAATTTGCTTACATCATCAACATCATAATCATCATCTTCTTCGTCCTCTTCGACTTTTTTATCATTTCCAACTTTACCATTTCGTATAAATAGATGAGGTGGTGGATTGCCCTTGGCTATTTGGGCAGCAATTTGAAATGAGTTCACTAGGGCCGTGGTTATTGGCGATTCTATTACGTTCGAATTCAGTGCTTCAGCAGCAGCAGTTTCTAAGAAACCAAATCGTATTTGTAATAATAAAATAACCGATACAAATAAACAAATGTAGTTTAAAACACTATCACAAAAAGAATATTTTAAATAAAATATTTATAATATAATTTACTAATTAATCCTGCAAATTGTTTACCTTCTGTCGCTACTACCCCTTTTGTAGTAGGCTTTGTATTGCTAATTACTGTACCAGCTGGCTCGCTAGTAATTTCCTGGTGTCTTTGGATTGTATCTGGCTGCGATTCGGATTCGGATGATGTTTGCAGACTACCAGAAGTGTTTGTTTTGCCAAATAGTTTTTGAGCTTTTGCTTTCAGTTCGCGTGGATGCGGTGTATTTTGACGGACGAATGGTGTCTGGAATAATACGGTTAGAATTTCAATATGCGCGCATGCGCATTGACAACGATACGTTTTAGATTATTTTTAATGGTTTTTGCTTGAATTTTAGCTCTAAAATATTGAATAGGATTTTATTTAGATTAAATAATTAATAATTTAATAGGTTTATGATTATTATAGGTGTAATTTGGAACTAAAATCTAAAGCTAGGTTCACATAATCATGGGCCTACTAACAAATAATTAAAAAAAAAAAATTATTGTACCATCACCTACCTCCACCGCCATAAATAATACGAACAAAAGGTTTCATGCAAAATAAAAAATAAAAAGCAAATAGAACAAGTACATTACGCTAAAATAAATAAATAAATAAATAAATAAACAGCCATGCCAGAAAATTATACTTTATTTGTAAAATTTGTATATAAAGATAAGATAAACATGTCTGATTTTCTATTTTACAAAATGATTGAGTAGGTAAAACAATGGAAAAAAGTAATTGATTAATAAATATAATAAACCACAACCAGTAATATTAATTAATATAGTATGTGAACATGCAGAGTACATAATTAAAAATTAAATTATTTATTTACAGGTTTCCCATTTCCAATAACAAACAGCAACAACAGATAAAAAAAATACTGTTAGTTTCATATTTGTGACTATGTAAATTATTATTAGTTTCGCTAATTACATACAGATTTAATTTCAATTTAGATAATTATGAATTTATTATAAGAAAATAGTTAATAATAACTATAGCGATATCGAATATAAAATTTCATCTTTTTAACAAGTAATATAATTAAAATTTTAACAAATATTGTATATATATATAAATATATATGTATAGAGATCATTTTAAATAACAATACATCAAACATAACTATGTAGTAATATGTATTAGTCAGTCTTAAATTATGTTCCTTTCTTGTATGAATAATAATCGCTCTCTAGCTCTTTAAAATCAACTACGACAACATTTAGTTGGATAACACTACGCACAATTAATATTAATGATACATGACTATGTGAACCTGCCTTTAAATTTTACGTTTTAGTAAAAAGACACAATGTTGCCAATGAATCCAACAATGGACTCTAATATTACAATACAAGCAAATAATTTTAATCTAATTCCTACATAAGTACTATAAAAAAGAAAAGTAAGTACTGGAAAACTTTTGTTTTTTGCAAATCGCACACTTTCACGTTCGCAATTCCAACATTTCTTATACAATTTCTCATAATATTCTTATCTATACAATTTCAGAATTCATAAATACTTCATCGACATCTTTCAATGTATTTAAACTATAATAACTATTCGCTCTATTTAGTGATGTCGAACCACCATTATTGGTGATGCAACAAGTACAACACCATTGTTCAATTAAATGTTTAACATTTTCATACTTCGATAAAAGCCACTGTAAAGGAGTGACGTACGAGTAGTAGTAGTACATTGTTGAATTGGAAGTTGTTGGTGCAGTGTAAAAACTCACCTGTGAAATCAATTATTTTCTTTTATGTTTTTTTTTCTATTTTTTTTTTTTTGAGGTGTTTTTATCTATTTGCATTTGTAGATAGTGATAAATTTGAAGGGGAAAAAAGTTAATTTGGTGTTGTATTAATTATATTTCTGATTATTTATCGATAACTATCGTAAACAGGTATTTAACTAAATATGATTGTGTGTTTACCAGTTTCGCCATATAATCGCTCATCAGAAACAGGCGCTGCAGTGGTTACACAAAATCGTATCTAGCGACATGGTGCAATTGATTATTCATCAAATTTTACAAATGACTTACCTCTTTTTTAGCTTTTTCCTGTGAATCCGTAAATTTAACACTCGATTGCTTACTAACATCATGATCGTCTTGCCAATCATTATCCTCATCATCATCATCATCATCTGTTTTTGTTGATGTATTAGCTGAGATACGGGATAAAGTACCATTACTAAGACCACTGTTCGTATCATAACGATATAAGCGACCATCTGAAGCGTGTATTTGTTTGCATACATATTTGCGAGTGTGTGCGTGTGTGTATAGAAAAGGGATAGACAACAAACGAGCAGGAGCAACAAACATGAAAAGAAAATAGAGGATGCAGATAGTGCAACAACAATAAATAATATAAAAGCAATAGAAAAAATCGAATTTTTATCATTAACGCCATCTTTCAAGTGCAGATGCATATTAAATCAAAATAGAAACAGCTGTTGAGTGAGAGGTAAAAAAAAAGAATTAAATAAAGGATAGAAAATTCCAAAAAAAGATAAGTACCATTAAAATAATTTGTTATTTTGCCGAATATTTGGAAATTTTGCTATTTATTTACATACTGTATTTCTACTTGCTATAACATTTGACATAGGTAGCCATGGATTAGGCAGCCATATTATTTTGTTTATATTCAAACAATGTATAACTGGTTGCACGAGAATTGTAATTTTCAATTATCAATTTTTATATGTATAATTTCGAATTTTTTTTATCATAATTTTATGAAAATCGAAATTTTCCTCCATTTATCTCAAATCAAATAGTTGAAACTAAAACACAACGGATTCAACAAAATTCATGGCCGTCTCGATTTCAGTGGGTGGATGCACGAAATTCAATTGATTTTTGTTTAGACGAAAAATTAAAAAAAACTAATGCTACTGTAATGTTCGAAAGTATATAAATTCAACCCACCAAATCATATCCAGAATTCTTATCAAATTTTATAGTAATATATGCTCAAAAAGAAACAGTTAATACAAATTAAAGTTGGCCATGGAGGGAGAGTCGGCCAATAACTAGTAAATCTCAATAGCAGCAACAGATGCAACGTTAATGATAAATAGCTTTTACAATAATTGAAATAAATCAAAAGCAAACAATACATATACGGGCTAAAGCGTAGGAGATGCAAGCGCAAAAGAACAATCAGCTCCAAAAAAACAAAACATATTTAATAATTTTGACATAAGAAAAAAGCAACGTTTTAAACTCTTACTCACCAATGGCTGGCTGATATTCTTGCTGAGGTAAAAGGAAACAAGTAAGCACCATTTTACCTGTTTCTGGATCAGTATCAGTTTGAAAAGTAACAAGCGGCTGAGCTTGATTGTCACTTAACCAAACAGCCTGGAAAAGTATACGCAAAAAAAACTTAGCTTTAAACTGTTTTAAATCGATTACAAACTGGTTTTTTATTCGCGATTCGATCCGTTACAAATCGTACAGAATTTTGACTAACCTTAAGGCTAAGTTGAAGTAAAGTGTATGGTAAGTATGGAAGTCGATTTCCCGATACATCCAAAACATGTAAACGCGTACAATTTCCCAATGTTTCGGGCAATATATTCAGTCTATTATCTCGCAAACTTAATACTCCTAGTTCACATAAATTACCTAGAATTATGCATTGAAATTTATTACAAACAATTCATTTAAATTTTAAAAAATTAACGTCATCAGAACTGATTCTGAAATATCAATTTGACACTGTACGGATACGAACTACGGACAACAGTAATATTTTCTATTATTATCGTCATATTTCAATTTCAACTGTGACGACGTTAATATATGAAAATTAATATTAAAATAAAATACAAATCATTTTTACAATTTACCTATTTCATCAGGTATACACGTCAAACTATTTCTATCTATATTTAAATTAGTTAGCTTAACTAAATTGCCTATTTCATTAGGCAATTCGCTTAGAAAATTCTCAGTAATTATCAATTCCTGTAGATTCTTGCAATATCCAATATTTACATTGAGTGATGTCAATCTGTTTTGGTCAATCTAAACGATAAATACAACACAAAAATATAAATATGTACTCGATATTTTGAATTCGGAAATAACTTACTTTTAATATGGTTAATTTTTCTAATTTCCCAACACCATCGGGCAGAGTTTCTAAAACATTTTGCGACAGATGAAGATCGGTCAGACTTTCTAAACCGGCCAATTCTTCTGGCAAAAACTCCAAACGATTCTCACTCAAATCTAAACATGCCAGATTACTTAATTCACCAATTTCCGATGGTAAAGATTGCAATTGATTATGATCCAACCATAGTTCTTGTAGTGCTGGAAGTTTTCCAACATGTGGCGTCTAAAATAGATCAAATAATATATCATGTAAATGTTCCCGTCCATCAAGTCATATAAAACTCACCAATTCTTCAATTTCATTATCACCTAAATCCAATCGTTCTAAATGAATTAATTGACTAAATGATGCTGGCAATTCTTTAAGTAAATTCTCTCTTAGTTCTAATGATATCAGCGATTCTAATTGGCCAAAATCATTTGGTAGTTTCGTCAATGACATATCATTTAATCCTAATGTGGTGAGTGAGTGCAGTTGAATAAATGTGGTTGGTAAACGTGCAATTGGATTTGAACTGAAATCGGCTACACGTAGTGATTGTAATGTACCAATACTTTCTGGTATATCAGGAATGTCTAGAGAGAATAAGAATTGAACTTATTAACTATTGATTTTCAGTATGTAGACAATGTTTTAAATAAGATTATCAATTTTATTATCATTAGAAACTTCCGTTACCTACATACGTAAAATTCAATAATAAAAAATCTAATTCTGCTATAGGAAAGAACTGCTTCGAGTCATATTATTATTATTATTATTATTAGTATCATCACGTACAACCTAATAAAATTGTGGCTAAACGGCGATTAACAAAAAAGGGATTGACAGGATACGAAATATACATAATGAATATCGGAGCAATAAAATATACGCTTCACTAATTTGGGATTTGTCGTTTCAATACGTGTTGAAGTGGTAAAATATGCTTATGGATTATAATATGCCAGTAGCGCGCTTAAGAGTTTCGAATATACCTCTTCTATTCCGATATACATTTATTAATGACTTTCTATAGTAAACATGTACTTTAGCATAAAAAATGTGCCGCTTGGCAACAACGTATGCCAAATTCGGTTGGGAAGTGATTACGTCAACTAAAACAAATTGGTGAACCAATTTTTTGTTTTTTAATCTTATTTTTTGATTTTTCAGTTACGCCACTGACATCAACATTATTCTGTACATTGTATTTACTTTATATCTATTTGACTATAGCTATATGTAAACATACATATATGTTTTCCACTAGTAACTAAGTAGTTATTGATGCATACCAAATTGGACATTGAACAGGTGGCATTCGCCTGTCGGAATCATTGGTATTTAGATCGACCTTTACTTTAATTACATAAAGGGAAATTAAACATGGTACTCTATTCGAACAAGTGGCTCGGCTCATTATTTTGCGAATTGAAATTATTATCGTGCTATTTTATTAATTATTTATTTTTTTCTCTATGTACAATAATATTTGACATAGGTAGCCATGACATAGGCAGCCATATTTTGTTTATAATTCTAACATAACTGTTGGCAGACGAATTGTAATTTCTAATTATCATCTTTGATATGCAAAATTTTTTGATAATCATTTCATAAAAATCGCATTTTTCCTCCATTTATCCCGCCGCTAAGCAAATGAAATAAATTGAAACTACAAAACGAATTTAACAAAATTCATGGCCTTCTTGACTTCGGTGGATGGATGCACGAAATCCAATTATAACCTTGGCAGCCATATTATTTTGTTTATATTCAAGTAATGTATAACTGGTTGCACACGAATTGTAATTCTCAATTATCAACTTTCATATCCATAATTTTGCATTGTTTTTATAATAATTCAACGAAAAACGCATTTTTCCTTTATTTATCTTATTTCATGTATCAAATAAAATCGAATTATTTCAAACCTAAAAAATCGAATTCAACAAATTCATGGCCTTCGTTGGGTGGGAGGAGCACGAAATTCAATTGATTTTCATTTAAACGGAAAAGTAAAAAAACTAATGCTGCTGTACGTCGTAATTTATGAATTTATTTTCATTATCCATCAAAATATATCTAGTAATGTTTATAATATCCAAATGTACTTTCGTGGCACGTACGTACGTACAGAGATTCAAAATCACTTAACACGTACATATGGTGGTCTGTGTTTACTTTTTTTTAATTAACAAGAAAAAAAAAAGGAGCACGTTAAATTATTGAATAAACATACTATGCGTACGTAACGATTTTATATCAAACATCGTTACATAATTAGCTTCTATTTTTTTTCGTATGGAATAAACTCTACGTGTGTATAAATAATATTCTAATCGAAATAATTTGCTGTAATTACATGTTCGAAAAGGATTCAATTAAACGTATTGATAGATGTACATTTTTGAACTTGTAAATTGCAGTGGAACGAATTAACTTTTTTTTAATAGATTTTAATGATTTAATTCAATTACGGCAATTTAAGAATATTCAGTTATGATTATTGGATTAAATTGGAGTAAAATCATTAAAACAAAGAAAGAGAAAGAAAGAAAAAGAAACTTTAAAAAACAAGACTTCGATTTCTTTCTGACCTTGCCTAAAGTAAAAAAAAAAAAAAAAAAAAAAAACGTATTGATGACGATGGCGATGTTATTTAACAACAAATTATATTGAGTTGAATGCACCCATATAAAGACATTGATAATGGTGGTAATTCGAAATAGAAATGACATTCGCTAGAAATTATTCTTTACACAATCCAATTTGGAATTGTACCGCTTTTTTCATCGAGGCAAAGCAAAGAAAAACTCGAAAATTTATAGCAGCAAAGCAACGATTATCAATAATTTATTTTTCATAGAATTAGAATTTATTGCAAATAATAAAATTTTAATTAGGCACCTACATACCTAATTAAACTAATTTGGATACACATTTTCGTCTTATTGGTACGTACACATTAAACAGATCTCCAATAATTAATTAATTTATTGTTAAATTAATAATCAGTATAATTAACGGAGATAATTATACATATGTATACATATAAAAATTTTGCGAGGTGAAACCATTTTACCATGAAATAGGTTGCTGCTACTCTGTTTTGTAAAAATGCGGTTTTCTTATAACGCAATAAAAATTATGATAAAAACAATTCGAAGTTACATAAAACTAAAAATTACAATTCGCCAGCAACCAGTTATACATTGCTTGAATATAAACAAAAAAATATGGCTGCCTCTAGATGTCACACATTATTGTACAATATATAAATTATTAATCAAGTAGGTGGTGGATGACGATGATATCACATTCCAATTCGATGATTGCATTAAAAAAAAAAAAAAAAAAAAAAACAAAGTGACGTAATAATCTTAATTATTTCGGTGGAAGATATCAACATTTTCAATATTAGTTTTTTACCTATTTTCTCTATATCACACGGATAATTACATCGACTGATAAATAGATAAAATAGAACATATACAAACGGATTAGACATGTATCTCTACAACATGGTATATTTGTTACGAGGGTATTTAATTTTATCGGCGAAATCGGTTACTAGAACATAATAATTCAAATGTAATTGTATATCCTATTATTAACCAAGGACAAAGTAAATTACAGCGACAACAAATGTTTATTAAACAGTTTGGTAATTCATTATATCAGTTTACGTATGTACATGTATGTAGATAGGATAAGAGGATTATTACCATTCGTATGCAATAAATATCCACTAGAAATGTAAATTTCGAACTTTTTCACATTCGCAAATATGTTTTTTTTTTTGTAATTACACACTCGTTTATCTTGTAAATAAATATTAAGATTTCTGTACGTATTCCCAGTTGCCTATGTATATACTAAGGATCAGTTTCTTTTTTAAAGTAGGTAATTAAAGATAAATACACATGATCTAATAAAAAAAACTGTAAATTTTTATTCTTTTTATAATTAGTCAAAAACATTCCCTGACTTTTTACACAATGAAATAAATTTTGTATATTTAAAAATAAAATAAAAACAAGACGGTGCAAATGTCAAACATGGGAACTGAAAATTTATGGCAGTTCCAAAAAAAATTAATGAATTTTGTTAAAAAAAAAACTAACTAGGTATTCTGGTAAGCAACATATTTTGTAATCATAATTTGTCAACTATTCGACATTTTACGTATATTCAAGCCATGAATTGACATTTTACATTTTTAGACATTTTACACGTATTTCTTATCAATTAATATTGAGTAGGTATTTAAATGAAGTTTTACTGGTTTTTCCAGTTTTTATTATACACCTATCTATCTAGTTACGCGATTGTTTATGTGGTTACAAAAACAAATCATTCCATATTATGAAATCCCTAGTCATTTTGAATAAGTATAAAAATTGTGTTATTTTCAACATTTTTACAATTTAACTTACCATTTCTGGATACATCTAATTCCACTAAATATTCGAAATTTTGAATTTCAGGAGGTAGTCTTTGAATTTCATTATCACTTAATCCTAGACGACGTAATTTATGCAGACGAAAAAAATTCTGTAATTTAAAACACAATGAATGTAAATGGGGCCCATTTTTATTATATTTTTAAATTAATATATTGTTAAACTTTAACATTTATTTATTTAGAACGAAATGGATTTCATTGCATTTAATTCAATGCGGTAACCTTCCCTATAAGAAGTGAAATTGTTGATTTATTAAGAGAATACAGGATTGTGAAACATAGAACTGAATACATATCTAGGTAGAAGCATCAATAAATTGGGAAACAATTTTCTGTTGAAAGTGAGTCTTTATGATGCTACAAAAAAGAAAAATAAAACTCACCTTTGGAAGTTCTCTGATATGATTAGCATCGAGAAGTAATTCTTCTAAACTTCTCGAATAACGTAAAATATCCTCTGGTACATTAGGAAGTGAACTGTGCCTTTTATCTATGAAATCAATTTGCCTATTACAGCCTTTGAATATCGGTATACAACGGAACATTGCGGTTAACTTTTACTAGGGTACATATTCAGATTATATAGTTCAATGAAAATTCACCAATTTGATTAGATTTGTTAAAAAATTTCTTGCTAAAACACGACCGAATTTATTCACGCTAAAATAACTACATTGACTAACACAAAACAATAACAGGCAACACACGAACATCACCACTCCCGTTAAACTGTAAACGCAAATTCCTCCTAACGACATAAGAGGAACATGTCATAATAAAATGCAATGCATTGACGAGGTACTGTTCGATAACTAATTCTATTTATTTTATTTCGATTTTATACTCAGAAATGTAGTAGTGAAAATTACTAGGAATAAAAACATAAAAAGTTTAGTTTAAAAAATAATAATGGAAATGGCGTGTAATGTATAAGTATAAACAAAAAAAAAAGTTAAAAGCACAAATCTAATAATAAAATGTAAATGATGGAAGGTGCGTGCCATCTTTTATCGGATACTCCAATTGCGTCGAATCTTGACGCAGTTGTATTAATTTAATGGCGAAGCAATTAGTAAACTACAATTTTTCAGAATTTTCTTCACCAACTTTATTAGTTTTATTTTAATATAAATATTAGCTTTATAGTCACAAAACTTGTATTTCACAAAAGCGTTTTACACTTGAGTTGTATGGAAAAAATCTACAAACTTGAGACTATTAAAATTTAACAAAACACTCGTTCAAGAGGCCTTGATCTTGATCATGTCTCAATGGCTTCACAGATGGCTTCAGTATTGCAAAAATCCGATTCTTTTGAGTTTCCAAAGAAAAATCCTTCAAATTAAAACTTTTTCGGGTTTATAAATGTTGGGCATACCTAGGAAAATAGAGTCTAAGTTAAATTTTTGTGAATTTCCTATTAAATTGAAGTGGCACTCTTGACGTATGGGCGGTACGCTTACAAATTTTCATAAGCGGCGATGCCACGCTAATGATTTTTGATTTTATGGGCTAAGCAAAAGCTTTTCAAATAAAAGTAAAGCCAAAACAAAAGTTAAAAGCATTCTTTTTCGTTCTACTTTGTAATCTTTATAGTTTCAAATTTATGTTATTTGAAAGGCTTGCAAGTTGCAAGTTGAATGCATCAATGCAGTGCAATTTTATTTTATTTTATAGTCGCAGTGAGACGCGAAACGCAGTTGGCAACACTGTAGTACAGCTTTTTAAGCGTTTGAAGAGCGTTCAGCCAAATTTCTTAATATTATAATCAATAATAAAAAATTGTACATGTTTCCAGTTTCCAGTACTGTATTTCCAAGAAAAATACAATATCACTTTATTAGCTAATTCTACTCGTTAGTGAAATATACCTTCCGGAGGTTTAGCGAAATTTCTGAATTTAATAGAATTAATTCTGGCCACAAAAAATAAGAGAAATTCCTGAGGTTTATCAATAGCAACTTTATCGAAAACATTGTGTTGAACTGAAAGAATGGTAGAGAAGCTAATTTGAAGCCATTAACAACTACTCAATAATGAATCAAGCTAGTAATTGCCCAATAAGACAACAAGCAGAGAATCAAGTGGATTCCGATAATTCACTAGCCGAACAACAGCCATCACAAGGTAAACACAAAAAGAATAGTTCCGCATGTATAGGTGCTGGTGGAGCGGTAGCGGAAGTTGCCAAACCGAAAGTTGTAACTGTAAAACATCCAGATTCTAATAAATTAAAACCAACTGCTAAAAAGAATAGACATCCACAACATATACATTCGGAAAATGTAACAAAGGAATTTGTTCGATGTAAGGAAGAGTCTTTGGATCGATTAGATTTAAGCAAATCAAGTATTTCATTATTACCTCATGCAATACGGGAATTGCATCATTTATCAGAATTTTATTTATATGGAAATAAACTAACGCAATTACCTAGCGAAATTGGATGTTTAAAGAAATTAGAAGTACTAGCTCTTAATGAAAATTCGTTAACCAGCCTTCCGGATTCTTTAGCAAATTTGCAGAATTTAAAAGTATTAGATTTGAGGCATAATAAATTAACGGAAATTCCCGATGTCGTTTACCAATTGAAATCGTTGAAAACACTACATCTCAGATTTAATCGAATCAGATATGTTGGAGATGAAATTTCGAATTTAACATCATTAACAATGTTAAGTTTAAGAGAAAATAAAATCCGTGAACTTCCGGCAACCATTTGCTGTTTGGTAAATCTGGTTACATTCGATGTATCGCATAATCATTTAGAAAACCTACCAGATGGTATTGGACAATGTGTGAATCTATCCATGTTGGATCTGCAACATAATGAATTAGTAGATCTTCCAGAAAGTATTGGTAATTTGGCCCATCTGACCCGTTTAAGTTTAAGATACAATCAGCTTACACAAATACCGGCAACATTGAGTAAATGTCAAAATATGGACGAATTTAATCTAGAAGGCAATTCCGTGTCGCAATTGCCCGCATGCTTACTATCCAATTTAGTTAAATTGAAACGTATCACATTAGCCCGAAATAAGTTTACATCATTTCCATCTGGAGGACCATCACAATTTGCTACCGATGTCGATTCCGTTAATTTGGAACATAATGATATTGATAAAATACCGTACGGGATTTTCTCTAGAACGAAACATTTAACGAAATTGAATATGAAGGAGAATCAATTAACAAATTTGCCATTAGATTTTGGTTCATGGGTCAATATGGTTGAATTGAATTTAGGCACAAATCAGTTGTCGACATTGCCAGATGAGATTCAATGTCTTCAATTATTAGAAGTTTTAGTATTATCGAATAATATTCTAAAAAGAATCCCATCGAGTATTGGGAATCTAAAAAAATTGAAAATATTGGACCTGGAAGAGAATCGTTTAGAGCAACTACCAGTGGAAATTGGCCACTTGAAGGAATTGCAAAAATTGATTGTTCAATCGAATCAATTAAGTCAACTGCCGCGTGCAATTGGCCATTTAACTAATCTAGTATATTTAGGTGCAGGTGAAAATAATTTAGGATCTCTTCCAGAGGAAATCGGTGCATTATATAATCTAGAATCGCTCTATGTTAATGATAATCGAAATTTACAGAATCTACCGTTCGAATTGGCCCTGTGTTCAAATCTGCAAATTCTCAGCATAGAAAATTGTCAATTGAGTCAAATACCGGCTGAAATTAAAGCAAAAGGACCATCAATGGTTATGCATTATTTGAAAATGAAAGGACCGTATAGATAAATGCATAGTTAAATGTATTTGTATACTAATTAGTACTTTTCTTACATAAGTCACTAATTATATACATAAATAATACATTTCAAACCCATAATATTCATCATATTATGCTTAATCCTGAGTGATGATTATGTTAATCTTTATCTTAACCTAAAAATATAGTAATTTGAATTTGTAATGTGCATATTATATTGATGTTCTCTATAAACTTTTTAAATGTGATTCCAATAAATATTCTAGGCATTTAAAGACAAGTGCAAACATTTTTATTGTACGCTCATACTTCTCTTAATTTTATGTGTGTCTGTCTCTGTGTAGTATTATTTTGACAGAGTTTTTGTTTTTATCTTATTATAAATTATAATATAAAGTATTATTGATTGATATAGTTAAGTATCTCAAAATGACAGTACTTTTTATATGTATTTTAGCTTAAAACGATTTTAAAAAGACTTATTTGTTGTAAACTTTAATTCGTTTATTTTATAAGGTTATGCTACGCCTACTTCGACGAAGCTGTGCGTTCTGTTTCACAACTGAGCGCAGATTGATTAAAATTTAAAGTATCGGTCAAAACGCACAAATAAATATTGTTAAAATTCTAAATAATTATTAGTTGTCCGAATGAATAAATTGTCCATTAAATTGTAAAATAAACATATTTATATGGAAATATATTAGTAAATTTTAACAAATTATCAATTTGAAAACAAAAAAAAACCTAGTTCAGATTAGAATATGAATCTATGCAGTTGTAACAATTCAGATATTTATTTGTTTTACATGTTGTAAGTAGTTATATGACAAATAAAGAAAAAAATATAAAAATGTAATCGTCTATTGTTTAATCTGTGCCATCCCCAATCAATACCTGTATTTTCTTATAGAGGATTAAACATTAGGTAGGCATAATACATATCTAATCAATTAAATATAACTTATCACCTACATGTTCATATGCATTCATATTTTTATCAAAGAAAATTTATTCAATTCGAAGTAGTGTAATTCTCTCTTGACCTTTGCCTATTTTAAAAAAAACTGGAGCTAATTTGGCTATAGATGAACAGTAGAATCTTATCTAAATCATCTTATCTCTACTACTTAGGTATAAATACAATTATCAGTTAGAAACTAATTAGTATATTCGTAATATCAATTTTGGCTTATTTTCCAATAAAAATGAACACCTTTGTGGTGAGTCCAATAACTCTACTTTTAGCTATTTAAATTCACAGTTTTCCTAAATAACTCTAGAGATTCTTAACATCAGCTTTTATCATTGCCGCCGGCAGTTGTGCGAATATTAAATTGAGCGACAGTAAAAATGTGGGCATTCCATTACCAGATCCGATACCAGAAATGGCCAGATACGTCATTCATAATACTGGTAGGTTGATTTAAATCAGAAAAATCTTGAGCAGAACTACAATTAATCTTTTTCCAGAGTGGATATCCGTAGCTAGTATTTCAACTTTACAAAATATAACTGGCTATCCATTTGTTATGTTGAAATCGTTCGTTGATGGTCCCGTTGACAATTCAACAGGTGTACCATATCTTTATATGACTGATATGGATGTATCTGCAGTAGATTTTCTTGTAAGTATAACCACTGTATAATAAAATTTTAATTGAAACAAATGAATATTCTTAATTCTGTCCATTTTTTTTATAGACGAATCCTGCGGTCACGATATTGGCTTCATTAGTATCAGCTGGTGGTTGTACCACTGTAGATCCCCAAGATCCATTGTGTCCTAAAGTAATGATTTCCGGCAAATATGTAAAAGTGAGTTTTAAACAGTAATATATCGGCACTTATTCTAGTGAGAATATTGAAAATAATTCGTTTCTAATTCAAATTAACCTCGAAAATATTCGCGCTCACTGCGCATAGAAGAAGCATCGGGCCAATCTATGCGCGGTGTAAATTGATTAATCGACGTGTATATTCGGCGGGGAGTTTTTTGTATATTCAGCGGTGAATTTTTACATTTAATAAGGTTTTAAAAATTTAAAATTTAAAATTGTAACAAATAATTATAATGGTATTATTATCAATGATACCGTAATTAATATATCATATTAATAATATATATAAATAATACCAAACCAAATCATATTCTACGATTCGACAAAAACTCACCGAACTCCCCGCCAAATATACATTTTCTTCATTTCGTAATTAATCAGCGACGTAACCCCACGGTTACATTTTGAACATAATTCGAAATTCCGTATATCTAGGTGGATCCAGATTCGGATGAATATAAATTTGGTCAAGATGCTCTAATTGCAAGACATCCAGAAATGGCTTTTTGGCCCGCTGGTAACTTAATTTAGAATTTAATAGGTACATTTCCATAATGAATTTACAAATTTTTAGAACATGGTTTCTACGTTGCTAAAATTGAAATTGAACAAATTGTCGTCATTGATTTCTTTGGTGGATCTAAATATGCCGATGTAGATGAATATTATGCAGTTAATAATGTAACATATATCGAGAGAAATTAATAAATCTAATTATAATCCTATCATTTATGTGTATTAAATATATATGTAATTAAAATATATTAAAGATATGTAAATACGTTACTTGATTTTTATTTCATTTCATTCATACATATTTTATAAATTGTACCTATATTTTACAATATAATAAATAATGGGTATTGATTCCTGCAAGGCAAATTGACGCACGCACATGACTTTGTCAAATATAAATCCGATATTATTATAGACGGCAAATATCTTGACCTTTTGTTTTACGTCGACAAAATTCGAAAATCATTGTTTGTATGAATATATGCTATACAGAGCGTGTGCATACTGACTAAAAAAGAATAGGAATAACAATTGCAATGATTTAGTTATCTCGCAGTTAGTATTAATCAGGAAAATGAATAACTTTATTGAGTTTAGTCATATTTCATATATCAGACGAAGAGAGCAATATTGCTGGTTATGCGTTGAATGGTTATAAACAATAATTGCACACACTTTTTGCATATCGTTCGATCCAATAATAATAGAATTAAAGATTCTCGAACTATTACCTACACAAACACATTGAATACAATTCCAATAATACAAATTACACTGATAATAATAATAATAATAACAAAACTAATAAATAAAACGATATACAAAAGATTGAATTAAAAATAGTCCAAGACAAACAGCGACCAGTCAAACGTTTTGTGCGTGTTTTTTTTGTTTCTTTGTTTTTTGTGCACGGAAAGCTTCGTTAATTATTTTTTTGGACAATGGCAAATTTTCTGGTAACAAGTTTCTTCTATTTTTACTAATTTTACTGAAGAATTTCATATAAATTTTGTGCATGAGAACAAAGGGAAAGTAATAAAAAATCCGCTGTTGCTTCTTAGAAATATATTTAAAAAATAAACATCCTTATCACGCCTATTCCTATCGGTTTATTTTTATATTTAATTGCATATTTTAGTGTTGTATCGAAAACATTTTCCAGATTCTGCTGTTATCTTCATTGTGTGCCTTAATGGCATTTGGACAACCAAATCGAGTCAAACTTTCCAGACAAGAATTCTTCCCACCTCATGAGAAATACGCATTAGTAGCTCGATATATTATTCATCGTACCGGTAAATAAATCCGATGTTTATTTCGATAATACAAATCACTGATTGTGATTTTTAACAGATTGGGCTTCAGTTGCGACAATTTCGACCCAAGACGAAATCAAAGGATTTCCATTTGTTTCATTGAAATCATTTTGTGACGGTCCAAAGGACAATTCTACTGGTATGCCATATTTCTATATGACATCAATGGATGTTTCTGGAAGAGATATAGAAGTAAATCCTATTCATTTTATTATTATTATTATCGAATTGCACTCGGAATCATTTCAATTGTTTTTTTTTTTTATTTAGGCAAATAATAATGTAACAATAATGGCCTCATTGGCGGAAATTGAGGAATGTGTGAAACATAATTATGATCCTCAAGATCCTCGCTGTCCAAAAGTGATGATTTCCGGAAAATTTTTAAAGGTAATAATATAATAATGAGAGAAAAACCCCCGACAATGAAAATTTATCCCCCAGGTCGGCCAGTCTACGGATGAATACGTTTTTGCCAAAGATGCACTCTTTTCCAGACATCCTGAAATGTCATGGTGGCCGAAAAGTAATTAAACCAGTACTAATTTAACATTTTCTCATTATAATGAAATACGATATTTCCAGATCATGAATTTTACGTAGGAAAAATCAATCCAGAACGTATTGGTGTGCTGGATTTTTTTGGTGGCATTAAATACGTCACTCCTAAAGCGTATTTTAACGTCAACATTACGAATACGGTTAATTATTATTCGTCTTTACAACGGGTATCGGTAGTTGAGCATAAGGAGTGAATTCGTCATTTTGTCAAGAATATTTAAACTGATAATTATAATTACTAAATATAATATTTTTTTAATTATATAACAATAGAATTCCTATAAAAAATCATTAAAAATCTCAATCTATTTGTGTTGTTCAATATAAAAAAGTATTTAGCATGCCCCTATGCTGTCAATAAACGACTGCATTGTATGTGTGGTTGCCTACAACTTGCGGATTGTTACTTACACGCTATAATTAATAATTCGAGTAATTGCAACATATTCTAACTACTACCTGTACTGCAAATAAAAGAATACAATAAATTACTTTTGTTTTATTTTACCATCTACATAATTTTCCTTCCCGACACTCCTTTCATATTTCTTTCTATTTAAAAGCATACATATATATATATATAGTGGTAGTGGAGGGGGAAGGGAGCTTTTGCTTTTATAATAGAGTGTGATTTATTAAATTTTGCTTTAGTGTGCTATATATGCGTGGGTGTAACTGATATTAAGAATAAAAAAAAAAAACAGAAAAAAAGTCTTAATGAATATTAACAAATAATTAACAAGTGTGGGTTTGAATTGATTTGTTGAACGTGGTTTTTTGGCTCTAAGACTTTCAAAATGGATATTAATTATTTTTTGGTTTGTATATATTAAAAATACCTTTAGTTTATAGTACTTGTATGTTAGCTGATTTGTGTTTTTGGGCTGCCAATTGCCAATAACTGTAATATTTCATTTGTAAATTCGATAATCGTCCATTTTAATATGTAATTTATTAAATTATTGCAAATTTGAATAAATTATGTAGTAAAACTTCCAAATAGAACGTCTAAAGTATTGAAAACAGCGAAAAACACATTCACTTGGGAAGAAGTTCCGTTAAAAACGGTCTATTTTGCCAGAACCATCTTTTAATTGCTGGACATCCTAATAGATGTCGCGCATATAATAGAACGATTAAAGTTACTATATGTAAATATGGTAATTTTATGAATGATCTGCAAATTAATAACAGAAGGCATTTAATTTTTTAATTTACCTATAAAAAGTAAATACATTTTTTGTGTCTACCCGAATGAACCTATTTTCCACTTTCAACTGCATTAATCGGATTAAACGATATCGAAATACTATGGTTCGAAAAATCGACATAAAAAACTTGCAAATTTTGGAATTCCATAAATTTGCCAAAAATAATAAAAATCCCACTATATACGAATTATTACCATGAAAAACGTGTTACATTTTCATTTAAATGTAATTTTTTTTTCATTTCCGAGCGAAAGTTTTTGGTAATTTTTTTAATAAATTTCAATTGCATTTGAAATAATTATGTTATAAATGTTGCTACCATGTCATTATTTTATTACATATTCTTAGAAAACGAACGAACACAAAGTAAATATATCAATTTGGGTATTATGAAACCGTCGAAAAAAAAAAGTCAGATATAAATATATGTGTTGAATTTAATTATATAATAAAATAGCTAATGACTTTACAGACCACTTCATTTATTCGGATAGAATACTTACGTATTTAATCCAATTTTTTCGCAAATTTTTCTCAATTCGGTTTCAAACAAAAAGAAAATGATGATAAATAAAGTGTTACTTATTTTATTAGGACAAAAAAAAAAGACACGACAACTTATCGGTTCCGCTAATTTATTTTTCAACCGCACGACACGAATTCTTTCCTTTTTTTCTTTTTTGTTTCTGAAATCTGTACGGAAAAATGTATTGTTTAAGTACACGCTAATTAAATATCGATATATTAAACCCATACATCTATTGCCAATAATAATAAATAAATAAAAAAAAAGGAATTATTGCGACAATTGCATTTTGGTATAAAAAATGTTTCAATTTCAAAATATGTAATTGCGCTTATTATTTGGAACAATTGGTTAATTGTCGCTCATTAATAATTACAAAAAGGAGTATGGCCGAATACATTCTCCAATGTAATTGCTTGGAAAATTTCCGTGGTAATTTTTAAATTGATTAATTAAATCTAATTAATTAAATCGCTGCATGCATGGGAACTCGAATTTCAATCACAAAGTATACGCTTTGACAGATCAACAGTCTTTTGGGAATCTATTTATTGATTTGATTTCCAATATATTTATTTAGTAATTACAAATGCCTTTTAAATTTACATTTTATATGAATATGGTACATATGTCCGAAAATCTCTAAATAGGTATATGTAGTATAAATTTAAATGACACTATGTAATACTGTCTATTCCGGAAATTAGCCATTACTCATTGTGAAGTTGTAATGTATGTATATTTGCATATTGATGAGGAGCTTTTCTATTATTAATAAAATCAAATAAATTAGGCAAATGGAAATTTTGTTTTTAAATTAAATAGATGCAATGCAACAGAAGGTGTATATATATGCATGCAAAAATAATTAAAGCTGGCTGTTGTAGCTGGGAATTAATCAATATTTTCCTGAAAATCTTCTGAGGATCGAATTTAATCTATTATGAAATATAAAACTTAGTAATAGAAAATAAATAGATATTTAATGCATATGTTTAATTTTCTTTTATACTAAAAATATAAAAATTGCAACAACAACAAGAAAAAAAAACCTGCGAAATGAGAAAAAATAATGCGTTTTTTTGTTGTTGAATGAAAAGACTTTGCAGTTCCCATGAAACACACATTGTTTCAATATGAATTACTTAATTTTATATAGAAGACGATACCATGCAAAAAATAAACAAAGAATAGATAATAATTATGAAATATTCATTTCCATTTTCTTTTTCATAATTAAATGCTTGTGAATCACTGAAATTGGGTTATGATAAAAGAAATAAAATATTTCGTTATTAATAAAAAAAAAAGTAAAACTATATCAACGATTTGATTTGTTGTCGATCAATAAATAAGAATTTTAAAACCCTGCTAGTCACTTTATTGTCAAGATTACGTGAAATTTAGATCAGTTGAACATCGCCTTCGCCATTTTATCAAGATTATCAAGTCGCACATAAAGTACTTAATTTAGTTGCTTATTCAATTAAATTTTAAAGTTTCTTTCATTTTGATAGCAAAAACAACAGATTATCTTTATATTACTAACATGCTTATCATCGTTGTTACACTACTGCAATTGTTATGATAACTTTGACTATGACAGGGACTATGAAGTAAGCCGAATTGAATATGAAATCGCACGACTTTCTGTAAGTACAATTATTTACTTTAAGCATATTATTATTATTAATTTACATAATTTAATTAAAAACTAACTTATCTATATAGGATCCGCGTCCAGTAGTTTTTCCAGAATACGATCGTGAAGACAATGATAATCACGATTCCGTTGAAGACGATGATAATTCGTATTATTCGAAACAATATGGAAAAAATAATGATAATAATAATCGAAGATCGGAACGGACAAGAGATACACTTTCATATCCAGAAGTGACAGCGAAGATTAGCCAACTTTTAGCGGCTGATAAATACAATAAGGTAGTGTAATAAATAGGCACTTAGTTTGTCTAACACTGTGATACACTAATTAAATTGTAATCATATAAAAACGTGAAATTTTTTTACCTGGTTTCAAATGACCTTGAACACTGTGGAACTTTATTTGAAGTATTAATAAGTATATGAGCACTCGCGCATATTCAATAAGTTTATTGTAAATAATCAACTATAATTAACCTATTTCAATGTAAATCAAAAGAAATATTGAAATTGTTCACAATATTTTTTTTATTAGATTTTTCATTACCGCAGCCTTCTTGATTTGTTTTGAAAATAATCGCTACAACCGTGAGTGTAGCGCTTTCGGCCAATCACATCACATTTTATGCTTGCATATGAACGATATACTCGGTTGCCTACTTTTTATGTCAACATTTTCTAAATGTTATTTATTGTTATAGGTTTCGGACTTATAACAAAATAACTTTCAGTTACTTACACTATATCTACATATCATTTTATTATTTCTTTGTTTATTAAGCCAATAATAAAAGAAATAACCTTCCAGAAGGAATATATAAAATATATATATGTATATGGTTTCTACCTGCTTCCTATACTCATAAATACATCTGTCATATCTATATATTTATTCTTTTCAGTATTATTTCAACATTTTTACTACTACCACCACATATATTATATGGCATTTTTACGAAGTCATTGAAAAACCAAAACTATAAAATTCTTGTACAACTTTCTACATTTCTATGTCGTAGCTAGGTACAGAAAAATGAATAGATCCTTTTATTCTAATGGTGGAAAATTTCATTTCGGTACGATGAAAACTCCTATTTTAAAATTTTCTCTCTTGTATAGTATACGATCCGTAAACGGAACTGGGAAACTTTTCCCTCTC
Source organism: Platypus cylindrus (assembly GCA_949748235.1). NCBI lineage: Eukaryota > Metazoa > Arthropoda > Insecta > Coleoptera > Curculionidae > Platypus > Platypus cylindrus. The sequence continues at coordinate 9,881,412 of OX456494.1, forward strand.
CAGTTTCATATTGTATAGTAGTAGACTTTTCCTCTATTACAATAATTTCATATTTTATATGAAAGTTGTTTGTTGAAAATGTTGTCTGACTTTACTTTCTGCGATTTTTCGCTTTTCTTTCATTTAATTAGGGAATTAAATAATCCGGAAAATATAATAGAATTGAAAATAATAAGATAGTAGTAATTTCGGTATGTTTATTTCTGTTTTGTTATGGAGTATATAAAATGTCATATCTAATTGATATCGAAGAGTAAAAATAAAAACAGTGTTTCATTTATCAATTGAATAATCAATAAATAAATCTTGAAATAAAAGCAAAAACTCCAATATTCTTTGTTGCCAGGCCATTTATCACCTCAACGAAAAAACGAAACTCAATTTTAGCAAATAGTAATTTCTAACAGTTTGTTTTTATTATTTTCCGTTTTTGATTCCATTTTTGTTTTTTTTTTTAGTTTGTTGGATAAACTCTTTTACATGGAACGAACAATTTTTAAATTGAAAACAAAAAAGAAAACATAAAAAGAGTAACAGCAATTATTGAGCCTCACGGCACATTTTAATTTATTATTCGTCGAATATACAGTTTTATGCTATAATTACTTGTACCAGCCAGCTATGCGTGGAATTTGTAACAAAGCGAGAAAAAAAAAAAAAAAAAAAAAACAGTTGATTTTTCCTCTTGTGAAATTTTTGTACCGACGACTGTACAAAACCGATATTTACCGTTTGTCGAAATAGACGATTGCTTAATTAAACCTGTGCTGTACGTGCGCACGTGGGCCTTGTGTGTAATTACAATTTATGTACAATTTTCCTGATTATTTCGAATCTTGTTTGCGTTTCCTGACTGAAAACAGGAACAATACGCGATATGTTCTTGTTGCTAGTTATCGATTCGTGTAATGCCTGTAGGAAATATTCTTCATTTCCAATATACATAATTTTCTTTTTTATTTTCACAATTCAAATATGTACAAATACAATCGGAAAACTCTATTCTTTTCTAATATAAAATCTTACACATCGTTTCTTCATAAGTATTTCAATTTCTTTTTATTTCCATTTAAAAGAAAATGGCTTCTTCTTCTTCTTCTTTTTCCTTCTCGGTTCAATGTTTAAACTGTTGTCTATGGAAAGAAAATACGCCAGTCATTTAAACTTATATGATATCGGAAAATGAGTTGAGTTTTATAGCTGGAAATGCACATTTTATTTAAACATTGATATTGTTGTTACTCGTCTTTGTTTTTTTAAATAAAATAAAAATCCTTTTATTTTAAATCCAGATTATCATTATGTGAAATTAATAAAAAAAAAACCACCACCCAGTTTTATACGAACAACTTAAGCGACAGATGAAAAAAAACAAGAAGAAAAAGCAGAACTAGGGGTGGCCTGTACATAATTTAAAATTTTATTAGAATTCTTCAAGACTATACTCTATATACTACTTGCACTACTAAGGGAACGTTTCAATTCGTTTTAAGCATGTTAGGTATTCTAAGGGTATAGGCATTAATAAAACACCGTCGAGATGAAAGGTGACGCGTTTTAGAATTTTAGAAGGGAGAAAGAAAATTAAATTGTACGATCACCGTATTGTCAAACTTTTCAATTTAATTTTAAAAATACATATTCTCGTTATGTGAAAAAAATACCTAAATTTAACCTATACAAAATTGTAATCTATAAAATGGAATAGGAAATTCCCAATTTTATTTTCTCATTTTCTTCAATTATTAAAGAAAATTAATATTGGAAATCTCCACACTAACATCCACCATAATTTACCTGCAAAAAACTAACCTCTATTTGAAACATTGAATATACAGGGTGCTACAATACTAGTGTCCCAAGTTGTTTTGGCTTTGATACTATTGTCTCGCGTTTGAAATAAATCAACGTTTACCGTAATTTATTTAGCAACTATTTGATTATCGTGAGTGGTTGCCTACATTTCATGTCAATATGCTTTCGATATATTTTTTCCTGTAAGTACTGCCATATTATACACAAACAAATTTGATTACATAGAAAAATCAACCATAAAAAAAATATAACCGAATTTCGCACTGCCAGCATACAAAATGAGATTCTTCCTACTTCCATCAAGATCCCTTTCCCTTCACCCACCTACCCACCACACTACTGAAGATGGTAACCACATCTTATGCCAAAAGGTAATAAAGAATTCTTTTGGACAAAGTCGTAAAGGGAAATGTGAATTCGTTGCAATTCACAAGTAGCATGAACAAAATGACGTACAGCAGTGGGATAGAAATAAGAGGGGTGTAGCAGTAGTCTGTAGTAGTAGGCAAAGGGTATTTATGGGAACGTGTCTTGGTCAACGTGGGATTCCATTTTCGGGGGGGATTGCAACGTCTTTCAAATGTTTTTTTTTTTTCTTTTGCCATTTCTTGCCTTTTCATGTGTGTGTGTGTTTGTGGCCATCTTTAATACTTGCAGGCCACACGTATTCCTGCTATTATTCTTCATGTTGTGGCAGGATCTACGTGACCGTAATCCTGCGCCGGATGCAGGATACGATTAAAAATATTGCGCCACGACAGAACATTTATTGATTGTTATTATTATTATTTTTTTGCTTTGCTTTCTGGGGGAATTTTTTTTTTTTTTGCTTGAAATGTATTCCATTGCCAAAAGGAAAATCTTTGGTTATGAGATAAATTAAAGGACTTTTTGTAATTTCAGGAAAAGAATCGCATAGCAAAACTATACGGCGATAATAGCAAGGAAAGTAAACAGAACGATATAAATCCATTCGAGTACTCAGATGAGGAAATTGATGACAACGATTTTGATGAGTATCCACCAGTAAGTAACTGTTAACATCTGACACTAATCGTGTGAAGTAACATTTACCCGTACGGAATCCTAGTCTGAATAACTGCTGGTCCACTGCGCTAGAAAAAAAAAAAACTTCAATTTTAAACAATACAAATCCTTGTCATCATTTGTAAAAATTCAAATAAATCAGAAGCCGGACATCTAAAAACAAAACAAATTTTTACATCAACAACAACAACAACAACACAAACCGACGTTCCAGGCTTTGAAATTATAGCTATACAGCCATCCATGGTTGGTTACATTTGATATGCAAATTGCTTGTAAACTTGTTCGTTGTGTTTTGTATTCATTCATTTGTTTACATTCCTTCTTCTGTCTGTACATTTTAAGCTGAAAAGAAAAATGATAAAATGAGCTAGAGCGAGAGAGAGAGATAGAGAGAGACAGTAGTTGGGAGGTGTTTAGTATGATCGTTTTCTGCTACAGCTTAGTTTTTTTGAATGAATGTGTATGCGTGTGTGCAATGTGATACGATAGTCACGTAGTGGTTATAGAATTCAATTATAAGTTTGACCCAGTTGTGATTTTTTGCTCAAAATGTTTGCCAAAATGATGACATCGCACTAAATTATGAAAAGTTGGTTATTCCAGTTTAATACTCGACAGTTACTGTATCAATACTTTCATTTCTAAATTCTCACAGGAATCGTCCATGTACTTTTTCGTCGATTTATAAATTGAACACACATTTATAAATTACAGAAAAAGAAAAACTACGCATTCGCCTACAAAGTCCTCGATAAGGACACTGGTGATGATTTCTCACACCAACAAATACGAAATGCAAAAGCGACCAATGGTGAATATCGCGTAAAATTACCTGATGGCCGATTGCAAATTGTCTCCTATAAAGCCGACAAGGATGGGTAAAAAAAACTGAAATTTTCAGTTCTAATTAAATAGGTTAATTAAATATTGATGAAACCAAGGTACAAAGCTGACGTTACATACGAAAAAAAACCGACAGCGGCGCAGCACAAACCCAAGTCGCATAAGTCAATTGAAAACTCTCCACGTAATTATTTACCGAAACAAATTGAAATTCAACAAGTTCGCGTTAAAGAATTGCCAGAAACCGAAGCAGATGAATCACACGAAGACTATGATGAAGATGATGAAGGAGGCGGAGAGGAATATGGGGAACAAAGTGAAAAAACAGAAGAACAAGTAAGAATTTCGTTGAGAATATTGAGAAAAAAAGTTCATTTTCTTCTAGTTCTTTGCCTCGTATTTATAATTTTCAAGACGAAATGGCAACAGCATCGACTTATTATCCTATTATTACGTCACTCGAATAAAAATGTGTCGCGAATCTATAAAATGAAATAAATAAAACACGTATCATTCAAAATTAACTGATACGACGCTCTTCAAAAATTTCTTAAATTATTCACTTCATAAAACTGAATGTTACTCAATCTCCTTTTCCACGCCAACTACATAAAATTCATACTACTAGTAGTATCAACATAAAAATCCTAATCGGATATGAAAATAGAGTATCGTTCTTTTCTCCTTTAAACGTTAAAGAGAGAGAAAGAGAGATAGAGTAGTGAATTAGAGCCTTCTGTTATTGAGCAGGAGGCCTAAAATTATAAACAGTTACGACTTTCATCGTCGTCGCCGTCGACGACGTTGAAGAAAAGAGAACGTTGTAATTTTACGCTAAATAAAATTTGATTTTGTTCTTTTATAGTCAATGATTTTGTCTCATGCATTGGCAAGAAGGTGGCATCTAAATGTATATTTTGGCAAAAAGAAAAAAATAACAACAAAATTTACGGGAAGGGTTTTAATATTGTTTTTGTTTCGCTTCGTTTATTTGAGGGTATTCTACAATATATGTTTATGTAGTATAGGAAAATATATAAAAAAGACGGAATACAAAACAAAAAGACAGGGGAAATTTAAACCAAAAACAAAAAAAAATGTAGAGCATAAATTAAAGATAAAAAATTACCCATCCAATTCCATTCCAGGGGGAGGCTAACAATTAAGGCATGCGTTCAGGGAAGAATCTGGCATTTAGCTCCGTTTATTTTTTTGTTCCCTTTTTAGGGCATATAATAAATATATTTTAATACAATTTTAGCAACTACTAAGTCCCTTGAAAGATCCACGAGCAACCAACGACGTTGTTGTATTAGAACAACAATCGGGCCCAACTCGAATCCCTGTAAATTACGTTGATGTCGTTTCATCCCCCGCTCCATCGCCGCTAGCGGCTTATTTTACTGCTGCTACTGCTAGAGGACCTGCTGTAAATCACGGAATTAGGGTAAATATTTATTTTTGTGTTGTGGATCAGAATGTGATATAAGCAGAAAGTTAAAAATTATAATTTCAGCCACATGCAAATGTTCAGATTCACATTCCTGAGGAAGAAGACATTCGAAATGGCAATTATCAACCGAAACAATCGATTCTATTGGGATTGTATAATAATTTTATTCGCTACACGTCGACACCAGTGGCACCTACTGTTCAACAATTACAACAAGTTCAACCTTTACACGCCCCGACCACCATACATCAAATTCAACCGGTAAATAAAATCGAAAAAATCCTTTTCTTTTATTAGTTGTATTTTTGTATGATTTAAGCAGAGTGTCAGTGCAGCTAGTCAATCATATCCAGTTGGCGATGCGTTTCATAAAGTACTGGCACAAGAAAATGAATTACCCGAAGGGATTTATATCATAGGAAAAGCTCGTAAAAAATAAATTAAAAAATATTGTTATGATGCAAAGAGACTGGGTCTGTTGTCGTTTGTTATTAGATACTATACTATGCAGAGGTTAGTGCCTGGTCCACAGAACTAATATACAGGCAGTGCAACTTAGTGTCTACTGATACGCGATAATAATTACTGATTTAATGTATTTATTGATAAATAAAAAAATCGTTTTCAAAATTGTATTGTTAATAATAAAATAAATAAACAAAAATTATTGTTTTTTATAGACTTAAATCACAATTTATATCAGGTTACCTTCCATTTTGATTAATTGGAATATATGGCAGAGTTGTTATTATGAACAGGAATCCATTACAATAATGGCCTACTCGATCATTTGAAAATTATCAAAATTGGAAACATTTCTCTTCATTTATAAAAATTTGACAAACTGATGATACAACAGTAGCAGCAAGCAACTATTATACTTATTAATAGTTGAAAATACTCGACAGTATTATAAAAGGACTTATTTGTTACGACCTACTTGATTTTTCTATAAAACAACAAGAAAAAAATACCAACAGCAAATCTTTTGTGTTTTACTAATCATCGTCGTCATCATCATCATTGTCATTGTCATGATTTTGCACAAGGCATTCATTCTATTATATTCTCTAGATTCTTTCGAAATTATACTGCTGAGTCGATATTATCTCTATCTATCTACTATAAAGAACGAAAGATTAAAGAAATATACACTGCTTATCGCAAAAGGAAATAAATGAAAAAGGGAAAATAGATGTTTCGTTCGTTCCGGAAATGTAGAGGCGGCAAAGCAAGGCAACCCGAGAGTAGGGATGAGGCACAAGGATCGAAGAAAAAGTTTTTACTAGTAAACGAAAATGTTTTAATGGAGTTTTGTCTTATAATTCGATGAACGGATAATTTTTGATAGGGGTGCGTGGTGGAAGGGACGGAGCAGCGTTTAATTTCTCCTATAAAAAGTTAAGTTGGGGGAAAAATTGATGTAATTCAAAGCCACAAATTTTCTTTAATTGCAATAAAGAACGGTTTTCTTTTAGTAAATGATTGTTATTTTATCAGTGATTGTTATCCATATGACTAATCAAGTGTAGTTTGTGTTTCAAATTTGAAAAATTCTGCTAATTTTCCAAATATTTCCGCTTTTATACACGAGGAATTTATTCTCTCTATCTAGAGTAATATTCCCTTTCAAAAGACATTGATAGTTTATGTTATGGTCTTAAAACTTTGTTATTCTCAAAACTAAAACAACCAAACATAAGCCACATCAATGTGAAATTCCTTGCTTTCATCATCATCACGTTGCTGTAGTAGGTAGTTTATTAGATAGATGGCATGTTTGATGATAGCGTGTATGTTAACTTGATACTTTTATTATATTAAAAAATAAAATAAAAATGATGTTACATTTACCTTTATGTGGAAACATATAAAAAGATATTGATACACAAAATGCCATGTTTATTCCCTTTTAAAAAGATGTACATTGGCCGATGGCCAAATAGTTTTATGTTTATTTTGGTCAAGTAGTTTAGTTCAAGTGGTTATTAATTTAACTGGGTATACGCAACACGAACTATTTTGACTATGCGCTTGCGCAGTTTGTCGCCGTGCATCCACGGCAACAATTATTTCTTTACAATTATTCCTTTGAAACCATGAATGACAATAATCTTAATTAAATCTTTAAAATATTTAACAACACCAATAGAATTCTTGCTGCTTGTTCAGTAAACATTCTTCGAATATTTTGTTTCTTCAACGTTTCTTAATTAAATTCCTAGTTCGTTAATGATGAATATCATTTGAAAACCGATTTTTTTTTCCTGTTTCAAACAATAATTATTTGAGAGCTTGGAAGAATAGAATACTTTTTGGCTCGTTTCCAAAAACTACAGCCACATATAATAATGCAATCAGATGAAAATTAATATTACAGGGCCGGCTCTGATATTTAATTTCTAATTTGAATTGGTGCCAAATGATTCGCACATGCATGCATATTGTGCATGTGCACCGATGAAAATTAATTAAAATAATACAATGTCGATTCGTTCTTGAATTGATTGGAAAATAACAAAACAAATTTTGATTGTTTAATTTGTGTAATGGTTTCATACAATGTTTGTATACATACATACACAGTTGGATTATTCGTTTTGTTTTGTTATTAGAAATATATAGTATAAAACAAAATCGCTTAATTTGATAAAATATTTTACTAATTAAATTTTAATAGGATTATTTCAGTTGAAATTATGATTATAATTGAATGTGAAATTCAATTAGAGGCAATCACTCAGGAGTAGCAGTAATAATAGAAATAAAAAAAATATTGCATTGTTTTCCATTTTCTGTCTCTGTCTATATACATAATATAAATAAAGAAAAATAATAAACATTTACGTAAAAAGAATATAAATTGGAAAACAAATAATTCTCAGGCTCAATCGTCCATAAGCAGAATTTATGGGATGTTTTCCCTGCAGCATCTTTCAACAATCGACAAAATAAAGATTTCCGATCATTACCTAGATTATATAGAAAATTGAATTTCATATGTATATGTATAGATACGATTATGTGTTTGTTGTTTTATACTATAGCAAAAAAAAGCAAAACACAATGGAAAACAATTCAATATACAAATTATTCAATATAATCATATTAATTGGATTGAAAATTGATAAAATAAAACAATACAAAGGGAATTTTTCACATTTTTCTCTTTGAATTTTATCATAAAACAAGTCGATTGACATTTATTGAATTGTCGATGAATTGAATCGTTCGCATAATTGGAAAAAATTAAAAAATAGTAGAAAAAACATTAAAAGCATACATATTCATTGTTTTTCTGCTTTATTGAATCAACATCGGTTAAATGCATCAAGTTCGCTTAATTGCATCAATATGTCTAACAACAAGTAATTCAACCAAATAAATTTAAATAATGACTTTCGGCAGTCTTTCTCTTCAAATGTCATAGTATGAAACCACAGTGGGTATCGCTTTATTGAATCACCGGGTGAATAAATTATCCACTTAATTGAACCATAATAGAAAAAAAAGCCTAAATGAATTAATTTAAGGTCGGTTAATTACATCACATGACTGAACAAAGTGATTTTATAAAAAGGAAGCAGTAAAAATCGAATTTTGACATTTTACTCTTCGAACTCTGCACAATTGCATAAATGTTAAATGTTTTTTTGGTGTTTTTCTATTTCATTTATTTCTATAAGCCGCTACAGCCATTTAACCCGATCGAATCGTGCCCAAACACTCACACATGCCAATACAAAAATCCCCTTTTACGTTTCCCTTTCAATTACATATAAAAATCTGTTAGAAAGTTTACTATCTAAAGCCAAAAGGCATATGTACTAAGTTTTATGTGACACCTTTTGTTGGGTAGAGAGTATACTAGTAGAAGAAGAAGTCTAGTCTGCCTGTCCTATCAGTTCGATCAAAAAAAACCTTAAGGGAAATACATATTATATATGTAGGTATGTTTAGCCAGGAATAAAAAAAAAAAAAGAAAAACTGATGTGCGTTCTCAACTAAATTCGGAAATTCGTTTCCAAACACGAACAGGCAATTTACTAGGAAAAAATACTGTCGCACCTCTTTGTCCGATACATAAATTACATGTAGAAAAACACATCCAGGCAATAAGAATCAACCCACCCTCCTACGAATGAAATCGTCCAGGAATTGGGCTTACAGTTAGCAGGAGCTAAAAAGTCCTTTTGGTTTATTCATATATACTCGTAGTAGAACGGGGGGCTGGTTTTATTGAGACTGGAATACGAATTGGGATTAATGAAATTAGCCTATAGCTGGAAAGGTTAGTGTAGTGTAGGCCTTTTGGCGGCTGGCTTCTTTTTATTTTGTTATTGTAAATCAGCGTAAAATTTACGCATAGTTTCGATTCAGGAATAGATTAGATGATACTTCGAAATAGATTTCCGATTAAGATATTAAACAAGGTCCTTCTCTGTTTCATCTCCACCTAAAATCTGGGTCTTTAATCTTCCTATTGCAAACTATTCAAAGCGAAAATTTCATATTCAATTCGTTACAGAAAGTGCTAACTAGCACGGAAGACGTTATACATTGTAAACACAGGCAGAATAAATCCGACTTGAATAACAATGAGATCTGATGTACAATTTGGTGTTGGTTGGTTGGTAAAAGACGGTTCCGGCTGCTTTTTTGTTTAACCCTTAGAACAGTAGAGAAACCACTACTGCCAGTCGGCTTGTTAGGCGTTAAAATTTCTTAAAATTAATTTTTCCCTTTTTTGTGTCGTTCTACTCATAGAAAGTACATTGAGTGGAAAATAGCAATTGCTTTTTATGGATTGAGAATAATGCGTTATCGTAAAATTAATTTATAGCTAGCTAAAATTTCCAATATAATCGTTGGCAGGTGATGTAATGTATTAGCCATTAAAATATATCAGTTCTAGTGCATTATTAAATTAAGATTAAAATGGAATTTATCGACCATAAACATGCCCGGAAAATCCGAAAATCTTCTCATAAAATATTTTAGCACACACACACACACACGTCTTTTTACGAAATCTTAACAACCAATACAACTATAGAAGGTCTAGAGGTAACTGTGTACCTCGCCGAATCTAAGCCATTTCGTGTATTTTATAAATTTCTAGATTGGATTTGTCAGATGTCACATACGTCTAGCACCTAAGCTATAATGCGATAATATATGATGGGAGCGGTTTTTAAATGCTATTTGGAATATAAATTTGTATGTTAACAGTAATGATAGATTGATAAATTTAAATTTTATCTGATTTAACAACATTTGCATGTTGCCAGTTCTAAATAATTCTAAAAACTCTGAATAATAGAGATCGGTTCCGAGTAATTTGCAGCGGCTTTTCGATAAAAAGCTTCGAATTTCAGCAAAATTTAGAGTGCTTTATTTTCGAAATGGCGCGAGATTTTCAGATGCAAGTTGCGCAGCTGATTTGAGGTGTTTAGTCTCTATAGTACTAGATAAGAAAAAGTAGCACACATTCCATATGAAAAATAGAAAGATGATGGGGAAAATCTATTTTTGGAAACTTGGATCGGAATTTCTATGTGTCAAAATGAAAGACTCAAGCAACCATAAAAAACACGATGAACATCATGGCAATCTGATAAACTGCTATGTCTGAAATTGGAGTGGACACTAATAATCGGCCACCCTGTATATGGAATCGTTTCCGAGTAAATCAAGGCGGCCGTGAGTGAAATTAAAATGTTTTGTTATTTTATTAAATGTTTCATTCAATTCATCCCAATAGATGAAGAATAAGTGCTAGGGAGAAGTTAAATTATAACTATTTTTATTATAAAAATGGCACTATTTGAACGTAGTAGTAATCGTCTATTAATAACGCCAAATTCTCCATTTCTCAACTCTAATTATTAAACTCAGACTGCCAAATTTAATTATACCAAAAGAGACGGCAAACACAAGCAGTAGAGAATTATGATAGAGAGCAAACCGCAAAATTACATGTCGAAATTATCCCCATTTAGCCTTTTATTTACTTCGATAATTTAATTTCTCGACATAATAAAAGTTATACAACTACTCGACTACACATGTTGTTAAGTATGACGACGAGAGGAGAAGGAGGAGGAGGAGGAGTAATATCGTGCAGCACAAGAATTGTCTCAAGCATTATTATTAGTACACTTCAACCCGTAAAGTATTAGTACACAAAGATAGATAGATTAGATAGAACTCTTTTCCCTTTTTCCACTTAATTTTTTCCTAAAGACAATAAATCCACGCTACAGCAAAATAAGAATTCTTGAAAGAATTTTTATTTTATCTTAAGTGACGTAATAAAAATTTATTTCCTTTTCAAATTCTCTAGTATAGCCGGAAAGCATTTGCCATTCTTTTTAGCTTGGAGTAGCTTGTAGGTACTCCATATATACATACATATATGAAGTAATTTTTCTTTAATTAAGAGCTATCATCTTTTCTCTATTGTATTCTAAAATAACAATTCGAGGAAAAATTATTAAAGCAATAAAATCACGGAAACAGCAAAAAAAAAAAGAAATGAGAAGAAAAGCATAAAAATGTAAGTGGTATCAATCTCCGGTCGAATATTAACGTTCTTTTCTTCACGCCATTTCTCTATTTTTTGTGTTGAGCCATTTTCGTAGATTCCAAAAAGGAAAAGTATCAATTTCCTTTATTAAATATCGTTATACCTTAACAATGGATTCACATTTTCAAGAAGATTCTGTAAAATTGTCTTCACTAGTAATATCTATCTGTATAGTATAAAAAATTGTACATTTTCCTAGCTTTTCTCCAATTTTCAAAATTCCGTTCTTAATAAATTGCATTTAAAAGATATCCATCTAAATACCTACACTAGTGAAATTATACCGTTTTTTTTTTTTTTTTTCAAAAATAAATTGTCTAACAAGATCACTCTATAAAATTTGCCAAGTTTCCTTTTCACAAGACGGCACAAGTTTTACATTTAAACTTTTTCATCTTGACAATTCCTCGAAGTGGAAAGATTCTCTAAATGCAATCTAATTTTCTCCGGTTCTGATGGTGATAAAATAAAAGGATTGACGTCGATTGGGTTTGATTTTGGTGTGGAAGGAAGTGAATTTAGTTCTTTATTTCTTTTACCTATCTAGTAGAAAAAGTTGTAGTATTTGAATATGGAAAATTTGCTGTTTTCCTTCTAAAGTAGAAAGAAAATGAATAGAATTTGTTCATATAGATAGTCGATTGATGAATAAATTATTTTGTTTTGTAAGTGAAAAAAATGGGTTAAGTTCATTGTGAGCACGAAGTGCACGATTTGTAGTGGCTTTAATTTGAACAAAACGTCACATAAACTGACAATTTTCTGTGTAAAATTAGAAAATTGTAGTATGTTTGAATTTTACTATATTTTTCTCAACAAGCAAACAAAAAAATCCATCGAACATTCATCAGATCCATATAAAATAAGCCATAAACTTTCACTGTTCATAAATAATGAATTATATCAGAAAAAAAAAAAAACTGAAAATCGGCAGACCCAGCAGCAGTAGCACTTTTTTTCTCTACGTATTTGTAGCGAAATGTAATATTAAAAGTTTGATATATTACGTTCCAGAAAACATATATTTCAGTTTTATAAATTGTAACGAAAAGCTCCATGTTTTTCTTGTAAAGATTTAACTTTTATGCGGCCGCGAGATTTTCGTTTCCGTAAATCTGCTCCTGCTAATAAAACTGTTTGATGGCAAAAGAACTCCATCTAGTCGAATATAAACAAACCTGAACCATTTACGTACTCTATAATATTAGACATTCTAAACTCAATTTCGTCTCAATTCAACACAAAAAAAAAAAAGAAAAACTTATGCAGAAAAAGCACATCCTTCAGCAACGCGCGCGTTTCTTGTTTCACTTTAATATTATTTGCTGACGAGTTCTGCTGTTCACATAATTTATTGATTTCCTTTTTATAACACAGGAAAAACAGCCCAATAATAATAAAGAAGAAGAAAAAAACAAAAAAAAGAAAACGAAATCATTCAAATAAATTTCCATCTCTGGCTTAAAGCCATGACGCGAAGGTTGGCGGCAGCGGAAAACCGAATCTATAGTATAGAAAATGATTTTATTTTCGTTTGACATTTGAATCGCGTAAATAATTGCCACAAAATGGACACTGAATCTAGTTGTTCTTGATTAGTAAAGACATAAATTGAAACATTTAATATATTTTCGGAAATGGATTTTCTTTTTTTGCGTGACGCGAATCTGACGTGACACACCTGATAGACAAAAAAAAAAAAAGAAAGGAAAAAAATAAATCAAAATTTGATAAGAAAAAATGAAAATCTAATCCGGCCAGAGAGACCTTTTCCCGTTCCCACCTTGAGAAATTTATCATCCAAATGTGTGGGGACGTTAGATAGAATTTTGCTGGGAAACGTTATGCCATTTATCACATCATCCTTCTTCTTCTCTCTCTCTCTCTCTCTCTCTACCTACCTCTATACTACTATCCCGACTCCATCTATCAATATTACAATAATATAAGTCATCTTTCGTTTAGAACAAAAAGACGCGCGGTTTTGATCTAATATTATAAAGCTGGCGGCGGCGGCGGCGGAAAGGGTGAGAGCGGATAAATATCTATCCATATCTATTTATAAGAAGGGGAACCGTTCCAGATTAATGTCACAAAGAGAAAGTGAGAGGGAGCGAGCGTATATCCTGCTGTAGCAGCAGACATAATAAAGTATTAAAAATGAAATTGGAATCAATAGATTTCGTGTCATTTGACATCTAATTTCGTGAAAATTACGCCATTTTTCTGATGTTAACTCAATCACAGAAAAAAAAAATAATTAAATTTAACCACTGAAACCATTAAGGTAGAAGTTTTAATTAAAATATATTTTAGGCAAACACCTGTCTAACGGCTGGGTCTACCTATCTACGTGATATTCTGGAAAATAAAGTAATTAGAAAACGTGTATCATGCAAATTATGCTTTAATTCGTATAATTTAAAGTGTATAAGAAGGTGGATGCACTGTGAATTTTGATGGGGAAATTATTTTCGTTGGAGCGAACAGACAAAAAAAAGAAAACGCCATCTTATTAATTTATAATGCTTACATGAGCATTTGAGTATAAAATTATAATCATTAGTTGAATAATAATTCCATTAAAATAAACTTGTTCGGAGTAGTGTTAAACTCGTTGCAAACGGCTCGATTTGTAAGTTCTCGATCGATTTCACTTTCAAATTCTAATTTGTTGTCGTATTTGCCTATGTACAAAAAAGTATATCTCTAATAGGTGGTGGAATAGCACGTTTTCCTAACATCCCACCGTTCCTCCCTCTACAGACCTACTTACACGACATACATAAGTACATTGAGTAACGTAACCTATAATGCTAATAACATGTTTCTGTATGCATCTGCTGCATTGCATCGAATACGAATTTCCTGTTTTGACGTGTTAAAACTGGATGCCTGGATGAGAGAAGTAGTAGAAGCCGTTGAATGTTGGTTTATTGTGTATTGCTGTGGAAATTTTATTTTTAGCGCCATTGGAATCCGTTTAAAATGTAAGAAGCTTTTAAGTGTTTGAAAAATTTATTAGCAAAAAACAAAAAAAGAAAGAAAATCTGGTAGAAAATTATTTAGTGGCGAATTGGTATAGAAATGAAGAAGAAGAATGACGAAAAATCAGCTGATGAACTCAACGAATTTCTTCTTCATTAAATATTCAAACCTTTCATCTCTCTAATTTACTGAAGCGAAAAGTTTCAATAATAACCAAAATTCGATCCGACCTGTCATATAAATAGAATAAAAATACATATATGGATGGATAACATTATATTTTAGTATAGTAGAAGGCTATATATATATATATATATATATAATAATAATTCGGGATCTGCTTTATAGCTTATCCTGCAGGACGCATTTAAACGATGATCTTTCTGCTGAACATTCAGCAATGAGGTCGACAAAACTGCTTCTCATGTCGCATGTCTGGAAATTATGGAAATGTTCCGTTCCGTATTCAATTTGAACGTGATCGAGTTTAAAATGACGGTATATTTTAAGGCCGGAAAAGGAAGATGCTTCCTGTGTTTTGCTTTTGCCGCTGCTTGTACTGTTAGATACATAGTTTTATATTTAATGTAAATCCAACACTTGTCACATTTTCTTTGATTAAAATTTGAAATTCTTCGGTTGTTCAAATTCATGAAAATTCCATTTGGTCGATAGTTTTCCAGCTGAATCAGCGCAACCGATCTATTAACAAAAAAAAAAAAGAAAAGACAAAAAATTGAAATCTTTCAATTGAATCAAGTATAACAGCACATATCACCAGCAAACAAACAAACAAACAATCATTTTCATACTTTATTTACTTAAAAGTTTTAAGCAACGTGCAGATTTGTTGAGAAAAGAAAAACGAATTGATACGAATTGGGAATAATATTCACTACTATATAAAATACACTATATAGATAGAGAGAGAGAGAGAAAGAGTGAGAGCGAGAATCGAATCGAGAGAGTGTGTTGACTGTCAACTCAAAAACTGCACACTCTTGTTTCACTCACAGGGGCGCGCTCTTTTGCTCCGCTGATGTGATGAATTGTTTACTGTGCCCTTATCTTCGTTATTTTAGTTCTAAATTTTATACTAGATCAGGTATATATATTCTGTCATGGTATAGTGTGGTAATATGAGGGCCGTTAATGTAATTGAAAGAAAAGTTTATTGTTTCCAAAAAAAAATGTCAATCTACAAAACGACCGGGGCGCATAGTGTTCGGTTTCGCAGGAATTTTATTTATTTAAATTTCTCTTTCTAATGTAAAATCTATTCAACATAATTGTGTTTAATAACAAATAATGGAAATAGAGCGTGTAAGAGAGAGAGAGCGCAGATCATTGTAAATGCAAACGGGATTAAGTAGTTTCGATACCATTAATTATTTCGGTATTTAATGGCATATTAATTGGCTTTATTATTACCATATGTTATGGTGTAGTAATATCCATGTTGACATGTTATTAGAGTGAACTTAACCGAGTAGCATTTGTAATATACACATACCAATTTAGTATAATATGATCTAAATATTATCAATTAAGTAGTGCAAGGGAGCGGGGAAGAGATAAAATGACATTATAATTTGATGATAAAACAAACAGAGAGAAAGATAATATTCTATTTTATAAACTCAAATAACTAGTTTCGTTTCACGATTCTAAAACACTACAGGCATTTTTCTATCTTTAAACAAAGACAACAAAAAAAAAAAAAAACAGCCTCAAAAAAGTCTATCAAAAAAATAAATTGAGTCTTCAAAAATATACACTGTAAATTTTATACATGACATTTTAATATGAAGGAAAAAGATGATAAAGGAAAACTGGAGCAATGCTTTATGAAAATTAAAACATGTTTTTAGTTGACAAATATTTTATGTTGCTCTTTATGAAAAATAAAATTGGCTTCTCCTCCATGCTGAGTGAGGGTGCATTTATATATGGATGCGTATATATGTGTATGTATATATATAAATAAATATATACGTACTTTGGAAATGGAACGATCCAGGAAAACAAGCAATATGCTGCCGGTCATAAAAATTGTTTTATGACTATGACAAACCCATCCACATCTATGTGTAGGTTAGACATAGAGAAGGTAGTAGATAGGCAAGTGTACAAAGTAACGCGCAATTCATAAAGGGCTCATGGAATGGAAAGGGAACGAGTGGGGGGGGGGAGGTATATTTCTTCATAAAAATGAAACCAATTGTTTTATGTGCTGTATAGATACGATAAATTTTCATCAAAATGGCGACCGAATACGCGCGAATTCTCTTCATTTTTATACAAAGAAATTTATTGAATTGGCGTACTTACTTCAACATTATTTCTAAACTAATTTTTTTTTTTTGCCACCCTCCTTAGAAAAAATAAGGGATTGCATTTATTTTCTTAAGCTTCAGTTAATTTAAAACATTGCGAAACTTAATCAAAACGAACTTAGGAATTTTCTTTTCCGTTTCCTTTTCACATTTAAATTAATTTAATTCAAGTTCAAAGTAAGCGGCGTATAGAGTCTATTTTCATCTTATTCTTCTTCCTCCTACTCTTGCAGCAGTAGCACTATTACCATTACATTTTAGAGACTTTTGCCTCTTTTATATTATTATTATTTTTTTTTTTTTTGGTTCCATTTGAAAACGACAAGATAAGACCGGTGATTAATGCAAGTTTTAACTAGTAGTACGGAGTACCACTGACTGGCCGTCTCCAAATAAATAAATCGTTTTTCCGTGCGAGTGTTAGTTTTGATGAAAGGCTGTCATTGTTATTTTTTGTACGAAGAAATTCATTGTGGTTGAAGTTTGAGTGGCCGGTAACTTTTCGATTTTATTAAAATTTATTGATAAATTAGCAAAAAAGAACTATTTCTTTTTCCACAAAATATCAAATTAATTCACTTTTAATATTGGCAATTTATCTACCTAAAATATAAAGTCAGTTTGCATAAATAAAGGGGTTTCCTTTTGTTTGTGTTTCTGAGCATTATTTTTTTTCCATTCCTGCTTTTCCAAACGACTTTAATTAAAATACAGACTTAATAATAATTAAATTGGTTGAGTTTTCTTCTTGACTCTCCTACACTCCTTCCCTTTCCTTCAAGCTGCAGCTTCAGTATAATTAAGGACCGTCTGCAAACTAAAGCAAAGCGCAAAGGAATAGAGAGAGAGCGAAAGCTTATTATAGTATGCAGACCATAAAATTTCCCTTAAATAACATTTTTTTGCTTTTCAAAAGTACAGTAAAATTTGAAAATTATTTAAAAATATTCGTAGATGTTTGTTAAACTTGAAAAATACATTTAAATTTCATCATTGAAAAGTTGTTGAGTGCGAATAGAAAATATCTTTGCGCGCAAACACAAATAGAAATTGCGGATGGACGAAGTACCTATACCGGCATATAGTAGATTCTTTGCACTACTGCAGTAGAAATGGAGAAATTTTTTTTTTTTTTGAAAAAGAAAAAGAACTATTTTTAACAAATATTTACTTGAAAATTCCGCTTTCGTATCGAAATTTCAACAATTTTCTAAAAGTTTAATGCAACTTATATTGAAATTTAAATTTGGCACAATTTATCTTTGAAATCAATCTACAAATAGATCCTAACTCCTAAAATAGGATTCATTTAGTTATATAAATAACATCCAATTAAGATTGTTCCCCGCTATTCCCGCCATGCCACTGCCCCCTCCCCCACCACTTTGCGCACCATCCTTTTCACACCAACTCGACTCGAAGAGAATACATTTTATCGTTTCAGTCATTTTCTTTTGAGGAGAAATTTCGGCACAAAAAAAAAAAAGATAAATTGTAATTTTTAAATTCCATAGCTACAGTATCTATCTAAACGTGTTTAATCTAGTATCTCCAGTAACGCGCTAAAAAATCGCCTCTTAAATGGAGCATAATAACAGAGATCATAAATTAAAAGCGTTGTGTGTTGGCTCTGTGTGTGTTAGACTATAATTTTAAGACTCTCTTTACCCATAAGTTAACTCTGGTTAGTTTGACGTAATAAATTTACCGGTAAACTTATATAAACTTTATACTGTTCACCTTTTTGAATTAATGGCGCAACACTAAATTAACAATTTTACAAGACAAGTACGAAGAGATAATGATTTGTATCTGGCGGTTTTTTTTCTCTTCTTATTTTCAATTTTAAAGAATCAATAGAGAGTTTTAGAGAAGAACAAGTTTTATTACTTTTTCAAACAATAATAATTAAATTCCCGCTTCACGCTATCTGATTACTAGGAAACTAGAATAAAAGAAAAAAAACTGGAAAATTTCACTTTCGTGTCGCTGCAATAAAACAAACAGCTTCGAAATTGCCATCTATATGTAATCTAACTGCTAAGCTGTATTATTATATAGGATTTAGAGATAACGAAAATATAACCCAACATAAATTAAACATATAATATATATATATAAGTTTTATCTTATATATATTATACGTTTATTTTATACCCCTCAAAATCATATATTTTATCATTCTACGAAAAGTTCCATAAACGGTTTTATTTCTTCTGTACGTGTACGTACAGTCGTACTGTATTCCAGTGGTGTACGTGCGAGCAATTATTAATAATAATTAGTAAATTGAGCTATTCCAACGGGAACATAAAAATCGACATAACTTCACTTACCTTGCAATAAACGACCTTGAGAACGATTAAACTTCATTTGATGCAATAAATATAAATTCACTCGCGTATTAAATAAATTTCTTGTAATTAGCACTTATAATTAATCGATTTTGATGTAATTCGATCAATTATCGAAGAAATAATCATTAATTAATTAAACTATTTTCATCTCACTCACAGCCGTCTTGATTTTTCTTAGAGAATGGTTGTGACGTCAACGTGAGTGATGGCGCTTGCAGCTACTCGCGTCTTGTTTTATACGGATGACATATAATATCTGGTTGCATAGTTATTACAAATTGATGTTTTTTTGAGAATTATTTGTAAAATATTAAAGTTTGATGTAAGTAAGGAAAATATTTTATAAATACTACCTGACGGTTATGATAATTTCCAGTCGACAGCTACTGAGACTCGTAAACCTTTTTGCAATTATTAAAATAACAAATGACCGCACTAAAACGGAATAAATGTTTATGGATCTGCGCTTCGTACTAAATGATTAGATTAGCCATTATTAAAAGCTATAAATTAGCCAAAAAAAGCACGTTTATTAACCTGAATATTAAGAAAATCTCTAAATACATTTATCTTCTATTTCTAAATTTATATATTGTTTTTAACAAAAATACTTTTTACAATATGAATTATTGTAGTTCGAAGTTTGTTTTTTTTTTTTTGTTTTTTAAATTGAGTTTAATTGGACCATCAATTCCATCTTGTACTTTTTCTAGACGACTTTCTAAGTAGAATAAGAAAAAGATGGAATGAGATCGAGGAGGGAACGCGAATGAATGAAAGAAAACTCGAAAAGTTTTTATAAAACTTCCGCAATAGAATGCAGCTTAAATTTTACAAAGATTGTGCTCATAAAGTTTCTTTTTACACACAACGGACCATAAATCTAATTCGAGTTAAACTGGCGCAATCTCAAAATTTAATCTTATATAAACAAGTTTTGTCTGATCGTGGGTGCTTTTTTGAAAAATTTCAAATTGGGAATAACAACTTTTCTATTCTATACATACGACAATATAAATTATAAATTTTTTGGAAGGAGTTTTTCGATTGCGAAGTAAATCAGTGGCAAAGGAGCAAAAGGATTTTTCTGTATATTGTGAAAATTTATGTTGATTTATTTATAATGTAATAAAATTTAGGTGTACGCGAACGATATTTTATGAGATCTGTTTTATTTTTAAATCGCCTAATAAAACTTATGGGGTAGGTATCGAAAAAACTTGCTTCTATTCGATATTTATTCAAGACAATATTTTTGAATAGCAATTTTCCTTATTGTCGAACAAAACGGGTACCTAATCGAATTTTCTCAATTAGAAAACTTCCATCTTTTCTAACTAATTTATTATTATTTCTTCAAGGCATTTTCATTCATTCATTCATTCATTTGTTCGTTTCGTACTTAAAAACTAAAGAATTTTCACAAAACAGCACAACTTTTCCACAAATTTATTTCGTAAGTTTCCTTAATTAAACTAGTTTTATTTACACATATTTCCTGAAGGTATTCGTCGGCCTTTCACGTGCGGAAACTTTCCAGCCAATTTACTTTAATCCAAAAAAGGACTTTCTAGAAGGGCTTTTACCGCATTGCCACATACGAACCATCTAGTCTACTCTAGTATTATAAATGTACATCTGTACATAGTGGAAATCGTCATTAAAGCAACGCCATGAAAAACAATTTCGGAAATAAGCTTACGAATTTGATAGGGGCAGAAAAATCATTAAATTAAATTCATGTATGTTTTGATTAGAGATTTTATTTGGAAAACATTAACATTTCCGCTAAAATTCCGTATTATTCAAAAAATAATTTTCCACCTCAATCAGATCGTTCAGTCAACAAAGTTTCCTTTTAATTATCTATACAGAATTTCCTTCCTTTAAGCATTCTAGAATAGAAACAGATATTAAAATTAAGATATGCTAAATCCATCAAAAGCGCTTCCCAAACATGCCGCAAATTTAGACAGGCAACTAGATCTATTCTAAAGGTGACCCTTGTCAAGTAGAACGACTATGTCGTAATGAATTATAAACGTACCGTCATATAGTGAAACCGGCAAAGACGTTTGACTAATTTTGCACTAATTAATCGATGGAAATTCCAACATTTTCGTAATTTATTTAACAAACTGTTTGCGACGTTGGTACGTTAACCAAAACGAATTGAAAATATTTAAATTTTTCTTCAAAAAGCTTTACAAAATTTAAAATTCAAAGTTAAAAAACACACTCGGCTAGAACTAATCCTTTTCTGTTCGTTTGGCTCTTTTTAATAAACGTCTTTAAAATATGTAAATCCCCACGTCCAATCAAAGTTGTCGTTGCATGTCCTTATTTCGAAATACTGAAACCATTTTAGGCAAATCTTTTGAATTTGAATATTTCATTAGTTTATTTTAAATTTGCGTTGAGTGAGGCTCTTTGCTCTAGTATATCTCTTTGAATTTGTACATTTTTGTCAAGAAGAACGAAAATGATAATAATTTGAATAAAATACAATTCGCATGTAAAAATTCGCTTTGCTTTTTTGAATTTGCACAAGTGGGTTCTTATTAAACATTGTGTATTTAACCAGTATATTTAATTACAAGGTTGCTAAAGTTTATAGACAGTTCACCATTGCCTTTTCTTTTCAGTTTGCACAGTTGTAATGCTCATAAAAATGCAAATTCCTTCCAATGTTTGTTAGGGGCTAGAACAACGTATATTTATTGCATTAAATGAAGTTTAATAGTTTTCAAGGCCATTTATTACAAAGTAAATAAAGTTAGGCGGAATTTTTATTTTTTCGAGAGGATAATTCAATTTAATAATTGTTATAAATAATTTCTCAAATGTACAAATGCAATATTTTATAAAGATTTCTTTAAAAAATATCAACACATAATATGTATGCAACCAGATATGTCATCCATATAAAACCATACTCGAGTAACAGCAAGCGCCATCACTTACGGTCGACGTCACAACAATTCTCTAAAAGAAAAATCAAGGCGGCCGCGAGTGAGATGAAAATAGTTTAAGTAATTAATGATTATTTCTTTAATAATTCATCGATTTATATCAAAATCGATTAATTACAAGTGTTAACTTCAAGAAATTTATTTAATCCGCGAGTGAATTTATATTTATTGCATCAAGTGAAGTCACTTGTCCTCAAGGGCGTTCATTACAAGGTAAGTGAAGTTGATTAGGCGCTCAATTCATATTTATAAATCACAGCGTAAACATTAAAATGTAGTTAGAAAAATCTCTAACTAAAAGTCACTCTGCCTGTACTAATCAATAATAATCACTCATTAAATAATATTGGGCTTCTACGCCATCTTACAGGTTGAGATTAGTCATCACTTTTTCGTTTTAAAATAAAGCGCAGTTGCCAGACTGGCTTTGAAAAATTAATTTTTCGCTCTTAAAATATTATGCTATTTACTTTATGTACATGGAAAATATTGACGTTACAGTATTTTCCGCAAGGAAACAGACAATTTTTTTGCACTGACAAATATGCAAGTTTAACCTTTTATATACCTAAGTACAAGGAAATATATAACAAGCCCCTATTTCCCTTTTTTGAAAACGACGAAGTGATCGGCTTAAATATTCATCTGTCACACAGATTGTCATATTCATAATGCGCATGATGGAGCAGGGAAACTTCCTGGTTCTTGGATACTGAAATAACTTTTTGATGAATACGTTTAGGTTAATAAGAATTTATTTATTTTGGCAATAGCTAATTGTGCCCGAGAGTACTATAAATACCTTTTTTTATCCCTAATTTTCCTCTCTGTAGACTAATAACTGGACTTTTCTAAACTCATCTTTCGCGCGAATTCGTTTTTTTTTTTGTTCAAAACAACCATTTCTTCACCCACCGCGTCAATTATTATATTTCGTGTAGCCCCATTATGACCACTTCCAACTGACATATTTATATTTCGACTGGATTATCTTATCCGAACGCAAAATCTTACCGACAACGATAAGTACATTAAATTTTCATTTATTAGTCAAGATAATAGTGAATAATTTTATAAAAGTGAGATAAAACCAGCCCTCCTCATTCATTCGCTTGAATAAAATGGGAAAGGGGGAGGTAATTTAGCCCTCCCACTGCCACGAAAAAAAAAAAATAGAAAGAAAACCCAAGCGAGAGAGAGAGAGAGAGCGATGGATACAAAAGTAAAGAACAAAAGACATCAGAGGTAGTCAAATTTGCAATTTAAATAATTAAAACGCGCTGGATGAGAGAGCTTAACTTTTGTACAGAATTTAAATGCTGCCAAAAATGTTTTCTTTTCTCTCTCTCTCTCTCTCATGCTTTTTTCGTTTTATTTCTGTCCAAATCCAATAGTTAGTTAGCCGATGTACGAGTGCGGATGTACTCGTTTAAATTTTTTTTTTTTTTAAGTTTAATGAAAATTGTAGCCATTGTTTTTGATCGTTCGTTGTTGTTGGCCTGATTTTACAGATTAAAAGATGTATACATACTTGCAAATGATGCTATTTTCTTGTTTTATTAACTGAGTATGAGAATTTTACAACGATTTTTATTGTTACGTATAAATATGATGCTTAATTGTTACTGTGGCTAATTTAGGTTAGGATTACTCTAACCGCCCGACACGCGGTTGCCGCACTGAAGTAATTTGGTGCGCGCGCAAAATTAGTCGCTAGAGAATTTTAGAATGAAATTAGCCTCGTGTCAGGGTGATTTTCAAACAAAAATAATGACAATCATTAACTGCAGCGATTTAAACAAAAAAAGTATAATAATTATAGAGTATCATTAGTCACCTAATGAGAATCATTTAAATTTAATTAGTTACGTTGATTTTTACTTAGAGTTTCAACCATTTTCTGGCTGGATATTTTTTCATTTTTACAAGAGCGCTTTAATTTTAATTTCAAACACAAAGAAGAAAATTAAAGAAGAATTTTCTGTGTCTTTAAGAAAATTGCTCATCATTTTCATCTAATGTAAGACTACGAAAAATTAACAGTAAAAAAAAAAAATAAAATTAAAAAAAACGATGATGGATTTTGTTTTTTTTTTTGAAAAAAAAAGCGCATAGAGAAATTTGAAACACGTATAAATTAAATGTTTGTCAGGGTTAATGAAAACATTTCGCGTTCGCTGAGCTAAAAATGGCGTGACGCAACCACTTTTTACCCTCCGCTCTTTTCTATAAAATTTGTTTCATCCATCATCATGTACCACATAGAATGTAATTTATCAAAGTATGTACATATAATAAATAACATATAAAAAATAGCATGCAGAAAACGTTATTATTTTCTCCGGCTTGGAAATGATGTTGTTGATGTCTTTTTGTGCGAGGAAAAATATGGTGGATTTTGACCAAAATGTTTAATTACATCGATATCAATAATAATTCTTTGAATTGATAAAAAAAAAAAAAAAACAGATGAAATTCCAATCATCAATTCGATTTCATTTCCCCAGTTTCTTTTGTCCTCATGTCACCACCACCACCACCATTATTTTCTATATATCCACCACCATAATATTACGTTACGACAAAACAAACGAGTCCTCCTCCTCCTGCTGCACTACTGCAATCCGTACAAAATTTGTCGTTGTCGACACACAAAACTGTCCAGTTTTTATTATTGATACACAATTCACGTCGTTCTCTTTTCTCCCGAAAAAGTGGGATGATGATGATGATGATGGCTTGTTAGCGGAAGAAAGTTTTTGGAAAAGAATTGCAACAGCATTGCAGGTAGGTGACTTTGTGGTGTGTGTGTGTGTTTTGTTCCCCAGTAGGTATACAGGGTGTGGTTTTGACAATTTTCCGAGATTGAAATTTAATATGAAATTCAATCATCTTCAAAAATTACTTTTGACTTTGACAATCAGTGTAAATAATCAATCATGAAAGTGAAACTGTTCATGAAAAATGCATCATCATCCTTATCATCATTAATCAAATGTTTGTGTACTGATATCAATTGATTGCCTCGCTAGCTACAGGGCGATCATGTGATCGTGTCACAGACAGAATCAGATCATATTAAATAATCGGATCAAAATAGTAATCGCAAGTGTGCACCACAAATAATGAGTTTGTCTCATTAGTGGGCACATACCTTTAGCTAAAACTGAAGACAAAATAGTAATTGTTATTAAAAATTGAGAACTACACTTGTACTGTTAAGGATACAGTCTCAAAAATAAATGGAATTCAATTGACAGAATAAAAATCGAATAAATAGGAAAAATTCGTATCGTCGTCATCCTCAAAAACAGCACAAGAACTCTACTAGTTTGTACTGGGCACAAATAATATTGCTCCAATAACATTGGAAAGATCTCGTAAATTTTATTATCCGGATTGTGTCGTTTTCTCTCTGCTTGTGTGTGTTTCAGTTTCAGCGCGGAACCAATTTGTTCTAATGAAAATAAAATGGGAAATTTACGATATTTTTGTTTTAAATTATGAACATAAATAGTTCGATTTGTTCGACTAGACTTTTATCTAATATTATTCCATGTCAAAACCTTAAAGGCACTAGTGTGGGTCAAATATAAAACAACTAAAATTATGAGCCTACCTCCATACTTTGTAACAACAAAAAAAAAAAAAAAAAACAGAAAATTGAAATAGCCTGTGGAAATCATTCACATTTTGTAGAGTTATCTTGATTAAATTCCCAGTTCGATATTTTACAATGAAAATCTATTTGTAAAATTGAAAATTTACATTTTCAATTTTAGTTATTGGCATGTTTTCCGATTATGACTAAAAAAAAAAGATAAAAAAATATGTAGTTACGAATTAGAGAAATTTGTAATTTAATTAATAGTGTGTAATTGAAAGCTTTAATCCGAAATTCATTTTCATTATTTCACTCATAGATGAGATGGAATTATTTATTTATTTTTTTGTCGTTTTTTCATGATTAGAACCGAAAGAAACGAAAAAAATCGTTAGACACAAAATAAAAATTAATTTTTTAGAATTCGCATTCGAATCACGTTCCACACGAAATAAAAGACAAACAATATATTATATTAATTCTAAGAGCATCCTTCAAAAACCTTTCCACGTAATTTAACAGAAATCATCTATTCTCCCCGCTCCCCAATCCAAAACAAAAAAAACAAAAAAAGAAAAAAAATAGAGAAGAATCGGTCATTGGGGTCGTAACTGTAAAGGCAAATAATATGGAAAGCTTTTGTCCTTTGTGTCAATTCTTAACAAATTGAACTACTGCTATTACTATCTACTCCTGCTATGCATGTAGAGCAATGACATGAAAAACCCTGATGAGGGTGTTCACCATCATCATCCAATTGTCAGGGTTTACGTTTGAGTTTGGGTTTCAGTTTGGCTTGGGTTTGGGATTGGCTTTGGGTTTGGTTTTGATTTTAATTTAGGTACAGGAGGCAGTTAGCTCTGACTAACCTGAAGCTATGCTGAGGGGGAAAGTCTTAGTTAGATAACTAAGACTTTCCCCCTCAGGGCAGGGCAATTGCCCTGCTATAAGCTTCCACGTAGAGTACGTTGGATACTGAATGCCACACACATTGATGTGCTCTTTCAGCTGATGTGGCGATTAAGCTAATATAATACAGGGCAAGTAATATATCCGTTTTGGGTTTGGGTTTGGGTTTGATTTGGATTTAGGTACGGTTGGCGGTTAGCTTAGACTAATCTGAAGCTATGCTGAGGAGAAACTCTTGGTTATCTCCGCTCCTATGAACTTGTAATGTACCTGTATTTTCTATTAGTTCCTTATATTAATACAGGGTGTTTCATTATCTAATAACTCAATATTTACCAAATAACCCATATTATAACGTCTAAATCGGCCATCATTCTTTAATAATAGTAAAAATAAAGGAGGATGACGAAAAGAAGTAATTTACTCTAATAGTGATGCAAAGACTCGGTTATGATTAGGAATATTCTATTGTTGTTCTCGTGAAAAAAGAAAAATCTTTAAATATGAACGAATGCTGTCAAATACATTGAAATTTTCATTATGAAATAGAAAATCACCATTAACAAAACAAAAAAAAAACAAATAATCGAAAACAAAATCATTGTTTGGATTTGTTGAATAGCCATTCGCTCTTTTAAACTATACAAAAAAAAAAAACAAATGAAAAAATAAATACCTTCAGTCAATCAATCTCGATCGAATTGAATATTTTCAATCACAGACAATTTTTTTCATGATTATTAAATTTTTATCATTCCGGTCGGAGTTAATTCAATAAATAGAATGTCGCAGAATTAGAATATTCTGTGAGTGTAGAAATCTTTCCACTTCTTGCTCTCACTAGAGACATAAATTGACTTTTTATGTCACTAGTGGCGACATAATTGATGTAGTGGCATTACTGGTCACTGCATATGTGTCATCTGGTTGCTAATGGCAATGCCGGAGTTTTTGCCATCCTAGAGAAGTAAGAACATAGATTTTTTTTTAAATGAGTTATAAAACTTAAACGAAAATTACAAAATACTGACAGAATAGCGAAATTTATCAGTATCACAATGTTTTTGAAATTTTTTAGCTGATTCTCTATTTTTCCTCGGCAACTCGGGATCTCTATAATAGAATTTCAATGTAGCAGTTTCATATTATATCTATCTATCTATCTATCTAACTCTATACAGGTTTCGGGAAGGTTCATTGAGGTGGAAAATAATATCTTGTCAGCATGATTCCCCACAACAGCTAGCTACTAGGGACTTCGTTCGCCTGTGCGAAATAACGGCATTATTCCAGCGCCGTTTTTATTTCTCTATTTTTCCTCTCAAAATATAATATTACAAAATGTGATTTATCTTTATTAAATTATATATTAGTGAATCTGAGAGCAATTGCAACTGTCTATTAGAGATGGGAAATTGAAAAATAAAAAAGTATCATAAAATCGATTGCATTAGAGGCTATTTTGTTTGTGGTTTATTTCGAACAGTGGCAATAAATTAATTTAGTGGCACACATTAATTTCAGCCCATAAGCTGAAGATTCCACAATCATAAATCATTCGCTAAACTTTCCACGATTCAACTAAATATTGACATGATTTTAAACATGGCTTAGAGTGTTTAATTTCAATGCTTGACTTTAAATTAACGATTGTAATTAAATTGAAATTCAAAGTTTTTTTTTCAGTTCAACTAATAAATCGTCACATTTCGTGTGCAATTTTTTCTCACTGTTCTTTCAGGAGCAATCGTTTACAATCCCACCACTATTCGTTCCCGAAACGAGAATCACACCGGCGAACATTTTACTTAAACGGGTCTCCATTTGGACGAAATTGCGTCTCTTTTGTTTTCATATGTTTTCCAAATAAATGGGCAGATAAAACACGGTCGTGGTGGTGGTATATATAGGTGGCAGATTCTTTTTGTAAGTGTTTGTGTATATACATATATATATTCCCTTGGCAAATCTTTGGTCGCTTATGAAAAATCTGGAATTTGTTTCAAATCCCCTGCCACCATAATGTAAGGTTGTGGTTGTTGTTGTTTTTATGCATTTGTGTGGGGGAGCGCGCAGTTTTTTATGGGGTTTTTTTTATTTTTTTTAAACGTCAGATTGTGCGTAATAAAACTTCAGAAATGGAAAAATCATTTTATAATGGTTTTGGCGCCTGTCCAAGTGGTAGAATATGGATTCCATTCATGTTCGTATTTCGTGTGTTTTCGGTTTTCATAAAATAAATCTCTTAAAAATCCAAAGTAAGTTAAATACAATGAACTCTCTCTACTCTGCTATTGTTTCGTTGTCGTCCTTTTAGCTTCAGGTTTTACTAATTAATTTTGAATAAATAGAAAGGAAGTCCTTGTGTGTTATGTCCTGCAGCCATAATGAATAGAAAGAAATCTCTCATAATTAGAGCAGTAACTTTATAATAACAAATTTAACTTTACTAATTAAAATTCGTGAAATTTTAATTAGTTAATTTACTATTATAAGAGTAAAGTCGGAAAATGTATGGGAAAATTGTCAGTCAAACTACTGAATATGTCGAATCGCCGCAATTGAAGGAAATTCCAATTTTAAAGCATAATAATAAATTGATATTTTCAATAAACTTATTTCGGGTCAACGGCAACAAAAAAAAAAAAAAAAAAAAAGGAAAGGAGGAAAGAATCTGACATATGTCTTTTCTCCAAAATAATACTCTCCTTCCTTCGTTCGTTCGTTTCGTCGGGCCATTTTCAACAAAAGAAGAAGAAGATGGAGAACGACTTTTTGCGACATGCAAAATAAATTATATTCGAAATTAAGTTCTCGAAAAGAAGGAAACTCCCCAAATTTCCTTGGGATGGATTATGATAAATTGCAGACAGTAAGCGGTCGTTATATTCATATACGTTCCACAATTTTCTTTTCAATTTTCTTCGTCCTATGATGAATTTACTGCATATTCGACCTCTTGGGTCCTCCTCTCCCACTCTCCTCCCCCACGGCCCCTCACACTGCCTCTGCCGCTGCTTCTTCCATCTATATTTTCTCGGACTTTATTTTTGTGCTGGTTAAAGAATAAAAGTCTCCAAGATTTTCTCTATTAAGTATATACTATATTATATGTTCTTCTTTTTTTTTTGCCGGCCATTTTTCAAATAAGTTCAACAATAATGGTGTGAATGTTAGATAAATTTGTCGTAAATCAAACGTAGAGAATTTACGGGTTAGATAAAATGCAGATTTGATAAGGATTCATATTTTATCGCTTAATTATGTAGGAATTTATTTTAAAAATTTAAGCCGGTAAAATCTTTTGAAAAATTACGTCGAAGTGCATTTTAAATGCAATTGAAACTTTAAAATTTTTAAATTTAAATGATTTTCAACTTCATCGAATCGCGTTTCGGTTAATCGAATCAGGCCCGGTTAATTGAATCGAAAGAAAAATAAGAAGGGCGCAAACAAAAATTTGTGTTGACTCAATTAATCGAATTTGATTCAATAAAGCATTATAGTTTCATTAAATTTAGTTAATTAGCTGTAAGATACCCAAATGCAGTCTCTAGTCTCATTTTTAACAATGTCCGCTGTATTGAATCACCGTCGGTTAATCGAATCACAGTCGGTTTATTGCATCAAACCAAAAATGGAGTAAATAAGGCGAAAACAAAAAAAAACGCATTATGTGTTGATGTATCTAACCGAATTTGATTCAATAATGCATTATTTTGTCATATTTAATTATCGCAAACAACCAAATTCAGTATCTAGTCTCATCTTCTGCAGTATCCTCTTTGTTGAATCACATTTCGGTTAATCGAATCAGTTTCGGTTAATTCAATCAACGCGAAAATTGACTTAATAAAGCCGCAAAACAAAATTAATCGCTTTTTGTGTTATTCCAATTAACCGATTTTGACTAGTTTGATTCATTAAAGCACTATACAAAACCAAATCCAGTAGCTACACGCACCACTTACTAACCAAACACCATATTGAAGATACCAGTCAGTCAATCAGGCAGTCGTCTATCATTGGCACAAATTGGTATGCGGGCTTTTAGGTGTGTTTATCTAGGACACCCAATTATCTAAGTTTATAATAGCTTTCAATTCTACTAACGCTATCAGTAAAATCCTGTCCATTTTAGTTTAATAGGTTAAGAGCTTCGAGGGAATCATGGACGTTATCTGACAAGAGTCAGTATATGGTTAAAATACGCAATTGGGAAAAGAGTAAACTGAATTGAGTGAGTGAGAATGATGAATGGAAAAGAGGCGGCATGTGTTGGGGAGTGAATTTTGACAATTTTGAAAAGGGTTAATGAGAAAACATTACACAGGTGTAAGAATTTGTAATCGTAAATTTGCATTACAAACAAAAAGAAAATATAATTTCATTCTGAACAAGCAATAGAAACTAATTCAATACACAGACGGTATATCATCAGTAGCCTGGGAAATTGTACGACTGTTCACCTCTTCCTAAAATTAGTTAGTTCTCTTCCTCTCTCTCTCTCTCTCTCTCTGTGATACTTTGTTAACTAACTTCATTCGTAGTCGGTCATGGATTTTACATGCTTCCTAACCGCTGTGTGCGGTGTTGGCTTCAGGGTTTATCTATTGAGAATTTCCTATAGTTGCAAAGTGGTAGAGAGTAGATAGTAGTTGTGCAGTTGCGGAGTTTGTAACTATTCTAATAATGGGACTGTCAAGTTAACTTTATCCACCTTGATGGTGGATGACATAAAGAAAAAAAAAAAAAAAAGTGGGCGCTTAATTAAACAATTGATGTTCCTGTTTTTTTTTTTTTTGTTCCCCCATTCTTTTATATCATTACACGAAAAGAAAAAAGAGAGATAAAATAAAATTTTACGCCTCCTGAAACAATCTTCTATTTTCAATATACATTTAATCTTCTGTCTGTCTGTCTGTCTTTTAGTTTTTCCATCTGTCTGTTTGTTCGTTGTCTTCTTCAATTGAAAGAACGAACGAATGGATAGATGGATGGATGGATGGCACAAAAGAGCGACTGTTTGTTTTTGAAATATTTTATGTCCGCTGAAATTAGGTTGTTTTCAAAAATTGCTTCACAGATCGCAGCATCGATTCGAACTCTCTCTCTCTCTCTCTATCTCTTTGTCCTGTTTCAGGAGAAACAAAAAAAAAAGAAGTCTTTTCATACGCTTTCTGTGTTGAATTTTTCATTGCGAAAAAGTGCGAAATAAAGGAAAATGAAGAGAAGAAAATCAGCGCACTTTGTTGGTGTGTGCCGTAAAAAAAATATTTGTAAGCAAGTTATGGTAGTACTTAGAATACGGTACACATTTCCCAGCCGCCAGTCGTCCATATTCACTTTTATTTCTATTTTATGAAAATTTTATTTTAAATAAATTTTTCTCAATGTTTTTTTTACGATTATTTGGCGACAAGTTTCGCGAAAATGATTCGAGATCTGGAGTTAGTTTTCTTGAGGAAAATATATGTTTTTTACATTTTTTTTTTATTCCCTTTAAAACTGTAGCCGTTTTAATAGATTCGGGAAATGTAAAACAAACAGAGGAAAATAAAGACGGAAACGAATCTCTTTCCTCAATCTCAGAAACCTTAATATTGACCTGTTAACAAATCAATTATTCACATCCTATTTTCACAAGGATAGAAGCTGTTTTTTTTTTTCCTAGATCAACAATCAAGTTTTCCTTACAGTTGCCTCCAATTGCGCTCATTTATTATTGACGATAGGACGGCTCTATTGTCTCTATTTTAAGTATTTATATTTTGAATACATACTAAAACAGTCCAGATTTGTTCCAATTAGATAGTTGCTGTTCATACACAAATAATGGTGAATGTTTAATTTAAACTTATATACGTTAAGATTAAGACTCTCTCTGTTTTTATCAAGAGAGAGAGAGAGAGAGAGCGAGTAATCCAACAATAAAGAGTATAATGGGAAAACGTTGTTAGAGAAATGTTGGATTTTCAGCGAAATTCAGAGACGTAGTGCAGTATTTCATTCTCGGGGGAAGAAAAAACCCCCTTTTATTAATGTTGCTGTTCTTAGTTGTAATAATAACAATTATTCTATCTGGTGGACTGACTCGTCTATTAATTTATAAGTACATAAAAAAAAATCTTCATACACAATTTCTTTTAAAAATAAATTTCAGATATTTTCCAAGCTGGTTTTCATAGATTCGCTACTACCATTTTTCCTTTAATTAGCATTAGTTTCATTTCAAATAAATAGATAGGTACTGTTTATTTTCAATAACTTGTTGCCAGGGAAACGTTTTTTTTTTTTTTTAACAACATTTCTCTAATGAAAAGAAAGTAAGCGATTTTTCTCCATCATAATGATTACAGGTACGTAAAGTTAATTAAAATAAAATTCTTTTGATAAAGCAAATTGAAATTCGTATTCATTTTCAGAGGTTTTATCTGCTCCATTTTTTTTTTTCTGTGTTCTTGTTTTTTCGGAAGGAATTTAACTTGAAATTAAGCATTTAAATGTATGCTAAAATCGTTATTATTCCCTCAGGTTTAATTAGCCCTTTTCTCTCGTTGCTAATTAAAACCCATTAAAAAAATATGGAATGAACCTTAATTAATTTAAAACAATACGCTGACGAATTAAAAAAAAAAAAAGAAAATCTTGTAAATTTATTAACAGCTGCTACTGTTTTTTTTCTGCAGTAATAATAATAATAGCGAAATAATTTTCCATGGGAAAAATTAAACTCCATATAGAGTCAGCAACGAAAAGAAAACATTGAATTAAAATTTTCATTGTGACACGTGTTATTGACATATATACGAAGTAAATGGACGTCATTTGGCTTATGTTCCCGTTGTCATGGCAGACCACTATTCATAAAGCACTAATAAAGTTCTAAAACTTTATAATATTCTCTAACTTTTGCTGACAAATTTTGAATTTTTTGGTAGATGCATACCATGTTAATTATGAGAAATTCATTACTCCGCCAGATCGCCTTTTATACTTCTTCTGAACAAATTAAATTGACGACTTTATCCAAAAAAAGAATTAGCTAAGAAAACCGCAAAGACATCAATTCATTTGTTGACGTTACACAACTTTTAAAAATCTTTTACACTTTCATCAAAAGAACTTCAAACTTTGATAATCGTTCGCTTCATGCCTAAGTATATGTATCTTATCAGATGACACATTTCTCCCCCCCGCGTCTCACTGCCGTTTCCAATTCATCATTGCCGCCCGTTTTTTTTTTTTTTTTGTTGAAAGGATCCAAAACGATTGGATAACGTTTTGCCTCTAATGGCCTTTACAGCAGTTTCACGCTGCTGCTGAAAAGAAAATAACGAGGAAAATTTATATTGTAATAAAATTTTCTGTTCTATAATAATACTAATATCGCTTTTTCACTAGGAAAAAAAGTTGATTGGAAATTTTGCAGATAATGGAAAATTAATAATCTGGAAAACTAAGAGTAACGCTTGATGTTGTTTAATGTTCTTTTTTCGACACAGTGTTTTTTGCTTGTTAGCTGGTTATGTGGAACATTTTTTTTTGTGTTCTAACACTACCGGATCCGCCAATCACATTTTAGTTACCAGCTAATAGCCGTTTAGTGGAGCTACGGCTTGATTGTAATAGAGTGGTCGTTTTAACGGATTTAAAACATTGATTACTTCCATGGTGGTCCTAAAAATATATTGAATGTTTTCCACAAAAAAAAAAAGCTTTAGAAAATCTCGCCATTAGCACCTGTTATCGTTCTAAAAATTTCAAAAACTCACTTTGCTCAACTTTTACGACTTTAAAAGCATGACAAAAAATAGAGTTAGATGCCAATATTTTGAGCAAATTGCTTCGTTTTCTATTTTTGACTCATTTCTATGTAATCTCTCTCTGCAGCACAATGTTTGTCGTCAATAAACCTCGAAATGTTATCAAATTAAATATTTACCATCTACTACTAGTTTCCCTGCAGGGAAAAACCTTTTCTTTTACCTGTTACTGTTTCAACAATCCAGTTTTCCCAACCACCTTCAAATGTGTGCACTTAAATCACTGACTTTCTCGAGGGCAGGTCCAATTGCTTTCATTTATTTTTCATGATAGGGTGTCTTTTAGATATTTATATTTTGATTACATTTTGATGCAGTGCCAATTAGACACGAGGTTTTTCCTTTTTCGTTTTGTATAAATGGAAAACTTTTACATTTCTCAATTTCACGAATTGCAAACTGCAATTAAGAAGAAATCCATGCGTAAAATGAATTCCATCGCAAAAATATCGTTTGTAAAATTTAATACGTTCCAGTACAAAAGATTAGACGGGTATGACAGGTTTTAAAATTTTTTCCAGTTCACTTGACAAAAGAACGTCAAAAAGATTCTCTTTTTCTATCACACACACACAGAGAGGGTGGATTTTTATTGAAATTCTTTCCTAAACTGTTAAGAACAGCTCTCTTTTGCTCTCTCTCTCTCTCTCTCTCTCGATAAATTTTTTCCTGAAACAGTTTCTAGAAAATACTCGAAAGCTTTTAAATTGCGAAATCTTTAAAAAAAAAACTTTTTTCAGGCCTTAAAACTGAACTCACTCAATTTTTTTTTTTTTTTTTTTTAAGAAAACTTTTATCTAAAAGTATTGAGTCAATCTACGAACTACCTTTGAACCTGGAAAACAATTCTGAATTTGTATTTTTCTTTTTCCGTTTCCGTCCTCTTGTTTTTTTCTTTAGTTTATCTTTTCTTTTTTTTTTTTTTATTAAATTGGAATAGAGTAAATAGTGAAGTACAATTTGTTTGAAACGGAAAAAACAGATTTATAGACTGAAAATGAAGCAGGGGAATTATAAGAAGAATAAGAAAAAAAGTAGAAATAAAAAAAGAGCCATTTGTAGCAACTCAATCTATTTCATATAGCAAAGTATGCAAGGAAAACCTTTCGAAATTCCCACAATAATAATAATAATGATATAGTTTCTAAACTTAACGACGTGGTACAAAATTATCGTAATTTTGTAACTGTTCAATCGAAACTTTTCGAAAATTAGTCGTATACGAACCAAGTCACTTAAATTTCTAAACGTTTCAAGAAGAGAAGAAAATCTTCAACTTCTAAAGGTGAATCTAATTGGGAAAATTTCTTGAATGATGAAATTCAGTTCCCGGTATTCGAGTCGTTAAAGTGTGGTAAAAGTGATCGTTTAGTTGTTTACTTGTAAAATATTAATTTTAAACATTATCAGCTCGATGGAATTGAATTTCTTAACTTCATTTTCTACGCTCATAACTCACTCATCATTTATGTTCGGGGAACAAAAACGGAAAAGAATTCCAATTCAAAAAATACCTTTCTACTTTGTCTTGCTTAAAACATAATCGTTTTCCAGTTCCAGTTTAGCAGAAACCGAAAAGATTTAATTTGATCAATGGCCATAAAATTTGATTTTATTTTCAAAGGTAGCTTGCGCTTTATTGGTTTTTATGACTGGTCCATTTAGCTCAGATCATCCATCCATCCTTTCAGTAGGGAGGAGTGATTGTTTGACTTTTTGTTTTGTTTTTTTTTTATTTGTTTCGTTTGATGTCTATTTTTTAAGAGTTGGTCCGTTTGTTAATGTTGTTATTGGTCGAGTTTGGTGGTTCAGACATTTAAGGGTGAATCTATAAAAATAAATAGCTAGAATGCTAGCATTACCTTGACAGAGAAGTGAGTAGAAAGTGTCGTAGATTTCCTTAGATCGAATTGCAAACATAATAAAAACAAATGCTGAACATAACAGGGGATATTAAGGCCGCATATCAACTGCATTGAACATAAAATTTTAGAAAATAGAGCAAACATGCAGACTCACATTTGCCGCCATCTGGCTGATATAAACTAAGCCATTTATTCCTTCCTTCCTCTTCCTCCTTCTAATGATTACAGATTTGTTTTTTTTTTTCGTCAGAAGGGAAAAAAGAAGAAGGGTACAAGACAAAACGATGTGTTGCACAAAAAAAAAAAAACCCGGTTGTGTTCTCCTTTTCTACACTTCAACCATCATTTATATGTAATTGTTAGCCTCGTCCCATTGTAAGAGTAGAACACACAAAGACCACCAAAGCTGTTTAGCTCTACTACTATCTTTACTTGGATGTCCATCCATCCGCCCGTCCATTCGTTTGTCCTCCCCCCCCACACCCTTTGTAAAGGGAGTGAGAGAGGGTGAATGTCGTTATTTATGTTTGTTTATATGGCATTTGGGGTCGTCGTCGTTACTTTATTGTCGTCGCGTCTTACTAACTATAAAAAGAGTTTTATAAATGTCTCTATTTCAGAAGCGAACTCATAAAAATAACTTTTTGCAGAGAATAAAAAAATACTTTGCCGAAGATAGAGGATGATGATCTTTACGACTTTGAGGATTAATGATTCGAAACTATTTGCTTTTTTTTTTTGGAAGGAAAACAGTTTTAAGTGGACCACCACCACCACTACTATTACTAAGTCTTCAACGTGACAAGGATTTTGGAACGATTTCTTTTCTATCATTTCGTGACAAATGGCGAGCAAAAATCTGGAATTTATCAATACATGCAACTATATAATATATAAGTTACCTATCTTTTTTTCATGGAGTTTTCCGTGTTTTTTTATATCTTTCTTTACTAAAAAAAAAATATGAAACTACAAGAAAAAAAGATAAGTAAAATAATTACGATATTATCCAATAAAAAAGTAATACATAAATTACAATAATTTTATATGTTGGCAACCAAAAATACAGGACCTATTTTCAAAGATGGTTGTTTGATTTTGGTCATTGGAAATTCAATATTGCACGCCATTTGATATGTAATGTTCATTACTTACATACTTTTCCATTGAAAGTTATAAAAACAAAACGGCAATCATATATTGAGGACAATAAAACTCATAAACGTCACCTAAAACTTACTGAAACGTTGCAAGAAGCTAGAGAAAAAAAAAAAAAAAAAGAAAAGAAAAGGAATGCTTCCCTTACCAATAATATATCTTACCCAGTTAGGAGGAGTAGGAGAAAGTAGAAAAAATCCCTGAAATGCTAATAATGCCGTCCCGTTGAATTTTCCCCAAAAAAAGGGAGACAAAAGTCTGTCCTATAGAGAAATAAACATGGCTATTGCAATAAATACCCGCTAGGGATAAAGGAAAAGTGAATGGTTAGTGGAATGCGGGGCTGGCTGGCTGGATGGCAAAGGACGAAGGGTTGAAAAGGTATTTACGGCGAACGAGTTAAGGCAACGATGTAAACATCAAATAAATAAAAAAAAAAGCAAACAAAAAAAATACAAATGTAAAACCAAAATCAACAATTCATTTTAAATCTAATAATAATCGAGGCAATTTAACTAGGGATGGGAATTCATTTGCAAATCAATAACCACTTGGATTCATACATGGTGAGTGTGTGTGTGTGTGTGTGTGTAGTTGACAATCAGTTAAACGGAGATTCAATGAAATTTTGCTCTCGACACAAATAATAATTATAGAAATTATATACAAAATACAAGCCTAGCGCAACATAAAAAGAAAAAAAAACAAACTAGATACGAAAAACTTATGTAAGGTAGTATGGAATAACGAAAACGAAGAAGCAAAAGAACAAAAATGAATAGAAACCTATGAATTATTTATTAGAAGCAGGATAATGTAGTTCTATATCCTTTGTAACATAAAGAAAGTTTTGCGCACAGCAGCACACACACACTGTTCAGACAGTAACAAAGGAACGAAAAGTTTTACTACTACTGGACAATTTCTGGATGAAGAACTTCCTTGAAAAATTAAAAATAAAAAAAAGATTGTCATGATATAGCTCTAAAATTTGATAATAGATTATTTTCTGACAGTTTCTTGTACATTACGAATCGTCTCGTTTTATTAATGAATGGACAGCTGCCCTTAGGAGTAGCTTTCCACAGTACTTCGCATTGAATATAAGTACTCTTTTTCTATTCGTATCTAGAGTAAAAGTAATAAACAACAAATAACACAAATCCAATTGATATCAGACAATAAACAAAAACAAGTAGAACGAACTGAGCATTGAGAGTTTGCTCTGCAATAATAAACGTATGTGTCGTCACAGCTGCATCAGCAGGATACCAATATAATCTAATAAATTTACGATTACTATACTGACCACTACTAGACCTGTGTATATCTCTGGATAAAATTAGAATACATTAAAATTGCTATGCGGAATGTGAATTAAAGTTTGTAGAATGAAAATTTGCAGTAGTAAAAAATATAGTGAAATGTGTAAATTTAATCATTTTCAGCAAAAATTGTAATAAGTGACATCTGATTTGGCATTTATTTCTTTAAATTGTCCACTGGAAAATAAAATACAATACATAAATTTCCATTAAATCATAGAAACAGCACCTAAACAAGAGAAACTAAAATATCATTACAGGTGTATCCAACTGTAATAATTCAGTTCAAGTCTTAAACTAAAATGATTTAGTGCTTTAGAGCGTGTCCTGTTCCCGATTCCGATTTCATAATAATTCAATTTTGAATGAGACATTTTGAATAGGGGTGGGCGCGTATGAGATTCATTTTAATAATAACGATTCCATTCCGATTAATTTATATCTATATATATAGATATAGAATAGGCAGGCACCTATGTTATTATTGGAAATCTCTGCTCCGATTCACAGATTGTGCAACTGTTCATAAAATACCTTAAGAACAACATCACAAAATGATAATTGAAAAATACAAAAAGAACTCATCATTATAACAACCCCATCTCGCCCCCAAAAACTCTCTTGTTCATTCGTTTTGTTTATACTCCACCATACTACCATGTATAGATAGATAGATATGACCAGATAAAGCGACAGAGAGAGAGAGAGAGACAAACAGTGGAAAAGAGACAGAGCGTCGCTTCGTCGCAGAATATCAGGAATCGTAGAACTTTTCCAGTTTGGATTCTCTCACATCACGGCATCGTAACGCCGCAGCATCCAGCAAAACACAATATATATATATATATATATATATTGTATAATATAGCTCTGATATATTGTATTATAGTATAGTATTTCCGCGCTCAAATTTCTAACCTAAATTTCCTTTTCTGCTACTGCTAAGATACATTCTTATTGCTATTATTATTATTAATGGAAATGAACTGATAAGGAAAACTGAATTGATTGAGAAATGAACATGTCGGTGAACTATTTTGATATTTCGGATTCTTAAATTGGAACGTCTGTTCATTCCGAACAGTTTCGTCGGTGTTCCTGAACTAATCTAGTACTTAGTGGCCCATTTTAATCAATTAACTTATCGAGTGACACTTGTATATTAAGCATCGATTGGTGACATTCCGTTGTTTTTACGAAACGATTCCAAACTTTTTCCTACCGCCCAGGTATGTAATTGATTAATTTATATTATATTCAGTTTATAAATAAATTATAAAATACCACGTCGGTAAGTGCTTACTGCTACTCTAGAATAGCACTTACCGTTCTAGAACAGTAAATACTGGCAATGTCAATATGCGAGTATTAAAGAGTTACGCCTTTCGATTTGACTTTAATCATATTTGACATACAGAGAACAAAAAACAAAATCAATTTATTAAATTAAATCAGTTTTTGTGGCAACACATTTCTGAAAAAGAAAATTGTATTTTTGATCCAGTTGAAACAAACACATAGCAAAATTTCAATTAATTTATTATCGAATTAGCCTTTTGTTGGAGCTGTGTGTGTGTGTGTGTGTGTTTGGCGTTAATTTTCTTTGCTCTAACGTTTTTCAATGGAAATTCAATTCCAGAATACGAATGCTTAATTACAGAACGTAACGTAGAATTGCATTCTCTCTGATAGAATGATAAAAAGATTTAAAATGCATTTCGTTTCGTTAATTCACGTAAAATAACGAATTCCATTTAATTAACTGATCATTAGTAAAGAAAACTATGTTCTAACGTTTTAAAGTGAAATGTTTTGTGAATCACCGATATGTTGTAGTAGGTTAAGATAAGAGAATGAGACGTGATGGCGGTTTGTGACACTTTGCTAATATCGAACTTTAGTCCCACGTTTCGTCAGTTCTTTTTTCTTTAAAACAGTCCACGCAAGGCGCAAAAGAATAAGTCGAAATATAAACACTTTATCAAAATAAAACCGATTTAAACTGTATTTTTATCAGAATAACAAAAAAAAAAAACAAAATTGAATCCGCAAAACCAGTTGGAAAAGTAGAAATACGTACTTTGAAAATGCATTAAATTTTCAAATCTCCCTCTGAAACAATACAATTCCGCTCTAAATTTTAAACAAAAAATAAAGAAGCTGTTTGTTTCATCTCTTTTTGTTTTCATATTTTTGTTTTATATATAAATACATACGAGTAGATGCATACATATATGAATGAATGAATATATATATATATATCGTAGTAAAGCTGCTCTCGCCTAGGTGCTAAGGGATTTCCAGATTTGGAAAGATTTGTATTTTTTTTTGTGCGATGTGCGTTTTTCTCTTTGGTGGTGGTGGTGTTTGGAGGGTTTTTGTGTTTTGTGTTTGAGGGTTGGTAGATTTTGGTTCGGAGCGAAGCATTGTGCTTCGAATTTCAAATCTACAAATCTCCATCACTTATTTTTCAAATAGAATTTCGAACAAATAGAATGGTATCTATCTGCCATCAATATTTTCTCATTTTATTGTTTGTTTGTCAATATCGATTTCTTTTTATTTGTCTTACCAATATTAAAATCGTGTACGTGCACAATTCATTGCCGGGGGAAATGTCTCTTTCAACCCAACATTGTCGCAATTAAGATGCACAACTTTTACTTTAACACTAATCACAGACAGAGAGAGACATTCGTGACTTGTAATTTGATTAATTGTAATTTTAAAGTGATTATTATTATTATTATCATCCACAGTACGATTTGTTTAAATTAGAGTTTTGTTGAATACAAATTCTGATTTTTGGGGAAGTTCCGTTGTGCTTGGAATTTCAATCGGGTTAAAATACATTTCGCCACATTTTCAGTTGTGCACGAAAAGAATTTGTTAAAATTCGTTTTGATCATTACCACTG
The DNA here is from genome assembly GCA_949748235.1 of Platypus cylindrus. NCBI lineage: Eukaryota > Metazoa > Arthropoda > Insecta > Coleoptera > Curculionidae > Platypus > Platypus cylindrus. The sequence continues at coordinate 9,923,419 of OX456494.1, forward strand.
GATGACGACACTATCTTATATGTCAAATATAATCTGTCAGCAGTCAGTTGTCAAATGTTAGTTGCCGCACAGAATGAATTTTCCTAATATTATTTGCTATTATTCCAATTAGTTGGCAATAATGAATACATCAAACGTTTCGACTTTGTATATAAAATCTTTCTCAGGTATAACATCGGCTTTGCCCTTTAAATTCAGTATTAAATTATTGTCTATAGTTCCTTTTAGGATTAATAATGATTAAGAAGCAATAATTAAATGGAGCAAGTAAACTGCACAAACAAACAGACACACGATGTAAATCAATATGTACATACAATATACGTATATAATATAATGAGAATCTTTGCTAAAGCTGCATTGTCACTGCCTTTAATAATACATTACTGCAAATTCTCAGCTAATTATTCATGTAGTTCATATGCAGTTTAATAAAGTGTTTTCTCGTTTAATGAACTTATTAGTTTCAAATTTGTTGTACTGATAATGATGATGATGAATTTTGTACGAACTGCTGATATGAATTGTCTATGTCTAAATTTTACTTTACGAAATTATTTTCTCATATATAAAATAATAGAATGTTATTAAACAATTTTCATTATGTTTGACATCAAAGGATAAATTCGTTGTTTTCATAATATGTTTCGTTTATATTTTATCATATGCCCTTTATTATTATTCATTTTTAATTTTCATTCATATTTTATGATGAAAATTCTGGGTGCCTGGACACAAGCACAATTTTTTTTTTTTAAACACCTGTTGTTTAACACCCTGTATTTAATTTGATCAAATGCGATTATTATTTCGTAAGTTCATACATCTTTTTGAACATTAATCATTCGCACACGAATATTAAATTCATACAACGTCGATATTGGGGACGGATAATTAGCCAAATTAATATTATTTCGGCTGACGTTACCGTAAAGGTAAGTCGATTAATTATTATTGGCCGTCACAGAAACCAACATTAATCAAGAATGCTGCGGTGTGTGAGGGTAACAGTGAAAACATTGTCACGGTAAGTGTTTGTGTGAGGAAAATGCGTGTAAAATAACGGGCTGTCGGATAGTCCCACGCCTCCATCCAAACGCGCTTTTGGATGAAGGGCAGAAAAAGTAGATTATGAATCGGGAATTTAACGAGTGTGTTACGATTATTTAAATAAAAATGTCATTTTAGATCTTAGCACCCCAAGTTGAAACATGATCAAAGAAACAATTGTGGAATTTTCCGACAGTTGATTTAGTAGATCCATTATGGTACTAAGCGGTACTCTATGTATGAATGGTACATGTGTCGAACTACAAGTTATATTCCTACGCACAATTTAATTCCGGCAAAAAACAAGTTTGTATTCAATTAATAAACAGATTCATCATTTATCCATTGTTGAAAAACAATGTGATTTGGCACACTGTTTTTGTTATGTTTTCTGTTGAAAATTCCAAATATGTTCAATTTTTTACATCAATTATGAAATATTCAAACTCGAAAATATCAGTCATCCATTATTTACCAACAAGAAAAAAAAAAAAGCATAAAATACGACATACTCATATTATATCATATATATTCTATATTATAGCCGGGCAACATATGGTATTCGATATGGTGGAATTTTAAATTCTGATTTTGGATTTTGCCAGCGCGAGGGTAAATCCCAAAAGGTCTCAATGATTTATTACTTTCGGGACCATCATAAATATTTTTGCAGAGAATTTTTGTTAATATTTTAAATGTTCGGCGGCGCGACTAGAGTAGACGGGAGGTAGAACAGCTCCCTTCCATCCCCCTTATTTTTAGTAGTAATTACTTTTTGAGAATCATTTCAAAGTTTTACTCGCCCCAAACAAATTTTTAATTTGTTTTATACAAATATTCAATGAATCTCGATTCGTTCGTTTTCCTGTTTAGGAAAAAAATGTTTTTATTATTCGAAAATAAGAAGAAAAAAAATAAAAAACGGAAAAGCTGGAAATCTCTCTAAACCTGTTATAAATGATAAATATATTATTCATCCACAAACAATTTAAAAGATTTTTTAAATTAATGAAGCGGAAATCCTTATTCAATCTTCAGAAAGTTTCCTTTGCCAAGACGCTCTTTTTTCTCATAAAACCTCCATAATGAACAAAAAAACGAAAAAAATAATACAAAAAGAGGACTAAAACGCAAGGAAAAAAAAAAAAAAATTGGAATTCATTAAAATCCTCCCGAACAGTTCTTCTAATTGCATTATACGAAACGTTGACTATCAAAAGAACTCAAATGTTTACAATTGCAATTTCCGATGATGAAATTTCAAAAAAAGAAAAAAAAAAAAAAAAAAAAAAAGGAAACGCAGTGCTAAAATAAAGTTTTCTGCTGTGAAAAACAACTCGACTAGAAAGACTAATTTGAAATAAGAAGGGGTTGTTGAAGCAACGAATCGCGTAAAGAGGGTTTAATTGTGTTTCGAAACATTCCAAATTATAAATATCAATAAGGAAATTAAAACTTGGGAAACTTTGCCTTTTCTCATTCTCTCTGTATCTTCTTATTATTTTCGGTATTTAGCATTACCGCTAATTAGTTTATATACTGATACCTATTACTGTATTGACTTCTGAATAAAGCTGAATATTATCTTTGCAATGACTGAATTCCTCCATATTAATTCGTAATTCGCTTTTTCATTATGCCAAAATGTAATACTTTGAACAACTTCTGCTTTTCGAATGACTCTCATAGGTATAGGACATTTATTAATAAAATATTGATCTTTCCAAGGCAGTATATTAAAATTTTTCCATAATTTTCCACCTCAAATGTTTTTCATATCCGTTCCTTTTTTTCTCGAGAAAATAATTACATTTGATTAAAACCTCCTACCATCAGCCAAACATTTCGGCCGCCAAAAGAAAAAAAATTATTCAAAGTACTTCTTATATTCAAAGCTATTTACGAACTTTCTTATTCAGATGATCCCTTCACCACCTGATTTTTTTATCTTTACGTTTTTCCCTGTCTCTGTGTCCCATTCCACATCAGTCTTTCTCATCTTGAATTTTAACGTAGGTATATTATTCAATCTGCATAAATTGGACTCTTTAAAAAGTTTCATAAAAGTAGGCGGCATTTTCATCTCTTTTTAAGATGCTTCTTAATTGATTCCCTCGTTAGTTTTTTTCCTTTTTCTTCGTTTTTTTTTTTTTTAGTGAATTTATTTTTGAACAAAATTTAAATTTATGAATTTTCGATCGTCGATTACTTGTACCCACTCTGGTCGAAAAAAAAAAAAAAAATTGTCGATTAACTTCTTTTTATTTTCATTTGTGAAAATTTAATAGATCCACGAGCATCCTTTTCAACTATTTGAATAATACCAATTTCTAATGGAGATAAGATTTTCAATTTCGCTGAGATAATTGCAAACCGTATTACGATCCTAAGCTGTACTGATAGCATTAGATCCCATGCTTTGGCTTCATTGAATGATATACACGTACATTAGAGGAGGAGCTCTATTGGAATTGAATTTGTGATACATAGAGATTTATTTGAAAGCAAGAAAGTTTCTTTGAGTTTTGCAAAAAATTAATCGAAGATGAATACTATACAAACTCAATTGCAGAACAAACAAAACACATTCGCACATTATTCAATCTAAATCCAAACCCATTGTTTTGATAGCAAAAAAAAAAATAATAAACGAAATGCCTGTCGTAATCCTATAGGATAACGTGTGACAAATGGCATTAGTGTGTTTTTACTAGTGGCTGAAGTGTTGTTTTGTCCACACAGAGCCAGTATGGCCCAATCAAGGCTTTTGACCCATTAAACTGGCACAATAGAGATTAAGTTGCTTAAAAGCCATTTGACTGGAAATAATGCTCAATCTGCCACTAGAATTTCGACTATTCCGGGAATTATTTTTCGACTCTGGTAGTCAGTTGTCAGTGTATGCGGCCGTTAACATTTGAACAAAAAAAAAGAAGCATGCCCCATCGAATTGAAAAGTAAAAATAAAATTGCACGCAATGCTAATTAAACATATTTCCATATACTTTTCAATTTACACTGTGATGAATTTGAAATCGTTTGTTACGGCAAAATTATGGAAATTCTCGCTTGCCAGATGATACTTGTGCTGCTGATTCAAAGCGAATATTTAAATTAAAATAAAATTATGGAAAACAATCGGATCATTCCGATTTTATATAAATTTTAACAAAAAAGCCGAAAATAATCCTTTAATTAACAACCAACTGAATAGATTAACACGAACTAATCAGTAGTTTTGCTGTACATAAATTAAATTCCGAATAAACTTTATGCCAGCTAACATATGAAAAACGACAATTATTAACCGACGATAATTCCTTTTGCAGTTTAACTTTTCCCATTTCGATCACAATTTTTATTTCTAGTTTTTTGTAGTTTTTTTTCGTTTTTTTATCCGATTTGAAATTGCCATTAAACCAAAATAATCAATTCATATTTTTTTGTTATTTGAAATCGAGAGGCGATAGCTATTTTTAATTTGATTTTTTTTTGTCAATTTATTGTGATACGTGTGGAATACAAAGAGGCTGTCAGTCAAGAGGAGACCGGAAGACATATACAACGATTGCACCCCCTGAACCTTTGGTTCAATGGGCATGTCAAATGGAAAAAATGTAAAATCTAACAGGCAGAAAGATTCTAAACCGAAAAGGGATCGATATGTCCATCATATGCCTCTACGTATTGTTAACGCTGGAGTACTGTGGAATAGCTTTGTTATTAAAATTGTACCTGACGATAAATGCATTGGTGTATATGGTGAAATAGACGATGGCCGCACTGTTTATCGCACCTTTAGATTTCGGGATTCAGTTAATTTTTTTGAAAGTTGATATGTCAATCAAATATTTATACTGTTAAATTAAAATACTTATACTTAGTTGGCTAATAACAAAATCAATAGAAACTACGTACATCATCATCTTCTAATTACCATCAAAACTTGAAGTCTGCATTTGAAGTTCACAAAACAAACTTCCGAAAAATGCATCTACTTTCTAATCGAATTTTTATTTGTGCCTCGAATTCAATTTATCTATATTTCTGTAGAAGAAAAAGTAGAAGATGTCATCTGCAGTAGAGAAACTAAATAATCCGACTAGTAGTCCTGCTTCTAGTAGTAGTAGTAGTAGTAGTAAAGTAGGAATATTAGGAAGATATCAGAAAATTAGTTTTTCAAGTTTTATTCGATATGTACTTAGGTAATAATATGATGGAAGCTGCAAAGTTTGCAGCAATGTTGCAGCCCACACATACACCAACACAAAGTGAAAGAGATGGATGTTTGATGAAGTGGAATTTTTGTACGTCTTTTTGTAGAATAATAATAAAAAAAAAAAAAGGAAGCAGGAACCAGCAGCAAAAGCAAAAAAAAAAAATTGTGTAGATACTTACACGAAGAAGCTTTTTGAAAATGGCAAACATAAATAATGCGCCGCAACGAAATTAGGCAACATGAATTTTCCCTTGAAATAACTGTAATAAAAAATAATGATGTGCTCTTTGTTTTTGTTGAAGTAAAACAAAACTAATAACATTGAGTATTCGTAAAGTTTTCCTCATATTTTCCAGAAAATTCCATATTCGTATAATAACAACTCCGGTTTTGTTTTTTTTTTTTCTTTTTTGCTACTTTCTTTTCAAAAAATGCTCAGGATGTAAGCAGATCCCTATCCATAACTATTTTCCCCTTGTGTACTATTAACTAACTAGATGATGGCAGTAGCTGCAGCAGCGGCAGAGGCCAGAACAAAAGCACCTAGAATAGTTTCCGGTTGCGCTAAGATGCGAACAAAAGCTGCTGTTTAGCTTAACCGGAACTAAATTTCTTAGTTAAGCGTCCCAGCAAATTTACTTTAAAGTTGAAGTAAAACGTAAGGAAACGAGAACGGTATTTTTGTTTTGTTTTAATTAAAAAAAGCAATGAAAAGTTTCTTCTAATCGGTGTGTTTATTTGTGGCAATGTTTATAGTATTTTGACAAGGAAAATACAAATTGAGAAAGCAAAATCAATTTTTTATTATTCCTCGTATGGACTATCCATTAATATTCATTTTTTTTTTTTTTGATTTTTTCTCTGTCCCTAAACCATATAAATTTACAAAGGCATTGTATAAGTGACACTTGAGGAAAATTTCCTACTATACACAAGCGAGAATTAATTACTTTCAAGGAAACTTTGTAATCTTCTTTGGACACTTGCTCGGATAAGAGACCAAACTCACTGCTCTCTCACTCGCTCTCTGTCGTATAAAAGAGACAAAGATTTTCAGTTAAATGGATTTAAGCGATAGAGAGTAAAGTGATTTAAGGAGGATTTTCCAATTCACTCTTTTTTTTTTTTTGGTAGTTTATAAATATGAAGTCAGTTTAGAATTAAGTTTATTGATATTATTGGGAAGTTTAATAATTTGATGTTGAATGACAAAATAAGTGCAAAATATTAAGAGACGTTATTAGAAAATCTGGATGTGCCTTTAATGTAAAAACTATTTTTTTTATAGTGTTAAAAATTCGATGCGTCACCTTCAAACTAGAGCCTTGACGTGACAAATGGCAAAAGTTAAAAAACCGCAAAAGTTGGCATTGATATTTTTTTTTTGTCGTTTCTTTTTTTGCCCTCAGCAATATATCATCCAGATGTTTATAGCTGGTGAGGTCAGCGAAAAATTCCTAGAAGCCATTTCCACCAACAGCTTTCCACGAGGAGTTTTTCAATTGTATTTTTTTTTTACAAAAGTGAAATAAATATTTATTTTCCCAAAACTGAAAATGTTGTAAAACAATCAAGTAAAATTCGCAATTAATTAGAAAATTGCTAATCAATTGTAAGCGTATTTCGAATAATGTATTTTCAAAGTGGAAATTCCTGCTTCAGAACGAATAATTCCATATGTCGCAATAACGAAACTCTACTTTGGACAACTCGGATTATAGTTGATGAAAATGAGGCCTTAGAACAGCCATTGAAAACAAAGCAGACATTATGTTAGTCTGATAGATGGGGCACCTAGAAATGAGGTGGACACTAGTAACTTTCCACCCTATATATTTGTACAGGGTGGAAAGAAAAATTTAATAGTACATTTAATAACCACAAATATTACAATTATTTAATTAATATTTCAATTAAAGTTCAATTGGAAAAGTCATTGGAAAATAACGTTTTTCTACGTACTATACGAGTATACAGACTTTAATGAGTTTCGTGATTTCAAATTGAATCGTTTAACTGCTACTTTGTTTATGTAAAATAGTAGTAGACGAATAGTTAACCAATTGGCATATTTTGATTCTTATTTTCATATTATTGGCTTCTTATACCAAAAAAAAACATACGACAGTTACCAACGCCATTTTTATGTTGTTGTTAGTTTTGTATTGTCCTAGTCAATTAGCGTCATACTAAACCTCTATTAAACATCTTTCAAACTTTATTGTTTCCAAATCCATCCAGAAGGATGATAGAAACGAAAACCGTTCAAACACATTGATTAATTTCTCACACACAAACTCTGGTTACGTCATCAGCTTAAACTCATTGCTCTATTCGTTCCAATTCGTTCTCTCACTCTCCCATCTTTTTCTTAAGTACTTCCATTTGTCTACTAAAGTGAATTCACCATTTTCCCTTCAAAAGCGTAAGGCTCGTTAAGCTGCCCCTTAATTAATTTAGGTTTAAGAATTTAGCGCCCTGTCTTGGTGGTGGTGGTGGTGGTGGTGGGTGGTAGTAGCAAGTGGAAAGCGCAAGCAAGTGATGGACGGTAGTGGTGGTGGGGTGGCAGTCACAACAGAAACTTAATCGCCAGCAGGAGAAAGAATCTATTTGCATTTTTCGGTATTGACTAGAAGCGAAGAGACAAACTATTTTCATCAGTTGGCAAATTCATATTTTCTTCTTCTTATTTCTAAAGAATAACTGCCTGCTGCTGCTACTGAAAATCCAAATATTCTAAAAGCCCATTTAGAGAATATAAATGCGTCTCAAATATCTTGATGGAGCATCTCTCAAAGGGGCTGTGATTCGTACTAGTGCTTTGAAAAGCTTCTTATATACAATATAGTATAGACAAAAACATAATAACTCTGTAATCAAGCATTAAATTACATACATCGTTGTGTATATGGGGTGAGTGAAGAGAGGGAGATGGGAGCTGTGAGGGGGCGATTGACTATTTCATTTTGATGGCATAAAACCTCGGATTTTATTTGGTTTTATTATTTTTTTTTCCAATAAAATATGATGGATTATTTCAGTTAGTACAAAACAAATTTTTTAACATCAAGTTTCAATTCAGCTGAAATTTGTTTAAACAAATAATGCACATTGATGATTTAACCAAAAATTTTGAATTGTTAAAAGGAATTCGGTACGTAAAATATTGACGCTAAGCCGCTTTGTTTTAGTAATTAATTAATTCAAAAATATGTTGTTTATTGAAGCATTTAAACAATAAATAACTATAAACAAAGTATCGATATATAAATAAATAAATAACGGCATTAAAACCAAAGCGAAATTATGCCAAAATATGGCAGTTTATTAATTGATTAGTTGTCAAACTAATTTTATCGCTATTACATTTGCTCATTTCATATTCTTTCAATTTTCTTTTCAAACTATTAATCCACTTTCATTTTTTTTTTTTTTCATTTTTGTGTGGGGTTTTTGCTATTTTCATTTCTCGTTCATTTAACTGAAATTCAATTTTAAATTAATGCGCGAAAATCAGACTTAATAATTCCTGAATTGCATTAAATTAGAAAATGATAAAAAAAAAAAGAAACGTTTACGGGTTCGAAAAGGGAGCGGCGCAAAGAGAGTGGGGCAGCAGAATATGAATCGAAATGTAATCATTTTAGCCAAAGCGAAATTACTAGCTATGTAGAGCAATTCAAGTAGATTAAAATTTAAAATGAAGCTATTATGGATTTCGCTTTTTTAATTTTTATTATTCCATGTATTTTTGCTAATAGTTTTTCATAATTTTATTGCAAATATTCAATTGGTCAATGGGGAGATAAACAAAAAAAATACGATTTTTTTTTGTGTATAATTCAATTTATATATTTTTCATCCCTTATTACAATCATAAACTTTCTTTAACAATGAAAAAAAAACACAAAAATATCCAATCAATCTCTTTTATTAGCCAAGAAATATTTTGGAATAGATTTTTACCAAGTCAGACAGATTCACCTACCTATAAAATTAAACCTTCAATATCGAAACTTATTTGAAGATTTATAAGCATGATAAATTATACTATAATACTGTATAGATATATAGGGTCATCAATCAATAATTTTCAATATTTTTTTTTTTACCTCAACTTCAAGCTTCAAGATTAATTCTGTGTTCTTTGTGAAATTTTCATCTTTGTCGAATTATTCGGGCGCAGAGGTCCATTTATTTATTTAATTGGTCCAAACTTTGTCTTTCATTAAAATAATAGACGGCAAAACACATTTTCCATTACGGAACCATTCTCTTAATGTTCGAAGTTTTCTCTCTTTCACTATACGAGTCAGGGAGAAAGTCCCCAAAACTGCTAAAGATTTGCAATAATTATTATAGCCAAAGCATAGAGCGCACAATTTCCTCTCTCTCTCTCTCTTCACACATTATACCTCCTTCCTTCTTTCACTGGGCTAGAAGAAACTGAACGTCTTAAAGACAGTGTTGTGGTGTGCTAGAGTAGTATATTTGAAAACAAAAGGGCAAAAACATGACAAGCAAACAAGGAAAGGGCGTGGTAATTATTTAATTATTACATTTCAAAGAAGAGATTCATTGTCTGGATTTGAATATGCTCTCTCAGAGTCTCTCTCTCTCTCTCTCTCTAGTATATTATATACTACACTCCTATAGTCTACAGATATGCACTCTATGCTCCAATTGTTGTCTCCTTTATTATGTTCCAAGTCAATTGTCTGAATTGAATTTAGGTAGATGATAAGCCTAATTAATATAGATGATAGCCTTAGTGATTCTCTCTGCTTGGCAAATAATTTGCCAAAGGAAACGTAGAGATTTCCTTCCATTCTTTTATTATAAACAATATTTCCAGTTGAAGCGCTGGTTTTTCTCATTTTCTTCTAACGTTCATTCTCATAACTTAGTATTATCTCTTGTGTCGGGCTTGTAGGAAAAGTTCTGAATAATATATTCGTCGTTTCATCTAGTCCCCCTTTTTTCCACTCCTGGTGTAGATGAGAACACTATTAATCTGTTTTACTTTCGTTCGCTGCTAATAAATAAATCATATATTATTCATTCAGTTTTCTAATTTGTTCTTTGTGAGCGACGACGATGGAAATGCATCGATTGTATTCGAATTCCCATTGGGAATTATTGATTTTTAATTGAAATTCCTCTTCTATCTCTATATAGATACTAATTGCCAATTCTCAACGCTTCTATTGAAAAATATCGAAAAGATTTTCATATAAATTGCGACTAAATCCACCATTAAATCGTCGATCACTACAACCAATGATAGACAACCATTTCCTCTGAGACAAAAAAAAAAAACAAAAAGAAAAAAAAGTAGAAAAGAAACGAATCCACCCTGTCAATTCGAGAAAAAGGGGGTTTTCATATTATATAAGAAGACATGCTGAACGTCCAACTTTCAGAAGTTCTCTCTCTCTCTCTCTGTTTACACTCGATTCTATCGTCACTTTATTTGAAATCCTCCTCCGCCTGCTCGTCTCGTCATACTCATTGGATTTTTATACATTTTCGAGGAAAGACTTTGCAGAGAAAGAGAGAGAAGTTAGTGCTTGTTTAAAGAAAGTTTTTTCATGTGAATTTTCCTGCAGAAAGTTTATAAAGTACACATAAAATTACTATTAGTAGCAATTTTAAATCATCGAAATGGTTTTAGAGAATCTTAAAGTTTTCATACTGGAAATCATTTCCCCTTTTAACGAGAGAAATAGAGATTTTCCTATCATAATTTCTTTGATGGTTATAATAAGAATTTATATCGTTGAATATTGAACTTTAAAATACAATTTTCTTAGTTTTAGATAGACATAAATAAGGAAAAACAATGCCATAACGAACGTTTAATAATGTTCTAAGCTTTTCCCGCTTACATATTTTTGAAAATTCAACGACAATATTCTATTCATTCAGTTGAGTTGTTCGTTATTCGATTATGCTGCTGCTGCTGCTGCTGGCGAATATTAGATTAACTAAAACCATAACTCCAAAAAGGAGATATTAAAGGTGGAAGTTCGGAAAATTTAGATGACGCCGGAGCAACATCAGTTTTTAATTAATAATTAAACGGTTACGGCTTTTCTTGTACATGGAAGCAGCACCCCAAAAAAAAAAAAAGAGAAAAAAGAGGCAAGTTAACGTCCGCATTTTCGGATGTAACAGAAAACTGAAAAAGGTTAAACCTTGAAAAATGACAATAATCGATTTTAGCTTTATTAATTTATTATACTGGGACTTAATAATTTATATTTCCTTGTTGTAAACAAGTGTAATTGTTTCAGAAATAATTCATTGTTGTTCTAGAAATAGCGTGCAATTTTGCGCCATTCATTCGCCGCTTCTTTATTCCTACGCTTCATTAATTTTGCTTGTCTTTACATCCGTCTGCCATTGAGCTGATTATAACATAATTGCCGAAATAAATGTCTAGGTCAATGGAACACAAATTGAAATTGTCCTAATGACTCATAAAAAGACTCACTGATTAAATAACAAACATTTTATTAGCATTGCAGGACCGACATTTCCCTATAACACGACTTGGCGCTTAATTGACAGTCTAGACATCAGCCTAAATTTTGCGGAGTAAAGAATATTAATATCAAAATAAAAAATCAAAACAAAACAACAGGTTTTTTCTAACATTAATTAACTTTATCTAATCACTAAATTCAATTAGCCCCTATCAATATACATATAGAGCTGGAGGCTCAGAGTGATTCCGTCTCTATGAATAAACGATATTGTCTCTATAGCGTACTAATCAACGTAACTACGCCCAATATTATTAAATTATTTAATTAATTAATACTGTACCTGTATGACTACTACTACTACTACTACTACTACTAGTAATATTAAATAGAGAAAGCGGAAAACCCATTACCATGATAGAATAGAAGCGTATAAGTGTGATAAGGAGTATATGGATGGATAGAGAGAACCATTGCTCGGGACTCAATCTGCACACTTGCTTTCGTTTTAGATAATAATATTGAGCCTTATAATAATAATAAGCTTCACTTTGTGTTTGTTCGTCCCATGTGTGTAGACAAAGTCTGCTGGGAAAATTAATTTTGTGCGCCAAAAGATTTTCTCTTCGAAAAGCAAACTGATGTGAGAAGATGCTCTAAATAATTTTAAAGTAACATACATGTATATGTAAAATTTCTAATGAGAAATTAATTGCAATGAAAACATGAAGAAAATTGTACAAATTTTAAGTGAATTAAATGTTGGCAGTTTCAAATTTGCATAATGAAAATTATAGCAGGCAACCAGATCGAATCGATAGTAAATTAAATTAAAAGTGACAGTTCTGATTTGCTGTCCACATGAGATCTGTGCAACTATTCTTGGGCGTTCTGATGTTGGTCAAAATCAACCGGTTACGTATTAATCGCATCATCAAGGAACGACAAAAATCTAGTTGTTTTATAAAAATCGGTGTTCAAGGCCTATTTGTTCACCCCCACTGAATAGTAAATAATAATAATAATAATAACAGAATGAAAGGAAAAAGAGCAGAAAATTGTGCGTTTTGTGGATGGCTGAATTGAAGTTGACAGTGGCATGTCGGAACTTTGAATAGAAAAACCAGAATTAAATTTGAGTTTTAATGCAACAAATTACTGTTAATAGCGTTTTAAATGTGCGCGTCATCAACCCATTGAAGTGTAAATTAAAAAATAGAATCGTCATACTAGAAAACAGACCACAATGCAAAATCATTTTTATTGAAATTTTTCGAAAAAAAAAAAAAAATCACCGAAAAATAGTGTGAAAATTCCGCTTGCAAACATAATATTTCAACTTGGAAATTGAGTAAAATTTTTCTCATTTTAAACCAAACATTTCAAGGCACGTTTTCTCGCTATAAATCCGTTTCATTTCCAGATATATTTTATAACGTAAACTTGCTGGAATTCTATAATAAACCGAAAACGAACATAAATGGAAGGAAAATGCAATGGAACTCAACATAAAATCCTAAAACGAAATACCATTGCTTAGTAGTATATAGTTATACATAATATAGCAGGCACCAATGTGGTTTTACTCGAAAAGTAACTGCATTTACCTAGGGACGAGATTATGAGATATTAATGAAGGATGGTAATGATTCTTTAAAAGAATAATACTGTGTTATTAACATTAGTGTCGAATATATTGATATTCTGGCAACTAAAAATCTTGTGATGCTTTATTGAATCACTTTTATATGTTGTATTCATCGAATTTGGGTAAATTAACTGCATTAGCTCCAGTTAATTGACCAGTGAGTTTGATTCGAATAACCGAAATTGATAATATAAAGCAGTTATTAAAATTACATTATTAATATTACATGACTGATTCCATTAACCGGTCATTCCGATTCAATTAACCGACACTGATAATCTAAAGCGGATTTTTAAAACAGGGTGGTTTTCTATTTAGACGCCAATTAATTAACTGATTCAATTAACCGGACAGTTTGATTCGAATAACCGAAATTGATAATATAAAGCAGTTATTAAAATTACATTATTAATATTACATGACTGATTCCATTAACCGGTCATTCCGATTCAATTAACCGACACTGATAATATAAAGCGGATTTTTAAAACCCGGTGGTTTTCTACTTTGACGCCAAATAAATAACTGATTCAATTAACCGAACAGTTTGATTCGATTAACCGAAATTGATGTTATAAAGTGGATTTTTAAAAATGTAGGTGATTTTCCATTTATGCTCCAATTAAGTTACTGATTCCATTAACCAGTGATTTTTTTTCAATTAACCGAATCTTTTACGATACAGCGACGTTGCTTCTTTTTTTTAAGATTTTATATTCTCTCCATGATAGAATACTGAATAACAATACACAATGTCGCATCTATTCTCTTGTACCATCTATACACACACACACACACACACGTATACATTATCCCAAAATCTGAATTTCAATCACCTGTTGGATTGTGGGTAATTTAATAACAGATTGGCATTTTGCTTTTAGCTTGACAACAAAACCTCAGCTTTTCAATACAGTATACTCTAGCTAGCTAGAAAATCTAATTTATTATAAGATTGTAAGTGCTTTTGTGGATATTGCGAAAAGATGTGATCAATATGACGATGAGAACGGAGTAGGCTTAGAAATTTTAGAATTGTTAAAAAAACAAGATAGAATTAATCTAGAATTTATATGGAAAATACTTGAAATAGGCAACTTTAATGGAAACTCTGAATATTTAAGTACGAATACAAAGTGGGAATACAAACTCATTGGATCTATATTGGATTGTTTGACAGATTCCAAGGCAATTATAAATTTATCATAGACAGATTGGTACAGACGGTGGGCGAATTTAATTATTCGTCTCCTAAATATCGCAATTGCCATTGTCAAACAATGTTGTTTGAAACGGGCGCGCGTATTGAGTCAATTTAGTTAACTTACTCTATACCGCGTGGGTAGTGGTGGTGGTGGAAACTTCCTTTTCGGAAATTGTTTCTCCATTAATTACTTTAATTATTGAATGAAATTTTGAAATGGTTCTAGAGTCTAGATTACTTGCGCCAAATACATATAAATAGAATGACATCCATACATACCTACCTTATTCTGTCAGCTAAAGTGTGTTTAATACGGAATAAGTTGCAGTCGGAAGCTTTCAAGTTCCACGTGTTTTAGACACTTTAGTTGTCTATTGAAAGGAAATATTGATATTAGTTTGAGCGCAACCAGAATATAATTAGATTAGATACAACGTTGCCAGATGCAACTGAATATCTGAAGAGCACACATATTTATATCCAAAAAGTGAATAAAACTTGAGTCAGTAAAACACGTTTGCCAATTCTCCGTCTACCAAACCATGTTCTCATCATAAACAAAACCAGCAAACATTATACGTTTTCCTTATGTTTATATTGACTGACCTGACCGATCTGATAGCATCTACTAGAGATAGTTCTTATCCGGATATCCAGACAGAGGATAGAGGAATAAATAAATACGCCCTTCTCTCATTCTATGTATCGTATAGTTCCAAGCAGGACGAATCTCTTCCGTTTGGTCAGACAGTTTGTTTTTGGTTTCAACATTTCGTTTCTTACATACATAGATACGAGCGAATAATAATAATATGTACATAAACTATTGTTGTTTGCTTTTCAGTTCATTCGGCTGCAACTAACGAATAGATGATACACCACTATATGTGTATCTGTTAAGTTTTGGCAGCAACTGCACACACATTTGTTATAAACGCTTTTGCATATAAATGCTTCCTATTAGAAAGTTTAAATTGTTTCATTATACGAGTAGAGAGATGTGCGTTTGTTTGATTGTTTTGTTGGTTATTTGTGTCTGTGTGTTTTCATATATGAAAGGATCAGATCAGATTAACATCACTCGAATATAACGAAATAATTGGTGGATCATATCAATGGATATTTGTTAATTCCATAGTTGTTTATTATAGACAAATAGTATATTTATTACATTGATAAATAGTTTGTTTGAGCTGCGCATGAGAGAACAATACGTTTTTTTTTTGTTTTTCAATAAAAATGAAGGGACATTATTATCTCAAAATTCTACTAGCCGATTTTAGGAGTGCACAATATTTATTGATCGACAAAGGGACCTAGTAGGGATGCTGTTCACTCTCTATGTGTGCCGCTGCTACGACGTGCTGCCGCTGTATCGTCAGCGGAAATGCGTCATACTACGCTACTCTACTACTAAACTAACTACTAACAACACTGATATGAATCTATCTACTATTTGTGGACCTCCATCCAGCTAGATCTCTGCTGGAGAGAGTTTTCTCTCTCTCTCTCTTCTGTCTTCTGTCTTTTCTCCCTACTAGAAATATAGTCTATAGTTTATTTTTTTCTTTTCTTTTTATGCTTTGCCGCGTACCGGTGTTTGTTTTGTTTCTCCCTTTTTATATTAGATTCATTATTAGAAGAGATTTCTTGTTTACCAGAAAACTTTATAAATAAGAAATTATGTTGCCCTTTACAGAAAGGGAATAAAAGGGACTGAAAATTACCGAAAAAAAAAAAAAAAAATATGATGATGATGATGATGGTGATGTTTAGGCAGAGAGTTTCCTTTGTCTGTAGATTTTTTTCCCTTTTTACTTCGTTTTTAATGAATTTGAGTCGAACCAGCCAATTATCATTTGTTTTGACAAAGTCTTCAGTTTTTTCTTTCTTATTATTTTTAATTAATTTCAATCTGTTATCTTTTCAGGTGTATAGTTAGGGACAAAAAAAAAAGAACGAGTAGCTCTTTTTTACAATGCAATTCTAATTGAATTGAAATATGAGACAAATATTAGGTTGGAAAAAATGTTCGAATTTCTTGCAATAAACTGTCAGTTAATTAATGCTTTTTTTTTGTCAATTGGTATCTGGTACCTACTTGGCTAATTCGTAACAATACAACATCCTAAAAATGCACATATTATTTTCTTTTTCATTAAATCCTTATTTGCAATTCATGTTTGTAATTAAACACGATGCAGAGAGCGGTCCCGTTTTTCCTACTACTTTTTGTTTTCCCTACTTCTACATCGTATAGTAATTTAACCGCAAAACCACCGCTGTTCAATACTCTATCTTTGTCTCTATATGTGTATGAAGGAGTATAGTAGAATAGTACAGCACAATTTATGCCTTCCAGGCTAAAATACGGAAAATCTATGTCGATCTCACTCGCATGCATCACTAGTTAATTTTCCAATTTGGCACAAACGGACGACGTATAAAATCTTAATTGAACAATTTCTGAGTTATGATTTTCGATTTGGAATCTTCCTCTAATTTTTTTTTTTTTGTTGTTGTCTTATGAATGTTGAATGGGTAATTGTAATTACATTAGTATATAATAATAGTTAATAATTATAATAATATAGCAAATTACACTTTATTGAATTACTAGATAATTGAATGGCTTCAAATACTTGAAATAATACATGTTTATATACTTCTCGTTTTTCACACAACTGCAAGAAAAGCAGTGAAAAATATTTACAAAAAATCCGTTTTATTGCATCAATCCCGGATAACTGAATCGAATGATCGGTTAACAAAACTATTTCAAAAGCACATTTTTACACAATTTAGACTTTATTGCATCAATCCCGGTTAATTGAATCAAACCTACCGGTTAATAGAATCAGCCGTCGAAGCGAAATAAGCAAATCAAAAATAATGTGTTAATCGTGTAATAACATTCATTTCGGTTAATTGAATTATCAATGATTCAATAAAGCGGATGGTACTGTATCTGTTGTAAATTTCAAATGCAAATTTAATTAAACCAGCGCTAATTTTTAGTTAAACAAGTTTTTGTGTACCTTTCCAACCATTTTCCAAAACATCTAAAAATAATTAATGCCCTAAAATCTACAAACACAGAAATATATACTATGCAAAAGTTTAAATCAATAATTTATAATGTACACACACACACTGACACAAACATTGCAATTACTTTACATATTCGTCTAGGAAATCTAATTTCTTCTCTATCTATGTAGGTAATACTAGGATAGTCTAGTTCAGTTCAATTCAGACAAAAGCTAAACTAAATATTAATCTTTCAGTTAAATTGGAGTTGTTGTTAAAGTCTTCGTAGCGTATAAGACTTTATATACAGTGCTTATTTTGCTATTTGTTTATATTATCATATTAGAAGAGAAACTATGTTTGTAATGTATAGAGTTTCGTTGAAAACTTATTTAAATATGTTGGTATTTAGGTTATGGTGGTTGTGGTAGTTTTGAGGTGAAATAAATCGCAGCTGTTTTTTTCTGTTTTCTTTTGATAATTGGAATATGTTTTATTGCTCATCTCGAAGATATTTTTATTTATTGGAAGGCACATTTCCAATAGATGGAGATAATAAAGACGAACAGAACAACAAATGCATTAATATTTTATTTAGGCATATAAGCCCATAAACCAAGGATATTTCTCCGAATTTATACATCCAATCGAGATGGAATGGAATAAATAAAACGGACCGTCGAAAAGGACGAAAAGATAAAGGTCGACCCCTTATTATATTTTTATCGAATTGGAAAGGATATGAACGCAAAATAAGTCTAAATAATAAAATATAAATTTGATTTATTTCGATTTGAACGAAATTACCTCGATGTTTCTTCTATAAATTAGATTTTCATCGAAAAATTACTATTCCCATTGAAAATCCTTCGCTAAAGCTCATTTGGCTATTTAACAATAATAATAATAATTCTCCTTGTTAATTATTTGGAGCTTTCAACCCCATTAACTCGTGCAGGTAGCCATAAATGATAGTGTAATAAAACCCCTATAGTCATCCCTATAACAAGCCAGCCTATGGATCGATGCATGTTTATTCTGTCGCCCATTTAAAATGGAATTGCAAGGGATGTTGAAGGGAGAGGGCAATAGGGAGAAGTTTTGTGGGAACACGATGTGGTTAAAGCTCGTTTAATTATCGGCACCGATAAGATTAGAAAAGGGAAAGTTAAGGAAATCATGGTTGAAGCAGAGTCATATTTTCAAATGTTAAACACAACATAAAATTATGTCAACGAAGAAAGTCTTTTCGGAAAATCACATAAACTCCCACAAAAAAAAAGTGTCCTAAAATATATTTTTCGTTTTTGCTCTGTGCGCGCGAAAATGTAGCGGAAGAATTCGCATCGGAAAATTCGCTCTTCTTATTTAAAGCCCCCCCACATTGAGAATATACGGCTTTTATAAATCATGTTTTATAGTGCACTGAATGCAGACGAAATAAAAAATGAACGAAAGAAGAAATAGGAGGAAAGTGGTGGCTTAGTATTAAATCAAGGGATTCAAATGGGCTATTGTGGTAAATTTATATAAATAATAATTGAATGAATTTATTACTATTAAATAAGGATTTAAACAATGGCTCTTTTCTAGATTATGTAAAACCATTATTAATCTCGATAAATCTTATTTTAGATCAGTCTTTGAACTCACAATGCGTATACTGCTACTTTTACAAACCAAAATCCAAATGTTTCTTTTGCGAAATGTATTCATTAAATCGAAAAAATGGAACGTACGCAACATAACGAAAATTATTATTATTCGGATCATCCGAATCAACAGTTACATCTGGCAAGTCCCGCTTCAAATACAGCCGTTCGTCGTCGTCGTCGTCGTCGTCGCCATCTTTCAATGAACAATTCGTGCAAGTTTTCCTTTGTTTTTCAATACTAATTCGATTTGTATTCGTAACTTTTTCGTTATGATTAATTAGTTCTTTACTCGTAATTCGGTCTTCCAAGCTATCATCAATTTCCAGTCTTAATTGTCGTTCTTTTTCATTGCGTTCCACTTCCGAGATGGTCAATGGCAGAAAATCGTAGTATTCCTTGATTTTGAGAAGGTAGTATTGTTTTTTCGTGTCTGTCGATTTCTGTTAAACAAGTAAATCAATAAATTAATTAATTACTTATTAATTAATAACTTACTTGAACTTTGTTTTCTATCGATGCGACATCCACCGTTGGTTGTGGCTCCAATTCGTCTGCTATCAATTGTCTGTCATATGAATAAATCGACTTGGACGTCACCACACTAATATGCACCAAAGCAAACAACAAAACCGCGTGCATTATTTTCTATTTACTCTTGTTTTTATCACTGCAAAGTGTTAACAATAATTCTACAGCTATAAATATTTTTAAAATGGCTTTTATACTGAAATTACACATACAATACGATTTTGTAATTGACGCAATTCTCACAGAGGCGCTAATAAGACATAATAAATATGAAGAAAATAATTGTGTTGACAGTGTAATTTACATAAACACATTGACGACATTACACGCATTATTTTTTTGTTGCTATATATATACCTAAATTAAGTGCAATTTAATATTGCTCTAGATTCGAACCACTTTAAAAAGAATAATTGGACGATTAGTCTCGGTCATTGATGACCTCAAAATTGATGTAGAATTTACATGTGTAATTTATACTTACGTAGGTGCTTAATGGTTGATATACAAAGTGATTGGGATTAGTCGTAAAAAAAAATACAAATAGTATCAATCACCTAGAACTTTTACTAACTTTTTTTACCATTCGTACTAAATTTTCATTGAAATATGTAATTTATACATGTGTACCAGCATAATTATTGAATATTATATTTTTTTATAAATAATAATGGTATATTTTACTTTTACTATACATTGACCGACACAAGTTGGAAAACAGTATTTTGAAACTCGTATTTAACACCCTGTATAAATACGACAACTTAAAATACATTTACCCAAATTTGGGAAATACCCAAAAATTTTTGTCCATGATCGAGTAGTGCAAATGATTTACAACTCGTACCAGTCGCCCTGCCTAAAAACTGAACTTACACATATAATTTGTGCTTGCCTTGCGATTTCATAATAATAATACAGGGTGACGTAGACGAGTGTATAGAAAATTTTTCACCGTATGAATATTATATTACGACTGTAATTTCTGCATACGAATAAACAACGTACAATTATTTTTACAACTTGTTAATCTCTTCCGAGTCACCCTATATAAATATCAAATGGTTCCATTGAAAAAAAAAAACTAATAATAAAATAAAAAGCCTCCCTCTCCGTCGGATGTGTTATTTTGCTGAAAAATGATGAAGAAGAAAAAGAAGAAGTGATCTTTTACGTCCTTTCTAATTTAAAACGTTTATTTATTCGCGTTGAAGGAGATCCTTTTTACGAGATAAATTAAAACGCTCGCGGGAAGTCCTTTTTATATTATTTTTCTTTTTTTTTCCATTTTGGCAATTGCTTTTATTTAATTTAATTCAATTTGCTAATTTAGTGGAAATTTCTATCTTCGTTTCTTCTTCTGTTTCTCCTTCTTTAGATGATACTTTTTTTAGTTTTTCAAGTCAAAAATTCAGTTGGATAATAACGAACTTTAGTTTCTATGAACAAGTCGTTTCATTTAGACAACCATTCATCGTGCAACATGAACTGCTCGTGGCGAGTTTTGTATGCACAACAAATTTCTTGATCTTGTCAAATTATAAAATGGAATTCTATTATTTTGGAGCGAAAAAGATTTTAAGTTTTTTCAGTCTAATCATTCAGACGTGTTAACGTATAATAACGTAATTTTAAAACTGCCATAAACTAGAATAACCATTTGTTTATTTATTATTAAAGTCTAGTACGTATGAAATGGTAAAGTTTTGACGTTTAGCATTTATGAAGCTTTTACTTGTTTGTTATGTTAATGGAAACATTCACGGATTCACGGCAAAAAAGAGGCATGTGTTGTAAAAACAAAAGGGCCTCTAAAAAACTTATTCATGCATTGCTTCATAAATTTTACGATTTCTTTATTATTATAATTTAACGTCGGTATTATTCCTTGCTATTACATTTATTAGCTTATATAAAATTGCTAATTTTTGGTTCTATTCTTCCATCTAATTTTTTTTAGCCATTGAATATTCATCTCGGGTGCTAAGCAAGTAAATATTTCTCTCTCATCCTAATGAATTAATATTATTATTATTACTCAATTACAATAATGCTAACATAAATTAGTTCTACATCTTCTAGCAGAGTAATGCAGTAAGTTGAACAACTCCCATTAGGCGAGAGGTGAAACGCATAGCTATTATTATTATTATTATTATTATTGTTGACATAGAAAATTAGGTCAAACTCACGTTGAGTAAAATGTAAGTATAATTAAAAGTCTTCACTGCCAATAACAAACAGTGTCAATTGGTGGTCATGCATAATTATTAAGAATGGATAATATTAGGAAAAAGTAAAGGAATAAGAAATGCCGAACCTGAATCACAGGGATTTATTTGTTACCCTATCGGATTACTAATGAAGTTATGCAAAACAGTGTGGATCGATTATATTCTCAAGATTGGGAGGAACAGAAATACAAATCTAGGCAAGAGGAAAATTGACTAGAAAAATGCTTTTCATTCGAATATTTGTATTAAACAAATTTGCGATTCCTTTGACTTTAGTAGCTTGATATGCTTAATCTGAGGATACGTTATAGGCGTAACCAGTTTCAAAATTTAGATTGACGAACAAACTTCGTTAAACTTAATGTTTATGATTTGAAAAGACGTTTTCTCTGAAAGTTGCCTTAAAAATAAATCCTTCATCGATAATATATTGCCTAATATTAATTAATGTAGTAAATCTGATAATAAAGAAAAACAAATATTTCAGATAATTTCAGTTTTCCATCCACTTTTCTCAATAATAAATATGCCTATCCATGTCTGATATGTCTTTCGCTCAATTTCGTTTTCGAAGTTTTCCGGGGACCGTATTTGCGTTTTTCCACATACAACAACCGAAAAAGAAAAAAAACATAAACCAAAAAGTTAAGGCACAGTTTTTAGGCGCCTAACTTTTCCTTTTTTTTCCTGCTTGACATGCCGTCGTCTTTTCCTTCCGTTTTCCTTTTTTTTTCTTTTTTTGTTATGGTTTCTACTTGATAAATGGGATTAGATAAATGTTAAATAGAGCCTAAACAAGCTTGATTCAGTCGGAGTTAATACGTCATCAAATTAAAATCTCTGCCCAATTGAATTGCGTTTAGAATACATAAATAATGTATTGGCCGTAATCTACTCGTACATAATTATGAAAATATTCGTAATTATTATGGAAATATTCATTCTGTAATCATCATTGCAGAACCAGGTTATAATACTGCAAATGTTCGTAATTTTCAAAATGATCTAATAACTTTTCTGACTCCTCCTCCTCTTCCTCCAAACAAAATATGGAAAACGCAATGTTTGTCTTCATTTAAAAGTGCATTTAATTAACGTGCATACAAGGAAAATGCATTTCTGTTCATAACTAAGTTTGTGTTTTTAAGCTTTAATTCCAATTTTCGACTTTCAAAACCGTATTAACGTATAGTAGAGTACTAAGTTTTACGTCTGTGTAATGTAAATAAATCTGATTTTACTTCAACTGATAAGAGAAATAATAGTAGAATGAATTCTATACAGATTTGAAACCATTGAATTGATTAAAACAGACAAAGTATTACTTACCTCAGGTTTTTTAGATGTTTTTTTGAAATTTATGATTTCGAGTATGTTAACATGAAGTTGTCGTAGTTACGATTTCGATAATGTCGCCATGAACATCGATGTCATTATCGTTATTATAGATTATATATTGTTTTTATTGATTTATTGTTAGAAAAATGTTTGTTTTAGATTATAGTTCCAAATTCATGCAAAAACCGTCCATTTGCAGTCGACCAATTGGAACTAAAATATAAACTTCATCAATTTCTATCTATGGTTTGTTTGGTCGACTAACCAAAACCGGTACGGTTTTAGTGCAGTTGGAATCAACTTTATATTTAGATTTATAATTAATGATTTTAATTATACAGTGAAAAGTACGTGTGCAAAATCTAATATACATGTAAGACTATTTACGTAGATTAAGTAAATCATAGGAACCTATGCAATTCGTATATCCAAACAAAATGATAATAAAAACTCAAAAAACATACAACGTAGACAAATTTCCCATTTCATTTTCCATAAAATTATGATCATGCATCACATGAAATTGAAAGAAATATCCCATTTAATAATTTCCTTACTATTGCACTACTAAATCAAACATCCACATCGACCAGATCTGTGACGTTATATGAGTGAATATTTTCTATAGGGTCCCGCACCTGCCTTTACATTATAAATCGGTTTTCCATTTACGTAATATATGTGCGAATGTGTCTTCATGAATAAAAGATGCTATCAGTGGCTCAAGACGTTCATCAATTCATTTTACGAATTACTACTACTACTACTACTACTACTGCAGCAGTAGCACTAGCACAGTAGGAATAGAATCCTACACCCGCACATCTGGAGGAGAGCCATTTTATTACGGTCCGTATCACGTTCAATGTAGTAGTAGTAGTAGTAGTTACTTGGTGCTCTTGTTTGTATTTGCTTTCGACGCTTTGAGGCTTTAATTATCTATATATATGTTAATAGAGGTTTCTTGTTAACGACTGAATGTCGTTTGGATATGTAAAGAGAGAGAGAGAGAGAGAGAGACAGAGAGTTAATCCAGAAAGTTGATTTACTTCCATCAATATGTGGAAAAGATGTGCTCCATCCATGGAATAGATTCCTTTCTAAATAGACGAAAAGGATAAATTTGATTGCTTCAAAATCTAGATAGGTAATTCTATATACGTAATTCATTTCAAAGCTATAGTGTAACACTCCCACTTAAGTTGCCCGATTTCGAAGAAAATAATACTCAAAAAGAGACAACTCAAATAAAGCGTTTTTAAGAGAACAATCGACCAAAAATGACAATTATGAATATATAGAGAAACTGTTCGGTGATCCGTCTGGCTTGTATTTTGTCACAATAACAAACCAAAATACTTGCTGCATCTTTGAAATGAGCCAATTATACCAAGTCTAACTCTATACATTTTCACAAAAGTGTCAGTTTTAATACGACATTATCAACATGAATTGTGTAAACAAAACCAACTCTGAACATACGTATTTTGAACAAATTGTAATCAAGCTACATGCAGAATTCTAGACATACAATACGCTTAATTAAAGATAGAACTGAAATCTGATTTTATTTTGAGACAAATAATAATAAAAGGTTAGTAGAGAGATAGGAGTGAATATTTGTGGAACAAATCATCACTTTCTCTTAGCGCATGTCTCTCTCTCTCTCTCTCTCTATCTACCTTCAAGCTAGATTTAATGCGATTTAGTTTCTGTGTTCTGGTGTGTGGTTCATTTTCTTCTGTCTTTCCTCAAAAGTTCTTTGGGATGAATTTGAATTAGGATATGATGATTTTCGTTCTCTTTCGTTTCTTTTTCTATTTTTTTTTTTTTTTGTTTTGTAGGGGAGGCGAGAGTTTTCATTTCTTTGTTAAATTTTGCTACGGATTTATATGAGACGGTGTGGGAAATTTTATTAAAATTTATCCTATTGTTACGCGGAAAATCCTAGTCAAAGTTTGCTTGGATTTTTATTTTATTTTATTATTATGCATGTATGCATAGCTCTATCCTATCCTAATTCGATGTCTAAAAATAGAAAAGGTTTTCACAACTGGTAAAAAAATAAATAAATAAAAAGACACCGCGCGCAATATCAACACAATACTTTTTGTATAAATCGGTGAAATGGCTTAAAAGATGTCAAGTATGGTTGAGAAATGTTTACCTTTTGAAAGTTTCGTGGGTAAACTCGAAGTTTCCCTACGAATTTTTTCGTTCGTCGACTTTTTTTGTAGAATCGGTTTAAATCAATCGAATTCTTAACGAATAGTCGATTTTTTTTTTGATCTATTGTCTAATAAATGATATTTAATAACAGCGCAAATTAATGAGTGGTTTGCGCAGCGATTTTTAGTAGGCAATCGATGCGCAGTGGACACTGCGCTTTGCTTAGAACTTTTACTGCGATATAAAATTTTGGAGATGAAGACGTATTCATAGCCAACTGTTTAAATACAGCAAAATTTCCATATTCATTAAAACAGAACAGATAAAATCGTGAATTATAGATGAAATTTCCCACAAATAGTACATTAAACTTTATTAAAGCAATTCTTTATATTTCGTAATAATTTTTAGTGTCAAATCTTTCTAAAAGCTGAGCAGCAAGTGTTGACAGCGATGTGTTTACCGAAAAATATAATATTTCAGCTTTTTTCCCATTTAATTCTTTGATTGTGCATGAAACTCACATCATCAAAAAAAAAAAAATGACCATTCGCCACTTTTAAAAGAAAATGTTGGAATTAATTTTTGGTTAGGAATGTTTTTATTTTTAATTTCACTAGATGTTGATGGTGGTTTTCGTGCACGGATTTAGAGTATTTTATTTGACGGTTATAAAAGCAAAAAAAAAAACACTCAACAGTTTAGTTTGGCCGGCTAAAATCGTACTTTTCCTGCTTGAAAAAAGAAAGTGCTATAAGTTTTTTTGTTCAACAACAAAAACAAAGTTGTCAACTCCGCTTTAGTTGCCAATCTTTCTTCTGCTCGCTTTCCATCATTTTCCTTGGAACATTTAATCATTTTCTGCCCACATCATCATTGACTCATAAAATATTTTCATTAAAGAAAAAAAAAACCGAAACTTCTGATCGGGGGGAGTACAAAATTTATTCATTTATTCATCGATAAAAAAAAAAAATTCCTTTCGCAGTATAATCTATTTAGGAACTTTTTTAATTGGAGAGAAAAAAAAAGAAGAAGAAAGAAACAACCGTTGAGGGAGAAAATAGAATTGACAAGTTAAAAGTTGTTGACCTTTTTATAGTGCCTGTATGATTAACAGTAGGCCTAGAAGATAAAGGCAACTATACACTCAGATAGGCGCAAAAAGTGCCTTTAATTAAAGCCACTTAAAAAACTGGGAATTTCAGTAATCTGGAATAGTAAACCTTAAAATTTCTACTGTTTATCTGGTTAATTTCCTGTTTTTTGATTGTTAATTTGGATGATTGAAAACATCAAATTTTTCACAATTTTTGTTAAAAATTCGTGGATGGAAATCAGCAATTTATCTTCATAAATTTTCGAAACATACCTTCCACCTACCCACTCAATTTCAAAATCTATAAATATCTTATACTGTGCCTTGTGAGAATGGCTTGTTATGCTATTGGGAGTGTTGCGGGGTGTCATTTTTCAATAAACAAGGTAAATAACTTAAAGATTGACATCAGGCTTTTTTGTACATCAACTAAACATTTTACCTTTAGAATATTCCATGGCTGATAAGTAAGGAAAAATGATCGATTATTTGCCTGGCAAATTTTTTTTCGAGCATTAATGGATGCATTCCGTAAATTACGAGTAAATAACATTCTTTTAAACATAGAAACTTAGTTTCCAATAGAATAAACAGGACCAGAGAATTGTTTACTAAATTTTTATTTTACCCTGCGGCGTACCTACCCTTTGTACTTACTTAGACGACAGATAGATAGATAGAGGTTCAATTCCCCAGTCGATAAAACGAAATCGGAGAATTGATTTCGAAAATGTGAAAACTACACTTATATCTATCTATCTAGTTGGCAATTGTGTTGTAGGCCGACACCTTTTCTCTACCTATTGTGTTTATATAAAAAAAAAGGATTATATTTTACTTGAACAAAAAATAAATTTTCTAGAGACGATCAATAAAAACGATTTTTAACTAGAACTAAAAATTAACCACAATAAAAAATCATCCATCCAATCGAATAATAATATGTTCCAGGAAAATAAGCATCATTTAACTTAATGGGAAAGCAATTGAATAAAATAAATGAATCTGAAGTGTTTGACAAATAGAGATCACTCCTTTCCATGTAATCTGGTTAGTTTCTGAAGTCCCTAAATTGATTTAGGAATGTAGCTTTTAGCAGCTCAGCAAGAGAAAATCAGAACCCTCTTATAATTTCTCTCTTTATTTTCCTCACCCTCTCTCTATCTCTCTCTTTTATTTGTTGTTCTCCGAGTGTGTTGTTTCGGGTTTCTTTGTTTTAATCGGTTCGTTTGTAATTGCAATTAGTAGTAAATACATTTTTGCAGATTAGTTGAAATAAAAACACTTGTTGGTACTTAAAACAGCCTCAAAACAACTGAATCGGTTTCGAGTTACAAACGGCGCATCATCATGTTCGAAATAGTTCCTATCAATTATGCATGAAATGAAAGGGAGAACACTCTAATATGAATAATTTAAATAAATATAAGCCACCGTTCATATTGTACCGCCCCTATTACGCACTATTAATAGTATCAAATTCAATGGTTATAGTGCTTATTATATCCTAAACAGATTCCTTTGTATTCCAGGTGTTTTGAGATTATACGTATGTAAACATGTTTCCCTATGTTTGTACACACATAGGCATAGACAAACACAATTTAGTTTAGAGTACATTGATTTTGATAGGCGATTAAAGTGCATCCATAACATTTGCATTTTGCGACGTCGTGTAAACGGTGCATTAAACGAATTTATTATTATCATAAAATTGGAAGTATAAATAAACTCATTTCAGTTAATTAATTAGGAAATCTAATTTCAGATCGGAACTCGTAGCGATTCCTTTAGACTTTAAAACAATTTCCATCGGCGCTTTTCCAAATTAATACTGTTTTCTTACTGTTTGACCTGTTTCCTATAATAATATTATGAAAGACGTTTTATTAGTATGTGGTACGCTGACCACCACCACTATCAAACTACCATTGCAATTAATCCAGTCAATTCTCCAATATACGTGCCTTTTCCAGGCCAGAGCTCATTAATCAAATTGGATTGTGGATATCCGTATTAGTTCAATTTCCGATCATCGTTTGGTTTTGCATCTTTCTTTTCCCCATTCCTTTTTTTTTTTCTTCCTTTACTTTTGATTGTTTGGTTTGATTCAATTTGAATATGAAAGGGAAAAGTTTTTAATCGAATAGACATGACGATGATATCTAATTTAATTAATTAGTAAACAATGTAATTAGTGAACGTCCACTTTTCTCAGACAATTAGGTACAACAAAAAATTAATTTAAAAAAAACCGGAGGGTATGAAATTACTGGAATTTCAACAGCTTTTTCTGGTGCTGAGCGAGAAAAAATGGTTTTCCGAGCAAAACGTCAAAAAAGTCGGAAAATTAAGAGTCAAAGGAATGTTACCTTTTACCCTGGCCAAACTTGTTACATAAAGGATGCCGCACAGATAATTCCGGTCGGGACGATATAATAATTATTCTTGTTAGAAAGGGTTAGAAGGAAAAGATCATCAGATGAGTGAAGTTCCTCCCTTTTTAGCGGCAAAGGAAAAAAACTGATACAAGCCATCACCATCAGGGGCACCCACTACGACCATCACCATCGTCTGCATCCGCTTTTTAGCATACCGGATATTTGATATTTTTGAGGCGAGAGTATTTTTTTTTATCAAACCTTTTTTTTTTCTCTTCCTGTTAAAATGTTTATGAAAATGAGGGCAACGATGAGGAAAAATGAAAATTGATTCTTGAATATAACAAAAAAAAAAATGGAAAACATGTTTTCCTTCTCATATATTTTTTTTTTTCTATTTTTCTGCTTTCGGTTGTTAATGCGGCGCGACGGCGATAAGGACGCAAACAGGAAATGAACAGGTTTAAATAATATGAAGAGAGACGAGCTATTTATTTATTTGTCTTGACAAAGTGGCGGCGGCTTTAAATTAATCATTTTTTTAATGTTTTTTGATGGCCGGGAAAAATCGTCTGTGCTTTTTGTTTGTTCAGTAATTAAATTCTATGTGTATTTTAGCCAGCGAAGTTTTTGCATTCTGTTCACCAGAGGGAGTTAGGAAACTTTAGTGATGATTTCATCGCAAAATGTTTAGAATCATTTTGGCACTTTCTTCTTTAAAATAGGTCCATAATCAATCAGTAACTGGATCACTTGGGCTACTATGCATTAAAAATAATTTATTTTCATTTGTTGTTGATTCCAATCCTTTCAGAGCTAGTGCCATTAGATTATTTCATTTCAACAGTTATTTCAACTAATTTCCTTACCTGTAATAATATTTCTAGCTCCATTTCCTCACCACAATTATTCACATTTTCACAATTCTCCAGCCATCTCTAGTATACCTGTATCATTAATTATTCTCCCTTTTTCCTAAGTTTATATTCACATTTACATTTAAATAGAAATGGCTTTTATTACATCACTAAACAAAACATACGTACGAAATTTTGGGAAGCGAAAAGTTTGCTTTCTACCCCCTTGCACGTTATATTTGTGCTACATACATAGTAGATACTCCATATAGTATACCAAAATGTATAAAATAAATTAATGCAAGAAATGTTTCTTTCCTACCCCCAAAATGGCAATTTAGACCTCTCTAACCCTAGAGGGTTAGAGAAAGAGCCCGTGGGCATTACTTACGTCTCGCCTCTATCCTTCACAATTTCTACTATATACCAACTATAGTATATACTATATATATATATATATATATATAATGGTGGATTTGAAAGAAAAACCTTAAAGTTAAATTGAGTACAATTTGAATAAGAAGAGAAGAAATGGAAAAAATACGTTTCGTTCCATTTCTTCTTATCTACGATCCACTTATCTTTTACCAAATCCATGTATTCAGTCCCTTATAATCCTTTTTAATTACTATTTGCTTTTCCTTCGTCTACTCAAAATTTAAATATTTAAAAAATAATTGAGAAAGAATCTGACGCTAGCGCTACCTAAAACTATACTGCAATCATTTTTCTTCGAAATAGAGAAGCCATTAAGGAGAGTTTTACTTTTTTCTTTGAAGTAAAATAGAGCAGAATTATACATACTTATTTTACATTTCATATGTATTGTGTCTACCCAGTACGTACTTTTCTAGATTTTACGAGGCCATTAAAATATTGATTGGAAAATAAACTGTAAAAGGCATTTGTAATGTAACATCATGGCTGAATAGAGCTGATTTTATTTAAATACAAATAAATACTCTCTCTGGCTGCACTATGCTCTGAATTTAATATTTCAACAAATGTGTATTTAGAGTTACATTGTGTCAATGTGAGGATGGGTGTTTGGAAAATTTTCTATTATCAAATTATATGTGTGAAATTTGGATGGGAAACGCAAATATGTCGGAATATAATACTTTATTTACGTTACATTGAATTAATATATGAATAATATAATTCTAAAATATATCTATTGATTCAAGGATTATTTTTTGGATGCAGCGCAATCCCAGATGGGCATTTTTCATATATATATATTCAAATTAATTGTAATTTATAATTAATTTAATTATTATTCTCTATCCACATTGATCGTGATGGTGTTGATTGTGCGGTTTGCTTTGTATTTGAAGCAACGGCGTTTAGAGAGCTGAGAGAGAGAGCGAGAAAGACAGAGAATTAGTCGTATTAGTTTTAGAAGTGAAACATGTTGAGGATATCAAGGGAGATTATGGAAATTTCGTATTTTCGAAACAAACTGAGAATATACATATCATTATTTTCATTTAGTAATAATTGTTAAAATTGTTGGAAACTATTTCGTGTATTCATGCGAGAATATTCCTGATGCTATAATGGAATTATTTTGTGTCTTAAGAGATTTGTTATAGAATTAAAATCGAAATCGCATTTAGAAATCAAAACAAAAAAAAAAAAAATGTTTTCGTAATTTGTCAAACTACTTTTGGCAGAAAATACTTTAAAAGTTTCATTTAAGAAAAACATTTATTCATACCTGTTCTCAAAAGCTTTTTTCACCATTTTAAAGTCATCTACCTGAAAATTTCGAAATTAAAGTCTCAACGGAGGCAGACAAAAAAAAAAGGAAAACCAAACCTCAGTACAGAGAGGACTCTGGAAGGTAGATTTTCTCCCAAAACATATTTCCTCCGCCGAAAGCCATGGTGTGTATGTATATATATGTTGGTTGTTGTTCCGGTTAAAAGGATTGCGACGCCATAACTGTCAAGACCAAACATTTCAGTCCGCAATAGAGAATTTAGGGTAAGGAACAAATGAACGGTTTTCACGCAAAATTGGACCTATTCAATATATTATGATGATGATGATGAATAAATTGGTAGATACATCATCATAGCTGGATAAAGTGGGGTAAGGGGGCAAGTTATGCTTGGTTATGTTTTTGAATATTAATTACTAACTGTGAGATTTGGTTTGGTGCCTTCTTAACACGAGACGAACGTCATAATCAATCAATATAATCAAAGTGTAGTTGGAATTTATATTATTCAATAAAATCTAATTATTATATACTTAAAATGAATTGATATTCATGTTCCCGGCTTTCCGGGAGCGTGAATTTAAATGCGCCACATTCCTTTTGATAAGTATCATCATGAACGATCCCCTAGTTAAAAAAGATTAATAAAATTACCATATCATTTAAATTGAAAATCGGATTCTATATGAATGGAAATCACGTTTTTTTTTTTTTTTGCTACAAGACAAACATCGATTTTTTTTACTTTTAATCTATTGGCAAATAATTTTTTTTTCTGTAGAAAAATATCGATAAAGTGGCCATCACTACTAATAATGTCGAGTCTGTTAGAATAGCAGTCGTTCCGCGCAAGTCCAGTAATATATACTAAACAAATCGTATGCGCTCCAATAAATGCCACCGAGAACAGCAATCTATTAATTCCATTAGATCTTATTTACATTTAATTTAGACAACTCAAAATACATGTATAATTCTAATTGTGTTCCAATAGAATCTGTTACACACCACAACATTACTATAATGAAGGTACCAAACGAGATATAATATCTTTGTTTAAGAGAGCTCGGCCGTTCCTATTCATTCAAAGAAAGACAACCAAATTATGCTGTCAAATTTCTAAGTATATCAGTTTAAGCCTTTCCAAGTGTGACGTACAGCAACGTATCGGTTTGTATTATGTTTGATTGTCTTTGTGTCTTCGCTTGTGAGAAGCTAAAACTAAAATAAGGTGAGTTTCCACTTTACTGTCTGTCTTGTGTGTATCTAGATATCAGATTTTAGTTGTTTCAAGTAACCAGAGATGTCATGTTATAAGCTTAGTGTAGGATAGCGTATTCGAATGACTTGTACTGACTGCACTCGGTGCGCACTTAGATGTGAAATATCGCGGTAGTAAACTATTATTTAAAGAATTGTTTTAAATAAAAGGGAAAATTAATTAAAACATTTCTTAAGAAAATTCCCTGTAACTCAGAATATGGACAAATGGCCAAACAAAGATCTCAGTACGCACCGAATGCAATAAATGCAAGGCCATCCGCCAATGCTATAAGTAAAATATGAATTTTTATGATGATATCGTTTATGCATTGCCTGAAAAATAGACATCAACCATTTTCAACAGCGCATAAGAATTGAAACAAAATTAACTTGGCAAATTTTCGCTATAGAAACAAGAAATGAATATGATACATTACTCAAATATGCGACATGTAGCATGGAACAACACTTAAAGCATAAAAATATGACATCTATCTTATACTATATAAATCAAATGACTTCATTCAACTATAAGTAAACGGAGAGAGAGAGAGACAGACATAGTGTGAAAGCATATTGTATAAAATAAAATTT
The DNA here is from genome assembly GCA_949748235.1 of Platypus cylindrus. Taxonomy (NCBI): domain Eukaryota; kingdom Metazoa; phylum Arthropoda; class Insecta; order Coleoptera; family Curculionidae; genus Platypus; species Platypus cylindrus. The sequence continues at coordinate 9,956,902 of OX456494.1, forward strand.
AAAAATGATAAATAATGTTGTAGAACTGAACTTGTATAAAGTGAAATAGATTAAAGTGGGAAAGCATCGATATTCGTCTGGTAGTTGATTAATTTAGTTTCGCATACATTTTTTTTTTTTACAGAAATTTATCTTCGATGACATTTTGTCTCTTTGTCAGTAGCGCAACATGCGCTAATGCTCGCCTCCCATCTAACTAAAATACCTTTATAACATTACAGCGGTCAATAAATGGAAACTAATTGCTAGAAGGCTTGTATACCTTTTCGGTAAACTACCACAACGACAACAACAACAACAACAACATGAACAAATAGCTAACCGATGCCTAGTAAAGGGTCACTATAAAATATTCTAAATTCCCTATCTCTCTTTCTCCCTTTCCTGTTATTCCCCCGCCCGCAGGCAACAGCAGCAGCCATTACAAATGGTAGAGATATACATTATGAAATGTTCTGAACCTGAAACACGTTCAGTTCACCCATATGGATCCAGATTACTAACAATAATAAACGACACTGCTGAGTCGATATAATGGCAACTATACATTGTCAGTTATTACCGCACTGAGAATTTTGCATTAGTAATAATAAACAGGAAGGGTACGTTTGTTTGTTTATTTGTTGGTTTGTGTTTGTAATAATAAATAAACAAAGTAAGCACAAGCATTAGAGGCAAGTGGGGGATGCAATGGCACACACCGCCACATATCAATAAAACAATGAAGAAAACACGCGTTCTGAAAGTGCAAATCTTTTATAATCCGCAAACGGTGGAGAGAACAATGAAAACATGCCATATCTGTAGATGAATGAGGCTAGTGTGAACAAGCCTTTATAGCAAAAAAAAAAAACAATCAAATCGAATTCTATCTATCGAATAATAATTAAATACGGAATAAGTTAAATAGAATACCTCTTAAATAACATTGTGCGCGTAACTAAAGTGAAAAGGAGAGAGATAGAGAGAGAGAGAGATATATATATAATAGTGGTAACAATAAAGCATGAACTAAAATCTAAATTAACGGATGCAGTCGAACATGTAGCTCACAGAATATATAATATTGAAATGAACAATAGATAGATAACAAGGAGATTTAACTGGAACCGAGGGAAGAATATAGAATTAGATGAATTGAGTTAATTCCGCTATTTTCCCCCCAAAAAAAAATTGGCGAGTTGTAAAATATATGTTCCATTTAAATCAATAATATTCGAGGTACTCTTGTAGAAACGTCAATATTTATATTTAGATTAGCTGTTGGTAATTATAAAAATAATTATTGCTAAGGATTGTTATTGCAATATTTGAATCTACTGTAATTTTAAAAGTTAAACAATCACATGAATATTTCATAAATAAAAGTGAAAGCAGTAAGTAGGCAACTGCACATGTCGGCGTTATGAAAAATTACGTAGAAGCGACATAGATGGCGACTCTAAAATTAAGGATGCTTATACTTTAGATAATCGTATTAGAATTAATAAAGATTATTAGAACATTTCCTTTCTATAGTACCGATTATTTACAATAATTAGTTCTTTGTTCATTTATTTCCGAAGTTCATTGACCTCACAAAATGTACTTTTCAACAAACTGTTCTTTGTAGTAATATAAAAAATGATCATTCTCCAACTTGAAATGAGATTCCATTGCGAATTTTCGTCGAGCAAAAAAAAAAAAGAAAGCAAAAGAAAAAATGGAAAGGCGCAAGAAAGGTTAAGAAGAACGAATTTAAACGAAACATAAAATGGCTTTAAGGGGAGTTTTGTGTGCTTCCACAAAAAGAACCTCTTTTTCTCTCTACATATATATCTGTATATAGACCACCTCTCGCTATACTAGTATATACAGCACTACCACCACTACCACTGCCACAATGTAGTAGTAAAGAATCTGTTTTGGACGCGTGCTTTTCCAGATAAAGCGTTGGAAATCGGATTTACCTTTAAGGCTTATAGTATGTGAAAGGTATACGTGGAGAAGGCGGGGAGGTAGTTCAGATGATAAGAATCATCGTCGACTTGTACAGAAGAGGATTTTAGCGTTAATTAACAGTTTTTTTAATTAATTAATCATAGGGATAAGTACAGCATGTTGCGAATCAAATTGTCGCGTTGCCAAATCGTCGTATCAGCCCCGTTGACTTTAACTACTATTTAACAAGAAATCTACCATTTATCACATCATAAATCAAACACTATCTTTTCTAGTTCTCATAAATAAAAAGGTAAATGAATTCGTGCGAATTTATTTCATTGTCATGATCGTTGTTCTAATTGCGTTGTTTTTGTTATTGTTTCTAATAATTGTTGTAATACAACGACTTTGTTTCGAATGATTTTTTTTCTTCTTAGACTTTTCGACAATCAGCTCTATAATAATTTGTTATAATTATCTACATATTGTATTTATGTACTGATTAATGGATATTTATTGTTCCTGGGAAGCAACAAAGAATGGATAAAACTACTATTGTTTCCATGAAGAAATGAAAAGTCATAATTAAAGAAAGCACATATGAGATCAAACAAAAAGATTTCTAATTAAAAAATCTCTTCTGTCGATAGATATACGTATACACGGTACAGGTGATTGTTTATTGATCTAATTAGTACCTGCTGTGTAAATCTTGAATGCAATCGATTTATTTCTGCATAATCTAAATTGTTAATTATGTTCGATATCAAGATAGAGAATATAATTGTACCTTGTTAATACAATATATAAATAATAACTATAATCAGATCCTATTAATTTCAACAGGATATGGAATTAATTAATAATTTCATAAGTAATTATAACCATTGTTTTTGTCGCGTATTAAAGGAAAAATCTAATTTATACAAAGAAAAATTGCTTTGATTTTATCACTACAACGCATACATTCACAATTTAAATTACTTGCATGTTGCAGTTGTTCTAGTTAAATCTGATATATTTACGTGGAAAAACAGTTGAAGAATATTATTCAAAGTACCCCTGTAGAAATGTCAATATTTATATTTAGATTAGCTGGTAGTAATTGTAGAAATAATAATGGCTAATGGTGCTATATTTGGATCTATTTTACTTTTAAAGTAAACAATTATAAATATTTCATAAATAAAAGTGAAAGCAATAAGTAGACAACCACACATGTCCGCGTTATGAAAGATTACGTAGCAACGGCATAGATGGCGACATTTAAAATCAATCAGGCTTTACTGAATTAAAATCAAGGAGGCTTGAACTGAATCTTAAAACTTACAAATAATTTAAAAATTTTTCGGATAAATTAATTTTGAGTGTTATTTAAGAGTAATTTATTTAATAATCATGATCAGATAATAATTGTGCACCTAAAAGTTTTCGAGGTCGTTTAAAAGGTAAGTCAATCGATATTGATTTTTAGTGATTTCAAATAATCAGCGTGCAGCTAGTTTATTATAATTTTAGAGACAGCATAGCACATAGTTGATAGAATTATTCCATAATTTCATAGAATAATTCATTCCATGTTAATTTCAAAGTACGACCTCATTTTCCCTCCTCACTCATTTTTGCTTTTTCTTACCAAACTTGAAATTTGTCTTTCAGAATTATTTATACCCATAAATTTTCCCTTTCAAAACCTTTTCACTTTATTATTATTAAATTAAATATGTACACACGCTGAGAATAAACTTCTCGTTATATCTATCTCTCTCGTTCACTCTGTTAAACTGCTTTCAATGCTGCTTTGCAATATTAATTATTGTCAACGAATATTTGGTGTATATTGGAATATATGTATAATATACATATATATATATAGACATACAAATTTACATTCATATTCATCAATTTAGTGAACTAACACCAAAGTCATTAGAATCTAAATAATACTAATTATATATGCGTTATTTAGAACAATAAATTATATGCATACATGAATTTCTGTTTATATATTTTGTTAATTCCATGAATTAATGTTTATTTTTTTCGGATAAAATTCGTTTTTATTTATCTGCTATTTTGCGTTTAAAATAATGATATTTACGAACCATTAACAGTAAAGCGAATCATCATTAGGAATTGTTAAAATAGAAAAAAAATTCGTTTTTAACTAACACACTTTACGATCGCCCTGTTAATCCCTTTAGGGCAGACAACGTGTATTTCTTTTACCTTCGCCGCGCACTACCACTCAGCAGGAAAAACGAAATGTTTTTTCCGTATTTCCTCTCGAATAATCGAGTTCAGTTTCCACAAGTTTCTTTAACTTTTCCGTTAATTTTTCTAGTTGGCATCGAACGAAAAAAGAAATTGTCTTGTATAGATAGAAAAACGCATTAAAGATTAATTATTACACTTTACTCTTTTTCTCATGAGAATTTCTTTCAATTTCCTTTGTTAATAAATAAAACGTTTTTATATTAAAAAAAAATATATATGGTACTTTTGATACCAAATGATCTCTTTTTTTTTTTTCGTTGTATTTAACCAGGTAGGTACAGGTACGACAGGTGCAAAGTCAGATGGCACGATGGAAACAGGTCTTCAGATTATTATTTTTAGTTTACCTTCTGTCTGTCGATCTGTTCTCGATTTACCGTTCGCTCTTTTTCTTTTCTCTCTCTGTTTCAAAAATGAAAAAAAAAAAATCCCCTATTTATTTCTGTTATAAATCGTGTTTATTTCTTTGTTGCTGTTCTATGGAATATTCAGATTTGTCAATTTGCTAAAAATGCTTTTTTACAATATCAATAGCCCGAAATCAAATACAATCAATTTTTGCCGCATGACAAAAAATCGCTTAAGGAACACACATCTCTGTAAAAAAGAAAAAATCTCATCATTTCTGATCCTATTTTGTATATCAACACCGTGACAGCTTTTTTTTTTTTTTATCTAACGAAGGAATTTTTTTTTGTCCCCAAATATCAGTGAAGGCAAAGGGAAGTTAACCCGAACAAACTTCCGCCTGTAATCCATATATCAAATTTCTGATCATGATGGATGAATGCCATTTTTTTTTTCTTTCATATAATAAGCTGGGTATATGGATATAGTTCACATGTACTCATTCACAAGAGCAATTATGTTTAGATGAATTATTTTGTTTCGGTCAAAATATCAAATTCAGATTATGTGGGCGTATGTAAAAAGACGAGTTAAAAATTGAATTTTAAACATGTGCTTGATTAGGATGATGCTATATGCCCTGAGGCCATTCAGAGTAGTTCGTGCATCGTGGCGTTGCGGCGATCACAAATTGTTAATTTATTGGTGCGTTTCGTGAAAATGTCGAGGCACGCTTAATTCCTCTATGAATACGTTACAAAATATTTAATTCAGTTTCATGTATGTATAAGTACAATTTACGCTTTTATTACGTTGTTTAAATGAATAGAAAGAAGCTCCTATTTTTTTCTATTTTAGCGTCCAGAATTCTAATTGCGTTAGTTTAATAGAATTTTTTAGTAGCTTTCTAAATAGATTAAATTGTTTACTTTTTCCTCTTTGGCATAGACTCTGTCTCGTATATTAACGAAAAAACAACACGCTATAGAATATAACGACGTAATAATCGTGGATTTAATTTCAGTTTTCTTATAAATATTAATACAAATTAAATTTGCTTTTACTTAAACTTTACAAAGCTTTTCATAATCCCATCTTCTGAAATTATTAATCCGAAAACAATTAACCATTAATTTCATAAATTTAATAAACACAGAACTCAACCTGCTTGAAATGAAAGTTAATAAACAAACAAACAAACAAACGAACAAACACACACAAACCAAGCAAGAACTCCACAAATCAGAGACAGATAGGCAGACAGAGTGAGATAGGTATATAGAAAAGTTTTTTTAAAAGCCGAATAACTTTTTGGGGAAAGAGAGAATGAGAAGGAGGTAATATAAACTACCTGCCTAATGATTTACTGGGAAAATTTTTGGGAGAGAGGAGGAAATGCGTGATACAGAGATTTATAATATATTATTTTATTATTTAAAAGTTCCTCCTGTATTCCAATTTAATAAATTGCGATGTTGTTTTGAACTTTTAGGAAATTTAATGTATACAGTCAATTATGTTCGTATTGTTTTACATTATTTATGTGAACTCTGCTGGTGGGGGGGTACAATTGAGTATATAAATTAAATGAGAAAAGAACACGTTGTTACGGAATTGGATGCACATTTTTACTGCCTCCGGTTTTTGTATAGTTGAGTCAAAGTATTATTCTCGTTTTTCGAGTGCTCCTAATTCGCTTCGTAAGCCTCTTAACTTTGCTCTTTCTCCATTAATGCCGGATTATGACGGTGGAAATCGTTGTTCGAAAAAAAAAGAAGCTGTTTTAGTAAATTGTTGCGCAGCAGCTTATTGAAAAATATCGGAATTTTCAAATTTTTTGGTCAGTGATGAGTAGCCGGAAGTTAGTTAGTTAAATGTATAATTGGATATTTCGATGTAAAAACGTAAATTCAACAAATTAGCCAAACAATCCAATCGAAACTTTTCGCGATATCAAATTGAAAATTCGTTCAGTCGCCCGTACTATTCTGCTATTGCCGCCGGCGGCTACCGCTGAACGGAACGTGGGCATGCAAATTCAGCTTCTGAACAATGATTAATTAAATTTCTGCCGTAGATCTGTGTTGTTTCCTTTTTTTTTTTTTTAATCCTGAGCGTATTTTTGGACCATGAAGCTTAAAAATTTAGTTTTGTTTTGTTCTTAATATTTTGCTCCAATTGAATGCACTTGCAATAGACTAGTCTTATTGAGTCACAGTCTAACATTTCATAATATCAAAACATGTTCCTAAATAATCAATGCCCGAATGTAAAATGACCAAAACCCCTTTTGCCTGGAAAGATTCTAATAATTAATAGACTATATACGAAGAATCAGAGCATGATAGATTAAAGGCAAAAAGCAAAATTATATTCAGCCACCAAACTATTCTCCAATGAATGAGTTTCAATCTTATTATAAAATATCACCAACACCCTCCACCAAAAACCAGTTTAATTTACTAAAATAATTAAACGAGTATAAATAGTATAATCTCGTCTCACTCTCTCGCTCGTTCGCTCTAAAGAGACGCTGTAGAGTGAAACGAGCCGTTTCTGGCACCCTACACAAATCAACTAAGTATAACAATAAATCAAGTACCTCGTAACAATCTAATCCGCAACTGATCCAACTTGCCGTCTTCCAGACTAATATATTCAAACATGCTAGGAAATTGCAGCTACAATTTGCTTCTTTACATACCGAAAAAAAAAAAAACCAAATAGAAACAGAAAGAAAACAGCAAACAGAAAACAAAAATCTCTATTTTACTCTCTCTCTCTCTCTCTTTCCACCCTTATTTTAAAGTTTCTACAATTCCACCCTGCACCTAATTTATAATTGGCTTTCTATGCAAAACAAAATTTTTGGTATTTCTGTAGGAAATTAAAATAGTTTTCCATTTCGAAATTTTCTTTCTCTACATAGAGTTTCCATTATAACATAAGGATTGTACAATATGGAAAAGTAGACATTGTAAATTATGCGATTTAATTGTGTGTTTCTTTGCTATTACGGATTTGTGCTGTCAGTCGAATAAGGTGTGTGTAGAGTGAATAGTTACGTCTCGTTCTAGCTCCACTAGTTGCTTCTAGATTGCTAATCGACACTCTAATTTCGACGTAATATGGCGAAACCGGTTAGAGAGTGTATTGGAGAGCAATTAGCTTGTATTTGTTTTATTTTTACTATAATTTATTGTAGAATCAATTTTCGAAGTCCCATCAATTTCGTTTAATCAAAAACTTTTCGGTTTCGGAGCAAAACTTTTTCTTTCCCAAACATCAGAAGAAGAACAACTTTTTATTAAACCTATTTTTTTTTTTATCTTCTTGCTAAACGTATCCATTATAATACATAATACTTTTAATTCACAAATTACACTAACTTTTACGAGAAAGAGAGATAAAACTATTGTTAAAAAGCGAAAGAAACAACCCGGCGCATGATGCATCTAAAAGTTGAATTTTAATATCGTCGAGCATTTTGCTTGCACTAAAACTTGCGAGAGGCAACAAGAACTCTAAAAGATCATTTATTTAAAAGTTAAAAAGTTTTCTAATATTTTTTTTTCTCTGATGGTTGTTTTGTATTTTTTTTTTTTTTTTCGTATTTCCCTCTGCTCCAATTGCTCTCCTCGTTCGCTTGGCTGGTTAGATGGTTAAGTTCGGTTGGATACAAGAAGAAATAGTGACTGTAAAAAAGAATTAATTTTCTTTCGGGAAAAATACGAAAGAATTTACTCTCTGTTTCGGGCAAAATGAATATTTAAACATGCAAAAATTTTTGTCCAACGAGATGAATATTTAAATACTGTGATTTAGTTTTAAAGAAAAATTAAAACAAATTTTTATATTCATTTGAATAATATTAAATAAGGAACATTTATTCAAATTATTCTAGATTTTCATAATCTTTTTACGTGACCGCTAGTTCACGCTAATTTTCATTTCCACCACTCAGATTCGAAGCGTATCTTTTTCTTTTGGCACCGCTACGTAAAATAGTACACGCTTCAGCTACTGACCATACCATTAACTCTAAATAAAATTAATACACATAAAGGTGTCCAATAATATAAAAAATAATGCCCGACCCATTAAAGCATAATTTAATATAACTGTATCTAATCTAATTAAATATTAGTCAGTCAGCTGGTTGCCGCAAAAGCCTCAATTTCCGCAGCTTTCAAATACAAAACATAATAGCTAGCCAGCAAGAGGGTGAGAGACGGAGAGGATACATTTTATGGTGACCACAGAGGCTGACAATTTCTGGCCATAAATTTTTTTCTTTATTACATTATATTGGACATTCCGTTCCAGGAGTGTGTGCCGGACATTTTCAGTACACATTATATGGATGGATTTTGTGTTGTGAAAATGATCCAATAATTGCTATTGCAAAATTTGATAAGTCGAGGAAAATTACAGGTTGACTCATTTAGGAGATGATGAAAATAAAAAAATAACAAAGAAAAAACAATGTTTTTAATACACATAATACAAAATAATCATTTTAATTTATCAAAAGCTTTTCGATTCCGGTATCGATCCTTCATCAGTAATGTATGACCGAATGTGTTACCGAAAATTTTAGTGACACAATTAAAAATCATGCCACTAATTATCCGAAAACTGAACCTCTGAAAATGCAAAAAAAAAAAAACAGATTTGAACACATGAAAGTCGAAACCTGTGCATCTGCCAACGATATTAAAATCACCTGCTTGTAAAAGGATTATCATGCTGGCACGTACTCCAGTGTACAGTATAAATTAAATATTAATTTTTCTTCACCAAACGAGTAAAAACAGCGAAATGCGGCCACATCACCTGCAACAAAAAGAAAAAAAAAATTCAGTCGAGCATTGATAATTTTTTGTAATCTCAAAGCACATCAAAAAGAAAAAAACAAAAACAAACAGTCTTTGAGAGTTGAGGAAATTTGTATTTGCTATTTTCAAAGTTGGATAATTTTTGGGAAATTGGGTGCACTACATTCACGAAGTGAAGGTATTTTAGTGTTGAGCAGCGAATATGCTTGGTGTTGCAAAGAAGTTAAATATTATGCAGCAACGTGATATTCTGCAGAATGTTTAGGAAAATTCTCTATGGTCTCAGTTTAGTTAGAAAGTTTATAGAATGAATTTCGCACAAAAATATGGCTAAACATTGTCTTATTCGGGAACGTGTTAAACCCTGTTTGAGTTTTAGTTGACTTTTTAGATTAATTCCGCATCGATTACGGTATGCAATTTGTATTTTATTACAGATATCTTGCAGTTTTTTTTTTTTTTTTTCAGTAACTAAAATGAAAATTAATGCAGAACTATTAATCTATCAATCAATTTCCATTTGTAGAATAAGGTAACGTTAAACACCGCTTAGAGAGAGAGCGAGAGAAAGAGAGATGCAGCATTATTATTACATCGATTAGACAAACAAAATGTTTTCGCTTCGATATCGAAACACAAATTTTGTATTTTGATAAAACATTAAATGTGTTTCAGTGACCTGTGAACAAAGATCGGCTTTTATCATTAACCACTCTATCAATCATATCATATTGTAGATAGTAGATGATAAATGCGCCCCCGTATGTGTGTATTGCTGATCGTTCAAAATTGTCGGAAAGTCGTCGCACATTGTCAATGAAACTCTGCAGCAGCAGCAGTAGCAGCAGGAGCAGGAGCAGCTAATGTTATTTGATGACAAAAATTGATCGATAAAAAATTTGTCTTTTGTTCAAGATTTGAAAGACTCTTTTTATTATTTCTTTTGCGGAAGAAAATTAATGTGATGAAATAACAAAGAGACCTATGGTTGGGAGGGGGAGGCAGTTATTTAATTTGGTCAACTGAATTTGATAGGTGGAAAAAGAGAGGTAATTTATCAATGGTAATTAGTGTGTGCTACGAAGTATTGACTGTTTTAAAGCGGAATGTCAGGGGAGGGGAGGGGAATGGATGTTATCCCATAATTTACGATCCACAATTTATACTATCTTTTTATCAGATCATCAGTATTGATGATTGTTTAGCGAATATTCTAAATCAAATACAAAAAGAATGATTCATATCTTTCATTTCTGGATTTTTTCTTTTTCTCCTTGTTTCTTAACATATTATCTTACGATACACCATTTATTTTCTACAAAGAATCTTTCATATATTCTTCGAACTTCGTTGTTTCGACCAAGAACGAACGAAGGAACAAACGAAAAAAAAAATAAAAATAAAAATGATAAAAGAAAAGACACGCTTAATATTATATTAAGTCAAGGAAAACAAATATTTACTCATTTTCTAGCTTTCGTTGTTGATTTCCTCTCTGGAGGAAATGAAACGAACGTTTCTTTAGAAATATCTATCCTGTGAGGCCTTTTTCGTTTTCTAGACAAAAAAAAAAAAAAAATAAAAAGTCAGCAGCTTCATGAATTTTTCACGCTTCAAAAAATGGAACAAAACACACACGCTGAGAGAGAAGCAGAAAATAAATGAAGCGGATTTTATTTTTGTTTGTCTGTTTTTATTATAAAAGTCGTTTGACGAATAATTTTCAAGAAATGCGAATAGGAATTAAATACTTTAAGAAATTGTTTACCTATTTGTATTTTATTCTAATTCAGTTCTTCGTTTTATGTATAAAAAGAAAAAACATTTTATTATTTATGTAACTAGATCAGTAGTATAACAATTCGGGTTCCGGGCCTAAGAGTATATCCAAAATGGCTACCGGGTATTGTGACGAAATATCAGGCTATATATGTAGGCTGTAGCTACAATGGGCGTGGCTTCCAACTGTTTTGACATGCCGTTATTACCAGGATATGTAAATAAAGCGCTGACGCTATGCCTGACAGCACTGAGTAGCCGTCTTGGACATTGCTCACGTCCACCATTCGGTCTAGAATTTAAAGCATTCCAAAAATTTCAAAGATTTCGCAAAGCTCCTCGCCGCCAGCACAAAATGTAAAATACGTAATACATGTAAAAAAAAATGGACAGCATTTTTGCTGGATGCTAGAAATGAATCAAGTAAGTATAGATTCTTTATGCTTCCAAATCTGAATCGGAAAATAGCAATTTCTGAATTTATAGCTCTACATACATACAGAAAGACCAAAAAATAGATAAGACAGCGTCTCTATAAGCTAAAGTATAAACAAGTCATTTTTCACATAAATACAGAATACAGAAGATTCGGACCCTTTTCTTCATTCTTCTACTACAACGAATGAGATACTACACTATTTCACACAGTCAGTACTTTAACGAGGATCAAGACATGGGACTTGCTGTCATTTTACTGATAACACACACCACTACCACTACTGCTGCCGTTTCCCTGTCTATTTTTCTTTCGTTCTTTTGAAAATCGTTTTTGTTTGCCTCTCTACTGTTAGTATATTGGATATGTGTTTCTGTGTGTATGTGTGTGCTTTCTATGGCTTTTTGAGCCTTTTGCACTTTTTGTTCTTTTGTTTTTCGCTTTTCCCGTTTTTCCTTGTTTTTTGTTTTTTTTTTTTTTTTGCTTCTCAGAGATATCGTAGCACAACATTTTGTTCCTTTGAACCGTTTAAACACACTGAATAAAGGTTCTTAGCCCCATTTTAAATGAACGTGACGAGAATAATATTCAAACGTGTTCGAATCTCTTCTACTCATAACTTATTAATGTATGGTACACCGTTTCTTATTAGATTTTCATATTATCCAATTCTACAAACATTTCCATTGATTATCCATTAGTTGAAATGGAAAAAACAGCATTTATTTGACAATCCGTCTTCTCTCATCAAGTTGAAGTAGAATGTCTTTAGGGATAAGTCTGGCATGGCACTCTTTCTCTCTTTGTCTATTACTATCTCTCCCAGATCATTTGTCTATTTTCTACCAAGTATTTCATAGTTAACACGTAGAAGCACCATATACATACACGAAGAATAAGAAAGAGAGAGAGAGCAACTTTTCTTCCAGAAAGTTAAGACAAACTTTATAAACTGACTTTAAACTAAGTTTCTATCAAACTGCCAAGTTTGTGTGTAAAGCTTCTTGTGTCGCCTGGGGTTTTTAGAAATTATTGTTGGTAATATGATTTTCCATCTATTATTATTATTATGCAGAGAAAAATTACTGTATTTTCCTCCAAAAAAACAGGCCGTTTTACGTACTTACTTATCGATTTAATTACAACAAACTCGTTTAAAGAAATTCTTTTTTTAAATCTAATTAAAATTGAATCAAAACAAATTGAAATCGTTTCTTACTATTATTAATTCCTTTTGATTACAAAATGTTTTGCCAACTTTTCAAATCAACTTTTAATTTAAGTTTTAGCCTTTTTGGTTTGCGTCACGTCCATTTCCCGCAAAGTACTAAATTAAATTGAAAATTGGCAGGAGAAAAAAAAGAACGATTAATTTGCAGATCTCCGCAAGAGTTAGTTTTTGCTTGTATCGACACATTATTACTACTATTTCTATAAATAAAATTTATCCAGCTAAAGTTTATCAATTTCCCTTCGTCTCCCTCTGATTCTAAGAGAGTTTTTTTGCCATTATAAAGAAAATGTCAATATTTAAGATATTTTAAACAATTTAAACTTGTCATGGAATTCGAATTGAAAGTTTTTGTTCATTTTACTTTTAGTTTCGGCGAAATAAAGTTAGATTTTCTACTACGAACGAAGTGGTTGGGAATAATTTAGTCTTTACGTTGCAGTTTAGATTTGTTTGTGTCTATTCTTTTTATTTCGAATGTCAATTTTTAGTGAATGATGCAATCGTTAAGAGCGATGCTCTCAACTTGTAGCCATTTTTAGTGGAATCAATATGCTCTGACGGATTTTCTCGGGTAACAATTCACGCTTCGTAATTAATATTTTAAAATCTGAATTTCACAAGTGTACTTTGATGTGTTGATCCGAGCAAATTTTGCTTTTTATAAAAAAAAAAAAAGATAAAAGTGCACGGCCCAATCCAAGCATAATTAAAACTTCGTACACAAGTAGTAATTGAGTAGCAGATTAATAATAATAATCAGACGCCACCAGATCTATGAACAATCACTAATGATCATTTATAATGACGACAATGAATTTTCGACAATTGGCGACGATTCAATTGTCGATCTAATAGTGGAAAACTGAAGTAGTTAAAAAAGACATTCCAGAATATTTTGGAAAAAAGTCGAATTTAATGGCAGGCGAACGCCTGAGGCTTGACAATACGTTCCAGTAAGTCAAACATTGAAAGATGTTCGTAGCATCGTGTGGTGCCGGCTTTAAACAATCCGTTCTGATTTGATCACATGAAAAAGTACTAATTGAAATTTTCACACAAATTATCTAATTAACAAAAAAAATTAGATGTGGTACAGGTTAACTAGTGGTAGTTTACCACCCTCTGTTGTGCCCTTGCTAACCCCCCCCCCCCCCCCCCAATACAATTTGTTGTTCCTTTTAACGGGTAATTTGATCAATTTGTGTTTCATATTATGAAGCGTTGTAAACCTCTCACAGTAAATCATTATTTTGGGAAGGAAAACATTTTCTTATAAAAGACGGCCATTTAGCATTCCGGTCGAGGCGGGAAAATCCAATAGTCTTAATAATGATCATAAATCTTCTCCATTTTTGAACGAAGCGTATGGGCTTCTTCTTCTTCCTCTTTCTTAGATAGGTGTATCATTTTTTATTCTCCAAGAATTTGTATATTGTTTTTCTTCTTTATCTTTGTTATGCCGCGTTATTATTTGAGGTGCAATAAATTTTCCGCTAGTCAAGCGAATAGAAAATATTATCCAGATACATTACTGCAGTAAAATATGATTGAGGCGCTGTAAATTTAATACAGATTCAAATATGTATGATTTTGAATAAGTTTCACTTGGAATACTAATCAATTCATCTTTTATACTGCATAGAAATTGGTAAATAAATGAAGGTTTTAGCTAGACAGCAGAATTCTGCTTCTGTTTCCTGACTTGGACTTGGTATGTTTATTATTAATTGATAATATTTAGAACATTGATGCTATTTATACAGTGTGTATACAAAACGATGTTTAGCAATAGGCTGGATATAATATTCGTAAATTCGATTCGTTTATTTGCTTTTTGAATATGAAATATTTCGGTTTACATTAAGAGAAATTTATATTTCTTTTGTTTCTTGTGGATGTGTTTAGATAAAAATTTTAAATATTATTTTAAAGAAATGCAATCTAAAAATTGCTTATTTATGAACCAATAAAACTGTAGCACATGTTCCACTAGATTGTAAAACATTAACGAATTCACACCAGTCACAACTTGCAACTCGACATGCTTCTGATATTTTTTCTTCACACATAAAAAATGTTGTTTTTATGTTCGAATAAAGTATCAGTTCATTTCCTAATAACTTCTCTCCCAGATCTACATAAAATCTTCCACAATATAAAATATCCTTTCAAAAAAATACCTTTCACATAAACAAAACCCCGTTATTTTTCGTTGAAACATTACCAACAACCTCACTTTCTACTACTACCCACAGTAGTAACAGTAGAGAAACATCTAGATTTCCACTGGGACACTTTTACTTGAACTGAAATGAAATGCTCGGTTTTCTGTCTTCTTTTCCCCCCCTTTTTTTTTTTTGTCGTTGTTGTTGTTGTTGGGTGAGGAGGGAAAGAAGCGTATGTATCCATCCCTTCTCGTTCCAGTCTGTGTGGATATAGTTTTATTAATATATAAAGTATTTTCGTTGAACAGGGGAGAGTAGAACAGGAAAGAAAACAGCATTAGAATGAAACTGAGCTGTCCTTTGTGTCACATAAGAAGAGTCTAATTTTCCATTTTGGAATTTTTTCTCGTCGTTGTTATTTGATAATAATTTTTCTTTTCTTCTATAAAGTGAGTGTGTTTTAAAATATTCATTGAGCACCATTTAAATGGTTTCATGAATAATTTTATCGTAATGTTTTCGTGCGCATTATTTTTGTTTTTTTTCTATTAGTCCGAGACCCGTTTGCGTTAATGTTGTTATTTTTCATTTACAATGGAAAAAGAAGAAAAACGATTTCACCTATTCTGTACCATAGAATAGAAGAATATCTATCTATCTATCTATATAGATAATGTAGAGCATTACTAATAATAAAATATTCACTGCAGGATTCGGCAATTTGACTTTTTCGGTGCTCCACCAGAAATAAAAGTGCATCCCATTACAGGAGGGAATATAAATTGCACGCAAATGTTCGTCATTTGAAAAACGTTGACCAATTTAAATAATTATTATCTTGAATATATTCAGTTTTGTCCGTATTATTATTATTATTATTATCATAAATATCGATTATCTATATATTTATGTGGCGTACAAAGAAAAGGGAAATTCCCAATAAAAATAATCAATTAAGAAAAAACGTAAACATAAATTTGAAATAAAGAGCAAACAAATGTACAGAGAAATCAATTGAAAACCTATAAATTCCTAATTATAGAGTAGATTTAAATGCTATAATAAATAATATGCTATAATTAACATATTACATATTATATGCATATGTACCAGTACGAGTAGGCATTTTACAGAAAACTGGGTGTGAACCGTTTGTGTGTGTCAGTTGTTTTCTTGTTTCTGAATGCAACCTGTTTGGAACTATGAGAAAAAACGAAACAATAAATTTATTCTTTTGTTTAACTAAAATTATAATAAATACATTGCATTATAACAATAAATTCTGAGCAGCAGCAGCAGCTAGCTTTACACACACTCGCTAATAGCTACTTTTTCTCTAAACAATTATTAATCGAATATGTATATATTATTATAATAGATAGCTGCTGTTACACTATTACTTACAAGAAAAAAAAAAAAAAAAACAATTTTGCAATAGATGGAAAAGGTCGCCTGCTATTTGTAACGTTTTTCTCTCTTCGTTTATACACTATAATAATATTACTGTCCAATTAAATTAAACCTTCCTTCCATGGTTACTTACTTACTAATGGTAAATAAGTGTCTACAATTGCCAACAAAAACCCCCAATACATTCATATATATAAAATGAATAAAAAAGAAGAAAAAAAGTTGCAAATTGCAATACAAAGAAAACTGCCTGCCATATTGCAAGTAGGTTTTACAATAACAGATGGTATCTCTAACTAAACATTATGCTTATTATTATTGTATTATTATTTCTGAAAATGCATTGGTTTTCTTTTGTGGAAAAAAAGAAATTCTAGATAATTTGTTCTGGTTTGCCGGAAGATATTCCGCCAGTTTATACTACAATGCATTTCTTTGTTCCAGAAATAATGGCAGTAGGCTTTGGAATAACCGAAATTTATAAATTCGTTTTTTCTGGGTCAAAAATTGCCTTACGATACATGAATTGTCATTTGTGTATCGGGAAGCGAAAAATATTTAGCATTACAAAAAAAAAACCATCCCACAAACTGAAGTTGGGGTGTAATATGACATTTGACAGGTATCTGGTTATTTAAAGATATCTAGACGCTTATTTGGTATCGAATGCGTTGATTCAAGCTTTTAATTAAATCTACTCTCTATTTAACAATAATATAATGAAAATTGTGATGATAAACAATAATATTATCAAGTTGCAAAATACATTTCTAACCTTTCAATTGCAATAGGCCATGCCACTGTGATTAACAGTGGCACTAATATACCGAATAACTTATATGTAACTATTTTCTTGTATAACTTTATTTATTACAATAAAAATATTTAAAACACTCCAAGTTAATAAAATAAAAATAAGTGAAAGATGAAATCTGGTCACACATGGAAGATTTTGACGTAAAGTAGGAATGGGTATGATGGATCACGAATTGATATTCCTTGGTATTGACAATTAGAACATATCTTTCTCGCTCTTTTCAAGCTCATAGCAAAGAATAGCAAATCGTTCACTCATCAGTCATCAATAATGCGAAATTACTGAATGCATCTCCCCATTCAAACAGAGAGATATTAAAATCTAAACGATTCATGGAAATAATTTTCATTATTATTATTATTATTATTAATATTATACTACCACTACTATATGACTCTATAAGAACTATCTCTCATCGTAATATTACAACAGTCGAAGCATAAATTTTGCACTAAGGAAAATTGCATGTACAAAAGTTTCCTGGCTCGGCGTGGAGTTGTAATGTAAGTAAGTAAGTAAAGTTTTCATTTCCTTTTACGTGTCAGCTTTGAAATTATACAATGTAAAAATGAAACTATGGCATTTGGTTTTTGGAAAAAGCATTGATTTTAATTAAGAAATTCCTCATAAAAGTTTGAAGAGCATACATATCTATTTTAATAATCTGTCAATGGGTCTAAATAAAAGAAAAAAAGAAACCTAATTTATTCATCTTTTGTTCAAATGTTACGAGCCATTTTCGAGATTAAAATTGAAAAATTTGAAACTATAAAATTCCCACTCGGCTACAGCTAATCTAGACTAAATGGTTTTACGCATTTTTTTTTTTAATGATAATCTCGTTCAGTCTTAAAGAGATTTTCCAACATCATGAATACAATTTTTTAATGGTCATAACTGCCTTGATAAATTTCATTCATAATTTTACGCTTCTGTGTACAATTGTTATAATTTTCATTACTTAATTATCCAATTCTTTCCCATCCCATTGAATACAATGCCTTGTTAAATTTATCGCTTAAATTTCTGCCTTTTATTTTTTCTATTTGAATTTTTAATAATATTCTAAAATAGATAAAACTCACTTTTTCATAAAAACAAAATGGCATCCCGCACAATGAAAGAAATTTCTAAAGAACAAATATATCTGCTGCTCTGTTCTATTTCTTCATGGTTCTCTATACCTACTATAAAGTTCCATTCCAATTACAAAAGATTCTTGTTGTTTTAAAGGTAAAGTTTGCTTCGAGTTTATATCGCCTCATATACCCTTTTCGTAATTTGTATTCGGAACGCATATAAGCAGGATACGTTTGAAAGACAGTAGTGAGAGCGGGAGATTTTCTCTTTTAGCTCAAGTGCCTCTATTAGGTTTCAACTCTATTGAACTAAACGCATTTCTAAACTATCTTAAAAAGTCTTTTATGTTAGCTTCGAGTGAACCAAAAATCTTGTTATATAACTTTCTTCTTTTCGACACAAACAGTGACGTGTAGACACGTCATGTCAAAATTGTTAAGAATCAGACGAATAAAATTTGCTTTACTAAGAAAAAAGTAAATACACGTATGTGAAAAATCACTTTGAATTTCATGAAAAATTGAGTCAGTTTATCAAATTGCTAAAACTCAAATTAAATCGTAAATGTTCGGAAAAAACCCTTGACAATAAACAGACATCTTGTCACACGTGCAATTAGGAATGTGCACGTATATCGAAAATTGTGAAACTTCACGAATCACTTCTCTGATCACAGATTTTCTGAAACACTCTTATACTTTTACCCATTTCGAATGACTACAAATTAATTGTGAATACGTCATTCCAAGATAGCAAACACACACTATAGGAAAAATAAAACATTGTGACCACATTATTGATTCACATAAAATTACACCCTTTAGCTGGTCTGCCTGTGACGTAATTCAGATAAAAATAATTTTTCTCCTATTATCTCTCTCTTTCTCTCAATTTTTTTTTTTTTTTTTGGTCTGATTTGTTGAAGAAAAATGACAAAATAACGGCTTTCGCTTTCCTCGTGTTCGTGGCAGTGGGGGACAGCTGAAAGCATTTTGCAATTTATTCGCAAATTTTCCAGCCGCAGTAGTGGTGGGTGGTGGTGGCATCAGATTATCAAACGGATTATTCATAAATTTGGCTAATCGTAAAAACATTCGTTATTTTCCACAGACGTCGTAAAATGTTGAAAAAGTTTTATCTGCAAGTATGTGTATGTGATTAAAGGAACATCATGTTGAAAAAAGAAAATACGAAAAACGACGAAGAAAAATATGATAGGTTTTGTTATCGATAGATAGATACAGATATAATTTGATTCGTTATTTATTGTATTGGAGAAATGGAATTGTACATACATAGATGGCATATATCTTTTTGCTCGTTTTTTTTTCTTTTTTTATTATTTTGGCAGATATTGGATGTTATGGTTCTGTGGAAAACTTTATAGCTTCTATTATAAGAGCATGTTATAAATTATCGAGCGGAAAATTTATTTAATAAAGTCAACTATTTTCAACTGAAATCATATTTTTTCTAAAAACAATATTGTAATTTATTTAGAATAACATTTTCCATATAAACAAGTTAACTAACGGGCCACATAATAACTATTGATCATCGGTTTGAAATAAATGCGCATTTTCGATTTTATTTATTTTAAAGCTTTAACGTACATTCCATTTTTAATTAGAAAAATACTAATTTTAAAATAATAAATAATGCCGCAGTTGCTGCAGCACAGTATAGAGGGGGGGGCGGGGGAGGTGATCCTTCCATCCCATTCAATTTATTTATATATCCAAATTAGTTATTGAAATTACACTGAAAAATAATTCAGAAATTACTCCCCATGGAAATGTTTTAACAAAATGACAAAACGAAAATGGAAATAATTCTATTCCATACGAAAACTTTCACCACATAAAGTAGTTCTTTACGTTGCCTTATCCATCGTTTTATCCTATGAAAATGTTCAAGAGCAAAAACCATTCTATTCTAACTACTACACTACGAACCATGTACGTGTCTACAACTTGATGAAGGACATAATTAAGAGGCTCTTTCGAGCATGTTTAGTTAGAGAGAGAGAGAGAGAGAATTTTACCGAAAAGCTCCAAAACTTTAGAAATGAAGTTTGTTTTGTATGTGGTGAATACTTTTCACCACACGACATACACACACACACAGATACACAAACATATTTTCGAACAATTCCAACAACTATGGAACAACATTTATAATGAAGCTTTTTATTTTTTAATTATATTTTTCTACATTTCTGTTTTAATTTTAAAAAGGGTTATTTTTTTGTGAAAAATGGCGAAACAAACTGCAAATTTACATTGCATAAATTTATTAAAACGAATAACGTTTGTTATATTGTTCCATAAAAAAAAAAAAAAAAAACCAGATGCCCTGTTTTATTATTGCTATAAACTTAATGGGACCGATTTAATAATCTCGCGGACAATATCTATGATAAATTTTATTGGAATAATAAAGTGTATATTATGAAAGTTTAAAATGAATGATTTTAAGTGGAATGTTTTAACTTTATGCGTCAGTTTCGTGGTTTAAAAGTGCATCCTCAGTGCACATTTAGATATCAAAATATCAAGACAATGGCCTTCTAGAAAACTTATTTAAATTTGCTCAATGAATTACTCTCTAATTAGTGGTTTCTTGTTTTACAGAATTTATTGATGCTTTAACCATAACATCATGAAAAGCACCACAATGCGATTGGAGACTACGTTTTGTATCTTCAGTAAGTATTAACAATTAAATCATTTACGCAGAGCCTTCTCTTTTTATTCTGATTTTTAGTCGCTTTGGACGTTATTTTTCCTAGTAGCCAGACTAGGCTAACTGTAAAATGGGGACATTAAACTGCCTAGATAGAAAATAATTAGTAAAATTGCCATAACATTTAATTACCCTACAAACACCGCGCTCTCGCTCTAGCTCTAGTATTTTGTGTACCTCTAATTACGAGTTCAAGAAAAAATATTCTAATCGCTTTTTATTATTATTATTAAAAATGATTCACCTCATTAACCTGTAAATGGTTTAGTACTTTATTTCATTTGTATGAAACACATGCATATAGGCGAGAAGTTTTCCAGTTAGAAAAAACTTTTAATTAATGAGAATAATTATATAAACAAGTTCGTTTAACTTAATTTTCATTTGAAGTAATTTGATGACATGATTAAATTTGAGTAATTTAATAAATGTGTATTAGAAGAACATGTTAAAAATTTAAAAGTCGATATGCAGAGACATCTCTAGTTGTTAATTGACATGTAATACGTGCGCCAGCTGGCATTATTCATTATTATTATCATTATTATGTGGTTTTTCATTAAATTAATGCTCGATAAATAATTCTTTAATCTTGTTTGATTTTATTCCTATTGCCTCATCTATACAAATCAAGCGACATTGACATGCGGATACATCAAGATAGAAAAGTTGTCGACTTATTTTCAATGATTGAAGAAATTATCATATGAGAATTCATAGACTGAAACTTTAATTTTCTCTCTCTCTCTTTTTCTTTAGAGGAAACTTTCTAATCGAATTGTAAACTTTTATAAATTATGTATAAGAAAAATTCTCAATATAATCGAAAACTGATGGAATATAAATACGAATAGAAGTATAAGCAATGGGATTGCCTTTTCATTTCTTTTTTTTTTTTTTTTCTTATTCGAAAATTGAAAGGTACGTTGAACGTATAGATAAACTTTTTTCTTTACAACGCAAGCTACGTTTGAAGTGAATCATAATATAATGTAATAAGCCGGTATTTTGCAATTTGTGCACAATTTTCTCTTGTATGTCAAAAATACTATTTATTTATTTTCATTGAAGTTTTTGGAATGTAAGACGTTTCTCTCTCTATATATATAAATATGTATAACTATAAGATTGACTTTACAGGCAGATTGACAATTTTGAAATGAAACATAGCGAAAAATTACATTCGAACGAAACTGAAACGACCGGAAATCTGTCCGCTAAAGATAAACATATTTTTGGAATTGACTTGATAGAATTTGAATATTGAGATGCACAGGGGTATTCAGTCAATTTTAACTATATACTAACTGGCAACTAAAGGCCAGCGTATACTAGACCAATAGGATGAATCATATTATACAATAACTATAAAAATACACACAAATCAACATTTAAAATTTATATTTAACAAATCCAACACTGTATATTATCTTCGTTGTTGCCTTTTATTCCAAAATATTTCTTTTTTATTGAAAATTAGATTATTCCACCCTCTGACAGTACAACAACTATAGCACGCCGCACACCAAAAAACAAAGTAACAGGCCCTTTAATAAAATTTTCCACTAAAGACGAACAAGCAGCTTATTTTCTTTTTCTTTTCGGGTTTCTTTTGGCATTTTCAAGCAAAGGGGAAAAATATTATTAGGCTCTCACTATAAAAGGTTAAAAGACGAGCGTGTGCGTGTGTGCGTGCGTGTATGTCTTGAGTAATAGATTGAGAACATGGGAATTGGGAAGCGAGTTAAAGACCAATTTTCTTAATATTTCAAGAACTTGCTTCTAGTGTAGCAAAGCAGATTCTCGTGGCAGCGCTATTTTTAGTTGAAGTTTGAGAATCCTCTTTGTCATTATTAATATATGAATGAATCAAACAAGTTGAATGATATTTAAGAGTTTACTTTGTTGTTTTACGCAAAGTGGTACAAGGACTAAAAATAGACAATAAAAAAAATTGTCTTCATTCTGTAGATACGGTTGTCGTCTCCGTTAACAGGTGACGTAAGTTACGCAGACAGTTCGTCTCAATAAAATAATTGAGCGCTAATGATGATTTCCTTACTATTTTTGTTTTTTTTTTTTTCTCTTTCTTTAATAAAGCAGCAAAACTTGGCATTAATTTTTTTCTTATACATCCTTCCGGCATTACGTTCTTTTAATGACTCATACATAAACATACTTATCTATAGTACATTATAATTCTGCTTTAAGTGAAATGAACGTACAGTCGTGAGACTTGGTTCATTTTCACACCGGAACCAGGCAAGTGTAACCGATTCTAACCTCTGCCCCTGGGGTCGTCCAAGGGATGGCAAGAAAGAGGAGAGGAGGGAATCAAAAGAAAAAAAAAACCGGAGGCTTGTGAACGGAAACCTATTGTTCTTTTTTTTTTTAAGACAGGTGAACAATTATTGTGTCTATGTGTGCATGTGTTTGAGATCGACAAAAGAAAAGATTGCCTTTTTCAACTAAAATCTTTATTCTTCCATATAAATAGATTATGATTTAAGTAGTTACATTATTCTATTCATTTTTATTTCATTCGGATACAGGTGAAAGAATTATTATAGTCTTAAGACCTAATTAACGATCTAAATGAACACACACACACACACATATACATGCACATCCAAACGGATTAAAAGTCAGAGTTAAAACCCGAAACTTAATTACGTTTGAAGAAAGTCCTTTTGAGTTTCAAGGGTGGTAGAGAAGAGGAGGAGTTATGTTGTTGATAACTTTTCTAATTAAGAACACCCAAAATAAATAACTACGTGTGAAGGCCGATAAACTTATACACACACACACACACACACACACATGCTCGTTGCCCAAAATTTAATCAAACAAGTAAACGTACTTAGGGGTCCTAAAAGATTATGGGGATGGACAAAAAGCAAAACTATCTCCATCGGTAGTAGTGGTGGTGGAAGGATCCAAAAACAGATAGCCTCAACCAGCCAGTCAGCCAGCCAGCCAGTAGCTGATTCACGTAATTAAGCATTTATCCTGCAATTTAGCAGCAGCAGCAGCAGCAGCAGCGATCGTCCGTCTATCCCCCTCTCTCGCATCCGTACTAGTTGTCTCACTCACTCTTTCCTATGAGATAACGACCGGATATAATGCGGCTGATTGATATCGGGGATGGAATGTCATGCAGGTCGTCGTTGTCATCGTCATCATCATAGTGCTGCTGCTGCTGCTGGTAGTGGTGGTGGTGTAAAATTATATCGTCAGCTTGCCAGAGAATGATGATAAAAGAGGATTATGCAAAAGGAAAAAAATTTGATTTTTATGGAAATGAGTGTCAAACCTCCTCGTTTTTTAAAAAGAAAAGAATAAATTTAATTCAGCTCAAATTTACTATACTAGATGCAATCGCGTAAACATCGAAATGACGAATAGTAATTAATTCGCAGCTGCAGCAAATTTCACATGCAGAAAATGAATATTGCGATTTGTTATTGGATGGTTATGACATAAGGGCATTTGCAGTGGAGGAGGCCGCAGGGGAGTCGTATGAAATGAATATAGTGCTCTGAGAGCACTGCACTATATTTCTTCATGTATATTTACAAAATTAATGGAGGGTGAAATGAGAATATCAAGAACATGTGTGTGAAATCTTTCAAAAATCCTTAAAATTACAACGCTCATTGTTACAGCACTCGAGATGCCGCTTTATTGAATCACTATTTATCAGTCAATTTTGATTCAATTAACCAAATGTGATGAAATGAAGTAGAAATTTCTAGTACAACAAAATTTTGATGATTCAAATAAGCATACAAATTGTTTCGATTTTGCTATTTAGATTCAATAATGCGGCACCCATTGTATTATAAATACATATTAGCATTATTCGTTCCCTTTTCTTCAATTAATATCCTTTTTGCTCATCGCCAATCCCCTATTTTTGGCAAAGTTCAATGACAGTGAAGGGCAATTTGGTCCTACCAAAAAAGGGTCGTGTGGATGAAAACGCACATAAAACGGTATCTCATCCCCCCATTTTCAATAGATTCATTTCAGAGTAGGACGATGACGATGACGATGAGCAATCCCTCCTCTACCGCCGCCAAGCATATTTAGTTGTCAACTTTTATCACTAGCTTATTTGCTGCTCAAATTTCATTTATTGTTGATAGCATAAATATTTTCTTTTTTTTTTCTTTTCGTCGTGTCGAAACCCGTAGGGGAGTTACAGCTACATGGTGGTGGTGGTGATGGTGGTTAATGAAAGAAAATATATTACGTACTCAACATTTATATAAGGGTAGCATAATAAAGGGAGATTTTTGGATGTTATTTTAATAAATTATTATTATTTTTCGCTTCATGAAAGCAACGAAATGATGATTTTTTATTATCCCTTTTTGTCTCGCGTATAAGTAAAATTTTCTATCCATTAACGTACCAATTAGCTAAAGCACATTTCAGCTCGAGTTCCATTTAATGGATTCATTTAATATTTTTTAGAGAAAAACAAAAATAAATTGTTTCACATTTTCTTCTCAAATAGCAAATTGAAGCGATTCACTTTTCTTCCAAGTACAGGAAGAGAAATCTTTGAAAACCCGCAAAAAGTATCTTCTGTCACGTCAAAAAAATACACAGACCTTTCACACACATCTGTCAGTTTAAACAATTCAGTAATATCATTTAAGATTCGCTATCCGTTTTGCTTTCTCTTTTTTTTTTTTTTTTGTTTTCCTATTTTCTCTTCTTCTTTCGACTTTATCCTTACGCTTTATGATTGCACAACGCCCATATTCTACATACATAGAGAGCATATTTCCATAAGCAATTTTCTGATCTTTTTGTTTTGCAAATTTATTCAGTCAGAGATTCGATATCGGTATCGAAACTATTTATGAAAATCAAGCGGAAGTTATTGGCACAAAATAAAACTAGAATGGCGTAAATGAATAAGCAGAAATTCAAATGCGATTAAAAGAGATTCTATTAAAATAAAACACGAAAAATGTTTGTATTGTACACGACGTTTTACAAATTAATTTAATTGTTATCTGATTGCGAAAGCTATAGCGTTAATTAACGCGATACTGTCCATTTTTTCATTGACATATTGAAACCGAGAAATAGCCATATTTGCCATCTACTTTCCAACTTTGATCGGAAATCCTTGACTTGATCATATTTTTATCGTTTTACTTTCCAGTTAGTAACAATCAGATAATTAATATAATAATTTTACTTGCTTTTTTTTTTGTTATATGCATAGATACAAATTCCTCAATAATCTAGTTATTTAATCTTTTTAATTTAAATAATTATTAAATAGAATTGCAACCTCTCTCTCTCTCTCTATACTGCTGAAGCAATAATTTTTGTCTTGATTAATTAATAGTAGATTAATTTCATATCGTTGTTAAATTGAATCGTAAAACAAACAATGGTACAGATTTTTTGATACATTTTTTTTAATGACACTTCAAGTGCTCGTTAGTTCCATTAAAATTCCCAATTAATTTTTTGTTTATTTTTATCTATTTCTCGTTCATGTGATGCTGCAAAATAAATATTTGCTACATTTTCAAATGGTAGTTTTTGCTTGCAAAATCTGTTCAGCACACGTACCGTGATCCAAACATATTGTGGAAATATTTAGACAACAAAAGAGGAAGATTATAAAGGAATAAATCTAAAGATTTCATAAAATATGCATATTTTCGCTCGATATACTAATGTTATAGGCAAATTATATATTGAAAATTTTTCTATAATAAATATGTTTTTGTTATTTTCCAGCACATTTATTTCGAAACGATTTCCCAGGCGTACAGCGCGCTCCCGATTTTCAACCAAAAGCACACACGTATTCTTTTTCGTATTGACCTCTTTTCAGGGCGCTTTTGTTAGATTTTTGCGAAGAATTTTTTCCATATGTTCCTTTATTGTGCCGAACCTTCAATTATTTACATAAATCGTTTTGTAAAGGGCTGCCACATTCCATAACACAACAATGATTTCCTAATAATAGTAATTAGAAGCTTTAAATTTACTGATTTTCTCCACTTTATATTGCGCGCGTATTTGTATTATCTTTAAATGTGAAAACAAAATAACCTGCTATGTTTATATGTATAATCACTACTATTATTATTCTAATCCTGTAGCGGGCTTTAATCTACTTTAATTGTAACAATTTCTGTAAATAAGCCACGAGCGGAATTTTATTATGTTTTATACGTGCAATGTGGGCGATAAATGGCAATTATTTCGTTTACTTTTTTCAATAAGGCCTATGTGTACTTTTGGTGAAATTAAAATATATGTACAGTTACCAACAAATGTGTACGAACACCAAAAATTTATTAAACTTATTATTAATACGAAATTACACTGGTACTAGCGTTGAGTGAAATAATCGAAATAATCCACAAATCGATCATACCCAACAACTGTTCACCTCTAATTTTTTTCCCTAGTCACAATAGTCTGTATCGCGCCCGTTTTTATCTGTCGACAATTATACATTTGTCTTGTGCCGTTGTAAAAAGTGAATCAATTGAAATAACCATCATCAGTTTGTGGTCAGAATGAATGACATTTCTGATGAGTCATTAATAAATCTACTTAAAGAAAATGTAGGTATAATAATAATAATAATAATATGATTTCCTTTACTTCTTGTTTTAATACGACGACACACTTGTCCAACTTTAGAAAATGATCATCATCATCATTACCGTTCCGTTGAATGAATTCATTATTGAACCTTTCTTAATTTGGTTCCTTTTCAACAAAAAAAAAAAAAAAAAAAAAAAAGAAGAATAAGATGAGTCACTAAAAATTTCGAATAAGCCCAGGAAGAAACTTATATAACTTTTTTGAATTTCATATTATAAGATTTTTAATGATATCGTCGTCTTGATCTTTCTAAAGGTTCATTCATTGTGAATATTTTTCGCAATAAACTTTAGAATATTGACTATTAGTGTCAAATATCAGACAAAATATTCATGAGATTTTCCATTAAAGTGAAAAAAAATAATCTTTCAGCTATACATTAGCTAAATTAGCTTCGTTTCATTTAATTGTACATATTTATTTCTTACTGCAAAATGTAATAGTTTCGCAACATTTTATTTCGTTGAATGTCCTACATACTTCAGTAATAAAGTTTTAATTATGTTCAAACATCAAATAGTAATTCCGATGAGTTTATTAAATTTATTGCTTTCGAAATATGTTTCTTTTAAATAACATAAAACTTATTATAGACGACGATAGTTGCTGGAAGATATTAAAGTTTTAGAAAATCGTACCTAATAAAACAATATTCTTTTATGTACATTTTCCAAGAATATCCACATCTATATAGCTGCATTTTACATTGGAAATTTATAGCTACATTTCTTATCACAACAAAGATCATTGCAACTAAAAATCAACACATAAAAGTAATCGCGCTCTGCACTTTGACAACTTCTCTTTTTGAAAGAGAACGAAACCATTCGAGTTTGAAACATTCTTAGGTTATGTCTTACAAATTTTTATCCGAAATAAGAATTTAGTTCGAAAATGATGTGTCGAAAAACTTTTAATTTAATATCGGATATCGTAAGATTCCATTTATCAAAAAAAAATAATAATAATAAAAAATAAACGTCTAGTAATTACAAAACAATAAGCGAAACTATTAAAAAGAAACAGCTGGAACTAACAACAGTTTTCAATGGAAACTTTTAAAAACTTGGAACGAACATTAACAGAAACACTTTTATTATAAAGAAAGTGTTATTACTTTTTTTACTATCTCTCTTTCTCTCTACCTCACTCTCTGTTTGTTTGCTTGATTGTTACAGACACAAATAAATCCAAATAGATTTCAAGAAATAAAATGTTTAATGGTAAAAACTATTAAAAGTTTTCAGTTTCATAGATGAAATTTGTAGAATTTTGTTTTTGTTTTTTCTGGAAACGTGATCAACTAAAAATTAATAATAAAATAAAGTTGGTATATAATGTTTGATAAGCTCTGCGGCAATAAATCGATGAAGTCATCATTGTAAATCAGGTAATCTTCTGATTCTTGGCACGACATGCCAAGAAAATAATTTTTATATAAACAACATTTTTTGTGAAAATCCTGAGTAGCGCTGGGCAGTTTAAGCAATAATTTTGGTTGAACGCTACTTTGTTCATTATAGAGTGAAAATAATCAGTTTAATTTTATATTATCATTCTCGAACCCAGCATATATTAAATAACTACTCATTTTGCCAATCAAAGGCCTTATTAAATATCTTTCGTGGTTGTTATAAATTGAAATTGAAGCGAACTTTGTTCAGCAGATACGATATTTAGCGGGCTGCTAAATATGTTTGATGATTAATTACTGCGATCTTTTATTAATTATAGCCTTTTATTTTTATACGAACGTTTAATTTAATTAATAAATAATATAAATTATTATTTTGAATATTTAATTGATGTTACGTAAATTTCCTGCCTCGTATGCTAATATCAAAATCGTATATTTCGTTATTTAAGAAATTTATTTCGTAAATTTCAAGTTAAAATCAACGGGAATCATCGTTATATCCACCTACACACACTCGAAAAAAGCAAAATAACAAATTTAATAATTTAATGACATCGAATGTCATATTCTCTGTCTTTATTTTCATTCTTTTTTTTTGCCTTGATGATTCCATTAATTTACTAAAGAAGACAAATTGTCCACAAATTAATTTCTCTTATTATATTTTGCCAATGTCTGTCTCTGCCTGTTTCCATTTCTCTCCCTCATGTCATCTCTAAATTAAAAGATATGATTATGGTTCTAACCGAAAAATATTTCATTTTTTTCTGTTGCTTGTGTATCAAGCAAATCAAATCATACACAATGGATTGTTTCGAAAAATAATCTATACAATAGAAATCCCAATATTAAAGAAATATTATCTGTTAATAATTTCCCTTTTTCAACAGCTCTCCTTTTCCCACCCACCCTTCACCAATTCATATTATCAATAGAAGTGGTTTTTGAAGAAAAAGACGCACTCATCGCTTATACCATCGCTACACAAGTACACACACACACACAATCGAGAGAATTGGGGAAAACTAAAAAAAAAAGGATTCAATATAAGACTCTCTTTTCAATATAATAATATAGGTGAAGGTTTCCCTTTTATGCTCTGAAGAGGCATTTTATTCTCATAAACGTAGGGGAAATTTTTCACGGAATTGCATTTTTACACTTCAATGGTTTTAGAAATTTTCTTTTTTGTAAAATACATAATATGCATGACGATTTTTCGAGTTAATTTCAAAGAAAATGGGAAATTTTTCGATTATTCTTGTTTCTCTCAAGTGGTTGTCATTAAAGTGCACTTGCACCGTGGATATTATTCGTTTATTTTCCATTGACAATAAAAGTTTAAAAGTACGTGTAATAGCACGTTAGCATGTGTGTATAAATGATAGAACACTGATACGCCAATGCGACATCTATTTTCGTTTAGGTTCCTCTCAAATTAATAACGGCATCGAAGATTTCACACACACACACACACGAAAAAAAAAAAAGAGAAAAAATGACTCGATTTTCGCTCGTCGTCGTCCAAGCTGCTTTTTCTCTTTTGATGGAGCCAATTTTTCCTGTCCATATAAGGGGCCACTCGACTATAATAATTACCTAGGAGCTGGGGAAAATTTAACGCTAAAGTAGAAAAATCAAAAATGATGAATATTTTCCATTTTTTTGGTGTTAACCTAATTTTCATTTTGCTAGAAATTAACACGTGATTTTTATTTTCATCAAATTTTAAGCTCAATTTATTACAAGTTAATTATATATTAATTACGATTGTATACTAATCGATGATTATGTTCTCGATTGTGGGCCGCATATTAAATATGCAACTCGAATTTCCTCATTTGAAAACTTTATTTCAAATAACCAGTTTCAAGTCATTTGAATATTATAATCATTATAAAACATGTTTACGTATAATGTGGGTATGAAGAGAGAAATTTTCCAAATGGAGAAACTCAAGATGTGTACACGCGTCCCACCCACCTACACACACACACACACAGTTTGTTTGTACTCATTTCAATTGAAAATTTTAGGCAACAAGAAAACGTATCGATGATGCATTTTGTGTAGGTCGGAGTTTGATTCATTAGAAAAAAAAAACCGAAAAAATGTTAACATCATTGTGGTAATTATTCACCTAATTAAATTGACTTTAAATTGAATAGCCAAATATGAAAAACTTAAGGCGACAATTAGACGTTGTATTTTAGCGTCACGTGTCGAATAAGTAGACAGCATTACTTTTTTTCTAAACTTTATCGTTCAAACACTTTTTTACACTCAACTCAAAATCAACATAGGAAATTTCTCAAATTTCGCTTCTATTATTTGATTTAATTTCTTTTTTATATCCAAAGAATGAAAGCAATTTGTACTGGCAGTGTATTCTTCTTAAATTCTACTTCCACTTTTAATCTTCTTTTAATCCCTGTGTTCCGTCTCAGAAGGGGTGTGTTATCAGAAGGGATGCTGCTTGCTTTTTTTCTTCAAGTTAACGGAGAAGGGTGTGAGAAATAATGATAAAAATAAGGAAACGGAAACGAAAAGAATGACTGACTGACTGACTGACTGTTGTTAAAGTGGACGTTTTTTTTTTGTTCTTTCGTTTAAAAACACTTTAGCACAATGTAAAAGTGTAATTAAATTACTTTTGTAATTGTAATTTCAATGTGATGGTTGTTGTAATAAGTTAAAAATAGAATTCATTTATTCTAGAGATTCTTAAGAAATTCTTCTACTAAATGTCACCAATCAATGCTTTTAAGTAATATTGATAGCCATCCATTATGATTGAAGACAATACAGGGCTAACTGACAAATGACAAGGCTTTTACCCGCCATAACCACCAGTAGTAGTTTTGTTTTCAACTGAAAGTAATTTTCAGCAGCAACATGCTATGATAGTAGGAGCAACTGGAATCCAATATATCCCAGGCTATTTTGACAGATTGTAGAATAGAAATATAGGTTATTCTATCTATCTTTCAGCTTTAATGCATCATATTATGTTTGAACAATAAGTTTTTATGCCACATTAGATAATGTTTTGTTATTTAGCCTTCTATACATTCATTGATATCAAATTTAGGCTTTCAAATAAAATCTGACAAATTGTCATTTTTCTGTTTGCGCTTTATTATTATTATTACTCGCTGTCCTTCAAATGGAAAAATGATATTTTTAATATTAAATTCGAAATTATTATTTTTCAAATACAAATACCTAACTACCTACTTTTTTATTTCATTCTTTTGTTCCATTTAATCAAAATTATATTGAACGTAAAAAGTAGGGGGGCCAAGTGAATGCTTAAATTAATTCTTCGAAGCTTTATTTTCTCTCTCTCAGTAAGAGACAGACTTTAGACCCAATCTAAATTGGGAGGTAAAATTAATTAAGCAAAAGCAATAAAAAAGGAAATACTAAATAGATGGTTGATGAAGAATGTGCAGCAGCGTATAAAGGGATGGATATATTTTGAGGCAAACGACAATATACTCGTCTCTCTTGATTAGATGCCTCTTGGGATGAAAATATGGCGTGCCATATGAAATAAAATCTTATTGTCACCATTATTATAATTAATATTTGGAATTTACGACTACATAGAAATGTTTATGCATCCACCTTCTAGCTAATGGTGTGTGTCCATTCTGGTTTCCATTTCTAATTCTATTTTTCAACAAAACAACAAAGATTTGATAGTGCGCACGCATCTTAATCAGTTTTACAATTGCAACGCTAACTAGCGCCTTAGAATTATACTTATCACAAAATACCCTTTCTAATTATAATGCAACTGTAGTAGACGGAATTCCATGTTTAAATTATACATTTTCTCAAGAAATTTCCCAATAATATTCTCCTTCATGCACACACTCATATAACACATTATTTCTCTAATTTATACTTCTATATTTTATGGGTAAATTACACTTATACGATGGCGCTTGCATATAGCATTTATAAAGCTGGCTACCAGGATGCATTTAGTAGGCAGGATATTATCCTTTTAGTTTCTTAATTTATGTTTCCTTTGTTCATTCCTTTCCAGATATAGTACGTTTTACTATTTACATTTCAATTAAAGTTTATACGATACGAATGGTTGTTTAATTCTATTCGCTGCAATATCTAGAGGTTAAAACATCTATGTTTCGTTCGCTTTTAATCTTCAGCTTATTAAAAATCTGTTTCTGCACCTCTTTACTTATCCACATAGTACAAAAGTGTTTTCAGTCTTCTTCGCTTTTTTCAATCATTTTCAATTGCTTTGTTCGTATTCTTCCAGTAGCAGGAGCCGGGTTGGATCCGCTTGCACATCAATGTACAGCAGATAAAAGGACCGATCTTCTTTCATCCCCTATAGTAGTAGTAGTTGTTGTTGTTTGTATAATATGTCTATAGAGCTTGTGTCTATATAAATTTAAACTCAATAGTTGTTTTTCTGCTAAAAAAAAAAAAAAAAAAACCTCTAAATTGATTCCAAGAAGATTCTATTCTATTGAAAAACAGAATTCAATGTTTTATCTTGTCTCGATTATTCTGTTTTCAAAGCAACTTGCACGCGAAGATGCATTATTAAATATCATGAATTGATAATGTAATTATACGAGTTTTCGAAGTGATTTGAAGAGATTTTTCGAGTACAAAAACTTATTAAATAGAACCCAGATTTCCCTTAGGCCACTTAACAGAAGCTGCAGTAAAATTTGAAAGTTAATATACTACTACAAGTTTTCCTCTCTTCACCTATCTTTAGTTTTACAATGAAACTTAATTGTTTTCACTGAAAATCCCCAGTTGTATGCATTCAATAATTTAATTAGAGCAGTAAAGTTGACATCTAGTCATGAACTATGTACTTCATCTATGCGAAACTTCTCTTAAAAGTTCTTTAATTATTTTTTATATGGACGCAGAGATAAAATTCGTGATTTTAAATAATGATAAAATGATATAAGGTCAAAGGGAAATGGAAAAGAAACCCCGCATCAAATGTGGCAATGTTTTCCGCAAACAGGATATTGAACATCAGTAAAGGAAGAAGACTCAGAAAAAGAATCGATTTAGAAATCTGTAACTACTGCTATTAGTGGCCACAGAAAGTTTACTGCAGCAGTATTTTGATTTCGTTTTTTTTTTTTTGTTATTACCCCGAAAAAAAAAACCTTTTATATACCATCTGCTTCCATAAAATTAATGATTGTCATTAACTAACGAACCATGTACGATACAAGAAAGCAAACAAATCCTAATGGAAGCGTTTGCGTGAAACAACACTCAAATCATTCGGAAATGAATCGAATTGAAACAGTACAAAAAAAAAAGAGGGAGAAAAAACAAAGTATTATTACGAAGTTTTTAGGTAATTAATGGAAAACTCATTGGTTTGCATTACAACAAAAAACCCCCAAAAAAAAAAAATTAATGACTTTCAAAGGCAAAAATGCCAAGGTGGAATGTGGCTCTGGCTATCTGTCACTTTTGTCAGTTATGTAAAGTTTGTCTAAGAATTATTGTTTAAGTTAACACTTAAACAATATGTATAATATTTACTTTCTCAGCAAGAAATATTCCTGCCCTCATCATCATCATCGTCATTGATTATTTTTTCGATTTTTACTGTTTATCCTTTTCATTGTTGAAATTTTCCATTTCTCACTAATTGGTAAACATTTTAATTTTTCGAAATGTGGACAATTCGAATATCGAGCGCATACATACATACATACATACATATGTAACATCGTCCGATATTATATACAATTTATAATTTTCCGACTTAAATAAACAAACAAAGCATTTCATTAATTTACAACCAGTTCCGAATGCATCTGAACCGAAAATCAACAAAACGCTGAAACAAAATAGTCCAGGCCGAAGTGTGTGTAAACCTGCAAAAAATATTATGTCAACATATAGCAGAAGATAAAAGAGCCAACGGGATTTTGCTCAATCGATTTGAATTATATTGGTGTTTCTGCTCTTAATGAATTTTTGGAGAAAATTTACATGAATTCAATTTGTGGTTCATGTTGATTTAAATGGAAACAGACGAGTGGATTTGGATTTTCTCTGACCAGTCGGCCAACCAGTCCGATCACGGATTATTTGATTACTAATTATTTGTGATTAGAAAAAAGAAATTTTCTTTTGCGTCATAGTGAATAATGGCTTATATTGATACACAAACTTGTGGTTGTCTAATACAATAATAATTTGCCCATAAATATGTATGTATATACATTAAATCGTGAATGGCCGTCTGTTTACTAATTAAAACCATTAAAACTAATCTTTTAGGGTACGGATTATATCAACCCTTCATTACAATCTGAATTAGTTTATTTGGGATCGAGTAATCCCAAATCTGAAATGAAATAATTATCATCATCGGCTCTGGACCGTGAAGTTCATTATAATAATGTTTATCTATGCGTTGTACGTTTCGCCCTTTTAAAATCCAAACTCGTACCAAACAAAAATCAGAATCATAATTTCTGTAATCGATCTAGACAATAATTAAAAATTTTATTTGCCAAACAGATTCCGCTCGATAGATGGCAAAATGAGAGAAATGAAAAAGGGAAACTGCTATAGAGCAGAGAGAATGAAAACATTGCGAATGAGAAAGAGAAAGAAACGAGATTATATGGCAATATAACTTTAAATATCGTTTCCAACGATTGTAATTCCAGAAATTTATTAGCTCGTTTGTAAAACGATTTCGTGCAAGTTGCAACAAATTGTTTGCCCTCCGGAAGAAAAATAAAAAGTTGGATAAATTGTCGAATTAAAAAGTTCTCCTTGTTGAATAATGAGATTGGGATTTTTCTCGTTTTAATTAAATAGTTGGACTATACAAAAATAGCAGCATAATATTTTGTGGTGGTTTGTTTCCCTCTTTTTTTTTTCTTTTTTTTTTTTGTTCTGCTTTACAAGCGTTACAAACGAAACTGTTTGCATTCACAAAGAACGAACAGATTTCGATTTATTAAAAGAAAAATTGTGCAGTAAATGGTTTAATAAGAAACCCTAAAACAGAGATTGACAGTGACAGTATGCCGAACTGAACGTGGGCGTGGTCTAAATTCGAATTACGCCTACACGCAATTAAATACTAATGGCCCAGAATGTAGGTACACCACACGTACTGTCGAATTGGTCAGTAGACTGGAAATGGGAGTGACCGAAACCAATAATTGATGATCCACGCCTACTTCTTACTCTACAATCCACCTTCATAAATACACAAATAACCAGAAAAAGAAAAGACTCCAACAAAATACTCATGTTGAACATGAATTAGAGACTCAATTTACTCTATAGATAGAGGATAATTTGGGTGCAGTGCCTGTCAGAATATACTGTATGTATATGTATATTAAGAGGACATACTCGAAAATGGATTATGTTCATTAGACTATAAAGAGATACTAGTAAATAGGCACAAAGGGACCATATAATTTCGTTACGAACATAATAATTCGGGCTCTATCGCAGTATTTTTAAGTAGAAATAATGGGTGGGAATTTTTGAGGGAAATTAGTTTCTGATCTCTAAATTATCATTGACGTTTCGGGCGTCAAAATTATTTGCGTAAGAAAAAAAAAACGTAAAACCAGAAAGGGTCAATGATTTTCAAAAGGTTTTAGGGTCATCATCGATGATTCTAATTAGTATGCTAATTTTAATAACAGTAATAATTTTAGCTATTTTATAGTAATAATCTATGCCTTTATGTAAATAATAATTTTTCCATTTAATATCCAATAAACGAAAAAATTAAGATTATTTGCCCACAACTGTTTAGAATAACTAATTAAAAATTTTATTAATATTAAACGCGCATCTGTTGATTTAATTTGATAATAGAAATTGCCCGGAAAATATTCTCTCTCCGATTTTACGGTTAATAATCGATCAAAGTCGGCGCAGAAATATTCTAGTATATAAGAAACTGAAAAAAATTAATTATGCAAATGAATTTATTAATTAAATATTCGTATTAATTACATTTGGCAAGGAGTCAATTTGATGATAAAATACAATGATTTTATGAGTCGATTTGCAGAAATACATTAAGCGATAAAAATTTTTGATTTTAATTAAAATCTTAATTAAATATAAGATACTCATATATACTGGATAGAAAACTAGTTGCTTCTGCGATCTTCATATCTCGATATCATTTCTGGAGGAGCACACCAGCCGCCTATACTAAATACTCTCTCTCTCTCTTTCTCTCCTTTCAACAGATAAGACGATGGAAACCCCTTTTGCGAAATTGAAACATATGTGTTGGGAAATGGATGGTCAACGATAGCCTGACTAAAATACCAGTTGACGGAAACAGATCTTCGTAAAGGGGGTCTGTTCACTCATGTAATTTATTGCTTATCTGATCCGAGAAGAAATTCTATCGAGAAAAGAAGTGATAGAGAGACAAAGAGAGAAAATGAATCCATCTGAACATTATCTATGCAAAATTCTTACATAAACTCAATGTGTGCTGCAGTAAAATAACAATTAAAATTATTTATGAATCTATTTGACCTGTTAACATTTAAAGTTATCCTATTATACTAGTGTAATATGTAATATGACTGGTTTGTCTTTAAATACAATTTTTTTCTTGATCCAGAGGCAGGCAATTTGCATTCCTATTTGAATTGCAAAATATTTGAATACGACAACGACGACATTTAAATATGTTAATAAATAAGGCACATATGCGAAATGGTGCCTTCATAATATGGAAATGTAATATGCATGTAAAAATTACTTATATTTAATTAATTGCATTTGCATATCAATTTTTAATAAGTGAAAACTATAGAAAAACTGTTACAAAGTCTCCGCTATCCAGCTAATAGATATTTCGAGAAATAATTAGTTTCAGTTTTCGAAGCCACATAATTTATGCAAAAGAAAGAAAAATTAAGCCCGCATTTGATTAAAAAAAAAAAAAAACTCCTAGTTGGAAGCCTTGGAAGACAAACCGTAACAGCAGCAAGAATAAAAAAGACAGAAAATTACAAAACCAGTTACATTAACAGTGGCGTCGAAACCAATTAGAATATTTAATTTATGTCATTGATTTAAATTATATCAACTACCACTTTGTTTGACCTCATCTATTTATTTATCTTAAATTTTGCACAAATTAAACGATGATTTTATGTATGGGAACGTCCTTTTTTTTCTTTTTCTCTTTACAAATTAAATTTAAATTTTAAATGAAGATGAAAAATTGTAAACGAAGTTTTAAAGGAAAAGTTTTATTTAATAATAAAGTAAAAAGTTGAAAATCTCAATAAAAAAAAAAAAAAAAAAATAGAGCGCGAACTGTACATAGATGCTGCTGCAGCATTTGCTCGTATGATGGCTTGAGCAACTCTCCTGTCTATAAAATATCAATAGAGAAAAAGTTTTTACTGTAAACTTTCAACCATGTCAACCAGAAACTATCTATATAAATTTTCGCAGAAAAAAAAAAACAGCGAAACAACCATAATTTTTAACTTATCAAATAAGTATCATGTTTTACAAAATCCTTCCACTTCCAAACCATCCCGACCTCCTCCGCATCTCTCTCTCTCTCTCTCATTCCCTGGAAAAAGATTGATCGCTTAAAAACGGATTCAAAGGGTAAAGCCAAATATTTTTGGTCACCGATTGTGGTGGTGGTGGTGGTGGTCGTATCGGTTTTTCGAATAGAATGCCAAATGGTGGCAATTTTAAAGTTTTGCGGCCACTTCTATACAGAGCAATATTTTGTTTTAATGTTGCCATTATTTTAGTCCTTTCGGGACCCTTTAGTGAATTTTCGAATAGGAGAATTTTGAATCAATACAAACTATTAATCGCTATCCTTTAATATAAAATCAAATGGTTCTTGACATCTGCATTCAATGTTTGAGAAGTTTTATCTGGCATATCGAGTACTTGAAAAGATAGCTCAGAAATTAATCCATTTCAATAATTTACTTTAATTACATTTTAAACTTTCTCAAATACAAAAAAATTGATGGGATTTCCTAAAAAAAAAAAAAAAACAACACTGACACTATAAGCAGTAAAAAAACACTCCCATTTTTCAACATTATTTATCACCTTTTATCGAAAAATTTATTCGCTACAGATTTTTATTCAATGAAAACACCCTCTCAAGACCTGATACACACTTGAGACTCGTTACTTGCTTTCCACCAAACAAACCCAAAAAATGAATGAAAATATATTATATGTACGCGCGTAGCAGAGAAACAGTCTTATCTGTCATTACAAATTACTTAAAACACTCTTCGCATTGGAAAACACTCTCTAAACTTGGAAAAGATATATAAATTAAATCGCACGGTGCATTTTTTTCTTTTTGAGGGGGAAAAGAAAATGATTATATGAGTGGAAACTTGATTTATTTTCACTCTATTATAATTTAACACAAACAGAAGGAAAATTATTAAATAAAATGCAATTATTTTGAAAATATTACGAGTCTAGTTAAAATTTTTATCCATTTGAATCGTAATTTTCTAGTTAAACAGGAAATTGACTAAGAAATAATAATAATAAACGTATAGTTTATAAAAATACATCATTTTCCTTGAGTTGGATAGCAACTTTAATTTACTTTCAGTTTCTTTTTCTCTATTATTCTTGATTCAGAAACCGCATCCATCTACATTGTTATATGTATATGCAAACAATCGCGCGTTTTTTCTCTATTCAGGGGGAAAAGCTTAAAAACCGACTTGCCTGCATCTTTTTATTTTCGAAATTTCATATATTCTCTGTCTTTATTCTAAGTGCAATATGTATTACTTATTCGTTTTCATTTTACTATTTTAAATTACATATTTGAAATATTTATGAAAATGGAAAAATTTTCGTTTAGTTCCTGCAAAAGCATTTCTCCCTTTTTAAAGATTTTTACTATTATAACTAGTCTGGTACGGAGCATATTTTTATACGTATGGAACAGTTCGTTTCAAACAGGAAATAGAAATGAATGAAAAAAAAATGTATATATATTTTCTTTGTATCGAAACGATAAACTGACAATGACATGTCTACTAGTGCACATTTTAGACATTTCTTTAGTCACAGCATCAAAAAACTGCATTGCCTTTACCAAGTAGTAAGAGCAGAAGTTTGCACAACTTGTTCCGATATTAATTAATCAAACACGTTTCTGATTTACAAAATAGACGTGCGTGAACTTTAATAGATTTCCTCTCTCTCTCTCTCTCTCTCTCCATTTGTCTGTCTCACTCACTTACACCTAGTTTATTGATAAATCCTAGTAGACAATGCCCTCCCCCAACTTCTACAACTTGTTCATTTTTAATTGGAAAAGTTGAAAACAAACTATTTAATTTCTTATCAAATTTTAATAGGTTTACCAACCTTGCCTGCTGTGTTAGTTGATTATAATTAGCATAGTAGCGAAATTAATATATTTAACATGGCTTATAATCATAAATATACGTATTTAACCATATACTAGATAATAAAGTGTTAAAGAAAATCGTTGGTAATCAATTATGTGCATTGTGACTGTGAAAAAATGTGTCATTTTTCTTTGGTTATTATAATCAGATAATCTTTTAATAAAATCTTTTTTAAAATGCACCTGCACTTGACGCTCGAGATTCAACGTCAAGTGGAACAGAAGAATAAGAAGACGAAAAAGAAGAAGAAGAAGAAGTTCAGGCTCTCCTATAATGTAATTGTGGTATAATGAGTCAGCTACTTTCTTTTTTGATTGATATCTACGAGGAACAAAAAAAAAAAATGCTACGGTAAAATTTCTGATAGAATTATTAATTAATTTTTGTTACATACATGAAATATATACAATAAATTGTATCAAAATAAATAATTGTGTTCAATAATAAGTGTCTGCCACGCGACAATTTTATTCGGTCACTAGGCGGTGACTACACAAAATATTTTCATACTTAACTATGCAAAACAACACTGTAAAATTCGAATAATAACATAAATTGCCAGAAAACATGGTGGTGTCGAGCAATGAAAAAAGTTTTCAATTCACTGGATACTTAATTATGAAAATTGTGGTGTGGTAAATCATAAAAAAAAGGGGCGCTACGACTTCATTATGCCAACAAAATTCTCTTCATAAAATGTATTGATCAAAATTAAGTCGAATTAAGTTGGGTGTAATGTTTAGGATGTCATAAAAAAACAAGCATCATTTTTATTAATGCTGTTGTAGAAAATAGCTCGTGAATTTAACGATTATGAAAATCAATTTTCCGACAAGTTTCGTCAAGTGGCGTATAGCCGTGAATTTTTTATTTCAAATTGAAGTAGACAAACAAGTGAGTTTTGTGAACAAAAATTTTGTTAACAGAATTAAATTAATTCTATGTATAACAAGTAAAAAAAAAATAGAACTGGATGAAAATTATTATATAAAACAAAAAATAAATTTTATCATCATCAATAATCTTTCATTTGAAAACATTTAAGCCTGCTTTACAAGGTAAAGTGGATGAAGAAGAAGAAGATGAAGAAACTCGTATGTGTATATGTACATACATACACTTGTTAATTAATCTTAATGTGCCAAGCAGTTCTGTGGCAAACAGAAAATCTTCCCACACCTAAAACAGATAATTATGTGGAACTATTAATATAAAACTAGATAGTAACCACAAATTTATTCAGCAGGCATCAGCAACTCGCTCTCGTTCGTTTGCTTGCTTGCTTGCTTGGATTTAAATTAAATTATTATTATTATTATTATTATTTATTATTATAATAATAATAATAATTAAGTTATAGTGATATTTTATTTTCAAGTTCTAATTTCCGACAACAGGAGAACCAAAAAGATTTATGGCCGCAATCCAGATAAAATCAACGTCAAAAATATTTGCGTTGGTCAAAAAGTTTAATTCGATTTTAATCTCTATACCAAATCTGGCGTTTATAAATCGATATTTTCATTTTTATTAAAACATCACTAACAGAATTGTTATAAAAACTTTTTGCTGTTCGTCTTTTTCTTGTCGATTGGATAATAAAGATTTTTTTTTTTTCGAGGCAATTTTATTTCACGGTTTACGAATAAGTTACTTTTAATAATTTTATATTGAAAATAACCAGTTAGATAGGCGAAACTAGTAACTGCGGTTCAATCAAATCGAGCAGAAAGTCAATTAAAAGCAAAAAAAAAATAATAATAATAAATAGCACAGGACACCAGAATGATGTTTATAAAAACAAAGAAATATCAATTTGATCAGTTGAAAGTTTATCAATTTTTTTGCTATTCGACTGGCGCCTCAAACACCAACAAGCAAATAGAATAATTTATTTTATTCTAATCTCAAGTAGGCAGAAATTATACTTAATTTTAGAAAAAAACATTTTACAAAATATCGATTTTTTACTTTCTTAAATGTACACATTTGAATTCTTCTAATTAATTGCACTAGCTGTCTGCCGCTTCGCAACAAATGACAGATGAGCCTGCACAGAGATGATTGCGTATCAATTAAATAATCGAGACTTTGGTCAAATTGTCGTTTTAATATTTTTGTGCTGCTTTTTATTATTATTAAACAAGCAGAAAGTAAAAACTGAAAGAAAGCCATCAAAAATGAGTAAAATAAAAAAATGAATTAATAATCTATGTGTGAAATCCTTTTCAACATAATGCAAATGTTATGTTAAATTAATTCATTAATTAATTTACGAATTCAATTAGCCTTAATTGAAAAATTAGTAAATGTTTATATTGTAAAAATGTGTATAACTGATAGGATTCGTGTGCAATCTCATTCGTTTGAAAAACAATCCTACTGGAATCGAACAAGCAAATATAAAGTCTCATTAAATACACATTAGAATAGAGATAGAGTGCTATCTCTCTCTCTCTCTCTCTCTCGTGTATACAATTACATAGCCAGTAACTTATTAATAGCATTTGCGAGCGAGCCGAGCACCGAAACCTTTTGATTAAATAATGCATAATCTCTATATCTGGATAAATACCAAAGCCAACAAAGATTATAGGTATAGAATTAATAACATGTGAGTAGTGAGAGAGTGCGGACCAGGAGCCTCTCTATCCATCCATCCAATTCCATTCCATCCCATCCTATCCTATCCTATAGAATCAATTTCGAAATTGTGCAGGGCTTTTAACTTCAGGATCAGTTTTACCAATATGTACCTCTAGCTCTAGCTAGTTAGCAATAAGCCCATATGTGCATCGAAAACATCAATAGTGTAATTTTTTTTTTTTTTTTGTTGCTAGTTTGTGTTATTAATTGGATTTTGTATAATTTGCTTTTAAAGATTTAATATCGAAATAATGGAATGGAAATGAAATGGAATGAAATGTGCCTAAATATCGATCAAATCAAATCAAATCAATCTCTATTTGTGTATTCAGTCAGCTTTTTCATAATCAACACTATTATTTGAATAAATCTAATCGCCGGCACACTCATTTTCTTTAAATTTGGAAAAATCTACTTTTAATCCCAATTAAATTCACATAGCAGCAGGGTGTATTGAACTTAAATTAATATAAATTCAATGAGCACCTGCTCTGTGTCTTCTACAACGCGTTCTTATTTCTCATGAATGAATGAATGAATGAATGAATGAATCGTTTCCCTTCTACTGCTCCAGCAAAACGTGTACACAACAAAATAATGGCGAAATCCATTCTTCTATACTATAGCTAATGGTTATTAATCAGTAGCGGCGTAAATTACAATGTCTAAACTATCTATTTTTTGGGATAGAAAGATAATTGTATTATTCATTTTGTCCGCCTCTGGTTTTGTATAGCTCACCGTTGCACTTCATCTCTAATTGACTTGATTCACGATTATTATTACTATTATTATCGATG
This sequence comes from Platypus cylindrus, assembly GCA_949748235.1. Classification (NCBI taxonomy): domain Eukaryota; kingdom Metazoa; phylum Arthropoda; class Insecta; order Coleoptera; family Curculionidae; genus Platypus; species Platypus cylindrus. The sequence goes on from OX456494.1 coordinate 10,000,933, forward strand.
GAACCTCTTTCCCTCATTACTCGATTAGTTGAGAGGTTATTCAAAGGCAAAATCACACACACCGTATCCGCAGTTTACGTCATTACGTCACATCCGCTGTTAAGAAGAGTTGTCTAACTGGTCTTATATGCCCATGTACCCAGTTAAAGTCAATAGACGATGACTTCTTCTTCATCTTGGTCAAGCAATATATTGCCTACCTATGTATGTATGTATAGCTGCTAACGAACGAACGAACGAACATGTTTTGTGAATGGGGAATAGGTACTCTAGGGCATCAAGAAATTAAATCGAAATCTAATTGCCTACATCCGTTGATCGTTTTATAATAATAAAAGTGTTCATTCGATTTTTATCGTTAGCATCAGGACACTAGCAAATCGTTATTTCATTAAATTACTCCGAGAGGAATTTAATAGAAAATGCACTAAAATAGCGAGCATTTATTATGCTGAATAGTCGATCTATTTTTAATATCTGTCTTCTTTTTTTTCAGTGGGATCAATCTCCATTTTATTTTAAATGATGGCGCCAGAAGGAAAGTTAATTATTCCCAAAAGTCAAATCGGATTACACCACAATTATCAAATTTATATTTCATCATCATCATCATCACTATATATGTATATTCCTACGTTTACTTGATATATGAGAAAGTTCGAAATTCCGTTATGACGTTAAAATATCCGCATCCATTTTCGGAAGTCAGCAGGCAGCAGGCCCTTTTTCACTGACATTTTCGTGGAAACCTTAATTAAACTTTTTAATTAATTTTATTTGCATCGAGAATGAATTTACTACTAGGTAGATAGACATATTGTTTTTTTTTTTCATAAATTAAAAAGTAAAAACATGTTGAAAGCATGTATACCGAGGAAGAAAACACATAAAAAAAGATATTGTCGGAAATTTGTCATCATTTGCACCGTACAAAATGTACCAATATAAAAAAGAAAATCAAAATTTACTTTCAAACTTTTCTTTTTCTTTATGCTTGTAACAACCTTTATTTTTTCCCCCGCTCTTATTCTAAAAACAACACGGGGATAAAAAAAAAAACACAAACAAACAGCAAACGACTTAAAAAGTCATTTGTTTTTCATGAATGGTGTGATGGTGGTGGGGATCTAAAAATTATGCTCCATCCAATGCTGGAAGCCATCATAAAAATAATCTTAGTTAAAATTTTCGAAAATATTACTGCTGTAGATGTCTATAAATTATTCGACGAAGTAAAAGACGCCACCGCATTACTGTGTGGGTGATATTTAAAATTATGTCTGTATCATAAATTGCTAGAGAGGTATATTTTGGTTTAGGAGGTAAGGAGGTACTTTGCTAAATGGCTTTTTGTTACTTTTTACACAAGCAAATTGGGTGTTCAATTCTAACTAGTTTATAATAAATGAAAATCGACTCCCTACAACAAAGTTTGATTATAGAAAATCCACTTCCTATTCTACGCTATTCGATAGATAGTTGAATGAATTGATTTCTACTTTATTAGCAATTCTTATTAATTTAATTTGGCGTCCTGTCTACAACCTTAATTAGCGTTTCAGGTTTTATAAAATAGCCAACGACTGCGCTGCTGATGGTAGAAATAAACGAAGCAGGCCACTAATCTACTATACTTATTTCTGAATATATACTTTTATAATAATAATAATGGTTAATCAGGCTAGTTGCTTTCAGATTTCTGAACGAATCAGCTATTGAGAAAATTAAACTGAAAATTTCCTACTAGTTACATTGCAATTATTTGAAATATATCACTTACCTATTGCAAAACACCTTGAAAACTTTTAAACTTAATTTAATCTAATAAAAACATATCCGATTTTGTGTATTGAATGCATTTATAGTAAATAATACTCGTAATTAATCATTTCATACACGTTGAATTAAATATTGTGAGAATAATTATTATTTTGTACGATTTTCACGGCCAACTCGATTTTTTTTCTGTAGAAAATATGCGCCATTGACTCACATCGACCGCGTCAACCGTGTGTGGCGCTCGCTACATATCCCTTTATGTAGGTGAAAATATATGGTTGCATACTTGCTTTATGTCAATCTGCTTTCAATACAGTTTTTTTTTTTTTTTTCAGTAGTGACATATAAATGATATTCTGACATACATTATATATATACTTAGATGATAAGTGATATGCATTTTCTATTATACAAAAAGGAATTATTAATCTTTGAGATTGAATTACTTTTACCGAACCAAACCTACAACAGTAAAAAATTTAATATGATCAAACCTGATTGTGTGTGATCTTTTTGCAAAACAAAAAAAAAAAAAAAAACCCTGAAAGCAGCAACAGAAGCAGCATTATACATCCAAGATAGCGTGCATATGTGGTTATTAATCGTTGTATGGGAAAATATAGAATAACCACTAAAGGAAATTTTAGTATGGGAAAATTATATAATATTCAGTGGTGTGAATCATGGTTGGATTTTTTCTTCGTCTTTCTTTTCGAAAAAAAAAAACCATACTTTTGTTTATCTTCTCAAGGATCTAAAATGATTATAGATAGATAGATAGGGCCAAGAGAGAAAATGATTTGACCAGCCACATAAAAATATCGCAATTCATCTTGACCTTTTGTCAAATTTAACATCTTTAATCTTACATTTTCCTTTAATACAAAAGTTATCAAATCGAAAATACTCATCCATCACACGTAAATTCTAAAAAAAGAACCTGAATGAGACAAGTAGTTTGTTCAATGTAAATTTCTATTCATAAAAAAACTCTCATTCCAACCAACAAACCGTTATAATTAATTTATACGAAAATATATGTGTATACACAATCCTTTACTTCGCCTATCTCTCTAGGAGACAACTTTACTATATGTATACATAGAATCTAAATAGCGAAATATAGACACATTTTCTTTTTACTTAATAATAATCTGCGTAGGAGACATCTTGTTCTTAACTTACTGGGTGAGACAAACAGATGTTCAGACTATACAAATATTATTAAGAAATAATAAAATAAATATTATTTTTATATGTATATGTACATATGTCGTAGTGGGTTTGAGAGATATAAATATTTTAAGATTTTGAGCAGCTTTGAGGCGCCCATATTTGATAAATTTGTTTACTTCTTCTTAATGTTCACGAGATTCTTATTTTGTTTACATTCAAATATAAATTATTAACAAATTTCCAGCAGAACTATTTTCCATGACAACTATTTCAACAAAACGGTTGGAATTAAATTAACAGTCCTTGTGCCGATTTAGTAGTATTCCACATTATGCAGTAAAAGCCTAGCGATTGTTTAAGGCTTAATAATTCTACAAATACGTCTAATTAATTCTATGTCTATTTACAGTATATTGTTTATTAATATTTATAATTATTAAAAGTCACGCCTACATAATGTTAAAACCCATAAAAGAATTATGAATGAGTGCTGGCGAACAACAGTTGCAAAATATAAAAAATAAAAATGCACTCTGCATTCACGTTAACTGGCATTTTGATAAATAATAATTGATAGTTTCACATACAATAATTTCTAGGCAGCAGTTAGAAAAATACGTTACAAATCGAAACTACACAGTTTATTATTGTAATGTTAATGCGGCATGTAAAAAGTATGTATACAGTTCCTATTATTTGAAAGACATTGAATGTTCAACATTTGCCACTTACCTGATTGAGCACGAATATAATTTATGATATTAATAATAATATATCAGCTGAAAAAAACACATTTGCCTATAGATATAACTTTAATTCTTTAACATAAACACTTATTTAAGTGTTAAAAATTAAGAAATCGAGCTATTGTTGTCGATTAAAAAATTTGGCGGAAATCGCCTTCGAGCTAGGGCTGGGCATCTTCCGTAGTATATCGATAGTATCGTATCCATGATGTTAGAGTAGTCCATATAGCAAACAACCGAAAAGGTATGTAAGTGAATATTTACAAATTTTTTAATGAAACTATACAGCAGTAATAGTAATTTCATAACAATTATGTATTACCAATTAATAATCTGTTAATACCATAAAATATGACGAGTATCAGACAATAAAAGTCGAGAATCGGCAAAAACCGTAACGTAAAAATGAAAAAATCAAATAAAAATCGCTCTGAGATGAGACAAACACCATTGCAAATTATATGCGCTTGGAAAAATAAGACAAAAGATTTGTTTTCTTTTTTTTTTGGTTTAGTAAAATGATCTTAATGATGTCTAGACATTTTTTTCTTATAATAGTATGAATAAATAATAAAATGAAAGGATTTCGTCCTGTTGTGTTCATCTGAAAAACATGATGCACATCGTAGTCGTCAAAAATAACACTGAATTAATTCATATTTCTTAACAATTCTTAATTGTTTACACGAAATAATTAATTGCCACTTTAGCAACTCGCCGTATATCGATCATACTCTAATTCTATCACATATTTTACATATTATAAATGTAAATCCATAGTCAAAATACCTATACTAACTCTAGTTGACAAACGTGAATGGTAGTAGGTACATAATAGATATTTCATTCGTTATTATCTATAGCTGAAATTTCGAGAAATATATTTACATTTCATTAACAATGCAAATATTTATTGAAAATTAATTAGTTATTTGTGTTTCAGTATGTCGATCGACAGAAAAAGTTCTTTTTTTACATATCGATTCACATATAACAGTTACAGGTCGACTATATTGTAACATTTTGCAATGTTACTATGCTGATATTTCGTGTTAATGACGTGTCTTTGGTTAAATAAATTTATATTTCTTTGTAATAAAATTATATTTGTTTTATATTTTCGAACTATAACTTGTAACATTAATGGATAATGTTACAATTTTCAACAATATAAATCTTACTATATAATGTGTGATTTTAGCTGCTCCACTAACTACCAGTGTGCTAATTAACCCCTATAATTAATAGTGTTTCCCTTGTAATGACAGTTTATAATGTAATCCGTAGTTTGACGTATTATAAATTACATATTACTTTTTTTATATGAATACCTATGTAATTTTTTAAGCTCCATAAATCATATTAATAAAATATCTAATTTCGATAAAATAATTAATAATCAAAAACAGACCACACATTGCAAATTAACCCCAGAAAAAAAAAAAATATTTCGATCGATAGCTAATCAGAGTTACTATCTATAAATATTTAAATTTACGTTCCTCTAAAAACAAAACATCAGAATTTTTTCTGCCTTCTTGTTCTTATGTGTGCTTATATGATCCATGAAAAATAAAATTTGACATTTCTCATTTCCCTTTGCAAATAAACTCTCTCGCATGTTACAGTTCAAAAAAAAAAAAAAGACAAAGCACATTCTATCCGTTTTACAAAATGAAATGACAATGAATTATGATATGAAAGATAATAGCACCACACACATGAAAAAAAAAACAATATATTTATGACAGAAAATATGTTAATCCTTGTTGTAAACACTACAGAATACATTTCTGTGCGAAGAAGCACTCTGTTAAGTCCAGATGTCTGTTTCTTTTTAGAATCCAACTGTTAATTGATAATAATATGTAATTAGAGTAGCAGGAAGATTTGAAACCATTAAATTTTGATCAATATTCATTAACCAGAAATGATCTAATGTGAGAACGTATTAAAGAATATTAATCGTAGCACTTCCTTTTTAAATTAAAAAATTGTTGTTGGTTCATTGCATCATTCGGCAACGCTGCACATTCAAGACAGACTTGCACCTGTCGTTCTTCTTTTAGGCAGACCACTATTTCATTGGCAAGATAATGGTAGTTTTGTTACCACATGCATATCTTTAAAATTATCATTTATCATCGTTGATATGTACATTCTGTTTTTTTTTTTTTTTTGTTTTGCTGGGATAATTCCTTCGGAAATAACCGTATATAGTAAATTTCATTCGATTTCCTATGTGTTTAATAATATGATAATAATAATAGGAAATTTATAATTATTAATTTACTTAGTTAACAATTTTACCGTTAGTACGATTATTATTAGATGTAAATAATAACCTAAGGTCTAATCACGTTTGGTTTCTAGAAGAGAAAAAGCTAGTTGCAAATTATTGTTGCTGTTGTTAAACCGGCGATTAGAGTTGTTAATTCGCCTGTATTTATTATATTCAAATTATAGAAAATTAATGGAGCAAACTTCTGGTTTAGAAATAAAAATGAAATTAATACTGTAAAAATAGTCGAATAAATAACTATAACATTTCTTAGTAATATTAATGAGCCAAATATGTTACAATAGTACTGAAGCCGTTTTACTGCATAAAATATTGGTTAAACATTTTTATTCCAAATCGCGTATGTAATGCATTTATTATTGACATTTAAAAAGTTTGACAATAAGGCCGATTCTTTACTTAAGAAGAAGAAGAGGCAAGTAATATACTTCCCCAGCTAAGGCGGCAGGAAAAATAATGGCGGCTGTATTTATTTCTTTAAAGGTTACATAAAAACTGGCATGTTGATTGTTTTCAAATTTATGTATGTGTGGGGTGATCTAACTAGAGAGTGAGTGTATCTTTCACTCCCTTCCATAGTGAATAGAAAAATAAGAAAAGTGTATTAATAATAAAATAACCAATTATTAGTACAAGAAAGAAATTAAATTAAAAAAAAAAGAAACTAATAGGTAAGTACTTTTAAATGATAAAAAACATTATTTTGAAAATGGAATATTTAAAACAAATGGATGTTAACCTAACCTAACTTACTAAGAAAAGTAACCAAACAAAACAACTTCTTAGAGTTCGATAATTTATTTTGTTTTGTTAGAATTAATTAATAAAAATATATATAAATAAATTGTAACAAAACAAACAAAAAAAAATACATGCTTGCTCCTGTGTAATTTTTGTATAAATAAAATAATATAATAAATACTGGCCAGTCCTATTAAAAATTTTAATAATTATTTGTTTATTTTATTGATTTAAAAATTAAAGTATGCGAATTGGAATAAAATAGTATACAAGCCTCAGGGTGTCAGCTTGCTATATGTTACTCTACATGTAACATTTTATATTGTAAATCTTGCTTCATCAATTCATTAATTCAGCAATTGCCCACGAAAAATTATTCAATTTAGTAGCTCTGTAGCTATTGATCGTTTAGACGAAATCAAAATTTCCCATGCTCATAATATTCGAAATACATACCTATTATTGCAATAGCGCAATAATTAAATTAATTTTGCTGATTTGCATTTACAAAGCGATTGCTTTAAGCTTCCACAACTTTCATTTTAGTTGTTTTGAATTAAATATGAAATGTTACCAATATTACGTGTGTAGTTACCATTAAAATTTATACTAATTTCGCATTAGTATATTAAAAGTTTAATGAAATAACAATGTATAGAAACTGGACAAAAAGCAAAACTATTTCCATTTTCCTGATAATGGAAATAAAATAATAAAAGTAAATTATCAAAATGTATAAAATTTAAATTAAAAATGGAAAATATATACTGCTATTAGTTGACAATAATTTGTTTAAATATAAATCCAATTCGTATTATACACACATATACATATGCACGTATGTAACTTTCAAATGTCATTGTCACAGTAGAACAGTGAATGGCGGCGCTATGACAGATTTTACTTGATTCGGTCAAAGAAATGCCAGACAATCAATAATTAATAATAAGCATTGTTAACAAATAACGTCAAAAACAATTAATTAATCGTTTATTTATGTACATAAATATGCAAATTGGTGAAACAGATTAAACGGATTTTTTATCTTTTATTGTATAACACGTAAATTGAACTATTTTTCTCGTTTCCTCACGATACTGATTGTCATTTATCCGAGTATAGTTTTATAATCAGATCAATGGAAAAATAGGCTCGTGAGCCAGAAAATTTCTCTTCACCAGTAATTTATTTTGTTCTCAAATCAATTTTATCGTGGTGGGTGGTTTTCGCACCCCATAATAAATCAATGATTTTTTCTCTAATTTGAACTATCCATCTTCATTTTCCAGAAATTTAATTGTACTTTTCCTTTATTGTTTTTTTCGTAAGACAAAACTAATTAAGTAGAAAATTGTCTGGCAGAGGCAAGTAAATTGTTTTTCTTTAATTTCACACGCAAGAATTCGCTAGATCTAGAGATGGACGTCAAGTGTATAATTAGGCTATAGAACGCGCATCAAAAATGAGCCTGCAAACCATAGAAAATAATTTACGAAATATTCCTGGAATTTGCATTTATTATTCAGTTAAATTATAATCTTTTTTTCAGGTGTCGAGGACAATTTTATAAGCACAAAAAATTTTGTGTTTAACATTGAAATTATAGTGTGAAAATGCTTTCGTTTTTCCATGCAGGAAGAAGCATCAAATATAAATCTTGTTTTCTTTCCCCTGCTAACAAATAACAAATATTTTTCAATCCCTCCTTCTTCTACCTTACCCTTCCTCCTTCCTTTTCCTATGGCTCATATTTCTACTATGTATGTATGTGATTGTGCACGTGTAAAGTATGTTAAAAAGTAATTTTGTCCCACACTTTCTTTGGCTGGCACGTGTCTTCTTCTCCCATTATTATTATTATAATAATAGAAAATATATCCTCCTGAGAATTTCACAATTTGGATGAAATGAAACGAACTAAAATTCTATTAAAATAATAATAATTATCTATGATTATTTCATTGTGCAAAGAGAGAAAATTAATATTCCATTGCGCATATAGGAATCTAGATTAACAAGCAGCTTCGAAATTTTGAAAATCTATTTTAAATCGAAATTTAACAGCATATTTAAATACTTATTTGAATAACGGTGAATTGCTTGAAGCGAAAAGAACCATAAGATAAATGACATGTTAATTAACTTCGATTCAATTTGATCATATTATAATACATTATTAATTAGCATGCATTAAAATGGTAAAAAATTACAAAATTAACAGATAACAATTTAAACAAACAGTAAAAAAAAACTGCTTATGAACTTAAGCAATTAGAATGAGTTTCGTTTTAATGGCTGTGCCAGTTTTTTTTTTTTTTTTTAATTTTTATGATTATTTCGTACCCAAGTCTTTTATTGCCTTATGCGGTATTTACACGTTACGTTGTAATACTCACGGCGGTTGTCAGTTGACAATGGACGACATTAGATCGGTACGCACACATAGATTGCGACAGCACGCTGAACTTGTCGATTACATGAACGATTCGTTTAAATACCGACTAAAATATGTTAAATAATTATGTAAATTTTCATTTTTTATGTAACATAAAACAAATATGAAAAGTATTTCCATGTGCTTTGAGAATTTATAATAAATTTTGATAAAATGAAATAAAAATACTACTGCATTTTCGAATAAATTAATCATCAAAAATAAATATAGTTTTTACTCGTATTTTTCTGATTATACAATTTTCATGCCATTCCACTATAATTCTAACAATTTCGATGCTGTTAATAGGCGTGTGTATGGGTGCGTGCGTGTGTGTATATTTTATAAATACGAGGCCAAATATCATTGATTATATATTTTAACTGATGCCTTCAGATCAACTACTCTATAATCTAATGGGTCGTATGAATATATTAAACCAGTTTCTTGGCTTCTTCGAATAATTTTTCTGTGCGTTTTGTTTACGGGCCAATAAGGAAGCAGTCGATGGAAATTGGTAATTTTTAATTTGTGTCGAAAATAACAATCGAAACGCCTATAAAAGTCGATTTCCCAATGCAAATACAAACTGAGTATGTATATGTATTAACACCAAAACCCAAAAAAATAGAAATAATCTCTTGAGAAACAAAATTGATTAAAGCCGAGATTAAACTGGTTTTTCTTCTTTTCATTTATACTACATGTGACTTAACCTCGTATTATTTTTTTTAAAATTCATCCCCAGCATCACTCTTTCACTTTCCATTAACATCCGTTGAGAATACACACATACACACATATATAACGATGAGTATGTGAAAATTTTATTATTTATTAATAATTTGTATGGAAAAATGGATGATTCAGGTATTTTTAACATATACATACAAAATTAATTGTCTGTGTTTCTGTTGAATCATAGAAGAAGAAGTAAATTTAATCTACCCCCTGCACCTCTACTGACTATAGTATACATACATGGACCCGAAAACATATTTAAGCGATTTCATTAGCATTTCAAAGTAAATTTAACCCGAAACCACCCTTATATGAATGAACTTATCCACACATAGGATCAGCAAGTGCGATATCTATTTTACATTACTATAAACACCCACACGAATCTCAATTTAGTTGAACATACTCTGTGTACGTATCGTACAGAATATGTAGAATTAAATTTTAAATTGATACACGACTCACGACACTAGACGACTTGAATTCATACAAGTTTTAAACAAATCATGATGATGTTTGCCATTCATCATATTCCTAGTAAATCCCATGTGATTTTTTCAAACAAAAGTGACTTACGCCTCTCTCTCTCTCTCTCTATCTCTACTCTATATTCATTACTATTGTAACAGCAAAATTGCTGCTCAACTATAATAGCAACAGTAGAAGAAGAAGGTGGTCTAAAAGATAATCAAACGGACGGATGGGACATCCGCGCCCCAAGCTAAATCAACTTCCATCAGTTCCATGGGCCGATGACTTTTCAAATTCAAAATAGTATATCATTGATGTACACACACACATACACAGCATCGCTACTGTAACTATGAAGATTGAATTTTGCTAGAAGAGAAGGGGAATTTATAATCCCCCCCCTCTCTCCCACCTTCAACGATTGCTTACCTTGTTATGAATGAATCTTTGAATAAATTGACCAGTTCTTGTTTAATTAGCAAAAAATAAAAAAAATAAAACGTGTTTCATGTTTGGATGTATTATGAATATGATGATGTTGATGATGGGAAAAAGAAGGCAAATGAACTGCGACAGTAAAGATTAAAAGATGAAAGCATAGAGATGTGAACCAGGGACAGTAGGAAGTATTATCATCATGATAAGATTTCAAAAATTTAATGAATCGACTCGAGTTTATTTTCTTTTCTTGACACCTGTAATAAAATTTTTGATGGATGATTTGTCAGCAACAGTACATTATGATGGAAGCTAAATTGAGAATGTGCTCTCGCAAACAAAAAAAAAAAAACAGAAGAAAAACGGAAAACGAAAAAGCTGTTAGAGAAAATGGGAAATTATTTCTGAAATTTGATTCTGCACTTAAGTTTGGTATTCTAGCTACATATATATATATGTATATATATTCTTGATAGCACATTCTACGTCGCTGATCCGAAGAGCCATTCAAGGTTAATCACTTTTCCAACATTCCCTCGTATATTACACTAAATCTCTATTAATTTAACATTATACCACCAAGCAATTTATCTGTTGAATTACAAAAACCAGTTATGAATGAAAAAAACAAAAAACAAATGATGGCAGCCATCAGCGATCCAAGGGTGAAGGAGCGGGGGAAGCATTATATAAGCAATATAAAAACTTGCTCCACATTGATTAGCAAGAACTCAATTCTTACGCTAGTAGAAACAACATTTCCTTTTCCTAAACGCGCATTTCTATGTATTTAATATAATAATCAATGATCATGATAATAATAATAATAATAATAAGGCAGAAGTTAACTAGTGATGATGGTAAAGCCCAATTTGGTAAATTTTATGTTTATAATAAAGGATGTTGTGGGATTTTTATAGGTAGCTATCAATTTAAACTGTATGTAGGTAAAACTATAAAAAAAAATTCTATTCTACCAAACGAAAAAGTCAGTCGATTTTTAACTAAAATCGACTTCACTTAAAACTGGTCGTGGTCCTTTAGCACCTGTAACAGTGGTTTGTCGACTATAGTAGTAGCAGCAGGACGAGCAGGTGAAACTGACCACAATTAAATTTCGAAAGTTTCTTCTTTTTTTTTTTTCATAAAACAGCATTTCTACTTGAGCAACCACCGCCACTTGATTTGATATTCATCGAGAGAAGTTTGATGTAATATTTTTATTTACGCGCACTTATTCGATTTTATGAGGGTGTGTATAAATAGTAAAAAATAATATGCGTAAAAAAAAAAAAAATGTGTTCTTGGCGGGAAAAGGGATGGAAAATTGTATGTATATAACGGAAAAGCTGTAAAAAAACAAGATGTGTTCGTAGGACATGTTTGTCGTTTTATTATGGAAATTTCGTTATGTACACGATACGATTATTATTATTCGTTTAAGGAAAATTGAATTCGATTTGATATTTATTAGGTTTAAACAGCTCAGCCATTTAATGTCCAAATTAAGAATTTCAGCGATTAACAATGTATGTGTTTCCGGCAATTAATGATGCTTCAATATATTCATATTTATTTTATTGTCATTTAAATATTTATCAGCAAATCGACATGTCCATTAGTAGCTCCTACATATCAAAACCTACACTTTTTTTTACAAAAAAAAAAAAAAATCAAATAGTTAATTTAAAAAATAAAACGCCAGCTTATACACCTGCACTCTCAACTCAAGTAAGAAGTAGGTAGAAGTGGGAAGGTTTACTTTCTGATTTCGTCCATAAGAATACGAACTATGGAAGTTTTTTTTTTTTGGTTTACTTTTCACTGAATCGAGAACTATTTGTTTTATAATGAAGTCAACATAGTTTTTGGATATGAACTAACTGTGAGCTGGAAACAAATCTAATAAATTGTTTTGTCAATAATATGCTTAATGAACGATTGACAGTTAAGATATTGCTTATGTAGAATTTCTACAAAATAGAATTTTGTATAATTTCATTAGCTATGTTTAGAATTTAAAGAATTTATTAAAATTTCAGTGCAATCATTCTACAACTTGGTTCGGTTTTTTTTTTTCTCTTTATTTTGCCAATAAATCTGTCAGTGAATTTTTTAATTAACGTTTTTATTTTTATCTAGGAATTGTTCCAGTTTTTGTCGTCAAATTTCAAAGCTGACATAATTTAAACTTTACTTTCTACGTACATTAAAAGTTATCATAAGCATAATGTACCTAAGTCACCTGCCAATATAATGTTTAACATCTGTTTTAATATCCTCTGTTCGTCGAACGTGTTTAACCAGTACGATGGCATTTTAATATTAAAAAAATTAATTATTATTAATAATCTTTTTTCTTATACTATTAACTCTCCCTTTTTGTGTTAGTAATGATTTTTTTACTAATGATGAGCTGTTGAATAAAGAAATCTTAGAGCTTATCATGAATTTTTAATTATGATTTATTAAGATTTTGACTTTGCAACTAAGAAAAACGAATTTTCTATCTCTAATATTGTCTATACTACGTGGTAATTATCTCCAAAAGATTGAATTAGCAACATTTAACTTACCTTGCAAAACAAGTCAATTTCAAACTTAATTCGATGTAATAAGCACACATCAAATGATTTTATTAAATACATTTCCCAAAATACCACTCAAAATTAATCAAATCGAATCAGATACAGAAAATTATTCGTTTCCATTTCGAGGCTAATTGATTTCTTTCAGAAAATATCAGGCTACTAACCAAATATATCTGGTTGCCTACATATGCTCTTCTTACATAATGACACAAGAAGATAAATTTTAGATGATGTGATGACTGCATTCCCGTTATAATTTTATTATCAACTACGATATAACTACCTATGTATTAGCCAATCAATCTACAGTCTATTCGCATCAAAGTGCACTGAACCTATTGACATTTAAAACATTTTTCTATCTTCAATATTCAACTATAAACAAATAATCTATGTATGTTATGTATATGTATATAAATGGATTTGAATACAGCCCACCTGCTTTTGGGTATAATAATAAATGCGTGGGCATGTCTTAATAAATCCGCTTGTTTGTCCTTAAAAAAAGATTTATGGTAAATGATTCCCTTATGAAAAGGCCAATTTTGAAATATGTACTTGGTGTGTGTGTGTGTGTATAGGCATATTAAATGTTTAATAATGACTTTTGAAATTCAAGTATTATTCCATATAGTAGGGCAGGTGATTGTCTATCGATCGCCTAACATTCGATTATAGCAATCCAGCTGTACTTGCCAACATCGTCGTGTGCGTCTCAGGCATTACAATATTAGACAAAGGATGTTTTATTACACATTCTATACCAGAGTGTAAAATCATACAATATGTATGTATTTATGGTATTATTTAGATTAAAAATATACACCAGATACGAAGCTGGGGGCTTAGAATAGAGCGAGAGAAAGAGAGAGAGAGAGAAGCAGCAGGAGATTAACGAAATATTATGTTACACATTAAAGTTGGAATTTACATGTGTTTATGTTGACGACAGTCTTGTCAAAAGCTGGAGGCATTCACTTTAGCACAACAGCAGCACAGAAAAAAAAAAGAAAAAGAATTGAAGCAAATAGCAAAAAGAGCTGCGCCATTTTTTGTATCCTGAAAGAGTGAACTATGAAATGAGATTTTTTTGTTGTGGCGTTTATCCGAAAAGGGATTTCGATATTAGTGTAAAAGACCGTTTGCTGCCGGTTTTTTTTTTTTTTTTTTTCTTTTGGGTAGTAATGGAAAAAGATTCGTTTTTTTATCTAGTTATGACATTTAAATGTTGAATGTAAATTCGTTTTTAAAAACATTTTATCTTTTTAGTCGTTGTACAACTTTTTAGTGGAAAATATTAAGTTTAAAAGACATAACAGTTTATACTATATGTATATAAAGTTTATATTTCCTATTTATCTGGCGCACGTAACGGTACCACTTGTCGGAAGAAAAGTTATAAATGTATAATGATCGAATGGTGTGTAATCGCTAGTTTTTCTTATTAACATTATTATCTAAGGTTGAAAATTATTTATTTAAAAACATCAATTTTTCTTCATGATCCAATACAACGATAAAAGCATCATTTGATCACCCAAAAAAAACTCTGCTAATCGAATCGAATTTAATCATATTTTTGTTACTATTCAAATCAACCCTTCTTGACTTGTTGCTTTCATAATTCCATATCATGTGCACAAATTCTCCTGATGGTAAAAATCTACCATTCAATCAGCTAAACTAACCAACCGACTCAACATGACATAACAGGTGATGTTGAATAATATATAATAATAATAATAGTAGTCATAATAATGATAATATGGCTCCGAGTCGTGTTCGGCAAACATCGAGATCTAGCGCGTTTTTTGGAGCCTGCACTGGTGGCGGAATGACGACGACTATCAGCAGCAAACAGTTCCATGCAGAGCTTTTTCATCGCCGGAGTCGAAGCTTTGGAGTCCGGTCTATTCGGGTGGTGTCTCCGAACATTAAACTTCTCCGGATCATTTTCCTGCTGCTGCCGCTGCTAGTTTTATTAAACGGAAGCGCTGTTTTCTCTCGCATCATCATCATCATCATCACCATCCTCGTCATTATATCGAAAGAGAACGGTCGACGGACGACACTCTAGATATTTGCGATTTATATTGTGATGATAGGTTTTTCGCTACTTTCTGACACTGACCCGTTTTGAACTAGTAACAAAAACAACAATTTTCTAATGTTGTTGTTTGCATAAAGGATTATTATGAACTGTGCTCCTGTTTGTTTCATTGAAACCCGATAAGTTTTCCTCAACAAAAAACAAAAAGGAATAAAAACACGAATTTCTCTACTAAGGATTAATTTTTGTGTTCTGTGTATTTGGATAACTTTAATAATGATTAAATGTATTTGGTTTAGTGTTTTCTACACGCGGACTTTTAATACGATAAACAAATTGTTTTAGTGCTGTTTTTAGGATTAATAAAGCATCAATTGTTATTCATTTCTTTTTGGATTAACTATTCAACTACTATGGATACTTTAAACTGCGTCATTTGTAAGTACTTAGAGTTTTATAAACAAAGAAATATAACTTATCATAACTAGAACAAACACGATACGCATTTTCTGATTCTACTTTTCATAATAAAGAAAAGTGGATTTAAATAATAGAGAAACGAGCTAGATAATAAATTCGCGAAAATTTCATGCAAATATTGAAAACGCCTGCCGCCCTAGACTAACTTTATCATAATTTATCTAGATATGATCTACTTTTCTTAGAAAAAAAAAATCTTTTAAATTACTTCTGCCCGGGTCACACCTTTGTGGATTTGTGGACTCTTTTTCTTTTTATTTGGATGTTATCAGTTTTTTTTTTTTTTTCCTTTTTCGAAATTCTTTTAATCCAGTTGAGAAAAACATTTTGTCCCTTTTTTCTTCTTCTTGTTTCGATTCAATTTGCTTCGTAATGGTATTACTTTTCTAAACCGTTATTTGAATCTATGGATAAAGTTTATGAATATATTTTGTTTCGTGTCGTTTTTCTTGTTGTTTTCATTTTGAGTTTTTTATTTTTATTTTATTTTATTATTTTTTTTTTTTTAGTAGTCAAACTTTTCGCATTAAATTATTTAAAGTCATATAAGTGGGGGAGGGAGGGGAAAACATTTTACGTCCTTACGTCTCATTAGGTGCTTCAAGTCTCTCGAGCGCTCTAGTCTTCGAAACTCTTCATCTTCATTATTTAGAAATTCTTCTAACAATGCCATTTTGCAGAAAACTTTTAATTAACTTCAGTTAAAATAATCGCTCTTATTACTTAACAGATGGCCACCAGCCATGGAAGAAATTGCTTGCTTTAGCCACAAATTTTTCACAACGTAAAAAAAAAAATTAAAAACGAATAATTTATTTCTGTTTAAACAAAGAGAATTTTATCAATTTGAAAAATGACAGCAGATAGACAGCATCTGCTTTTTAAGTACGTATACAAAAAAACTAAAATCATTTTTTTTTTTATGAAATCGTTCTGTGGGTGTACCTACATTAAAATTGAATTCCAATTCACACACGTCCCGTACAAAATCAATGATCAAATTTCATGTAATTTCATAGATCCACATTCTGTTACGCCCCTGTTTTTTATTCACAAACAATTACAAATACAATTTTTTTTTTTTCGAAATAAATTATTCAAGCAACAGAATTCCGGAAAAATTAGAATTTAATATTTTAAATTTCAAACAATTTTTCAACTTCTGATTAATTGACTTCTCACTGTGTTTTCCTGCTTGCTGCACAACGGAGAGAGAGAGAGAGAGAGACAGAAGAGATTATGTGTAGAGAAAAGTTGACTAATGCGTTTTTCCTTTCCTTCCGGAAAAGAGTTTCATATTCAGTTTTTTTTTCCTTTTTTGTTTTTTAGAGTTAACAGAAAATGCATTAACACTAGACGATTTCAATTACAGTATAAAATATTTAAATTTCATAAAATCTTATCTCGGATTTTGGACGATTGCAAAACTGAATTTTTTCGAACACAAAAGAAATGTATGTTAATTAAAAAAAGGTGCTCTACTAATTTAATTAGTAAATAATAATTAGTTTTTCATATCGAAAGTGTTGAAAAAAATTTCGTACTTTTATTATCTCTTGCTTGAGAATAGTCTATTAATATGAAAATGTGATTACAAGCTGCTGATATTATAAAATTTTAATAGTTCCATTGCCACACTTGTTCATCATAAAATAATAATGGTCAGGGAAGTGGGGCTATGCTATGCTGCATTTAATATTATTGTTCGCTCTATTTTGCCATAGAGAGAGAAACTGAAATGCAGCGAGAGAAAGAGAGACACCGTACACTACGTGTAAAATTTACTGAAAAGCCGAACTTTAAATTGGCTACGGAAACTTTGTTTCGAATAAATAACTTATTAACTCATTGAATAAATGAAACAATTTGAATTCTGCGAATAATTATTTAATATTCTGTTCGAAACGTAATAATTTTTTACTGTTTCTTTTATTTCAACTCGAAAGTATTTGAATAAATCGATGTTTTTACAAAATTAATTTTAAAATTGCAGTGAACTGATTCGCCGCTGAAACTGGCAATCAATTTAACTAGTTCCATATCAAGTACCTGCTCCCAATACTTTAAATTACTTTTTATTTGCAACATCTGTTTTTATTTCAATTCGAAATTCTTTTTATTTCTTGTCAACACCAAATACAAAAAAAAAAACTAAAATGAATGAAAACTTCCGCATCCAACACAATTCTACAGGGAAATTTGTTCGATGTACACAATTTTTCTTTTAACCGCAAAATTTATAGACGACGATTTATTATAATTATTCTTCTTCTTCTTCTTCTACTACTACTTTATTTTATGTATCTAGAAGTAGAACTAGTATTTTCAGTTGAACGAGCATTTTTATTATAGATAGATAGATATTGTCTGATGATGGGGAACTATGTTGAAGAGGAATCTTTTTCATTTTTAATTTTTCGAGTCTGGTATAGTAGAGTACGTAATTTATTTCAACAAGGAGAATGAAGTGGGTCGGTATTTATATTCTTTGCTATTTTAAAGATTTTTAATGTCTGATTGAAATTTAATGGAAATACAAATATTATATTTAAAATTGAGATAAATGAGTTGCTTTATACAGACGGGGGTTAGTTCATAATAAAAATATAAAATATTAGCAAATAGGTAGGTATATCACTTACCCTAGAAGAGACCCTGGGAACTTCATTCAGTGTAAAATACATTTATCAACCACCGAATTAAATAAAACTGTTATAAAAATACACTCAGAATTAATTTATCTTTGTAAATCGAATCAAATATTCAAGTTATTTAATTGAATAATAATATAATTGGTTATTTATTTTATTTTTACAATTGCAAGCACGGCCGTCTTGATTTTTACAGCAAACTATTCGTTATAGTTTCGTTACGTAGCGTTAGTTGTCGTTCGCATCTTCCTTCATATGGACCACATATCTGGTTGCCTACCTACCATATACTTGACAAACATGACTGGTTTCAGTTAAAAGTCGATAAATTGGAAAAGAAAAAATTGTTAACAATAATTTATTAAGGGAATTGTAAACAAAATATCGAGGTCCCTATCAATTAATCTACAAGGGTATCTCGAATAATAGTCGTCCAATAAAATTTGTTTAAAAAACGCATTTTTAAAACATCGAAAGTGGATATTATTTTGAGATAAATTTTTAGCGAAAGTCATTTTAATTGGCATTCGCATTTGTTTGTTGCTTTTGTGCTTTTTTATCAAATAAAAAGCCAAAACCAGAAGTTGTTTTTTTGATTAAAAAAGTTGACTACCTATTCACCTAATAGGCTTCAGGGTAAGTAATTCGCTTTGTTGTTCTGAACTTGACATTTTCATCATGTTGTATAGCGGATTTAATACGTAATTCGTAAACAACAATTCTATTATTATTATTATTATTATTACAAAGCGAAATTTCCCCAAAAACAATTTACGAAGTGCAACAACAAAATGGAAATTGTTGCCATCAAAAATATGTCAGAAGTTTATACATTAGTTTACCCTTATTATTTAAGTCGGTAAATATTATTAAAAAAAAAAAACAACCGGATGTGGTTCAAGAAAAGAACCCACTTTTTAATAATATCAAGACAGCTTTAAACCATAACTGATACCCCTTTAAAAAAAGAAAAAATGAAACCCCTTAAATGTGCAGCAGGTGAAACAAAAAACCCACTCGCCGGATACGGCCATTAAAAAAAAGAAAAAAAAAAACGGTCGTCTTCTTATATCTACCTACATACAAGGTGGTTTTTTCTTAAGATAGAAAAAAAAGTATAATTTTTCGAAAATATTTTCAAGAAAATATTATAATTAGCGCTGAATTCTTTCCCGTTGAATGTTAATTAGTTTAAATCTAATTAGAAATTCCGATTTGTTCGTTGGAACTTTGAAATAAATAATAACAATACAGGATACAGTTTTATTTAGAAAAAAAAAAAATAGCCTTGTTCCAAATACATTTTCCATTCAACAAAAAAAAAAAAAAAAAAAAACCGGGTGAAACAACGAAAAGGC
Organism: Platypus cylindrus; assembly: GCA_949748235.1. Classification (NCBI taxonomy): domain Eukaryota; kingdom Metazoa; phylum Arthropoda; class Insecta; order Coleoptera; family Curculionidae; genus Platypus; species Platypus cylindrus. Next base: position 10,020,891 of record OX456494.1, read on the forward strand.
ATGGACAATTTCAATACATATTCATTCGCCCCCTTTTGCTAAACGGCAGCAATAATTACCATAAATTATCCAATGATCAAACTGGGAACTGCTTAAAGATTAAATTAATTTCATTAAATTAGTCTTAAGCCATTGTTTTAGAGACCCCACGCAAATTATCCGTATAAAATAAAAAAAGAAATAGAAAGTCAATGTATTGCTTCATGTCATAATAATAATTAACATGTCTTCTCGTTTCTGATCCCATACTAAAACGAACCAATCATCATTAAATCGAATCAAAATCTTCTGTAGAAATTAATAAAATCGAAATGTACAGGATGTTCTTAAATTATGCTCTCTTCTCTACTCTGAATCCATTGAAAACCAGTTCTTTTTTTCAATTAAAATTGTGTGAAAAAACATCGCGATTATTCTAAAATGGCAAAAGGTAAAAAAAACCTCCGTACATTTCCTTAGCTTTATTATTATTATTAACCGAATTTATGAAAGGAAGAACGAAATTATTATTACTTGATTTATTTTATAGTAGTAGAACCTGCTTTTTTCCCTTTAAGCTTGTTTTTTTTTTTTGCTCTTCTTCTTGACTCTGTCTATACATAGATAGAGCAGAGCAACAGAAGCTAGATTTTCTGTTTCTTCTTTCTCACATTTATGCCGCTTCCAACTGGCCTGCTACTTTCTGTAACAGCAGCAGCAGCAAACAAACAGGATGCAAAACCAGTTCTTCATATTATAAAAACCATTTCCGTTGAATTTTTACATCTTTTCTTCATCTACAACTTTTCCTTCTTCTGCTTCATCTTATTTCAATCCACATACATACATATATATATAAACTTGATTAAAAATAATAGAAATAAACCTGGTTAATGACCAGTAAATTAATGCTTTCGTGGATTATACGTACGTATATTGAAGTTTTTCCTTTGTTTTTCATAATTTCATGTTTTATTTTATCAGATGTGTTTATTAAAAAGAATATTTATCAAAATACCCGCATAAGTCACTACTGGAAACAGTATGACATGCAAGTAGGCAACTGGATATACTCGCCCATATAAGTGACCTCTAGTGCCATTGACGTTTAGTTTTACCAAAAAAAAAATCAAGAAAGCTTATGGCGGCAATTTCCGTACTTCGTTCAATTTGCATTAATCGATTAATTAAGTTATTTACAACAAGTTAAGTGTAAAAGATCTACATTTTTCGCTATATAAGTGAATTCAGAGTTTTCATAGTGATTGCAATGCCATTTTAACCATCAATTGATAGTTAAAAAAAGAGCCATGTGCAATACATATTTTAATTAATCCAATTAAATTCGAGCTGTTCAACGCCCATTTTTTCCTACACAAATATGGAAAATAATATGCACCTATTACAGCTAGTTACAAGTTATTTAATCATCCGGAGGAAGTTTTAAATTTACATAGAGTGCAGGATAAATGATATCAAATGAACTGTCATTTCTTTTGTTTGAATTTTTCTTCAAACGGCGACGTTTCTTTATGCGTGTGTGTGTGTGTGTGTGTGTCACCACCACCAGCGTTCAGAAAACTCAATTAAGTTGATTTTAACAATTTAAGAAGTTTAACATTATGTGCAGCCGCGTTAATTTATAGCATTCAAGTAAAATTATAACTGACTTTATTATCAATATGAAATTTTTCTATTAAGATGAGTACAGGAGTCGTTGAACTTTGCTCAAAATTGCGCTTCAAGCAATTTAAGGCATGAATTCAGTTCATGCCAATGTCACTTGCTTGGAGTATTTTTTTGTACACAGAAAAATCTCAATTTTCTTTTAATTTACAGATTAAATTAAAAAACGAAGTGTTTATTGTTACACATAAAAAAAAACACAAAACAAAAATTAAATATTTATATTACTTTTAATGTTCCGCTTGAATATTGTTTCAAGTATTAAAATTAACCTCCCCAGTCGTTCCGTAACTGACCCCCTTATACAGTTTAAAATCAATTAGTTCACCCCATGTTTTGAAGGGTAAAATTTTCATCTTTTTTAATATATTGGTAACTGCCCGTTTTATTTCATTGTTACTTTTCCCCCTCTCTCTCTCTCTTTTCATTTCACAATCTCACACCTTTTTTTTTTTTAGGGCTGATCAACTTTTTCTTTCATCTCATGTGTTTTTATTGCAATTGTGAATTTTTATCACTTTTTTCTTTGATTATATTTTTTTTTTTGTTGTTGCTGTTATAAATGGGAAAAAAGTGACAATTTAATTAGAATAAAAAGGGTAGCGCGTAGCGGACGAAGGAAAACCGCAAAAAATAAAAAAGAAAATGTAGAATATACTACATAGGATGGAATATTTTAGCATTTATGTATGAAATACACATAAATTTTCGTATTTGAAAGGACATGGCGGGGACAAGTGAGCTTTTTCTACTTATGCTAAAGACATTCTGCATTCTCGCAAAGATTTCTATTAATAAATTTATTGTAAGCGGCATGGCATTATGTCAGAATTGAATCCGGACCATCATTAATTATCGAAAATCATCTTTCAAATTAATTATCTCTTCAAAAAAAAAAAAATAAAAACTCAAATCACCACCGCCATATAATCGAATCATTACCATTTTGTTCCGCACCAATAGAAATTGCTCAGCCATTATTATCAACCCGAAAATGTTAATTTGCCGAAACAATTTATTAAACCACAGAAAATTACAATTCAAATTCACAAACCCAAAAAAAAATTCCTTCGGACATTCTTTGAATAGACAATAAGAACAATTTTGTTGAGAGCCGAGACTATTTCATTAATTCTTTTTTTTTTCGGAATTAACCCCAACTAAAAAAAAAAAAAAAAAAATCAGCCAATTGAATAAAAGAGACATACATCAATTCATTTCGAATCGAAAAATAAAAAAAGTTCTCAAGATAAATATATTGGATGCGGTGCTAGTGCTAGTGGTGGTGGTAAATTAGAATTCTAAACGCATTGGAATCTTGTTTATTTACCCTCGTTTTCATTTAGGCTCTCTAAATTCAGTCAGTCTCTATCTCACCCATATCTTCAGCTAGGAAGTTTTTTTTTTTCGCTTTTCGTATAGATTTAACTAACTTGAGTCTCATTTAACATTCCCGAACTGTTTCTGAAATCTTTTGCTTGCAACTTTTTTCAGTTTCAACTATATGAAAAACACCTCTAAATAAATTTCAACCATCGCATCAGTAGAATGGAATAATTTTCGTTAATTAAAATCTACATGCTACTAATTTCCTATAATTACTCTACTACACCATGACAATTAACAGCTTGACTGACATGTTCTCTTTGCTCTTCTCCATGGTGAAATGTTTCATATTATAAACACACACACACACATATACAAAGATACGTATGCCATTTCAAATTATTAATGTGATGCCAAGGAATAATCTAGCAAATGTTGTTTGCCAGCATATAAAGGCAGAATGCTTCTTCTTCTTCTTGTTATTGCTGCAGTTTCGCTCTGCTGCAGCAGCAGCAACACAAAACGTTTACATTCTTGCTATGTATATATATATATATATATATATTAGCATGTCGGGTTTAATTTAAAGAAAGGCTTCCCTCTCTCTCTCTCCTCTCTCTCGTTCTGTTTATGCAGGTCGTGTTGTTATTGTTGTTAAATAAATATGCAATTGTAATTTTCTTATGTTTATGTATTTGTAACCTCGAAATTTGCCAGAAAGAAATTTATGAATGTTTTAATTTGCTTTTTGGAAAGGTTGTAAATGGATGTAAATATCCCGAATGTTTCTCATTTTAACTGAAATTAATCTGATAGAACAGGCCCTGAGGTATATGGAAATTTAAATTGTATTTAATAGGAAAAATCACGGTCGCTGACATTATTTGAAATGCAACACATTTAGAATAAAACCACTCTGGAAAAAATACGCGCATTGAGATAAAACTGGGCCAAAACTTTTTAATAAATAAAATTTCAAAAAAAGCAGAACTTTTGTTAGAAAATTTCTTTAGCAAAGTAAATTTCCCAAGTAATTTTATGTACCTTTTATGGGATAAGCGTAATTTAAGCTGTGGATAAAGTTAACTATAACAAGCACAAAACTTGCTGGCTCCGCTCCATTCTACTATCCTGTTTATGGAGTGAAAGAAAAGTGATATTGGAGCAAATTTTCTAGTATATTCCCATAGAAATCATTTTCAAACTGAACGAAATTAGATTAATCAATATTTTTATGAATGAATTTGATAAGAAACATTCTTCCTTCCCCATAACTATAAACAAAGTAAACATGCGGAAGTGTAATGAAATATGCATGCATGCACGGATAGATGGCTGCATGCAGTTTGTGAATCAATGTAAACATTTGTTCCTAATTTTAGTAGGAATGTATTAAAGTGTGTTCAATTTTCAAAATAGATTCATGAATATTTCCGTATGGTTGTTTGATGTGTTTGCATTACGTACATATGTATATGTATATGAGAAGCTCAAAATTATTGAGTAATTTTGAATATTTCATTTATCGCATCACGCTATGCAGGTCTGGAATATTTTATATGTTATTGTTGACAATTAGTGATGGCGGATATTTATTCAATATTCATACTATTGAGCAAGTTGAGATGAAATAAAAAAATTAGGAATTAGTCAATTTTTATACAAAATTCCTGCTCACTTGTCAATTTGCGAATAAAATACATTTCTTCGGATAGTTGCCAATACTAGAAATTGTAAAGAAAATCGACAAAAATCAGCCAGTTACACAAAAGAATTGTCAAAGATACAAACGAATATTACCGTAATTTTACCATCAAATTACCTTGTCATTCCTTGCGTCACTACTAAACTAACTAACAACACCATAGATACCAATTCGTTTTTCTTTTCAACAAAACAATTCCAGTTATTGCCTACATTCACTCACTCACTTACTCACATTGCCTTATCTGTTTCTCTATCATGCAAATGAAACTGTACGTTTTATTAGATTTTGCACAAAGAAATTTTAGGGTTGCACATTGTATTCTGCGAAACTCAGAGTGGAACATTATATTATCTATCTATTTAACTATCAGTACATGCAGCAACCCTTTGATGTTATTGTTTCAAACAATGAGGGAAAAGAGCCGAATCTCGATAGGTTAATGCGAACCTATAAAATTATTTATTATTATTGTTGATAATGTGAAATTAATTACAGAGCCGGCCTAATTTGTGCCGGTGTGCAAAATTTTAATTTTTTGTGTAACAGATGCAACAAAACGAACGCCACTCGCAAATCAATAAATATTGTTTCAAAAACAATTGTACTGTTTGTATGCCTGTGCCGTTTCAACCATTAAATTTATAAATAATTTTCAAAAAAAATAAAAAAACAACATTTGAAAATTGAAATATTTAAAATGACAATTTCGGAAATACTATAAAAAATTAATAATCGGAACACAAACTGCAATGCAAAGATTACAAATTAATTTTTGATTTGACAAAATCCAGAGGACCAATTTTTCAATAGATTTACTATGGTGTGGTGTACTAGTATAGTGGGTAGTGTAGTGACCCAGTTTTCAGTCATTTTTCGCAGCACGGTCACGTCTCTCTTGGCTTTGCAAATTTTTGATATTGGCAGCGAAAGCTGCTGCCGCTGATTCTTTAAATTATAAATCTATTTTATTTATTTATGGTGTTGTAGTACTAAATTGAAAATCGAGAAATATATTTTTTTCTGATGTGCGCAAAATAGACTTTTTTTTTTCAACTATCTAAACTTCTACTTTACATTCGATAAAATAATATAAGAAATAAATTAAATTCCCGATCAACGATTGAATATCGGTATATCGATTCGATGAAATGGAACAGATCCCTAGCGCGTACGCTTATGTCAATTAAAAAAAAAATGGCTGCATTTAGTTATTTTTTTCAATTGAATTAAATAATTTCAGTGATGTGCAAATTAAATAAATAAAATGTTCATTCCATTGCTCGAAAACTGTTATTTCGCATTAAATGTACATATATAATTATCTACATATTTGATGAATATTTCGAAAACTTCTCTATCCAGTGATAAATGGCAATAATAAATTATGTACCTACTAAAAAGTATTAGAAACTATTCGGAGTATTAGCAGAGAATGTTCACGGTTAATCTGGCATTTTGCAAATATTTGTTAAAGCGATAGATTTAATGCACTCTCTAAATTACCTATACATACAAAAGTACGGAATATTTCCTGTAATTAAAGGAAATAAATTACATTAACAGCTTCCGTTTTTAGGTTATGTATAATAATCATAATTGTAAATTTAGTTACGGACTTTGGATTTATTTTACAACAAAAAAAAAACTAGGCGTATCAAAGCATGTAATGATCAGATTTGACAGTCTACACCTTCGATAATTATACAAATTAGTATTTCGAAGAGGGGGATGTTTAATATACTCATCATGCGATGAAAGATACTTAAAAATGCCCACTTTAACAAATATTACTTAAATGAATCTTCTACTTTAAGAGAGAAGAGTTCTAAATTAAATTAATTTTCTCTTGCTCGTCTGCTTAACGAAAACTGACTGACTAGTACACAAAACCCTATTTTAAAATTCCTCAATATTACGTGGATAGTTTCCTTTTTCTTCTCCATTCATTTACCTCTCTAATCCATATCCTTTTCCTATTCACACCGTCTATGAGAAGGAATTTTGTTAGGATTTCTATTAATGCACGTTTATTTTAAATAGAGTTGTTTGAAATAAGTTCCCAAATGCGAGATATTTTGTATAAGATTCAATTTAAACGAATGCATTCCAGGTAAAGTAAATGATTAGTGAACTGTGTAAAGGATTTACTTAGAATTGGGCTGAATAATGGCAGTTGGTTCAACAAACATTCAAATTGTAATATGTAGCAAATCATTGACACTGAAAAATCATTTGTTAATTAGAAAAATTTATATTTACACCAATAAAAACTGAATTCATTCTGTACTAATTAAATTAATCAATAACAATCACGTGCAATCAATGTTGCGCATCATCATTTCGCTGTCTTACTTTTTTTTTAGGTTAAGCGGCGTTACCTATCAGTGATCTGTCTTATTTTGGCGCGGTTGCCGGATTTATTTTAAATGTTAATCAAAAACAAGATTTTTATCTCAAACATTTCAAATTAAGTCTGTAAACAATTTCAAAGAAAAACGACATCAAAAGGCATGAGAAGGGGAATATAAAGGAAAACCTAACATAAAAAAAGATGGTCGAGTTATTCAATTTTCTTTGACATACCTAGTTTTTTTACTATAAATATTTAATGATCATGATTGAAATTAAATTTATAAAAAAAAAAAAAAAAACGTCATTTTGTTGTGGTGAAAATCAAATTTCCAACTCTACTCATTTTCCCACCACCACCACCACCAACCGTTAATTACACGCACAACAATTTTAAATCGCGCAGAGCCAAATCCGAACGTGGAGAATTTTAGTTACTTTGTTATGTTGTTTTAGCTACATAGTTAGTTAAGTGGGTGGCTGATAGGGGGAGAGAGATTATAGCTGATGCTAATTATGTATAGCGAAATTAAATGTTGATGATTGACATCAAACAAAATCTTTCCCCCCAATTTACGTATATAAAATTAATTAAAATCATCGTGGCAGACATAATATTATAGTCTTACGCAGTTTTGTGTAAATTTATCAGACGAGTCGACATTTCACAGCGTATACGTCAGATGAATTAGCTTTTGTTTTGTTTTTTTTTCTTTTTTGTCTAAATCAAGTTGCTCTACGGCATATTTAGACTCTTCAAAATGGAAGCAGCCATAGTAGTGTAACTATTAGTCCTCCTCTCTACCCTAGCCACAAAAAAAAAAAAAAAATGCTAAGATTAATTCAATGAAAGAGTGGCTAGATGAGAAAGAATAAAGCCATTGTAATATCCATTTCCGCATACAAGCGGAAAACAAAAATTCGAAAACAAAATCAAAAAGAAAAAGAGAAAAAACGTTATAAAAACTAATTAGATATATTATGTGGAAAGAATGGCGAAACCCCGAAAAAAAAAAAACTAGGAAGCCATATTAAAGCAATCCAGCGGCAACGAATGAAAATATAGAGCATTAAAGTAAATAGCGGCTATATTTCTTCAAAAGGATAAACACACACAGAAAATGGACGTGTACCAAACCAAACCAAACCAACTCAGGCATGAGCCAAACAGAGAGAGAGAGATGTACTGGCCAACCGATTTATTCTTAATAACGTACGAACAAGTACAAACTAGACCGCAGCAATTGCTTTGTTAAAATTTATCACTGCAAAAAAAAAAAAAAAAAAACAGATATAAATACTCATTAGGGCACTACGTTTTAAAAATCACTATATACAATTGAAAAATGTAAGTGCTCTAAAGCGACTTGCTCGATCTCTCTGTCAATTTTAAGATTAACGTGTCTAATTTTCTTGTTTTGCTTTGAGCTTTCCAAGTCCAAGTTTCCCAATTATAGAAATTTAATAATTTGTTCGTGAATTCAGCAGCAGCAGCAGCAAGTCTATCTCTCTCACTGTTTGATAGCGTAGGAGGAGGAGGAGGAGGAGAAGTAGCAGCGAGAAGTTTCCTATATAACAACATGAATTGATACTAATCCATAAATTTATTGATTAAACATTTAACTTGAAGGTAAATTTCAAATGAATCAAATACATAAGCGCCTTCGTTAGCTGTGATGAAAGCGCTACAAAGTTGTTAAGGCGATACGAAAGGGAATTCATTTAGAAATAGATAAAGAAAAAAAAAATAGAGGAATTGAAATGAAATGAAATGAAAAACGCCTTCCACTATAGATTACCAATGATTATTATTCAACAATAGATTATATATTGCCTTATCTTCAAGTCGTCGCCAACAACCATCTTGTATCTATTGTTGGAAATGGAGATTTACGCTGTTCATTAAATTGCAATGCGGCAGCAATGCGGAGGAAACGGTTATAATTTTATAAAAGAAATATTTAAATATAAGAAGGTATAAGTTAAATTTAATTGAGTAGAATAATTTGTGAAAATATCGGCGTGCGCACTCCCCCCGCACCATTACCTATACGATTATTTTTCAATAAAAATACAAAAAAGAGTCATAAATTCTCAATATATAGCAAATAAATTCTATATGTGATCATGCTGGCTTGTAAATGCTATGTATGTATAGCAAATGGCAGTAGCAAAAACAGGTTAAAAACATGATACAGGATGGATTTTTCTTGTTGTTAGTGTTGAGAGCTGGCTCGTATGATAAAAGTTTTAAGAATGAAATATGGCTTATTAATACTTTTTATTTTATCAATTATAAAACTTGCTACACTTCAGAAGCATTTTTTTGTATTGTACGACCAGGAATTGTGTCATAATATCGAATTTATCGACAAAATTGATCGTTAAATTTTACATACAGTAAATTAAATGAATATACTCGATACGGTATGGATAATTAAGTACGATAGATTGCAAAATTTGTGGCCAAAAGCAATGTCCTAGCTGTATAGGTAATTAGTTAAGTTTACGACTAATACTAGATCAGTATTTAGATATTTTAATGGAAAAGATAAAACTGAACGCACATTTTTACGATTCATTTTATTCGAATTAAACTATATACCAATATGTATTATAAATTGCATAGAAATGAGTTCATTATAACAAATAAACTGAAAATAATATTATAGACACACATATTGCACTGACCACATTATTACTACCACCACCACTACTACTACTACTACTACTACTACTGTGTATGTATGTATGTCTCTATAATATGTATTGGCAATACGTATGTGTTTACACAATCCATGAATTTCGATCTGATAAGTTTGTTGGACAAAATCCAAAAACCATTAGACTGAATTATATATATGGTTAAGTTATAATTTCGAGTACAAGTTGGATGATTTACTAGAGCGCAGTACAAACATTTATTATAAAAATACGTTTTTGTTTTTTTTTTTTTGAATTTGAATTTGAATCAATTTTTTATTCAACACGATTATTTTTTGTTCAAAATTGTATTCACCTCCATTATCCATTAAAATGTTGATTACTCAATTCACTGAAGAAATGTACATTAATTTACAGTCAGCCTCTCCGCAACGGCCATCCGATGGACCAAAAATAACCGTTGTACGGAGGTGGCTACTAGAGTTTTTTCACTGTATATACAAATAATTGTACTTTTCCTATTTTGATTCAATAAAACAAATTTGCAATGATTTTCTTGCAAAACTCCACACCTACTACACCTAATTGACATGATTGTTTATTATCTTCCTGCTGAACAAAGGGCTTAGTCATCGATTGGCTTGAAGAAAAACTAGCTAACGATTCCTTTTACTTTTGCTATACTATACAGAGTGGTCGATTACTAGTGTCCACTCTAACTTCGAACTTCGCAATCTATCAGATTGTGATAATATCTATCGTGTTGTGAATGATTGGTTGAACGATGACCTCATATTGACCTATAGGCACTAAGTTCTGAGTTTAGTCCAAAATGGAGTATCTCTAACCACTTTCATTTTACTTTTTTGGAATTTTCTATACTTTTTTCTTAACTTGTTACTCGACAGCTGTTTCGATTTTTCAAAATCTTGAAAAAGATTTTCAAAATCGGAATATACTACTTTTTCTTATCTAGTATTCTAGAAGATAAACACCACGAATCAGCTTCACAAACCGCACCAGTAGTAATTGACCCTGTATATTATACATATCGGAAATTTTATACTTCCTAATAGAGCTAATGGGCGTTGTAATTCAGCAAATAATAATTTCAAATCGACATCTATTAAAATAGCCTTTCAGTAGTCACACAATCAATATATGGGCATAATTAGTTCGCTAACGAGCAATGTAACATTACATAAATTATGTTTGTAAATTGGAGGCTTTTTCCTTATGGATGAATTAATTGGCTTTAAAATTGCTTATACGTTTTTCTGTAAAAATTAATAACACAATATTGTGTGTGTGGTTTTTTTTTTCGCAAGTTTACCTTGAATTTGCTGCTCAAAAGGAAATATAATTTAGAAAATCAATTTCAGCGTAATTGCGGCTCGTTCTCATTTTTTTCCCAACTTCCCAACAGCCCCACCCCCACAGATAAAAACGATTCGAAATAAATTTAAATATCTACATATCCATCCAAACTGGACTTTGCACACTGATCCCTTTGAGAAAAGGGAAACCGAAACAAAAAAAAAAAAAAAAACCGTAATACGTAGAGCTTATCGAAACCTAAATTTCATAAAACTTCACCAGCCGATGTTTATCCTTCTCGTCCCCCTTCTCCACACCCTTACACTGTTGTATCCGCAAACTTTGGAAATCTCTATTTAAAAACCCAAACCGTTAAATTCGCAAAATTCATAACGGCCAAAACTTTTCGATGAAAAACAGGAAAAAAAAAAAAGCCAACTCGGAGCTGGCAACTCAAGTGTGATAACGAGCCTTCTAGTCTAAACACAATAGAGAAAAAAAAACGCTCTGAAATAATAATAATAATAATACCAAAAAAAAAAATGTAATTTATTCGGACACTGTAACTGCGGTAAATAAAATAAAAGGGTTCCTCATTTGAAAAAGCAAACAAGGGCTGACAGCGAATGTCTACGAATGATAAAGTGTTTTTATTTATTTATTTTTTTGTCATAATTATTAATTTTTTTTTTGCACTTTCAATTATTTCCGTATTTGCTCGTGAGTGTAATTTTTCTTTTTTCTTCTTTCTTTTCCAGTTTACTTTGCCTCATTTCTAATCACAGTTTCCGCCGGCCAACAACAATATTTTAGAGTACAACCACACGATGCGAAAGTACAAGAAGGAGGTGAAGCGATGCTGGAATGTGAAGTTGCCAATATAGCCGGTCAGGTCCAATGGACAAAAGATGGATTCGCATTAGGTTTGCAAAATGTTTCTTTTAAAAATATTTCCCTCGAATTATTATAAATATTTTATTTGAAGAATTTGATTAAAAAAAAAAAAACCACGGGAAAATTCCTTTCTTTTATCCTCCTCGAGGCTTTTTCCATTATGTTTTGTCGATTTACATAAAACATCAAAGGTGAATTGTTCCTATCCTCCTATACACGGATGAAAAGTACATATTTAAAGATCAATAGGTTCCTTATTGATATAGGCTTATAAATTCCGAACAATGTTGAAAAGTTTTATTGAAAAATAATATTATATTTTGTGGTCTATCCATGGGAATTTGTTCCCGAAAAAAAAAAAAAAAAAAAACAATATGCTTTGAATATAAACCGAGAAAAACATTTTATTGAACGAAATTGATAATTCATTTTCATTAACTAAAAAATCACTTTTCCACAAATGAAATGCAAACATCAACAAAAACATGAAAAATTCATAAAAGGGAAATCCTATTGGGAGGCGAACATCCATTTCTATTTATTAAAATGCCATCTCGTCGTCGGTTCAAATTTATCCTTTTGATAACTGAATCCCTCCCCCCTCCTCGCCATATCGAAAACTAAAGTTTTTCCTCTCTTTTTTTTTCTTGTTTTTTGTTTGTTTTTATTCTACTACCACTTCTTCTTCTTCTTCTAGGTTTTTCTTCAGTTATCCCTGGTTTCCCAAGATACTCGGTTATCGGCGACCGGAGGCATGGAGTCTACAACTTGCGGATAAGCAACGCATCCCTTGAGGATGATGCCGAGTATCAGTGCCAAGTTGGGCCCGCAAAACTAAACAAGGCCATTCGAGCAAATGCCAGACTCAATGTTACCTGTAAGTTGAGCCGTTTTTTTTTGTTATCCAACAGAAATTGCTTCTGTTTTCTCTATTTTTTTTTTGAATTAAACTTTAGAAAATCTTTTTTTTTTTTTTGTTGACACATTCTAATTAAACAAAATTCAAAATCTTCACACATCAGTCTCTCTAATCTACCCTAAATTCGGAGCTAAATAGAGAGAGAGAGAGAGGATAAAACAAAAGAGGCCTTTAACTATATACAGATTTTCTCTCTTGTAATAATTAATTTCTTAGCCAATTTCGAAAACTGATGTATGAAGGTTTCTAAAGAGATTTTACAAGTTAAATCTACACACTATACAAAGATAAGTAATATATTATTAGTTGGCAGATATATCCGGCCATCAATTATGTATATGAATACGAATCTATTAATTATAAATAAAGTATAATTAATTTAGTTTAAAGTTAAATTGCAAAAGCAGCTTTGAAACTTTATGGATTGTGGTATGTGTGAGTGTGTGTGTGTGTTGAATAGATGGATGGATTCTAGTAAATAATAATTACTTTTGATAAATATTAATCGTAATCGAAAATGACTATAAATTTTAAATTCAATTGACCGATATATTGGATTTTTCGATAAAATATTGGCGAAAACGCTAATAAACCGAAAAAAAAAATCACATGGTTATTAACTCACTATAAAAGTGGAACAACGAGAGAAATAAATGACCTCCAACATTTTCTTTTTCGATTAACAAGAACCTATTATGGTACTTGAAGAAAAAATTAATGCAACAAAGCAATTTAGTTTTAATAAAGCAATGCAAATGTTATTAAAACAAAGAAATGCACAGCCATTGTTACAGCAAATAACTGATGAAGGATCAGTTTTTCAATTCGAAAAGCTTTTTTCCATTCTACCCATACTTGAATCACCCTAGATATATATGTATATATTTTATACATTAAATTCGTCTATGTTAACTCATTCTAACCGTCCATCATCTACTTTGTGCCCTTTTCTAGTAACTCAATTAACAAGGGTCACTCACATTACCATATAAAACTTCCATTCCATTTAATGCGAATATAATTGATCATATTAATATATTTGGAAACCCTTAAGGGACCAAAATTAATTTACTGGTACATTTTAATTCTTGACCTTTCACATAATTAACGCCCATATTGTGGTGATTAAATTTAGCTGCCAATGTTGCCAAAATTGGCCAGTGTTGACTATTTGATTTTCTATATCTACAGGGTGATTGAATCGAGTAGAAACGAAAATAATTTTACGTTTACTCTGTTTTTTGTCATCGATTTTAATTTAAGTCAGCTAATCAGCTCAGTATCGGCCCTTAAAGTCTCTAATTATTTCGAAAACTATTAAGAAAAAAAATTTTATGATTACAATTTCTAACAAGTCCATCCAATCACCCTGTAGATATGGAATTACTTCAAGAAATTTATGCGTTAGTGAATATTCATAGGCAAATCCAAACGTAACATTCAAAAAAGGGCAACTGAATTTTATCAACACTGCATTGTTTACCCTATTTGATTGTTTTTGGCAAATTTTAAGAAAATTCAAAACAGAAAATCGAAAAGGGTTCAACCGCAAAACATTTAGACCGGCACATTTTTGGCCTGTTGTTGTTATTATTGGCTAATAAAGTGGACTGCGGGCGTGACATTATAGATGGCCGCTCCGTACGTGACTGAAGTTAATGTTGACTACTCGTCGTAGCGTATAGGGGGTAGTTTTAGATTGGAGCAAAACTTTTTTTTAGGAGAAAACATAATTGTGAAACACCGTGGTTTGTTAAACATGATTTTTTTTCTTTTTCGTTAGATAATTTGCAATTGTTTTAAGAAATAAATAAAACATTCCAACAGTTTTTGAAAATTAAATTCACAGATCCAATTTACCGCTACCGATAATTTCCACAACAATGATAATAATAATAATAGTAATGATAATTATAATAATAATTAACACATCACCGGGTCCATTAAATATGTCGTCCCATGCCTACGTACAGCTAATAGAATAATTAAATTAGTTTTAATGGTTTATTTAATGGCACTAGAATGGATTTATTAGAACATTTCGGAATTAATTAATAGATTGCCTACATATAATAGTGTAGGCAACCAAGGATAATACATATTTTGCTTATGAAAAACTGCTAGTTGAGCGAAGTAACTATTTTAATTATGAATTTTTAATGAATTCATTAAATTAGTATTCATCATGGTTGATCTAAGAAAATTAGAGAGAGAAAAAAAAACGACTTTAAGATTTTAAATTCTAGATGAAACAATACAAATTATCGAATAATTTTACTCTATCTTTTTGGCAAAAAAGTCTGTATGCATTCACATTACGTCCGTTTAGCATCAATCGATATCATAAATCACCATGATAAATATTCTGCAATTTCGACTCCCCAAAAAAACGGGAAAAAAAAGAGGCGACTGGAACGGCTTGTATGTGTACATACAATATCTCTCTCGTCATATACAGATATTCTACCGCTGAAAATAAAATCTATACGAACAAGGAATAGAATGATTTTAATTTATTATTTCAAAAAAAAAAAAGACAGAAAGGACGAAAAAAAAAAACATAATTTATGTAGTCTAAATTTGAAAATGTCTCCTCTCCGTTGTTAATTAATTGAATTCTGTTTGTGTGTTACAACAAAAATGTAATCTAGCAATTACGATGCACTGCTGCACTTAATATAAACGCATATTAACCCATATAACTTAAGCCATTAATCAAAGTCCTTTACAGCAAGTTTCTTGAGTATATATAGACAATATTCTTAATAAATTGTTGCAGAAAGAAATTTAAAAACAATTATAATCCCGCTATCCATCAATAGTATAATACAGTTATATTGAAAATTGTGAAAATTTTACACTAATCGCACAATATTAGAGAATCTATTTTTACCACTCATTCTGAATTGTCATTAATAAATAGTGGATTTGGGGGGGGAGGGGGTATTAATTCACCACCCAACAAAAACGAACTGCGTGGAGATGCGCTCGTAATTTAAATCACTTCGAATTGACATTTCGAAGTCACTGATTTTCCGTACTTATATATTTTTAAGAAATTGTAAATACAATTCATTCAACAAAAAACGGAAATGATTTTGTGCTTAAGCAAATAGTTTTTAAAGCGTGCTGTCTACTCGTATAGTTTCTATGAAAACTCATTTTTTCTTCAGTTTCCTTTGACATTTCTTTTTGCAATTAAACAAATAAAACTTACCATTATTCGTTGAAGGATTTACGGTTGACAAGACGACTAATTTTTTGATCTCAACAACCTCTTGTCACCTATTGTTTGACCTCCTCCTCCTTCCATCTGTATACACAGGATGTCTTGAAACAAACGGGCATTGAATTTTTTTCTATTTTAAGTACCTATAAGAAAATTACAAAGCGAAACATGTTTACAAGCAAAAAAATTTTAATCAATTCTATGAAAATTATTCACGTTTGCAAATAGATAGAGCAAAATGATTTATAGTAACAATTTAAGGCGACATAATTTCAAATGATCTCAATAAATAAGAACAATGGTGGCATTTAATAGGATAAGGAAGCTGTTGTTTGTCAAAAGCAAGATACAAACAAGATAAAATTAGTCACCTCTATACGGATTGCATTTACTGTTTTGTTTTTCTATGTAAATACAATCAAATCAATCAAAAGAGAACTTTTATTGCAACAAGCATATGATTTATTTAATTGTTTATCTAAGAATCTGTTAATTTAAAGTTAAATAATTGAAATACTACGTAGATTAGGTGTGGTCTTCGGCTGCCAACGACCAGCATTGTCTGCCGTTGCACCAATGCATGTTTTTTTTTGTATACTTTCAGATACAATTGTGCATTGTCATCATTGTACTTGACATTTATCAATAAAATTCTTTTATATTTACTGAAACGTTCTCAGGAAAACTTTATGTCTGCATACGTACAATTTAGTTTTCATTATTCCGCTTCCTATTTTCCTATTTTCTAAATGGAAATGGAAAATAAAAGAATTGAAGAAAGTATCATGTTATCTTCGTAAACGAATATATTCGGTAAATAGAAAAGGTAGATCGGAATAACTATTGTTTCGATCCAAAGTCTGTCAGAGGAAAATATAATCGTTCCTGATAAAGGGAGGTTTCAGTTATAAGTAAGTATTATGAACAACAAATAAAAACTGAACGAAAAAGAACATACTAAAAATTTATTTCACAAAATATAATTTACAAAGTATTTTCCTGACGAATTTTTCTAAGGAGAATTTTTCAAATCACATTTTCCGAATGCTTACAATTTCCTAGTCTACTCAAATTAATATTAACGCTTATGGTAGTAGTAAGAGACGGGGGGTGGAGTCGCTTTTCTGCACGCGCGCTTGACAGTTTAAAGTTTATAACAAATTAATCTTCAAATTTTCACATGGCTGCGCATTTTTCCGTTATGAGATTTTTTACGTTTAATATTAATATTTTGTCTATTTTTCTTTTATATACACAATAATTTATTTAGATTTATGCTAGCAATTTTTGCCTTTATACTTGCAAATAAACATGTATGAAATATTTTCGTGAAAAATTAAATTCAGTTGTCTGAAGATGACTCTATAAGAAAATATGCGCGCATCTTGAAATGCATTATGTAATTTGAAATTTATTTTTAACAGGTAGGTAAATCTACCGCTTGCAGCTAAAATTACCCTTCTTAACACTAAAAAAAAAAAGAAGAAAAATACATTTACGAAAAGTATAACTAAATCACAGTACTCGGGAACGTTTAAATGCACGAACGTAACCGAAATCAAACATCACACACGCAACAGTATTATTAAAGTTTTTTTTTCTTGCTGTTATTTTTTTAAAAGTTTTCTACGTAATTCCAGTAATCACGTGAAGACTTTTTCCATTTCTTAAACCAGAAACAAAATTGAGAATCGTCAAGCTAAAATTCCGAATAATTAGAAGAAAACCCATCACAGTGAAAAATAGATTATAATTCTGTTCAGTGAAGTGTTAGCGCGACAAGCTGCCGCGACTAGATGCGTAATATCCAATAGAACTGTTGTACTGACATTAACTTTAATTGAAATTTCTTTCAAACAGTCTATTAAGGGCCCTTATCAAGAAGATCCTGATTACAGTTTTTTATCAGGACCTGTAATGACAGGAGGCTAAACAAAAATTCTCATAAGTTCAAACATAAGTATTGCACTTATTCGTCTTTAAAACAGCTTAATAAGGGGCACCTATCAATATGCTCCCCTAATAACAGTTTCCAATAGCACCAATGACCAGTCATTCCATAAAATGACATGTGTTTCCATAATACGAGTGGAGCGCATGACAACAAAATAAGCCACTTAAAAATATGTTCTGCACTAAAACAAATTTCCAAAATAAACAATCTATTATTTATACGCTGGGTCTTGTTGTATTACAGACAACAGGGTTTACAAGACAATACTTTATAATGCTCAGTTTCAAGTATAGCATGTACTACACAAATAGAGAACACATACACACATACACATACATATAAATATTATATAAACAATACAACTCTAAGTAATGTCTCGAGTGGCAGTGCTGCTGCTGCTGCTGCTGCTCGACATCTGTATGTACGATATTTCTCCATTTGTAACTTTTGTTTAACATTAAGTGGTTCATTTTGTATAGATTAATGATTTACTTATTAGTTTCTTGCATTTGCAACCTCCCTCCTCCTCTCCCTTACTGAAAGGGGATAGTATAGTTTATTTTAATAGTTTTCACAAGATACTTTAACATCATTTGCATCTAATAACATCTAGAAGAAAAACGACGTTGTCTCATATTGTCTTGTTTGTATTACACTCAAACTATAATGAATCCCACCACCTTCATGAAAGACGCTCGTAAAAATGTCGATTTGGATGAAATTGCTTTTCTTGTTGCCGTGGCGTGATGAAAACGAGAAAGAGAGCAAAAAAAAAAATTTGCTCTTCTTCTATATCTATCCATCTATTTTGTTTCTAAATGAGAAACATGCATTATTTATATGTCTTAAATGTGATGGAGGTGGTGGTGGTGGTAGTGGCAGATTTACATTTTAAATCAGTATGTTTCTTTTTCGTTTTGAAGAAAATTAACGAGAATTGAGAGAATGGTTTATGCAACTATTCACCACTTATAACAATCATCGTGACTTATTTAACAAAATGAAATTACTCAAAAGAAAGAACTTTTTTGTTTATAGAAACATACATATTGGATTGGATTCATAATGGCGCGCGCCATCTCTACGTGCGGATAACGAATTACTGTCGCGGTCGCAAAACCGGAGTTCAACCGCGCCCAGCTTCTCCAAATCCCATTTTTTTTTTTTTTTAATTTAATTAAAAGGATTTGAAAGTAACTAGGTATAATTTCCATGTACAGATATAAATATTTACGTGTAATGAAACTGTTTAATTAAAACTTATAAAAAATATGAATTTTAATACAATTCTTTATAGCTACCAACTTTTATTCTTATATAAATGGAAATATTATTTGCATTAAAAACGTTTTCTAAAAAGGAAATTTTATAAGGTCTTTTATAAAATGCACTGCTTCAACTCGAAAAAAACGAGAGAGAAATTTCCATTTGAATTTATAATTTTTGCCGCAGAGCATTAATGATATATACTTTAGGTCAAAGTTCATATAGTGTTATTAGACAATGGAGACAAAAAGATCGATTCGAATTGAAACCCTCTCTGCGATAATTTAAACAACTATCCATTCGCCGAAAAATAATAACCAAAAAAAAAAAAAAAAAAAAACACTACCGACATAAAAGAGGATAAAATGATAATAAAACAAGCGTTCACGTCAATTAATTTCCTCCTCCACCATTTTCTCGTCAAAAAAAAATACGGGAAAACGATGTAGAATTATTTGAATAATTTCAATACATATTTCAAATGATGCCGCTATTGATTTTTCTCGTATTCGTAGCATTAATAATAATATTTTAGTTAATTAGTTGTTCAAGTAAATTGCATTTTATAATTGGTTTTATCATTTGCCTGTATAATCTGCAGTAATTGATTATTGTAAAAGCTTATTATTATTATTAATTTAATTAATCTATCAGTATGTGTATGGAGAGGTAGATAATGTTGTTCGGACTGCAGTTCTAGATTAGTAGAATCTAGAATTAATTAATTAATTCGATTCATTATTTGCGGTGTTTTTCTTATTATTGTTCGGATTTATTAAATTTGATCCTCAGAGGCTCTAAATTGCAAATAAGTATTTTGGCGAAACAACTGTGGATAAGACAGAAACAGACAGAGAGATAAAAAAACGCGCGTATCTGAAAACTGAAATCATAAATTTTATCATTTCAAATAAGTAGAAGGTGAAAATGTTGCCGCCGAAGCGGCAAATCAAGAATATATTGAGGAAGTGGAAATTTATTCATTTCTTTTTCCCTTTTAGATGCAAAAATGAGACCAGTTAATATCATCGCGCCCGTTCTTTATTTGAATAACAAAATGGTCGCCGAAAAAATAACAAAGAATAATATCTTATTTGGATGCTGACTTTAATAATATGTACCACCATTTATTGGATGGAATTTTGATTTTCTTTTTATTGCTTTTTTGGCATTTTATTAATTTATTATTAATGGCATTTTCAAGTCCATATCTCTTATTAAATTCTCATTGCAACTGATATTTCGCAACAAAGAGGTGCATAATTATTGCTTTCAAGTACTTAAATTTATTATGCAAATTTGCATTCATTGTCGAGCTCAAAAGAGACAAACTAAACTGATACTTATTCATACATTATTATTATTATTATTTTGGGAAAAGTTTAGAAAGGCTTCATTAAAGCGATACCTACTATATGAAATATTCCACATTGAAACATAATCTGGAATGGAAGATATTTAACGTGCCATCCTTTGAAAAGTTATAGTCTAATAGAACGATACAGTGATTTTGGACTTGTATATGCATTTCAATTCATTATATTGTGTAATCATCCTGTGGTGCATCAAATATTCATTTAATGATGATACAGATGATTATATTCGTTTCTTGTTGAATGTTAAATGAATAGATATATTTTCCCTTATAGTTCATATATTACAGTTGAAACACATTTTCGTTTTCTTTACAAGTATATTTTAATTTCTCTTCGTTTTCAAAGTTCCAAAATGTTCGCTAGTCGTTTCTATTCCATATAAATAGAATGTAAAGTCCTATTCTTTCTCTTATTCTATGTGTCTTATAAATTCTAAATGCAGTTCCATTTCTTGATTCATAAAACTTTAAAACATTGCCTCGCAACATCATTTTCATTATTCAACAGTGGAAATTTGCTGTAGATAGTTTTTTAGTGCCCCACCAACCCAACACTATTACAATTTAAAATGTCGAAAATGAAAAATAAAATTCTCAATTTTTCTTTGTGAACTTGAATGAAATCAGTATCTAACTTCTACTCACGGTTAATAGAGGGCGTGGGTGTAATCAGTGATATTTTTTTTTATTTTTTTTTTTTATAATTTTTAATCAAAACGACTGAATGTTTTCGATCATTCAGCCAGATTATTTTCGGATGGTAAACATGGCTTTTGGCGAAACGAAATCTGTCTGTTCTGTCTAGAAAATAAATAGATAATTACCATTTATTTTTTTATCATATATTTTGAGGTCGAAAAGAGTCTTAATTTTGTTTTTTCCCCAAATTCCAAATCGAAATTATTTTCAATTAAAACAGAAAATTTCAATGAAGTGTAAAAGTCTATCTTTTTCTCCCGCTAATTCCTTAATTCTCGTTTGAAAGCCATTCGGCAGAAAAAATTAAATTTAATTAGTAGACATCATCATTAACAAAAAAAAAAAAAAAAAAACGGGTGCTAAATTAAAAAACAAAAATCTATAAAAATTCTTTGGAAACCATTTTAATTAACGCCTGTTTCAGCACGTGAAAAATAATTCAAAAAAAGAGGAGGTAAAAGAATAAAATAAAAGGAAAAAGAAATTCTGGTCGATTTTCTTTTAATTCCATCTCATGAGAATTTAAAAAATCTTTCCATAAAAATTGTAACAATCTAATTGAATTCCATTAGATTACTAGACGAAAGAAAAAAATTAAATAAGCCTTAATTATGTCTCTTTTTCTTTAATGAATAATTACATCTTTAACTGTAAAACTTCTTCTCCGTAGAACATTTGTTAGAAATAAATTATTACTTCCAATCCCATAAACCGTCTTTATATTGATATAAAACAACGTTTTGCTACAAACAAAGAATAAACTTTGAAAAATGATAAATTGATAAAAATGGAAAAATTTAATGGGAAAAGAAAATGTAATTTTAAAATATGTAGGTAAGTAGAAGTTTTACAGGTGGACCGATATTAAAAGTGCATTTACCACTCATGTAAAATATTGTTGATTTATAACTTTGCAAACTAAAGATTATTTTTGGCAATAACTTTAACATCCAGAAAACGAAAAAAAAAAAAAAAAAAAACGCTTGGATTAAACCGATCAGATTTTGAAAATTGCAACGCAACCCAAAAAAATAAAAAAACAAATTAGAAACATATCTTTTCAGGAGATTTTTAAATCGCTGGAATGAATCGTTTAAAAACGCAATAAATCCTCCTTTTAAACGGCAGAAAAAGAAATATGTCTACGTGTGTCGTTTGTATTATATATTTTTCTTGGCACTATTCGAGACAATACAACAAGATTTCTATTCAGATATTAAATTTCGCTATCAAAATGAGAACAGAAAAAAACCACCATATTTCTTTCTACGATATGCCACACAATATATTAAGTTTAAAATTAACCAATTCACACACACACAAGAAAATCTTATTTAAGAGCATGTTTCCACAGCATGAAAATTGTCATCTCATAATAATAATATCAATTCTTTGCTTATACAAAATAAAAAATAATAAGACGACGAAGCAATAAAAGAATGGCGGTAAAACCACCTTTGTGTTTGTTCGTTTGGTGCATATGATGCTTTTGGTCCTTACTCACGTATTTCACGTTGATTTTCATGTAATATAGAAATGAAAAACTTTATTAAATTTTACTTTTACGAGGCCATTTTGTCCGGGTTCCTGTTACATATATAGTTTCCAACGCTAATGAAATTGTTATTGGGACCCATTTGTTTTCTTTTCGCCAAAAGAAAACTCGTAATTTTTATGGATAATTTCATTTCCCTCCCGAGGGACAAACTACAAATGTTAACAAAAATTCACACTTTTTATTTACTTATTCTAAAATTTAATTGCGAATACGTTACATTTGAAGGGAACAAAGTGAAATAAAAATGAATGCGAAACTTTTATACTCGTGTGAAAGATCATAAAATATTCTGTTTGTCTGACTACTTTACTATTATATACATCATGTAAGAGAGCTACCTCTTTTTCATATAATATTTATGGAATACTTTTTAAAATAGATATATAGATAGATACGAACGAGAATGTGAATAACTTTACATTTGAAAGGAACCACTCAGTAACAGAATATCAATAATTTAATACGTACTTTAGATAGATACATAGTATATGCAAATCTTGATATAGAATTAGATTCTATTAATGGAGTAGCTAGTTTAGATTTCTCATGAGAACCGGACACTATTAATTAGATTATTAACGATCAACGAGCACAGAAAAAAAAGAAAGAAAGAAATCAAAATCGAATTATTACGACTATAAATAAATAACATCGATTCAGATTTACTATCCGTATATTTTATGTATTAAAATCTAGTTTAAATCTCATTATTTAACGAAGCGAATTATTATAATTTGATGAGCCTCTCACACAGAACTCATTCAGCTACTTTTATTTTGAATAAATTAATCCATACAACAACAACACAATCAAATCAGTTCCATTTCAAAAATAAATTAGATTTATCTATGTAGCAGATATTTATACTGAAGGGTCAGAATTATATTATTTATACATATATCAACTATAGGGAAGTACCTCTCGATATTTTTACTATAAGAAAATAAGATTTATTTTTCCAATGGCATGGAGATGGAGATGGAAACTTATATCCAGTTGTGACATTCTACGTCAAGAATATGAAGCTATAAATATGATATTCCTGTTAAAAGTATAGAGATTTATTGAGGATAAACTTGCCTATTTGTAGTTTTTATATTAAATTTTCTCAGAATTTATATTTGTGTTCTGCGCCGAATACATTTTTTTTTTATAAACATGACAGCAGCTATTTATTATATCTAGAGGGCGTGAAATTTCTGTTTTTGAATCAAATTAAATCTTTGAATATATATTTGGATATAAACTATTTTTTTTTTCTGTAAAAATGTTTACCTGACTAGATTTCTAGAATCTTGATCTTGTCTAGGGCTTGACTATTTTATCATAAATAATTAACACACAAATAACTTCCATTATCCTATACACTCAAAATGGATTGAAATTTCTGTAAAATTCGTTGCCCCCACTTCTGTTTTTTAATTAAAAAAAAGATCAATATAGATCTATCTATTCCAATTATTTTCCATTAATTATCTGATTATTATTATTTTTATTAGCTGAGCATGAAGTTTTATGACCATCATTAGCCTTCAAGTCCGCAGCCTATATCTGTTATTCAAAAAGAAGTTGCGCTGTTGCCGGACTAGAATAAATTATAAACGCAACGTATTGCTGGTTGCGCGATACTACAGTAATATAAACAATATTGATTTATATATTGAATAAACCAATATTTGTATATTTATTAACTTTTAATGAAAAAGGAATTCTTTTAAGCAAGACAATTTGATTTAAATTTCGTGGAAATCAAAATTCCAAATCACTGCACGTCCTATGAAACATAGACAACTTATATGTATATGTGTGTATGTGCACACCTATAAAGCAAACTTCTTCTATTCGAAATTGGAAATTGAAAATCGGTACGAGCAAACAAAATAAAGAACAAAGCAACTAGAAAAAGCACGACATGAATGCATGCCAAAAGCCAAGCAAGACTTTTTCGAATAAAATTCAAAGTAATTTCAACCCCGTCGAAAGTTTACTGAAAAGATAATATTGAAAATTAAAATTGCTGGTTTCGAAGAAGTAATTATTATACTTATTACTTCTCTTTGCAAGTTTCGAAGAAGCAAAGTTTTGTTTGTCAACAAAAACGAAAAATGATTATTATAATATCGAAAATTGAGAAGAAATCGGCAAACATTTACATTAACTTTCGACAATATTAATAATAACAATATTATAAAGGTTTTCATCATCTCATTTTCACAATCGAAAACAACCACCAAAAAATCGATCTTGATTCTCTGTCTC
This sequence comes from Platypus cylindrus, assembly GCA_949748235.1. Taxonomy (NCBI): domain Eukaryota; kingdom Metazoa; phylum Arthropoda; class Insecta; order Coleoptera; family Curculionidae; genus Platypus; species Platypus cylindrus. Next base: position 10,046,073 of record OX456494.1, read on the forward strand.
TCGCTCTCGACAATTTTTGTTTTTATTTACTTTCGAGCAATCGTCTAACTTTAGTAATTATTCTGAACAACGAGAGCAAGTCGTCATTAATAATCCAAAAAATGGATCAGAGTGAAAGCACAAAAAAAAAAAAGAACAAAGAGACGTAATATACCGTTGTGATGGCGATGACACTGAAAAGTTTCAGTAACTACTGAAAACTATATAAAATCGAGTTTCAACAGCAGTCGGAAAAGCAGAAAGAGACCTAGAAAAAAAAAAAAAGGGAAAAGCTAAAAAGAAAAAGCTGCGACTTTTACAACTACTTCTTGTCGACACTTTATAATTTTATTTTTGTCTAGTTGTCGTGTACAAGAAGTCTTTTATTGTATAATGTAACTTCTTACGTGAGCAATAGTTTTCCTTTGAAAAATAATAATAATAGTTTTTCCGAGTTTATTTTTCCTTTAGAGAACGATGAAATCAATTTCAGAAGAATAATCAACGTTCTAGAGAACCGTGTAGTGACCCAATTTATATCTATCTATTAAAATGAACGGGAAATTCAACTCTGTTTCATTTCAATATCAGCTATAACTATTCATATCAAAGCCATACATTTGCAAATACACATTATGACAAAACCTTTCGCATGTAGATTTATTCTTGGTATGTACGTATATACTACGTGTCAGTGTATAGGCTTATATACAGAAGCAGTTATGAATTACATATATTTATCCTTATGCAATGTATGTATCCTGTCGCCGCAAAACGTGAAAAGAATTCGGAATTGCATCATCTATTATTACCACCCCCCCAAACGATTTAGGAGATATGGTTTTCCATTGGTATACTACACAAATGTAAATTGAATAAAATTACTAAAATTTTCTTCATTTTTATTCAATATTTACCGAAGATCAGCGGAACGAAAAAAAAAAATTAATGTAGAAAAACAGAAGCTTCTCGTTTTCATCATTTCACCACTTATAAATTTTGATACGTATAATCATAGCGGGGAAATCCCATAAACCTCGCGCGACGCCATATTCTATCGAATTCGTTTTCATCTTATTCCATTTCAATTCGTTTCGTGAAAGAAACTAATACCATTTTGCTTATATTTTCGTTCTTTCAGTTCGACTTAAACATTGGAAATTGTCTTGTCTTATTTTCCGCTGGATTGATTATTATATAGGTTTTCCTTTTTCGTAAGCAAAAGAAAAAAAACAAATACTAGTCCCTTCAACTTTTCTTCATAATATACACAGTAGACGGATGGGTAAATTAAGTATTTAAATAATTAAGACGAACGACTGATTGAAGTTCATTCGCATTTTATCTCGTTTAATTCGTATACATACAATACCTAATAGACGACGAGTCATGTTTTAATTCCATTTTAATTAATGCGACAATTCGAATAAAAAAAAAATATCATTGCAGAAAGTAAAATGCTCGTATAAGAAGAAAACGATAATTGTTTTACTCGTAATTGTACGTCTCCGTACGTATATGGTCTCTTTTTCTTAGGAAAGAGAACGACCGGTTAAGGTAAAATTTATTTTCATTACCAGTGAATACGAGAGCGTCTCCTAGTTTAATTTTAATTTTACTATCTCTTTTTTTTTGTCTTTTTACTTGTTGTTATATTAATTTTTGTCAAGCCAAACGACTGAAGTTCCTAGTTTTCCATGTAATTTTTATTTTTATTACTTGAATCTTTAAAAAAATATAATTAAATCCTTTAATAATATTTTTTTTAATTACAATCTCCTTTCATTTTGTTCGTGATTAAACCGAAAAACGACTAGACGATCAATATAGTCATTTTTCCAAGTAAATTATTTACAAACTGTCAAATAATATGTTTAACATATTACTTCGAAGGAATACCGTTCTGTATTTGACATCCATGTTACTCTACAAGCATTTTAGATTTGACAAGGGTCCACACGAATATACCCACGATACTTTTAATACGGTACCCTATTTTTTTACTATACAGAGCAAAAATCAACATAACCAACATCAATATAAACAAAGAACTATTTAAAAACAGACACATTGTATTTTTAATTTATATTTTCCAGCTCCACCGTCGTCCGTTGAAATTCTGGACCACAGGCACAATTCGAAAATTGAAATAAAAGAAAACCAGGAGTTCCATTTGGAGTGTCGTGTTCGCAATGCAAAACCTGCAGCGAAAATTGTATGGTATAGAGCCAATGTTGAAATAAACATACGTAAGTTGAAAATAATAATAATTGAATTTGAATAGGGTAATTTAAATAAAATGCACTTGGAAAACTGCTCGATAGAAACGAAGTATTTAATAAAAAAATTACAACAAATACAAATTGATATTTAATGAATTTTAATTAAGAAAAACTTTAAGGTCTCAATTAACTCAAATTACCTTCTATTTTAAAGACTTCATTTAATATAATAATAATAATAATAAAAAAAGAAAAAGAAGATGAAAACTATGAAGAGTCTCAACTAGTTTTGCTCTGTGTAAGTAAATGCAGCGTAACTGAATTCGTTTAAAATTCAGTAGGCAAAACGGAAACTTTTACGAGCTTTATTAGAAATTTCAACAATATTCAACGGAAAATATATAGTAAATACGGCTACATTTACAATTATTGGAAATGCGATTTCCTTTTTTTGGAAAAATATGCGAAGCAACAAAAATATTCTGAAAACGTGAAAAGAGTTTTCTTATTTTATGGTCACGTACGATGACTTTTTGAGTTTTGCGCGTTTCAGTTTTCCTTTTTAGTGTACTATATATATATATATATATATACAGGGAGCGCTAATATTGAGTTGTAAATATTTATTGGGAAATTTCTATTTTTCTTGTTTTCGTTGCTGTGAAGATAGATTGGTTTCTTTTGAAAATTCTAGTCTTCTAAAGATTGTTTTCTTTATATTTATAGCAAGCCGAGAAGATCAAACTATCGAAATACCGGGAAAAAATGGTGACAGAAGAATAACCCGCTACGATACACACTCCCGCATATCATTGAAACCGACGGCTGAAGATGATTATGCTGAATACACCTGCGAGGCCAGACATGAGGCTTTATCGCCTGATGTGCCAATGAGGGCCACTGTTCAATTGAGTGTACTTTATCCACCTGGCTTGCCATATATTGAAGGGTATTCGGATGGAGAAACAATAAAACGAGGCCAAACGGTTAGTTAAATTTTCAATTTTGCTTCTCCCTTAAGTACACTCGTGGAACTATATCACGAATCAGTAGATCGACAATTATTTCTAAATTTTTCAAGCGACAAAACTGATAAAACAAGATCCTGCTTGGAATAATTATTATTATTAGTTAACTTTATACTTATTAAGTAGCGAAGAATTGTAAAATTAAACTCTCCTATTCTCTCGCGAGAGTTTCTGATCGCATCAGTCAAGTGAGAACAGTAAAAAGGGGTGCGAAACAAATTTGCATATTTTTGCGAAGAGAATGATGAATATTATTGTTTTAATATACGAGTTTTTGGTATAAGAAAATATTATGACGGCTGCGTGAAATTTCATCAAACTTTTTGCGCGTTGACGTTTATTAGGAAAATGAAATTTTCATTGTAGATTGAGTTTACGTTTCGTCATATTCCTCCTTACCTATTCCCATTCATTCGAAAAACTTTATTCAAGATAATAATTATTGCTGATGTTTAGACTTATCTCCGAATTTGTTCACGAAATTAACTTTAATATTACTTGGCAGGTTGAATTGGTATGTAGAAGTCGTGGGGGAAATCCTCCCGCTCAACTGATATGGTATAAAAATGGCGAGCAAATCAGAATGGCATATAGAACTGCTGGAAGGGTTTCGGAAAATGTTTATACATTTACAGCAGACACTACTGATAATAAGGCACGTTATAAATGCGAAGCGAGCAATATTATGTCAAAAGTTCCTTTAAAAGCCGAAATCGATTTGGCCGTATTGTGTAAGTCAAAGGAGAACCGAGGCCATTTTAATTCTATTCTGTACTTTTTTTTTCTCTTTTGGTTGTGATTCGCAGTTTCCCCGTCTCACGTTACTGTAACAGGACCAACTGAAGCCCGTGTAGGTGATCCTGTTCCATTGACTTGTACCACGGCTAATTCTAATCCACCAGCTGACATCAAATGGATGGTATGCATATTGCGTTAATTTATTATTTTAACCCATCATTTTGGCTTTGAGTTCATAGCCTCTCTAGACTTTTTTTTTGAATATCAACCCTATTTGCGTAAATTGGAAGAAGTTCTTTTTCCGAAACGTAAAGAAAATTACAATGGGTTAACGTCATAATCACGCGGTTGAGCACATGATCTATTGTTTCTAGATCGCTGGTAGACAGGTTCGTAATGCTACCTCAAGAACTCTCGCATCTCCCGAAGGTGGCTGGTTAACCACCTCAAATATAACCGCCCTTGTAGAACCGAATAAACGAAGCTTAGTGATAATTTGTCATGGACTTAACATGCAACTAACAGAGAATGTAGTGTCCACACATACGATTAATGTTCTCTGTAAGTATTTTTTTTTTGATTCACTAGGAGTTGCTTACTAAAATTTACACTGTAGATCCACCTAGTCAGCCATTCATTCACGGATATATAGAAGGGACGCATGTACCAGCTGGAACGGTACAAAGAATATCTTGCACTTCATCTGGTGGTAATCCACTAGCTAGTCTGACGTGGTACAAGAATGACAAGAAGGTAAACTGTCGAGATTTATTTTTATTTTGACTTAATAATAATCATTTTACAGATCCATTCAACTGTGAAAACGACAGAACCGCATAAATCGGTAACTGCAGAAATTACGATTCTTACAAATGTAACCGATAATGAAGCTCGGTACCGTTGTGAAGCCGCTAATTCTGCGACAGAAATACCTCTATTCGAAACTATCACAATGAGCGTTTTCTGTAAGCGCGCAGCTCTTTTTTTACTCGTAATTTTCTATTATTCTAATTATTGTTCGTCTTATTAGACCCGCCTGAAACAGTTAAAATTCGACAAGAACCAAATGAACTGAAACCGAATGAGGAGGCCACTCTGATTTGTGATGCCAGTTCCAGTAATCCACCAGCGAAATTGTCATGGTGGCGAGAAGGTATTCCAGTTCAAGGTTTTCAGAATCGTTCCAAGCCCGGATTGCATGGCGGCACAGTGTCATCAATTGAAATCAAAGTGAACGTTACGGAAGAAATGAATGGAATTCAATATGCGTGCCAAGCACAAAATGAAGCTTTACAAAGAAGCGTTCATGATTCGTTAACTTTACAAGTTCTATGTAAGAAAATGTATATTTTTTGTATTAATTTATCTGGCAATATTAACAATTACTTTTATTCGACTTGTATCGATGTATTTTTAGGATAAATTAATGGAAATAATAGGTAAAAAATATTTATTTTTACGTGTCGACTATGCCAACGTTTCGAAGATAATTCTCTCCATTCTCAAGGCTTAGTAGAAAAAGTCCAATAATATTTTGGATCTATTATCTCCACTAATTTATCCCAAAAAAAAAAAAAACAAAAATTAACAATGATTTTATAGATAAGCCTATGTTCGATAAAAACAAAGAAGAATTAATTATCGGAATAGAAGATGAGCCGCTCATCATCACATTAAAAGCTGAAGGGAATCCAGACAATATTGTCTATACATGGACGAAAGATGGTCTTCCAATCACACAAGTTTCTTCGGCATCAGGAATGGAAAGGATAGTATCAGATGGACCGATGTTAAATATTACTAAGCTAAGTAGACACGATGCTGGAACTTATAATTGCGAAGCGTTAAATTCACAAGGAAGCAGTTTGGGAAGTGTTAATGTTACCGTTCAATGTATGTTTTATCTGAGAAGAAAAAAGAAAAACTGAAAATCAATAAATACAATTCATTTTTTATTAGATCCGGCATCCATTGTACAAACTAGTGAAACGGTGATCGTTAATCCAAAAGAAGATGCTATACTTTCTTGTACTGCTGACAGCAATCCGCTTACCGAAGAAACGATAACATGGAAACGGGACGATTTTCCCGAATTTAATGCAAGAACATCGGTAACTTATGATAAAAATGGCACATCCTTTTTAAGAATTAAACAAGTTACACGAGAAGATTTGGGCAAATTTCAATGCTTAGCTAGTAACAATATTGGAAATGCTACCATGAAAGAAGTTATGCTAATCATTAAACGTGAGTAAAATGTTGGAGCGAGCAACGTTTTTTTTTTTTTTGCATTATATTCATTCTATAGATAAGCCTGAAATTGACGAGCAACCAACTTATCTAAAATTCGCAAGTGACGCAGGTGATACGGGTAAGATGATTTGCAAAAGTCAAGCATCGCCGTTAGCAAGGTATACGTGGGCAAGAAATGGAAACCCGATTAGTGCTAATACGACAGGAAAATACTACACAACATACAGACAGGTAAAACTGATCAATGAATATAAAAGAAACTCTCTGATTAACAGGATCATCATTTTAATTTTAAACTTTAATTCAGGTTAATCAATTGGTTTCTGAATCCGTCCTCTACATAACTCATATAACTTCAGCCGATTACGGTAACTACGAGTGTGTAGCTCGTAACGATTTAGGATTTTCTACAATTTCGCCTCGTCTTGAAGTCACTTCCGCACCAGATCCACCCGCACCATTAGTCATTGTAAATGTTACACATGATTCGGTAACACTTGGTTGGACGCCTGGATTCGATGGCGGCATGAAAGCTTCGTATCGAATCAGATACAGACAAGTAATGAATTGTAACAGATTCAAAATAAAAACCTTTCTGCGAACTAAATGTTGATGTAGGTGAATGATAACGGTTACAAATTCGAAGATGTTTTACAAAGCAACGCAACAACTCACACAATCAAAGGATTAGAATTTGATACGAAATATGTTTTCTCTATAATGGCTTCGAATAAGTTAGGAAATAGTAAATATCTACCGGATACACTGTCTGGTAAAACGTCAAGTAAGTAAATAGAAACAATTCAGATGACACTATTTGTCTAGGAATCGTTTATTTAATTTATTCGTATGGCACTAATTTGAATTATTATCTTTACACGCTTCATTATTTCTCCCAATTCTGATCTTTCACTCGACTAACCACATAAACTAACAGACAAGATTCCTCCATCCTACTCCAGTCCAAGTTTAGATGGACGAAATTTGAAAAATTTCCCAGGATTTCTAATCATCGTTTGTACCATAGGTGGCACCTTATTCATCCTAATGACCGTTGTACTAATTGGTTGTTGTTTACACAGACGTGCTAAAAAACGACCAACAGGTAACTAGATTGATTTAGTTCCATTTTTTTTTTTTTTTTTATTACACAGTATTCGAAGGCGATCACGTCGAAAAAGTTTTGCCAGAGGATTTAATTGAAAAACAGGATTTACCAAAAATTGTTATCATAAGTGTATCTGTGATTGGTGTAATTTTGGTGTTTATCAATATTGTTTTAGTTGCTGGATGTATGTTTAAACGACGAGCAAAACGTATCAGAGGTTTGTTTTAGTTTTTTTTTTTTTTTTTTTTTCGTTGGGTGTGATTCTTCGCTACGGAAAAGTTTATTTAATCTTCTTCTTCTGATTATTATCTCAATGTTCATATTATTCTTTCACTAGAAATACTAAGATGAAAATTGCTTCCATTTCAAAATCTTTTATCTTTATTTTGCAACAGAACAAAACAACCAAACAAACAAATCAGCTGCAATAGAAATGTACGCCCCGAGCAGCTACAACGATACTATGACAGGGGAAACGCTATCGTCAGTCAGTGAGAAAAGCGAAACGTACTCTAATGAGGGTAGCAACAATGAATACGTGGTAAATTTGACGCTTCTATATATTATATTTTTTTTTTTTTGTTTTGTTTTTGCTTCTTATTTATTTAGCATATACTACTGTCTGTATCAAGCTCCGGCACAATGAATAAAGACGTTTCATTGTTTTTTTTTTTTCCAGCAAATTAGCAGCGCATTTTTTGATTTTGATTCACACAAAAAAAAAAAAAAACAAAAACAATTTTTTTCTTTTACACTTTCTTTTCAGGATGACAGTAGAAGCAAACAGGCACCGAATTCGTATATTATCGAACAACCGCCACCAGTCGATTATCCACCAGGTGCGTACCCTGTGTACGAAATGCAGATGGGCACCGTTACCATGGCCCATAAGACTCATACTTTGCCTCACCCTCATCACCATCATCTACACATGCATGACATTAGACCGAGGTCACGTGATGACCAAAGTCTTGGGCAGTATGGGCCTGGTACGGGTATGTCAGGTGTGTGCTTTGCTTTAATAACTCTTAACTAATTCATTTTAATAACTCTCATCATATTTTTTGTTACCTACTACTAAAAAAATGAAATAATATTTTAATAAATACGGGTATACACGATTTATTGGCAGAGTGAAATTGATACACTTTATCAAAAATATATATTATCAATTTTCCGATGTGAAGAGACGATTCTCTCTAAACTTTATATGGAGCTATAATATAAGGAAGATCTTTATCTCTATCAGCAACGTACTCTGATAATCCTAACAGTATCTTTATTATTACATTAAGCCAGTTATTTGGCAATTTTCTTTCAAGAAGGGACTGAAAATGGCCATCCTCGCTTTTGCCGGACGCCTGTTTCTTAATATATATTTTTTTCACCCTACTTCGCTTTTATGGTCCTGTTAATATCACCTTCTTTTTTTTTGAGGGTTTGTGTTGATTGTAGGTAGATCAGTAGTATATATAGAGGCAAGTTATGACTGTTTTTTGCGAATTTACAATTGTGACTTGAGATTATTATACATCAATAACATATTAATAATTAACAAATTAAACACAACCTAAAAAAATATTTAGAATCCTAATAAAACATTTAACGATTCCAGCAAAATCATCGTATGTCAGCGCTCCCACACCAACACCACCAGCCGATGGCAGCTACTACAACGTCTCAGATAGATACCTCTCATATCCGCCACCATTAGATTTCCAAAATCCACCACCGATTCCCGCCCATCCACATCTAGCTCATACAATGACGGCCCAACCACCAGCCACACCACCACTACCATCCAACGGTTCCCTGCTACGTCACCATCAGCGCCACGTACCACCACCCGATGTGCTACACAACACCAGTCAAAATGCCCAAATCCTTCAGGCTCAATCTTTAGCACAGAAAAGGGAATTGACCAGTTTCGGTAACGGTTATGGGGTGAATGAACAGGAGGGACATCTGGTCTGAGACCAGGAGAATATTGACATTTTGTATGTTTTGTAAAAAGGAAATGTTGTGCGTGCTTGTGTATGTGTGTGTATAGTTTAATTAATAATTTCGTGTAATAACACTAATAATAATATACGTAAATCAAAAGACATTTTTTTCATTCAATATGCAGGGCTTCTAAGTTTATTAATTAATTATCGAATTGAAAATTTGAGACTGCTTTATACTTGTGTTTTTCAATAAATAGTGTGTGGGTAAGAGATAGGGAATATATAGTGTGCTCAACAAACAGACTTTGTATTCATACATAAAGCGAATGTCACTCGGTTTGAAATCAAATAAAAAAAGAAAAAAAAAAACCTATTGGCTGTAATTTCTAATTAAAAATTTTGCCTGAGCTGAAACTTTTTTTAGTATTGAGAAACCTCAGATTCAATTGTTATGATTTTTTTTTTTTAAGTTACAATTTTTCACAAATTATTTTATAAATAATTTGTTTGCTAACTGATAATCAGTTGATATCCAGATATATATATATATATATATATATATATATATATGATATCTATGTGATCTTTAGATGGTAAAAATATTAGTTTTAAAATCACTTTTATTATATTCGTTATATTGACAAATAATAATAAATTAATTTGCGAAATTATTTGGTTCAATAATTAAATCAAATTTATTGTTAACAAGAATCAATCGTGAATGTATAGGAGTTTTAATATTGTTTTTTCATTTTTGTAAATATCGATATTAACAATTTATTATTATTATTATTATTAATTCTTTATCATTGATTATAACAAATTGTTATTTAACTAGTCCAATGGAACAACCAAAGTTTATTTTCTCATTTCATTTTTTTTTTTTTTTTAATTTTTGTTTTTCTAAGTTCGAATTGTCAATAATTTCTATACATACTCATAAATTTTAAGTTAAAAATACTCTCTATTGTGAATATTCTGAATTTCCACTTACTTACTATATAATTTTAAATTATTTTGTATCATATTTTCTCTCATTACATTTTTTTTTTATTATCTATTATTTTTTTAGTGAGAATAAATATCCATTTTAAATGATTTTCTTGTTTCGTTTTCTTTGTTTCAGTTACCTTTTGTTTTTCATTTTTTTATTTATTTAAATATACTTTTCGTTTAACGGACAAATAGGGTAAACAAGAAATTCGTATAATAGAATAGTCGCGCGACATTCATTCCTCAGTGTAATTAACGAAGGCAATTAATAGTTACACAATTATGACGTAATTAGCTCATCATTACTATCTACATTTAATAGGCGATTAGACAGCGTTTTTGTGAGCTTAAATGTTTGTAAAAATGTTAAATTGTTCTATATACTACAATAGACAGTTCTGCCGAACCTGTCCAATAAAAGGCATAGGTATAATACGTTAATTCCTTTAAATACGATTTTTGAGAAATAATTTCAAATCATTTTAGAAGAGAAACGAATACCTTCCGGCAGTAGCAACTTTCAAAAGTGCCTTTTAAAATGTGCATAAATAAGGTATCTGTCAATATGTAAACACTTACTGTACATAACAGGATTAATAGAATATTTAATTGAATAAATTAAATAATGTTAAACGACCGCGATGCAATAAATATCTAATCTGTTTTGTTGCTTTTTGTTTATCATGTATCTATACGTAAATATGTAAAAGAATTATTTAAAGTGTATCTATTTTTGTAAAAAATTGTGTATAAATAACTTAAAAATCAGACTGAAATCAAAGAAAAAGAATCGAAGTTTTCCAAATGTTAATATCAAAATCTAACATTTTTTCTTAAAAAGAGGAAAAATTGTTGGAAACATATTTTTAAATCGTTTTAATCCATTCTTTTAAGAATTTTGTATATACTCAACATAATAATGTTAAGAAAATTATTACAATTTATTATTATTAATATTATTCTATTACTATTATTATTATACTATTCCAATTGTGTCTATTGTACCTATATTAACTCTAATCTCCAATTTCAAATAGTAAAATATGTATAACTACTCCGTATATATTTATGTACTATTCAAATATTTTCTATTTGAAAATAATCGTTTCAAAGCCATTGCGATTTGAATATAATGCCTTCCATTTCCATTTTTTTTTTTTTTTTGTTGTAAATTTAATACATAACTTTGTGATTCCTATCAAAAATCATTAGATAAGATGTCTAGATTAGAATCTCTATGATTTCACTTTTAGAATTCACATTTGATTGCAATCATCTAGATGGCTTTGAAATGTATCAATTTTTTAATTACTTATTGTTATACTACATCAATATTTATCAATATTATTATAATGCTCATTGTAAAAAGAAAGAAAAATGTTAAATTGTCCAGTCAATAAAAAAATACTTGTATGTGTTTAAATTATTTTGAATTTCTTACCTTGACAAACGCCCATTAGATTAATTTGACACAATGAAAACACAATAAATTTACTTTACTACATAATTTGTTATTAATAATACTCGAAATAAAACCGCTATTTAATGCACAAACCGAAGATTATTAATATTTCCATCTCGCTCAACGACCACTTGATTTGTTTTTCGAAGCTATCTGTCATCTGCATGAACTGTGCCTGCGGCTACTCTCATGTCATATTCTTTCGTAATATGATTGAACATACCTAGTTGCATACTTACCATGTTGATATACTTTCGGACCTTTCGGTTGATATTTTCTTAAATAAATTCAATTTTCTAGTTCACTACTTGCTAAATGCAAACAAGAAAAAATTAATAAATAACACTCATTGTAAAAAGAAAGACAAATGTTAAATTGTCCAGTCAATAAAAAATACTTGTATGTGTTTAAATTATTTTGAATTTCTTACCTTGACAAACGCCCATTAGATTAATTTGACACAATGAAAACACAATAAATTTACTTTACTACATAATTTGTTATTAATAATACTCGAAATAAAACCGCTATTTAATGCACAAATCGAAGATTATTAATATTTCCATCTCATTCAACGACTACTTGATGTGTTTTTTGAAGTTATCTGTCATCTGCATGAACTGTGCGTGCCTGCGGCTACTCTCATGTCATACCTAGTTGCATACTTACCATGTCGATATATTTTCGATTGATATTTTGTTTTAAATAAATTACAATTTTCTAATTCGCTACTGTTCTAAATGGAAATAGCATAAGGAAAAATTAATAAATAAATAGTACTTCCCCCATTAACACTCAATGAAAGAAGTTTCAAACAGTACCTACACAAATACAATCCAAATGTCAATATTTAGAATACAAATCCTTGCCGATTAAAGACCTCTCATCACTAAATAAGTAATAAAAACCATTTTTTTTTCCGTTTTCCGCATTTGAAACAATAAAAACCTTGTATGGGACACAAGGTGATCGATCATATCCATGCATTACCGCCATTGAAATTGAATTTAAATGTTACTGTTTATTTTATGTATTTGAATATTGCACCCTTGAGAGGTAATTGACACCTCGTCTAAGGAAGAATAAGTGTCCTACCCTTACCCTACCCTGTTTCAAATTTTTTTTTTTCGAATATAAAATGATTTTTTTTCTTCTGATTCGAATCATTCGAAATCGAAATTAGGTTTTCTAACATTTCGATTTTAACAACTAAAAAAAAAAAATGATCAAGTTTTTCATGATTATATTTATAAATTTACTTATTGGACAATCAAAAGCATTAAACAATTGTAAGTACTACACTAAAACCCTTCTAAGCATTTCAATGTGATTTTTTAATCAAATCTAGTTGCGGATATAAAATGTGGTCAAAAACTAACGCGCCGATATGCGAAAATCGTTGGTGGTCAAGATGCGGAAAAGGCGGAATTTCCCTGGTTGGTTTCGATAACACGAAGAGGTACACATTTCTGTGGTGGTACTTTAATTAATAAAAAGTACGTTATGACTGCTGGACACTGTCTATGCACGTGAGTATTATAAAATCGTAATGTAAAATTTGCAGAGAGAGAATTACATCTGTTTATTGCACCTCGTAACACTTTTTATCACTTAATTACTATTCAATTAGTAGCAGAATGCATTTTATTGAATTCAATGTCAACGTAGCTAATTAATATTGCGCCCGTATTGCAATCAGTCTGTTTCCTTATATGAATAGATTGTTTTTTTTTTTTTTGGGTTGTTTGTTTAGGGGTAGTGGTAATGATCACTTCAACCCTAACAGTATGAAAGTAACAATATCGCAGTATGATTTCAAAAATAGTGATGCCTATGAAATTCCAATTAAATCAATTAATGTCCATCCGGATTATTCGTGTAGTCGAGTGAGGAATGATATTGCAATTTTGGAATTACAAAATGACGTTGCATGGTCACAAAGGTACGGAATTTATTGTTGTTAATTCGGACACCGAATTAAATTGTTTGTGTGTGTACTTGAGAAAGAGGTTGTTATTTGAAATTATTTTTTTCTACAGTGTAATTCCCGCTTGTCTGCCATCTGAAAATACTGAAATAACATATTCAAATTTCGATAATATATTAGCAACAGTTGCAGGATGGGGATGGATAAAAGAGTCACGAGAAAACGGTAAATTATTATTATTTGTCAAATTTCGAAATTGAAATTTCTTAAGTATAGCACTATAAAGCCATTTTGCATAATGAATTATTTATTAATTAATACGAATATGATTCTGATGCAGTTTACCTACACATCACTTGTGTTTCAAACTGTAGAAGGCTATCGGGTGTTTTTTTTTTTTTTTTTTTTAGTTGAATTAATTAGCATCTGAAAAATAATGTCTATGTATTTATTTTAATGATTTTCCGCCTTCCCTTTTCAACAATGTAATAATTTTGCTTTCAGTATTACCACACATGTACGTACGAGTATTTATGCGATTTCAAGAAATTTGCATATGAAATGTATTCCTGTCAACCGTCTTTGACAGAATTGTAATATTGCAATATTTATCTTAAAGTGAATCTTCTTATTTATTATTTTTTTTTTTTGCTTTATTATTATTCCACCACGTTCACCTACTTTTTAAATCTACTTATTTGTATGGCTTTAATGTGTAAAAAAAACTTCAGGAGCTCGTGCTAAAGTACTGCAAAAAGCCAAAGTGAATGTTATTGAAATTGAAAAATGCAAAAGCTGGTATAAATCGCAAGGGAAAAAGACGAAAATTCAGGAATCGCAAATTTGTGCTGGTCATGAACAAGGTGGTATTGATGCATGCTGGGTAAGTAAAGTGGCATTCATCTTTATTTTATCAATAGCTACTGTTAGGGATGGGTGACCAAATCGATTAATCGAAAATCGAATTCAAAATAATCTATAGATTTACTCAATTAATTTATTGGTGAAATTTGAACAGATAATAGGGAAACAAAAAACGATTACTATCGATTAATCGATTACTACAATTTGCAATTTATCCATAATAAGTTCCGATTCTCGATCAATTATTGAAAACTTGTTTATTTTCTCTAGGCCGACAGTGGCGGTCCATTAATGGTTGACACACAAAACGATAATCAAATGATGGTAGTCGGTGTGGTTTCAACTGGAATAGGCTGTGCCCGACCATATTTACCTGGTATCTATACACGAGTATCGGAGTATATCCCATGGATACGTGAAGTTATGAAGAAATAATTTATCTATCGATAATAATTATTATCGATTTAATATTATGTGTAATCAGAGATGAAAAGACTGTGTTAATTGAATCTAGTCATTATTATTATAAGGTTTTATGTTAATTTGTCAAAATAATCTGTTGGATTGTTACTGTCAAATTTGGGATTAAAGAAAAAAGAAAAACAGTATACAAATCGAAAAAAAAAAGTGTGTTAACTCTATTTATTTCTATTCACGCCTAAATTATTTGTGTAAAAATAAGAGTGATGAAAAGATAAAATTCCATTCAAAAAAAAAACCAATTTTGAGAAACCCCTATGTAAATCTCTATTGCCTAAAAAAAGATATTATACAGCGAAGAAATTATCTTGTTCGGATCAGTATTGATGGTCGATTCGTCTTAGATTGCCACTCTGTATAAATGTCCTAGCCGTGTATAGGAACGGTATATTTTGATTATTTACTAATAATCTATACTTTTTATTACTTAAACAACGATTTTACGCTATACATTTAATAATAATTGAGTAGAAAATCGAGATTGACCGAACTAGACTCAACTTTACTACGTCTACGCAGTTGCTTCACTGCGTATGCTGAATATACAATCCGCATAAGTTCTTATATTGTTAACCACCCACCATAATGGTATACAAAACCTTCATTTTAACTGCACACATTTACATAACATTACCCCATTTTTCTATAGGAGTAAAAAACACTTAACATTTGATAACAATAATCGCATAAACAAAACGAGAATTATCACAGTGTATCATCTCTTTCTTACCACTTAAATTATGTCAGTCAAGTACGCATAGTGAGTGCGTACGTAACTGCTCTTTTAAAAGTAACATCTGCAATAAAGTCATTATTTCCATACTTGCAAAATGTGAATGACAGAAACCTTTTTCGACCAACACAAACAGTCTAGACGAATTACTGTGTATTATTCTAGTACTAACAAATAATATTTACAAATCTCAGAAGGCCATTCTATGATGGAACATAAAATATATCTAGATATGTACACGTCTATGTTAAAAAGAGACGATAAAATTTAATAGGTGAATGATAGAAACAATTAAAATTAATTTTGTTCTATTTGTAGAATGTAATAAGTTTTAATGGTTCATGTTAAGGATGTTACAAACAATATTTATGTGACATGATGAGTTGTACCGTACCGGTTAAGATCGTTTTGTATTTTAGAATTCAATTCAACCTTTTTAGGTAATTAGAAGGATATATCAAACAGGATGCGACGATTACATTACATTACATTTTTTCTATAGTGTCAATTTCATTTCTGGAAAATAAACGACATCAGTGCAAAATGTCATAAAGGTGATTAACTAATTAGCTAATCCGTTTATCGAATAAATACAAATACAATGAATCTTTCTCAAGCAAAATTACTTAATCGCTTTAAAAGGTTACAAAAAAAAAATCATTTAATTGTACAGCGATGCATCTAGATTAATTAATTATCGTCGCATTGAGCAAAAATATGTCTCTGCACATCTCCGATTCCATATTGTTTTAAATGGTAATAATAATAAAAAAGATGAATGATTTAAATTCCAGTTGCAAACCAACATTTTTTTTTTGAATCAAACAAAACCAGAAAATTTCACAGTTAAGTAATTCTAATTGTTGTAAAAACGATAAAATCAATGATGATCAGCAGATCATGATGATGCGGTAATCAGTATTTTTCATCTAGTATACACCAAACGGAATCTGATAGTATGATCGTAATGATATGGAAATAGAACGACGATCAAATTTAAGCAGCCATTTCAACTCTAAAACAACAACATGGAAAGAAGCGTGTCTTCGAATATTTAGTGGCGTGTCAAAATCTTTAAATGTAATTCATAATATCAAATAATAAATTGTTTGAAGAAAAAAGTGTCGTATTGCACCTTAAACAACAACAGCAGCAGTTGGATTTAAATTGCTGATTGATTTTATCTCTACTGATGATTACATAGTATATATATATATATATCGACATCAGAAGATGTTTGCATCAAGAAAAGAAAAATTATATTATTTCATCATTATCATCATCATCATCATTACGATTATTTGACATTGAATATGATCTGTACTATAAAAAATTGTTACCACATATCAATTTCAATGAGAGATCGAATATACATCGCAAATTACGTAATGACATATATTAGACTTATTTTTTATTTAAGGAATTCTTCTATCGAAACTACTATTTACTTATCTACTTGTATTAGATCAATTTTCAATAACATTTTCAATATATATTGAAATATAAACAGGGTGTTTAACCAAAAAAAAGCAATTGTAAATTGTCAAAAATTAACCCTGCTCAAGGCACTTTATATACCTGCAATCCACGCCATTTTCGAGCAAATTTAACCTCTAAATTTGAGAGTTGAATTAGTAAATTAATAGATCAAATGTGACTGACTGCCATACTTTGAATATACGTGACTTTAATTCTATATTTAGAGTTGCGCCATCTACTAGTAAGAGTCGCAACAACCTAAATACACATCATTCCTCTATAGTATACTTGTTGATCTATTTTCTGAACTTTATTTACAATGCACACGCAAATCTGTTATATTAATTAATTATGCATTCAATAAATTTCGATAGTCGCCTTTTGTTTCAAATACCTATAGATCGATGTGCATCCATACGTACATATATAGAATTAACCTTGCACAATTCTTGTCTTCTGTCAAAGTCGCTGCTGCAAGACTATATGGGATGCATATTAAAAAAGAAAAAGAAGAATATCGATTGCTTAATCGAACGATCACGATATATCTAATAAATGTTTATACTCTATTTTCAAATCGAATAAAATGCAAAGATGAATTACATTTTGGAGTGAAATATTGATTTTCGATTCATCTTTATTGTAACGATGTATAAAATACACTAATTAAATAAAATTCAAGATATGCTATCTTTTCATCATACCGAAAGATTAAAGAAGAAAAATTTTACAAATAAAAGCCCATTACAATCATTAAATTGACAAATTATCAATTATATTAGTTAGTATATGAGATAATCTCTGATGCAAAAACATAATCTGCCCGTCAATCGCTTTTTGCAAAAAAAGAAAAAAACCAATTGACCGATTAACACATATTATAATGTAATTAGAGAGTACCAAAAGGTAATTAATACTGAAAAACAGTGACAAAGAGAGAGAGAGAGAGAGAGAGAGAGCGAGGGTGCTTCACAATGAATAACACCGAGTCTAAGAGAAAGAAAGAGCGAAAGCGAAAAATTTATATGCGCTTTTTGACATTTTCTGTAAAATGAATGCGGTCCGATGCGACACATTCAGGCATAGAGAGAGAGAGAGAGAGAGAGACATTGACCATACCATTCTTGTCATTAGTAGAGTACCATTTGCTGAAATATACCTACCATATATTGCATGTTGTTTTAAATGAATAAGAGGATGATCCTATTTTATTAGATGGGATGCCTTGAAATTAAAGAAAAAATGTTTAGATTGTAATGTTAGTTCAAGAAACATTTAATTTTCTGTATTGAATAATATGAAACTATTTTATTGAGGCTCTTTATTGTGTCTCATATTTTGACCCAAATTCTGTTCAAGTTTCATATGCAGAGAATTTACGCAGATGAAAGGAACCAAAATTCGAACAGATTCTAATAAAATCGAAATGTGATAAGGGAATCGATTCAATCGAATTGTTTTAGAGAAATGGAAAAATTATTGGAAAATACTTAATTTGCTATTGACCAAACGATTTATAGCTCCTAGCCAACTATATATATGTTAATTATTCAATCAATTTAAATCATCATATGATTACATAACTCGTAAATACGTGAAAGCAAAATGATTCAATTTTCGGTCTGATATGGTACTAGTACATAGTACATCACATACAACATACACACACACACACATTCTCAAAGGAGACACTGAAATCTTTTTCCCCCGCACATAAAACATCAGCAGCAATAGGAGTCGAGTTAACGACAAAATTACTTATTGCACAAAAAAAAAGAAAAAGAAGAAGAAGAAGAAATAATAATAATAAAATTTTCTGAACGTCTTCTGATCTAAATACATGATTGCGAATCACGATCAAATATGTATAAAAGGCCAGAATCATCCTCAGAGGATTCATTCAAAAGGTGACAATCCTTTAGCAAACACATACTAAAAATAGTTTTGTGGAAATTTTTGTTATAGTCGTGTTGTATGGGAAAATAGTTGATATTGTAAGAAAATAATTCGTTTTTTCTTTTGTACTTTTTGAATTTTTTTAATATCAAAAATTTATAATGAAAAAGGTAAGAATTTTTCGATTTTTATTTGATTAGTTTCAAAATACAATTCATTTTTATGATTTCGGAAAATTCGGAAAATTAGTCGTGATTTTGTGACATTCGTATCTGCAACTTTCCCCTTAGAACTTTTCTTTTAATTTAACGATTAAAATAATTTGATTTTTATACAAATCTAAAATTTCAGTTAAAATTCCACAAAAAAAAACGTTAATTATCGTCGTTTAATTAATCAAATTTTGATTAATTTAAAAAAATTTGAATAATTATTTGATTACTGCAATTAAGTATATTTTTTTCTGGCGCCATTAAAATTCCAGGCATTAGTCTATCTCTTCTTCATTTGGTGTGCCACAGTAAAATCAGAACCACCCGTTTATCTACCACCAAATGGGAATGGCAACGGTAATGGTAATGGTAACGGAAATGGTAATGGAAATGGAAACGGCTATAATATTGGTCCCCCAGTATATGGCCCACCAACCAATGGAAATGGTAGTAGTATCCATGAAATTTATTTTTGCGAATTCTAAATTCTACAAACTCAAATTCAGGTAATGGAAATGGTAATGGTTATGATTTAGATAGTGATCAAAGGCCCGGCAGCAGTTACCTCCCACCACATAATGGTAATGGAAATGGCAATGGCAATGGAAATGGAAACGGTTTAACAGTTTACGGTGCTCCCAACGGAAATGGTTCGATGCATTTAGATTTCTACTTAAATATGATGTTTTAACATAGAATTTAAAGGACATGGAAATGGAAATGGTAATGGTAATGGTAATGGTAACGGTAACGGATACAGTAATGGAAATGGCAATGGACATGGCAACGGAAATGGCAAAACATATTTGCCACCAAATGGTAATGGAAACGGTCATAGAAATGGAAATGGAAATGGTAATGGATATTCTAAACCAGTTTATGGACCACCAAGAAATGGAAATGGCAATGGAAATGGCAATGGGAATGGTAATGGAAACGGTAATGGAAACGGTTAATATAACAATGAGTTTTTCGAATTATTTTCATTTTCACACGAAATATTATAGGAAATGGAATGCTTCATCCAACTTATGGCTTACCAAGTAACGGAAATGGAAATGGAAATGGATATCACAATGGTAATGGAAACGGTAACGGCAATGGTAAATAAACTTATATAAAAATTAAATATGATTTTCAACTGAGTACTTCTATATCTTAGGACACAGAGTTTATGGGGTACCCAATGGAAATGGAAATGGAAACGGTCATGGTAATGGAAATGGAAACGGTCATGGTAATGGAAATGGTACGACAATCAATTTTTAATAAGTGAAAACTTTAACTGTCAATTTTCAGGCAATGGTAATGGGCATGGAAACGGTAATGGAAATGGAAATGGAAACGGTATCAAACCAACATACGGTGTTCCTCACAATGGAAACGGTAACGGTTACAACGGTAATGGAAATGGCCATAATGGCAATGGAAACGGTCATAATGGAAATGGAAATGGTCACAACGGAAATGGAAATGGTCACAATGGTAATGGTTATGCCAATGGTAATGGAAACGGTAACGGTTACGCTTCAAATGGTGGCTACGCCGATAATGGTCCAGAAGAAGAAAGCACAGTAAGTTATGGTAATAGTTTCAAATATTTAATCGTACTGAACAAATTTCCATTAAGGAACCAGCAAAATATCAATTCGAATATGAAGTTAACGATCCAGAATCAGGAAATGAATTCGGTCACAAAGAAGAACGGGATGGTGATTTTACTACTGGCGAATATAATGTTTTACTTCCTGATGGTAGAAGACAAATCGTACAATACGAAGCTGATTTAGAAGGTTATAGACCAGTGGTGACATATGAAGGTACGATATAATTTCTATACATTTTTTCAAATAGCTGATGCTCATTTTCTAAATCTATCACTATAAAGAAACTAATGGTAATGGTAATGGTAATGGAAATGGTTACTCTTACAATGGCAACGGTAATGGAAATGGAAATGGTTATTCATATAATGGAAATGGTAACGGTAACGGACATGGCAATGGAAATGGTAATGGTCATGGCAATGGTAATGGCAATGGTAATGGCAATGGTAATGGCAATGGTCATGGTAACGGCAATGGAAACGGTTACTCAGGGAGTAATGGCAACGGTTACTCATATTGATTGTAGTTTATTTTCAACATTTATAATTTCGATTGGAAAAGGAATGGATCTTTGTTAATTTAACAAAGTTTGACAAATATTTTCATTTTTTTTTTTTTTTTTTACTTCAGGATAAAACAATATTATAGTATTATAATTAGCTAGTCTTATTATTTTAAGATAATTCTGCCAGTAATTTTCGCCATTAAGTTGTTTTTCTGATAAAAAAAAGAACCAATTAATGGCTATTTTTATATTTATTTTTTTTTTTTTTTTTAAGGCATGATTATAGACATATAGGAAGAACTATTTGTGATATTCTCATTTTTTGACACACTTTTCTTATACTATAGGCTGTAATAATTTGGAAAATAGTTTTTGCTTCTATTTAATTAAAAAAATATTTGTCACATCCATCCATTCTCGATTCACTTTTTGCTGACAGTTCAAATATTCAATTCTATTTTATAAGTTTTTTGTCTACGGCAATTAAACCAATGTGTTTATTTATAGTATTATTTTATATGAATGAAGATTATGTATTATGTCTCTGTATTTATTAAGATTATGCAATATTTATCGGAACACTGTATTATTATTACTTTAGTATTAATTACTATGTATAGGTGTTAGGTTATATTTCTTCATTGATGACGACTGCTATGATAAGGATATGATTTTTCTTTCATTACTTTTTTTTGAATACTTTATTTTTTTATTTGTATTTTTCTTTTGTATATATTTATAATAAAATGATTTGAAATATATTTCTTTTGCACCAAATCACAATCAAAGTTTAATTTCAATTAAAAGTACCTGCGCATTGACGTTCAAATGTCATCCAAAGCTGATTAATAATATGTTAAATAATATCCAAAGATGATATAAGCATTGTATAATATTAATTAAAAATTGAAAGGAACTTGTCTTACAAACGATGTACATTACCTTCTTAATAAGTAATTATTAATTAGCAATATGGAAATTTAACACCAATCGGAAACATATACTCAACAAAATCAATGTTGTTCGTAGGAATAAAAAAAAAAATTGCTAAATACCTATCGATCATTCATCTTTAGAAAGAATCTATTTAATTTCATACCTTTTTTTTCTTATAATAATTTACCTGTCTTGAAAATATTAAATGATAATTAATTAACGGTATAATTGTCTGCAAATATTTATTTTATAAAATTAGATACATATTCGATCTAGCTATACTAGGCGAGCGGAAGGCGAGTATATCAGTTATGGAATACAGCCACACTAACGTTATGTAGGAAGTGATTTATATTTCGTAAAAATTGATTTTACTAATATTAATTCGATGAATTCTAAAGATAAGCAAATAGAATACAATAAATCGCTTCCTAATCAAATTTAAAGTAGGCCAGTCTGTATTTATAAACTTATTTAAAAACACAATGGAATTTCTTTCATAAATTATCCTCTCAAGTTTGCCTTGCATAATTCAAAGAAACATCATCGCTCTTTAATCTACTCATTCTATTTCTCTTTTGTTGCTAGTATTTGCTAGGTATAGCAATAGATTTTAAACATCTGTAACTAATTTACATTATGGTTAAACCTTTATTTATGTTCTTACCATAGGCAAACCTATTTTGGTTCTTACGCCGTCTAAAACCTTTGTAAATAGAGAGCGTTTATTTGATAAAATGAGAAGTTGTACTGTAGCAGATTGTAAAGATGATAATTTAGCGAAGATGATAAACGAAGCATTCTTTTTTGCTATTTATTATTGAAACCAAACTAAAAACATGTTGAAATTCGATTATGTGAATATTATGCTGCCCACTAGATGAGAATTAGTTACACTACATAGTACAGTAGCAAGGATATTGTGAGATGTTGGGAAAGTTGTTAAAAGATGTCGCGCAGAAACAAACAAAATTACCAATGGATATTGTATATAAACCGGTAAGATCTAAATATGCAAAGAATTCTTATGATTTAATCATTTTAATCAAAAATTTAATTTTGTAATAGACTATTCTAGTAACTTCAAGCCTATTTCCATAGTCTAATTATCGGAAAACACAAAAATTAACATAATTTATCTTTAGCTTACCTTGCAAAGACTTTGAGAACTTTTCCACTTAATTTAATGCAATAAAAACACATTTTCACTGGCTTATTAAATAAATTTGTTGTAAATAATGATCGTAATTACTTCGATGATGTAAATCGATTCAAATATTTAAAAAAAAATTATTATTTAAGATATTTTCACCTTGCTCATGGCCGTCTTGATTTTTTTTTACGTCAACTGTGAGTGGCGCTGACTATCGTGCACTTATTCTTTCGTAGGAGGCGAGCATATCTGGTTGCATACATTAATGTTAAATTGATTTTTAATCAAAAAATACTTTGAAGAAAAAAAACACATTAAAAGTGTTAATATGATTTTTTTGATAGCGAATTATTTAATTTTATAATTATACTCTACAGTGGTATTACAGAGTATAATAATTTATCAAAATTGGAGTTTTAATTAGTTCTTCTACAACACATTCTTTAAAAGGATTGCATCAAAAATCAGATTAATATAATTATTACATTACATACACAAAGAACGGGATAACATTTCATCAGGAATATTTTGTTTTTTTTTGTGTGTTGTTGCTGTTGTTCTCTTTATCATCTAATAGAATGAACCCATTATTTATTTTATTAAGAAATTCACATGAATGGTGATGTTCATATTAAATAATAGATAATAATGACTGTTGTTGGCCATATTTGTACTAAGTAGATTATGTAGTAAAGATATTAGATATCGTGGAGGTGTATTAAGTAACATATTATATTAATGAGAGCTAATTATGAAGGTTACGTGTAGAATTTTAAAGACTGAAAATTCAGCAAATGGAAGAACAAGTTTCGAAACAGCAAAAGCTGACTGTTTTCCTAACAAAAAAAAAAAAAACGTTATCATAATCCTTTCTCCTTTAAAATTGGACCATTTCGTGACTTTTATTGTATAAACAATAAACTTTTTTTATACTTATTATATAAACTTAAAATTTAAAAAGGTCTATAAAGATATCTTTATTATGAATTGTAATACACTTTTATTATGATGTTGATAGCCAGTAAAATTTTAGTATAGTAAAAGTAAGTACTCATCTCTTTGCTATAGTGTAATTTCCTTATTGCAACTGTTGACAATCGATAAAATTACTTCAAAACTAATTGCAGCTTCCCATGTTAACTTCAGACAAAATTTGCTATGAGTAAAATTCAGTATGCATGAAATTGTTTTCTAATAACTCTTCTCTCTCTATGCGGTATTCCATTATCTTAATTTTCCTACTCTATTAATTATTAAACTGAAACAAAGTATTAAAAGGCAGACAGCTTGATTATAGTAATGAGCATTGCGAAATTCTTCCTAAACACAAATTACATTACATATTGAGTTTAAATAGTTGTAATTAATCTTTATGGTATATTAGCTAATTAATACGAGAATCGATTTTGATGAAATCAGAACGGACGCTACTGAAAACTCTATTAGGTTTTATGAGACGATGAATACAAATTTTTGTGGTAATACAAGTAATTAATTACTATAGTACTACTACTACACAATATTAAACAAACAAAAAAAAATGATCTAGTTTGGGTCAATGTAAAACATAATTTGAGCACAGATGGTTTTTTCGGTCGATTAGAAAATTATCTCTAAAAAGATTTCGACAATCCAATTAAAAAAAAATATGCTATAAAATATTAAGCTATATTATAATGGCATGGGGATTGAGTTTAAAATGAAGGATTTGTTCAAATAATAATAATATGGATGTTACAGATCATAATCATATTATTAGATGTAGGTAAAATTAAGCAATACAATTACTATAGATGTAGGTTTAATAAATGCAGGCCGATTTTTATTTTTCTAGATTTTTTTGCAAAATTGCCATATACATTTAAAGTTTAAGGTTTTGCAATTATTTATGCTATATCAAACAACTGTTTTATACTGAACTGATACTTCTATTATTATACTATATAGCTTCGTCTATGTCTAGATCTACTATACAGACATTACCTTTATCCACCTATATTATGATTGCTGCATTTACTTAGTTATAATAAACCAAAACTATCAAGAACAATTGCATTACGAAATTATTGATTTTATTTGACCAAATCAAGAGCGAGATAAAAAACGTTCTAAATACAATTAATGGAAATGTCAATTCTAATTTGTTAATTGATAAATGGATAGATATAATAGGCTCGTGCTAATGATGATCGACATTTAATTTGAAAAAATTGTTTTCTGCGAATTATTTATTTATTGTTTTGCAAATGTTTTGAAATTTCTATGGGAATTCGTTTTTATGGATCATTTAGTAATTGAATTTGTTTATTTTATATTGAATTGAGATGTAAAATATGCGTTTTAACTATCGTAATTAATTTATAAAAGTTATAATTGATAATTGACTTGTAATCTGATAAATCGTTGTTTGACCTGCAAGAGATTTGCTCGTTGTTCACCAGAGGGGGCTAGTGATTTCATCTGTGAGATAGGTGACCGAGATTTCATCTTAAAATGTTTATTTTTGTAGTCTATTTTTTCAAAAATAGATTAATAATCAGTGGCTGGTTTGCTGCCTGCGTCTTTTCGATAAGATACATTCATGTTTAGCATCAGATTGTTTACAAATTCAATTGCAAAACAATCTTGCAACTAGCCGAAATTTTATATTCCATAATCGTACCAAATGTACATCATTATTTTACGATATTGCATTAGATGATGATGTTTATATGGATATGGCAATCATAATCATTATTATTATGGCATATAATTTTACAGTACTTAATTCTACGTTTAAGTCCATATAAAATCGAAAAACTTTCCAGTTTATGAAGAGATTTTATTTTATAGAATAATTTAAAGCTGAAATAAACTGTTAACCTTTTAGGGTCAAAAATAGCCCATTAGATAGATAATGACCCAATGGGGATCTGGTAATTGGTAACGTTCACTCCTATATGATTTTACACGTCTTTTTATTTTCGCTACATACATTACGAAGATTTAAACGAAAATCGTTGGAAAATTTAGAAATAAAAAAAATATAAGACTTTTAAGAATTAATAAAGCAATTATTAGCATAAAGCAGTCCATGTGTATGTTATTTATTGAAGCGATTAAAAACGGAGCAAAACCGGTCCAAACGAAGCAAACCTGAGCAAATCATGCTTTTTGTTTCCTGACTTATTGATTAAATACCTTCGTAATCGTAATAGAAAATTACTTCATAAATTCATAAACGTTTTAACATGAATATTAATTAGACCTCACCTTATTCATCATAACATCAAAGCAAAGAATAAATGGTTTTGCTTCTTCTAATTAGCAATGGGAAACAAAATGGTACTATACCTACTTATTATTGTGTCATAGCGAAAATTAGCAAACCATTTTATTATTTGCCAATACACAATAACACACAATGATTGTTTTAGTTTGCTCTTTTTCAATACAGATCAATACAAATAATGTTTTCGTAATAAACGATTTTAAAGTTTTATAAATCTTAAGTAGATATATAACAGAATTGATGTCAATTTCTTCTAGATTTTTATCGTGAAATTGTTTGAAACTGACGATGATGATGATGGTTTAAATAATGACCTTTACCTTAAGATGATGGACTGTAATTTGTGTTTCTTTTGTTTGTAAGTTCTTCTATTCGTCTATGATGATATTGTATGGAACAAGAGTGGATAAGTAGGTTGATCTAGAAATGGCAGAAAAATTAATTGAACAAGCCTCTATTTTGTTCGTTCTATTTTTAATAATGACCTCATGTTTATTCATTTATGTGCAGTTAAATTGTTAGACGAGGATAAATATGAGGAAATTGTAACTGAGTGTAGAATAGAATTAGACCAAATCATGACAATAATTATGTGGCCAATAAAAACTGTGAGCAATTATTTCAAGGCCAAACCCGCTACTAGTACTGAAACACCCTATAAAATAGAGAATTTCATACATTTCCCTTAATACTCTCATCTTCATCATAAGTAATAAATA
Source organism: Platypus cylindrus (assembly GCA_949748235.1). NCBI lineage: Eukaryota > Metazoa > Arthropoda > Insecta > Coleoptera > Curculionidae > Platypus > Platypus cylindrus. Next base: position 10,073,584 of record OX456494.1, read on the forward strand.
AATTACGTAAACTATTAATATAATAATAATCATCATCATCATGATGAAGAAGATTATAATCTGTTTGAACGAGAAAATCACGACCTTGCCCCGCATGTTACAATTACCTATTATTATTATTATTAGGTATATTTTTTTAATGGGGATTTCCTTGAAGAAAAAAAATTGAATGAAATAAAGACGTTGTATTACCGAAACGCACGACGAAATAAAACATTATCTAATACGCGTTGCTTTCATGCGTACCTAGTTAATTAAAAAGAAGAAGAAAACATTGTGTTTGATTTCTACCAAATCAAACTGTGCTACAAATATCTAAATAAACATCAAGAAACGCGGGCAAAGAATTATTAAAGGTGAAGGCAATTCTTTTATTATTAGGCAATAAACAATAGCAAGCAAATCTACCAAAAAGGAAGGTATATTTTGTGCTTGACAAGGTCTCCGGTCCATCTGATGAATTTTTATTTCTTTTCCTAACCTCATAGCACCAAGCCACCGAATTTATAATTTTCAAAAAATTAATTTATCTCATTAACTTGATGGCATTTTATGTGAACGCCAAACCAAAAAAAAAAAAAAACTCATAATTAAAAATATAATTTATAACAAGCAAATTAATATAACTAATAGCGCAGATTATTTGAATAGATTAAAACAAACAATTATATTACAGCCTATACATATAAGATTTTGCATTTCAATGGAAAAATTAACTCGTCTCGAAAAGATGAATAGAATTAGAATGATTGCAAATATGTAGGCAGCAGGTAGCAATTTAGATTAGGATCGAAACAAAGAAAAGAAAAACCATATAATTCATCAAGTAGGCCGCCGGACTTCTCTAGTTCATTAGCGCATAGATTGCTCTGCGCAGTGGGACCAATTAAACACGCCCATAACGTAGATGAAAATACGAATGGATTATAAACATAAATAATATCAATTTATTGTGAAAATACAGCAAATAAATTATTGTATTAACTCATTATTCGGATTCGTTTTTCTTTTCACGTATTGGAATTTTTCCACATTAGCAACAATTATAAAAATAAAAATACCAATATTTTTTTGTGTTTTCGATCAGTTTTGTAGGTGGCATACTTTTATATTATTTAGTCTCACCATTCTCAGAACCTTGAATAATTATTATACATTTCTTAAATAACAGGATGATCATATTCATAATTTGTTCTTAAATTGTTGGAACATTCCAATACATTGCAATAATTCCATTAAAGATAATTGCAAGTTTTTAGCATAAATTTTTGGATAATTACGTTGCAATGCACGTCAAAAAATATTTATATATATATTGATAGAATAAAGTAGCAGTAATGCGGATAATATTATAAAATATGTGTCCTCCAAAACAAACCTGTTACGATTACAAAACCATCTTCGAATGACACGATTTAATTTATTGCTCATCCAAAAATATGCAATCGTAAATTTTACACATTTCCTCTATTTTCAACTATACAAATTAAGATAAAAATGTTTATATTTTTTTTCTATTTGCTTGTTGTTTACTAGGTGTGGCCAGAATTAGTAAGCTATAATTAATTACAATCTTAAGAAGAATATATAGCTTAATTTTATTCAAGGTATAGTTAATCGAGCTAATATAATAAAATTAATTATGAAAATGAAAGAAGTTGATTAGGATTTCCGCTACATAAATTTGAAAAATGTGCGAGAAGAACAAAAGGCATTTTGTTTTTCAATTTTTTATGTCTTTTTCGTATAATACGATATAAAATGGATTTTGTTTAGCAATTTTTTTTGATGTCATCATCATAAGCAAAGATATGTATAAACAGCACATCCCTAGTTATGACGTCACAACGTTGACGTTTTATTTGAAAAGATATATAGTAGGCGCTCAATTGCATTGAAAATAAAAAATGCAAGTTTTTATTCAATTTACTAGAGAAAATTCTTTTAATCTACGTACAATATCCGGCAATAATTTTCCTATTTCAATTTTCCTTTACAACTCATGCGTATCTTTTATTTTATTGAAGTGATTTATTTAATATAATGTTTAGAGGCGTTGGATTTTTTTCTACAAGGTTTTCTTATGCAAAATGGATACATTAAAATTGATATTTTACTAATCCGAATTTTATTATACAAATCGAATTTCCTTATATGCAATATTTATATTAATATTTTCGAAAATAAAGCAATTTATTATTATAAAACTGATGGGAAGCGCTGATCGTTTTGCGTCGTAATCATTTTCTATCCAAACTTTTCTAAATGTATATTAAATTTTAATATGTAAATTCAAATTAACCTTTTGTTCTTGTTATTATTGTAGCCGACAAAGTATAGTTATTTATAAAAAAAAAAAGCGTCTCGCAATAGTCTACACGTACGTGTAGGAAAATATCTATCTTATTTACATTTAAAACAATAAGCAATAAAAACCAAATTTAAGGAAATAGAAAAAAGATTTCAAAATGTCTGTTACATATTCGTTTTGTTTGAAAATCTTTGAAAAAACAAAACAAAACTATTGCAAATTTTTAAAAGCGTTTAAGTGTCAATTGTGAGCGATAACATCATTATTGTTTAATTTAAAATAATTATATAGTAAATTTGATAGTGATTCTTGCGCGAATAGAGTTATTATATAGCCATTTTGATGGATCAATTTCGTATCTAATATAAAGCAGCTTAATAATACCATATATTTAATATGTAGAACCATATAAGTACCTTGAGGTGTGATACTATTATACGTGTAGTTAACTAAATTTCTTATAAAACATGTGCCGATGGTACATATTTTCAAGTACCTTGGTTTGGTTTGGGTTTAAGTACTTTTTTCTTTTATAGGTGAATACCTAACTAAACTATTTAAATCTCAATGTGATTATCGTGACTGGACTGACTGCATATTAGATCAAAGTGATTGTTCATATATAAATCCATCTATCGTCGTTTCGATTTATTTACAACCTTGCCCTATCTACTTAAAATTTAGCAGTTAATTACCACACTATTCATCTCCTATACTATTTGACGTCTTCCTTAAACTTTTCATTACACCTTTTTTGGTTATTATTCATTCATTCAAATATTTATTCAGCCCACTTATGTCTAAATATCGATGAATAAGATCTGATTGGATCTGACATAAAATTAAATAATTTTAAAATGCAATTTTAACAAAATTTATTTGTTTCTCTATTTATATTTATAGGGTTATTTTGCCAGTTGGTGTCTGAATAGAATTAAATTTCATAACACTAAAGAAAATCGAATATTTCGATTTCCCTGTTCGCATATGCCATTAATCTTCCAGATACCAATAATAATTGAGCAACTAAAATAAAATCATTATAAAGAAACAGATCATCGAATAATATAACTTTTCAAACATACGATGACAGAGAAATAACGCCTTTTTTAATGACATATTATTGTTATTTTAATGGTTTTATTGTTGCTCTTGTTTTCTATCATTAAAATACTACATTATTATTCCAGATATGGTCACAAGGCCATTCAATTTCCACATTTATACTTTGTAAGATCAAATCACTTTTTCAAACAATTAATGACAGCTAATAAGTCAAAAGTAAAGAAGATTATTCTTCTTATTATTATTTAATAGTTAAATACAAATATTACACTCCATTAGAGTCGTTGCCAATGCGTGTTTGAAAGTAGATTTCAATATGTATATCATTTTTCATATTTGATTAGATTTACAATTTGTTATTTTGTTGTTTGAAGGACCAACAATGTTTCTTTGTTTTGTTAACATTTAATGATCTATGAAATCTGATATAATTATGAGAAATTTGATTATTAGCTTTTGGGTCCTTCGAACCGGATACGTAAAAAAACCAAACTTTTCATCATTAATTTCAAATTCAGCATGTAAATTGTATTATGTTTAGCTAAGAAGTGTATGTATTACGTCCCACAGTGTGTTGAGTAGAACAAGCAGCTAACTATATAGTAACTATTAGTATGTATTTCCTATTCTGGTATCGTCATCAAATAAATGGATAAGCGCCATTTATTTTCCTTTTTATAGAGTTCCCTGTGTCAACGTTCAGTTAATAAACATTACATAATGTTATTGTTGCTCCCATAATAATAAATTAATTAAAATGAGCTTCTACGGAAATTTATTGGCTTCTAGTTGTAATAAAATGTTAATTTTTGTATTTTTTATTCAGTTCATTTCTGCATTGTTGTTAATTACAGATTAAATCTTCGATTGATCATATTTGACTCTATACGAATTGATGTGTTTTTTTTTTCCCGAAAAATTATGCCATATTTTTCCACACACGTACAAATCATATTATTTCGCATCAAATTAATTTTATCTTGTTGTTACATTTCAGAAACCACTGTACCCCAAAGAAAAAAAAAAAAAAATAGTGGGAGATCAAAGATGAGTAGGATCTTTTTCTACAAAAAGAAAAGAAAAACACACACACACAGTGACGGCTCATCACAAGGTTTTTGGGATGAAAGTAGGTATAGGTAAATTAATTTGAAGATCCACCCACTTTTTATAACATTAGGTATAAGTATATGGACGAATCTCTATATAAATATAAGATTCTGGGTACTTCTTTTCAATCATAATATTTTAATCAGATCATCGCTTCTGACCATCAGACTTCATCTCATTTCAATCAAGTTTCATTATCATTTTAAGTTTGTTTTTTTTTCTGTTTTTCGTTAGTGAATTCAATATGAAGGTAGGAAATATGTGTTGTTTATAAAAAAAAAATTGTCAATAATTTCGATTGGTTTTTTGACTAAAATTTGAATTTTGTTATTCAAGCATTGCTTTTCTTTCTATGTGATACAATTTTCTTTGAACTTATCAAAGAAAATTGTAGTCAAATAACTGGAAATTAATATTAAAATGTTACAGTTAATATTTTTTCACTTCTTTCATCTTTGCTGCCTTGAAAATGATTTTAATTTATCCGTTTTGAAATGCAAATTTGCGCTTTCTCAAAATTCTTAATTTGGAATTCAGAAAACGAAAATTTGGCAAAAAAAAAGAAATAGGAATTCAAATAATGCTCTTATATAACACGATAACATGATATTTATGAATTATTAAATTATGGACCATAAAAAACATGTATAATTTGCAATAGATAAAATGCCAATGAAAAATTTGAGATTTAAAACCAGTTTTTTAGCACATTTCCATATTTGTTGGCGTTTTAATTGTTTATTAGAAAATTGCAACAACAATCAGATCACTAGCTCGTATTGTCTCTTATACGACTTATTATTAAATTACCATGTATTTCAATGTAGACTAGTGTGCGTATGTGTGCGTGTTATACAATATCGATTCGTAATCTCTCATAGGATTGCATAAAAATTAACCTTAACATAATGAAAACAGCATTTTTTTGTATCAATGAATTTTTGCGAAAAAATTAATTTTGTATTCCAAAAGAAAGAATTTTTTTTTTTTTGTTATATAACAAAATAAAGTATGTTAATCAGATTTTAATTTATTAATTTTTTCAGATTGCATTGTTCGTATTATCCCTGATTTCGATAGCATGGGCTGAACCTCCAGTACCATCCACTCAATACTTACCATCTAATGAGTATTTACCACCTCAAAATGAATACCTACCACCACCATCACCACGAAACGAGTATCTTCCACCATCAAATCCACCACCACCTAAATATCTACCACCTGCAACATCTTATGGTACACCCAGTTCTACTTATGGTGCACCAAAACCTAATTATAGTGCACCCAGACCAACTTATGGACCACCAAAATCCTCATATGGTCCACCGAAATCCACTTACGGTCCACCAAAATCATCCTATGGCCCACCTAGTACTTCGTATGGAACTCCTAGTTCTAATTATGGTGCACCGAGTACAAATTATGGCACACCAAGTTCCTCATATGGAGCACCAAATGGTGGATACCAAAAAGGAGGCTATGAATATTCTGTAAAACTTCTTTAAATTTTGTAATTTTTTAACGTAAACCTCAATTTTTTTTTTTGATAGGAACCTGCCAATTACGAATTCGAATACCACGTTCAGGATGCGGAATCCGGAAACGATTTCGGCCACAAAGAGCAACGACAAGGTGACGTGGCCCAAGGCAAATACTTTGTTCTATTGCCAGATGGTCGATTGCAAACTGTCGAATATGTTGCTGATCAAAACGGCTACAGACCGAAAATCAGTTATCAGCAAGTAGGCAATGGTGGTTATGGAGGTGGCTATTCTTATGGGAATAATGGTGGAGGATATTGATCGATTTGTTTGATTCGGTTTATAATATGGAAGAATTTAAATGTGCCTGATTATTCTAGTGATAAGGAAAGCGGTTCTGATTTTTTATGGAACTTTTTATTTATTTCTTTATCGAATTTTATATTTTTGATGTGCAATATTATGATAGATAAATAAAAAAAAACGAGGCTGTCTTTTATCGATGTATTTCTTACACTAGTTTATACTGCGCCTGCGTAGAAACTATTAGAAGAAATACCACGGTTAACAAGCAGACATTTTTACGATAAGGATCGATAATTTTTAGACGAAAAATGCGAATTATGATATAAGGACTACGAGATATTTTTTTAATGTCGAAAATATATTCAGCATTTGATATGTGAATATATTTTTTAAATGCTTAATTTATTTATGTATATTTTGCCATATTTATATTTTAGATAAGTGATTTTTATACTTTTTTGTATGTTTTATAATATGTGTGCAGATAATGTATTTATCGTACTGAATAATAAACAATTTTGCAAGTCATTTGAGGATTTTAACGTGTGCACTACAGTACATAATATTGATCCGAATTGGACATATTTATAAATAAGAATAACTATAGATAAGCATCTGTTTATCTCCGCTATTTAGAATAATAAGCACTTACTACTACATAGTGCAAAAAGAAAACGTTGTTGTATCTGTCAAGCGGCCTAGAAATGGCTGCCGTGTCGACATTTGTCTGGTTCAAAAGAATGCGGTACTCTGTATATTTACGGGCTCTAATAAATTGCTACATCGCGCACCATCTCTAGGAATTTCTATCAATCACACTTTTCTCCTTTCAATTTTTATACTACATAATAGTAAATGGCATAGATGTCTGTAATTGAAATACATGAAAATCACATTGACAAATTGACATTGACAATTGTAATGTGTGTATAAAAATTTTGTTATTTATAATTTTGTGGGTGAATATTCATTCTATAAATAAATATATCGACACTGTCCGTCTTGTTGCAAAATAAAAAAAAAACAATATTTACGAAATAAATATAATTAAAATGCGTAATTAGAATAAACAGGTACGCTGAATTGATGTGACAATAAAAAATTATTGAAGAAAATTAACGCTAGAGATAGATCTTAATAGAATATTTACATCTGTAAGTTATCCGCATATGTGCCGCAATTTGCCTTTTTTTTTTTAATTATTTATGATTTTCACATTGTTTTATTTAAGTTGCTCGCCTAATTTGTTATGTTTCAGTAGATAGTTTCGACAACATAATAATTATTATAAGAAAACTGATAACGATTAACTAAAAACAAACATGATAACACCATCCTGTTTCTTTGATTTTGTGCATGGTTTGTGTTTTTGTTGGACTGTATTTGAATAGTAGTGTTTTATTTTAATACTTTAAATTATATCGGTTAATGTAAAATTTTTCAATAATAATGCAGTCGTGCGTTGGATTGGAGGGCCGAAATATGGGCTCGGTTTGGAAACGTTTGCAACGAGTAAATAAAAGAGCTGCAAAGTTCCAATTTACTGTGTCCTATCATCAGCTATCCATAGATTTTACACCGAAATGGTAAGTAAATTCAATTTACAATCGAATTAGGCTGTGTCAACTCAGCAACTTTTAATAAAATAGAGTTGTTAAATTGCGCAAATTGTCATCTGTTTTCCAAATTAAACTATGATTATAATTGTTGTAATATTTATCGGGGGTTATTTAACTTTGATCACGGCACCCGCAACCAAATAATTATTCATTTAAATGCAAACGACAAAAAACAGCGCTCTTAAAAATATAAATCAATCACTACCATGTCAAATGTGATTTGATCGAATAAAAAATATCCCAATAATTTTTCAAATTTATATTTCTGTTTATAAAACTTTGCCAAATAAATAGCCAGCGAATTAAACGCTAAATAAATACACATTAGTACAAGTAATGAATGACATGAAAAAAAATAAAATAAAAATATTGTCTATTTGCTGTTTATATTTGTTTCAAACCAACCAGTTTGGGTTTTTATTTAATTTTTTTTTTCTTCTAATTAAATACATTTTGCAAATGATACACCATTACCAAGGCAAGCCTTATATTGATTACACGACTGCTGCAGAAAGTTACAATTGTGCATTTAATTGAGAGCGTTTTTAAGCACTCGATTTGTTTAATTTGAATGCATTGAACAGTTTTATTTTTAGACGAAAACCTGCAAAGTATCAAACTTTATGTAAAAATTAATAGATTCAATTTTATTTATGTCTGAGCGTTTGATTTATGCAAATTAAATATACCTAACTGTTATTTAAATAAAATTAAGAGAAAAAACAACGTATTTGTCAGACGACCTTTCTCTATAGTATTAGTGGATAACAAACAAACTAATTTGCTGTATGGCAATATAAATATATTTTAATCGTATTTAAAAACTGTTTTGTTATTCAGGATGTGCCCTCCTCATGGCATGGCATAGCGGTTAAATAGATTTAATAAGTTTAAAAAACTTCCCACAACACAACTAATATTAAATAGTTGAAGAGGAAGTAAATGAGAATCCACCGATGAGGATATCGGCAATTAATAATAGAATACATTGACTTTTAATTGTCTTTTTTAATTTCATCATGTAAATAAATTGAATTTCTTTTCGAATTAAATTTAGGCAACCACATCGAATATCTCTAGTATGGTCAAGACGATCCAGACGAGTGATCTCGAATCCGGTGGCATGGGAACCGACCCTACAAAATCCATACAAAGGCCTCGTTGTATGGGCAATCCCAGAAAATCATCAAGTAGCCATAACATTATTTAAAGATCCAAGAACAAATGAACTCGAAGAAAAAGAATGGACATTTATTATAGAAGATGTACGTAATTAGTAGACGTATTTTTAGTTTGGCGGATTCACATTTTGTGCTAGATACGTACAAACGTCATTTGCATATTATACTAAAAATACATTGAATATTTAGGCAACTAAAAATAAACAAAAAAAAAAAACCATGAAATTAACGACCGAAAAATTTGATATTTTTTTAAACAAATTATAAGCGTTTCCGTTTAATGGCTTATCAAATGGAAGCTGATAATGTTTGCGGGAATTTTTCTTTTTTTTTTTTTATTGAACCACATGCTGTCAAATATTGATTTAAATGCCGATTATCAATTTCTTTTTCTAAGAAATTCCCGTGTGGAATGTTAATGTCAAAAAATCAATATATGCTTAGACAACTGCAGATGCATTTCCATTTAAATACATGCATATGCAACGTTGCCAAGATGTGGACAAAGTTTCTGTAATACGATTTGCATTATAAGCGATAAATATTTCTAACTACAAAGAAAAAAAAACGAATCCATTCACTTCGGCCTCAGACAAAAAGGTGTTTCTTTATAATTTTCGTACTTAATAACATATTACTAAGAAAGTTTAATTGCACTAGTTGACCTTAATTTTCAGAATCAATTCTTATACGGTATAATTATGCTTATCTGGTGTTTCAAACATATATATGTATACCCAATTGGGTTGTTATTCATAGAAACATATATGTCAGCAAGTATTTTATTGCGGAAAATCAATGATGATCGTCTGATGCTACACACAATCATTTTCTGATAGAAAAATGATTGATTTTGTAACTTTCCTTACTAATCTAGTTTAAGTCTGAGATTCGATGTACGCATAAAAGCAGTAAACGAAGATTTCCACTAATCCAAATAACTGATGCAGCAATGTATGATTATTTTTTTTTTTAGGTACCAACAACAGGCAAAAGACGACAACTAGCAGTAGCCCAATTAAACATGCAGAAATATGCGAGCGTCGAATCGTCACAAACGGAATTGCAAATCATTTTTCGACCGACAACAAAAAAAATTACCGCCGCAAAATTAGATTTAACACTATCGTGTGTGTTTCTACGTGAAGGCAAAGCAACGTAAGTTAATCACAAATGATTTGGAATCAATCAAAGAGAATTGATTGTTAAACACGATTTTAGTGATGAAGACATGCAATCGATGGCATCATTAATGTCGGTTAATAATAATATGGACGATATTGCACCGCTAGAAGATGTTGAGGATGAAGAGTGTTCACAAAATGATAGTTTAATTAAGAATAGCTTGCATGAAGTCACACAGAATCTACAGCAAATGACGAATTCTTTAAGTGGATCGGATTTTGCTAGTACACCAATGAGCAGTAGGTGTTTTCTGCTGGATATTCTAAGAAGTCTAACTCCATATATTTTTTTTTTTTACTAGTAAACAGTATACAATCATTGTCGCGTGACGACAAGACACCAGTTGCTGAAACGTTTACGTCGTCGTTAACGGAAAAATCGAAGCTAGTCAAATCGATACCACCGCCGAAACCGTCGGATTTTCTAGAACCTGAACGAGATATATACTCAGATAAATGTACAGAATTACTCGATAATTTAGAAACATTAGAAGAAGAATCGTTTAGTAGTGGAAAAGTGAGAGAAGAGCTTATCACAGATGCTAGTACGAGTACTAGTAGTAGTAATAAAACGCCGAATAATGCCGAACACACAAGCGTAAATAACAATGTCAATAATAAGAGTGCACATTTGAAATTACCATTATTAGATTTAAATAAAGATTTCACGGAAACTTCCAAGCAAACACAAAAACTAGCTACACCAGGTAATATAGGAATCAATCAAATCTTGTTCGCAGAGTGATTGTTGTTTCAATTCGTTTTCAGGTCAAGATTTATTGGAATGGTGTAAAGAAATGACTAAATCCTATTCTGGTGTTAAAGTTACAAATTTAACGACGAGCTGGAGAAATGGCATGGCATTTTGTGCCCTTATTCATCATTTCAATCCGGAATTAATGTATTTAATTGCAAATAAATGCTGCCTAATCATTTTTTTTTTTTTTTTAAGTGTGCTTTTTTTTTTATTTTAGTGAATTCGATACACTTTCACCACACGACATTAAATCGAATTGTAAAATTGCATTTGATGCCGGCGATAAACTGGGCATCCCCCGTGTTATTGAGCCATCCGATATGCATATGCTGGCAGGTAGGAACACCGGATGAATTGTGAATACTAATTCAATTTACAAAGTGAATTGACACTTGTAGTTCCTGATAAATTGGCTGTAATGACTTATCTACATCAGTTACGTGCCCATTTCACTGGCCATCAATTGGAGGTGCAACAAATAGGCCGAACAGCTGAAGAAAGTAATTATATAATAGGAAAATTTAATACGGACAAAGATACAGATATTACGAAACAAGTTTTCGGACAGGAGATTATTAATTTACGTAAATCGAAACAAAATAGGAGTTCAACAGGTGCCGCCCGCATATAATAATCGATGTAATTCTGACGTTTGTTTATGTTTGGTTTTATCTGCCGTATTTCAGAAAAAGAAATGAATCTGGTGAATAAATCGACTAAAGGCGATGCGTCTAAACTCAATTTGCCACTCAAAATCACCACTGAGCCGTTGCCATTTAAGGAAAAGAAAGAAAAATCACCAACAATTGTCAAAGATATATTGTTAAGTGGTTCGAAGAATATTATGAGTAAAGTACGTTTTATTTAATCATTAGCCTGTAACCTGTTTTGAGAAATACGACTATTCAGGTAATAACTTCTCCTGTCAAAGACAAACAATCTCAAGAACTAAAAAAGCCAGAAGAGAAAAGAGTCGATCAGAAAAAACCGATTTTGATGACAAGGCGAGAGTTAACGGATCCATTTGGTTCGGATGATGAGGAAACTCAAACGCCAGTTGCTAAACCGGAAGTTAACGGTGACCCAGTGAATGGAATAGTAGAAAAAGACGATGAAGTTTTAACTGATTTACCAAAACCTACTCCAGTAAGTACCTGGCAATTTGTTGTGTTCTGTTATTAATTTAGCGAAAAAAAAAATTATTAGTTCTCTAGTTGGGCCTATATTTTCCTATTAAACAAATAACCTTAATAAGTGTTTTGATAATAAGGTCTGGTATAGAATTAAAATGTTTTTCATACGTATTGTACAGCAAATTCTTATGCGTCACACCGAACAAAGGGAACGAGCGAAAGTACTACTCGAACAAACAAAATGGGACAGTTCGAGCCCCACATCACCAACAAAGGTACTCATAAACCAACATTCTTTTGTTGATAAATAAAAAAAAACTATATAGTAAATAAAAAACATATTTATTGATAAATTGATGGATATTTTATCAATTTAGTCCGATGAAGAGAGGCAGAATCAGCTTCGCGAAAGAGCGAGACGATTACTTGCCGAAGCGAGACGTGGTTCAATTCCAACAACGGAAATTATAAGATTGAGTCCAGATACGGTAAAGGCGTATGCAGAAATGGACGAGAAATTCAAAGGCGAAAAGAACGAATGGCCGATTTCAATAAGTATGGCATTTTTTTCACGGGAAAATGTTAAGATAACTAATTCGATTTGTTTTTTAGCTTCTGAGAAGAACTCCTATTCACCTTTCAGTATGAATAAACAGCAAGAATATTCGATCAAAAGTGGTCTAGGTGGTGATGGTGCAGATAAAACAGATAGAATTACTCCTGACAGATTACCTGACGATTTAGGATTAAAAGAAGTACATTTTTTCGAAGCTCTTTTCTTATTAAAAAGAAAAGAAATTTATTTCTTTTAATAATGTCAATGTAATTTTCCAGATGGGTATCGATGTACATTCTTGGATAGACAAAGAAATGGAGGATTTAGAACGGGAACAAAATGCCCTTGATGAGCAAGCTGCCCTTCTAGAAAAAGAGCTTCGATCCGCAATGGAATCAAACACTAGTAACGGTGAAAAGGAGGAAGCTCTGATGGCGGAATGGTTCAATTTTGTGAATAAGAAAAATGCGCTTCTAAGACGACAAATGCAACTTAATATTTTGTACGTTATCAACGTTTTTAAGCGCAGTGAATAAATTATTTGATGTTTTAATGTTTATTTCCAGTGAAAAGGAAGCAGATTATGAAACCCGCTATAAATTATTAAATGAAGAACTACAAAAAATCGCTTCGATAGAAGATTGGAAAAAAACAGAGGAGCAAAGAAACAGAGAACAAGTTCTGCTCGATGAACTAGTCCAAATTGTTAATAAACGAGATGAATTGGTACATCATTTAGATAATCAAGAAAAGGCGTATGTATTTTGCACTTTATTAATCGATAAAGTATAATTATTTATATTTATCAAGTTTTTGTACGTTTTGTACTTTTGTACATTATACAGTTAATTATTTGTCAATTTCAGCATCGAAGATGATGAGAATATAGAAAAAGATCTCTCCCATATAGAGTTACCAGCCAAAGACAACAATTGCGTTATATCATAAAAAATCGCCAATGAGTCAATGCACAATTTGCTTCAGAAAGGAAAAATCATCGATGTTTTGTAATGGTGCTTTTTGTGATATTTCTGGATATTATTAATTTAGATAGTTACACACACCTCAGAAGAAAAGGAAATTGTGCATTTATTTCTTCGCCCGCCTTCAGTTCTCGATTTAAAAAAATCTATTTATTTTTTATCATCGGTCAAGTAAATCACAATTAGGTCTTAATTGAAATTAAGGATCGTAAAATATCAGATGTGCGCGTGTGTTTGTGTTATCTGGGTTTTCCTATCGTCTTCCCTTATCAGTCATATAAATACCCCCAAAATCGTCGAAACTAGGGTGTTAAACAGTTCAGCTTTACTCACCTAGTCCGATGGTTTTTTGACTACAAATTTGATTCCAATTTCCTGCTGCAATTTAAATAGTGATACCAAATTATACAGATATACTTCCGAATTATTGCAATATCCATATGCGTGCAATAAGTTTTATAAGAAAATTTACGTAAAAAAGTGTATTTCATTTAAATTGCAAGTTTTCCTTTTGCTAACCTTAAAAAATGTGTGCAGCACAGACAAACAGGTTTGTCTGTGACTAGTCACGACGACGCACTTTGACGTCTGACGGTTCAGTTTGAAAAATAACGTTCACCTAGATAGTGTTTTTTGTATTTTTCTTCGAAGTGCCTCCCAATGATTTTTTAAAATTCATAGTATGTAGTTAAAATATTGTGCTTACGCTTTGTGATTACGGTTGTATTTTTATGTGAAATATGTAGTTATATTTAGGGTAAAATTAATTAATGGGTCACATGACTACGTAATATCTACTTTTAATGTTTGGCTGGAATATTAATGACTTAACTTCCAACTGAATAATATATAATGTAAAATGAATGTGAATAATTGCTAACTATTTAAAATTGGTCAAATTCGAATTATATTCTAATTAGATTTTCAATCATGATTTGATTAGTAACTGCAAACTATACTATGTATATAAACTCTTTTAATTATGAAGGTATATTTCCTAACCAGCCACGTGAGCTTTACATGCTATACATATATGTATTTTTTATGCTTGTACATTTTCTAAGAGCTGTATGACAACTGCAACTTGTAAATACATTAATCCATATACGGGAAAAAATAAGCTTTATTTTTCCTTATACGTAGTTACTAAATATAAAAAAAGTTTCATTTACACAATATAAATTAAAAATGATTCGTAAGTTTCTGAACATCGCTGAGATCATCCAGTAATTCTTCTAGTTTTGTACCAATTTTCTTGGCCACCTAAAAACGTATGCGTAGAATAAAAACGGTGCATCAAAATCATCAAGTTGATCAAACACATTTTACCTCCATCTTTTCGGTAATTGAAAGTTGCAAGAAATTCCATATTAAATCGCCATCAATGATACTCCTAGCCGGATTTGCCAACATTTTTCGCCACGTTTTAATTGTTCGAAAAGCTTTTGGATTCAAGCCGGCAATATGTGATGTATGAGTTACCATAACGTTTTGTAACATTAGCAATCTTCGGTATGTTTTTTCAGCTACAGGCATTACATAACCTAAACCACCATCTAAAGTAGCTAGAAAATTAATAATACAATGTTTGATAGTCAGATTTAGTAATTATCAAAAACCACTTTAATAAATTACCAAACATTGTAATATGCCTTTTATCAGCTCCGCTCATATGTTTCTTATCCTCTCCCAATTCTCCTAATTTACATTTAATTCTAAAGAAAGTCGTAACTGATTGTCCTAAATGAAAATCAGCTTTTCGTAAAAGTCTTTGCCCTAGAGACGTGATAACGGAATATAAAAATACAAAATAATAATTATTAATCGACAAATAGATTACCTCCCATTGATTCTCTTGCTTCAGGTTGATACATGCAGATAACTAAATTCTTTTCTTTATCAGAAAGGAGAAATCCCATATTTGCATTGTCAATCATGAATTCGATTGAAAATACTTCACACGCTCGAAAATCCTATAATAAAACGGAAAGTCGAATTAATTTTTATATAAAAAAACAACGACTTTTTACAACTGTGCTATTTTTTACATACCCGAGAAACCATGGATAAAGTTCTGTATTCTTCTTGAAATCGTAACAACGAAATCGATTGATAAACATCAGCAATCAGAATTAGACTCTTAATTGTTAGAATTTGATGAGTGTAAACTTGCGTATCGATAAAAGCAACCCCAATCAAATCATTATCTTTTAATTGCCAGATATAAATCTAAAATCACATCCAATTAGAAAAAACTTGGAAACGAATAGATTACGTTTTTTTTTATACATACTTTTTGACCTACGGCTGATACTAAAAATCCTCGAACCTGCGATAAAGCGGTTACCGGTCCTTTTTGATCTTTAGCGTAAATTTCTTTGAATTTGTTTTTGGTTAGTGGTTGTCCGGGTTCTGGCACTACTTCGATTATATCGTATATTAATATCTGAAATTTTAATTTTTTCAACTAATCTCTCGAATTATTATTATCAACATACTCTGCCTCTTGATGTGATATCTTCACCATAATTGTAATTCGTTCCAACGGCAATGTAACCTCTTAATCCGGATCGGGTACCTTCATATTCGAGTGCAACATTTCTTAAACAGGTCACGTGCTCCCATTCATCCAATTCGATTTTTGTATTCGGTATAACATTCCAGGAAACCGGTGAAAATAACGTTAGAGTAAATTTTTCTTGAAATGGATAAGGAAATCTAAAAGATAAACCAGCCAAAAAAAAAAAAGATTCTTGATCAATCAATTTATTGAAATTATTCATTTGTTACCGGTCGCCATTTTCTTCAATTGTCAATTCTTTATCTTCACCATTGAATCGATAGTAAGTATTCGATGGTTCTGTTGCGCTAGTTACCAAACAATACGTTTTCGATTCTAAATGGTATGTAACAAAATGTGGTGTACATCTTAATGGTACTTTTCGAACTGGCCATGGAGCATCGTAGCTTAGATGCGTAGGCAATATTCCAATCCTTAATTCGGACTAGATTTTGAATAATAGATTAATATATAAAGGTTTTGGAAGTGATGTGTTTATTTATACCTTTCGATTAAAATACAGGAAACCTTCTGGGCAGTTTACATTGTTAAACGATGCAAAAGTGATAACTTCTCCGTCTATTATCATTGGATGTGTTCGTAGTTCACCTCTTTTAGTTAAAAATACCCAGTAGGGTTTCGCACCGCAAATAAATATTCCACTATAACCTAAAATAATTGTTTACCTAACGTTTTTTCTATTACTTTCATCTCAATTTACCAGCAATATTTTCAAAATATCGAATTCTCGAAATCCGTTCTTGAACACTATAAAAATCCGAACTTTCCGTATCGATATTGGAATAAACATTCGGTTGATAAATAATATCATGTTTCAGTTTCCTAAATCGAAGCTTCAAATTGCCTCTATGGTATCTGAATACTTCGTACATTAAAAGGCTTTTTTCCAATCGTACAAACAGTATGGGTCTTGATCCTTGACTGCCCAAACCAATCATTAAAATTTCTTTTACTTGATTCTCTTTTTGGATTTGTGTCTCGTTTATATGAGCGGTTGCATTCATCGTAACCGATTCTAATGCATCGATAAGCACTTTATGACCGAAACATAAATTTTGTACGTAAAAACTCAATTTAAAATCGGGTATTGAATAGATTTCCAAATTGGAATTTTCCCGTACAACAAATAGCCAATAGCTCGGTCGTCGCGTTGTTAAATATTTTTTCCACCAATTATAATATACTTTCGGTTTCGGATGGTTGGTACCTAACGATGGCATTTTAAAATCATTATCACCATATAGAATATCCTCTTCATTTTCGCTTTCGATGCGAATATCAAAGCCATCTTGAATATAATGCTCGGGAATATGAGTGAATTCATCAGGGATTTTATTCGTGAAAATCCCTGATACGTCTTTGTACATGCAAATAGTGGATACTGGTGGTGTCTGGAAGTGAAAAAATTTAATGTATTTTGCTGAGCAAACTAGTGCGCAGTTGTATCAATAGTACATTTGATAATGTTGATTTACTAATGACCAGCTTAGCTGTTCCTTTCGATTCGCGTAACATTAATGTTATTACTTGACCATCAGCTGTCATAAGTGAAATATACGGATCGGCACTGAAATAATAACAAGAAATTACTCAGATAATTAAAATATCACTTAATTGTATATAGACGTACCTGGAGACGTGAACAATGGGTGACCCTAAATCCATAGGTACATGCTGTAATTGCGCTGCGCCATGCAATAAACGTACTGAAAGCGTGGTCACCTGGACAACATACTTATTATTGCCCAGATTTCCTGCAAACACTGTTGAATGGTATGTTGCAAATCCAGTATTATCCACTTCGTTAATTTCGTGGCCAGTTTGTAAAACCTGCATAGAAATTGATGAGTTTTTTGGTTAATAAAATGGAAAATTCCAATGTACAATTTAAAACTAACCATTGTACAATCTTCTTGACTGAGTATTAGGAACGCATGTTGTTCCTCAAAATTACGAACTGTCCACATATTAATACATCCTGGTAATGTGAAAGTGGTGACAACCTGAGGTTTGATGGATCGTTGCAACACACATAATGCACCGTTTTTCCCATATCCAGCAGCAGCCACTAGTTCCAAATTCAAGTCGGGATTGTTTTCGAATTCTTCACTAAGAAAAACCGGTTCGCCGATTGATATATTTCCACAGGGGCCGATATTTAGAAGCGAATCGCAAACTTCAAAAATATAACTGCTTATTTGTATTCCGGCTTGTTTTTGTGTACCGTATACTTCCAATTCTTCAGGATCTCGTATATCTAAATATATTTAATTACGAATTTTTTTTAGAAAAATTCACAAACAAAATTATAAATCGTACCAAGTACATCAGTAGCAAAGCAATCAGTCAAGTTGAAAACGTCTTCACTTTGTTCTGCGAGTTCATCAGTCAGTTCAACTGGATTATTACTTCGTTTCTGTACTTTAGCTGCTGGTTCCTCATTTTCACTTAATGGCACGACTGCATTTGATTTCTCAGTGAAACGCAATAATAACGAATTACCCAATCTAGATCCCAGAAATAAGAAATTGTTTTCGCATATGCATAACTAAAATATTATATAGTGATTATTATTGATTTATTGTGGAATTGGGATGATTGTGATCTTACACAGCTAGTTAGTACACTTGCTGCGGCCTTTTCAAAATGGAAACTTCGCACATAACGCATATTGTCAGCTAACAGGGTTAGTACATACAGTTCGCCAGCTTTCAAAGATAAAACTAGGATATCGTCTTCTAGAAATCCGATTTGGGCACAGTCGAAGCTTATATTAACATCTTCCTGGGGCTCTAAATATATTTGAAATCACTATGGTTACTTCCAATGTAATTAGAAGGATATTACTTAAAGGGAAATTAGTGCAAGTTTCCGATATGCTATTCACTGAAACTCCATACGGCGGAACACTCTGATTCAAATAAATTAAAGCATTCGCTGAAAATATTAACGTCCCACCAAGGGGCTTCTTTATTGGCACCGCTCTAACGCAATCGAATGGTAAATTTGATACGCTCCAGATAATTGGATGGACTTTTTGCTGTAAATTGAGCGAAACTGCCGCCATGGCGCATGTATCATTTCTGACAGCAACTCGTCTAAATTGAATTTATATAATTTTATAAATAAAATTCATTTTTTCCTTGTTTTCTTTAAAATAAAGTGACAAGATGTTCTATTAAAGTATGCGAGTTAAATAAAAAAAAAAAAATTGCTTTTTCTATAAAACTGGATTATGAAATCAATGAAAATGTGAAATAAAAATAAACTATTTTCGTGATATCGTTTATTCGGCATACATCTCTCAAATTAAATAATTACAGCTCAAATTATTTCAATATCTATTCAATCTTAACCTGTTTGCAGATAAAAACAATCATTGACATCCATAATCCATGGTGGGGGACCAGACATCATGTCACTTTATTTTATCATAACCAAAATACCCTGCAAAAGTTTTCAGAGGCTCATATAAAATCAATAGTGTTGGCTCATAGTAACCATCCAAGAATTGAATGTCGATGATATTATCGATTTTATCAATAAAATCCTTAAGGACTATCATATAGGACGCCATAATATAAGCTTTTCCCGATGTACTGTTATTCGACATTGGTTTTACGTCTGCATCGCTCTCATCGATAGCATTATCGCGACGGAATGGCAGTACAACTAATTTCCTTCCAAATACCGTCATTATGGCGCATCTGTTTTCTGGATCGATTCGTACAAGAGGCACGTGATAAAAATGTGTCCATCCATCCTAATATACAATTTAAATTAGTAAAATGTATTGATTTTCAATTTAAATTAGTAAAAGTCGCGTTGATTAAACATACTTTCATTTCCTCATCTTCGAAATAATGTAAACTCAACGTTTTTAGTTCATGTTGTTCTGGATCGTATTCAACCACTGATAATTTTGCATCAGTAAAACCCAACAATAACGAGTCCCTCGACGAATTTGCTAAACTAACACTTTGAATGGACATTATATTACCAAATAACTGATATTGAGCCACACATTCCAGTTTACATTTTGGTGGAAGAAATTCTAAAGAATTTAAATGTGGAATTAAGTCAATTAAGAGTGTATTTTAAATAAATTATACCTGAATAACTTTCAATTCGGGTCCTCGCATCACTTTCTGGCATTAATCTGAATACTTTGATAATATTTGCACCAGCCGTAATTAGACTTTTTTCGGTTTTGTTGAAGAAAAAACAACTAATCGCATGTTCTATGCCAGTTGCTGGATGAGTTTGCTTGCAAATAGAAAACATGGCTGGTGAATTAGTATTTAAACACAACCATAAATTGTAATAAAAAAAAAACAACTATTTATTTAACTTTCTGACGATGTTTTATTCTTAAAAATTAATTTTAATGCAATGCAAATCCAAAAAAAAAAACTACTACAATTTCTAACCTCTACTCTATTTGTGTTGTTGACATTTGAAATTAAGCGTAATGCACATATGGCATTCGCTTGGTAGTAAACCATGTAGGCAACCCAAAATATATCTGACGTTGAAAATTTAATAAAAAAAAAAAACACGCTCAACAGCCCAGCTCAAATAAATTTATTTTATTGATTAACTAAAGATAATGCAATAATAACTTTAGAATTATTCTAATAGTAATTTCCCCTAGTTGTTGTTATCACAAAAGTTCGAATTTCACTTGGATTTAAAGTGATTTGAAAATCTTCTAGATTATCTTTTGCTTCTACTAATACATCCCGTTTATTTCTTTTCTTGTATAAATTTTCATCTCTCCAAAGTTTATGTTGACTTGTATCAGCATCAATCGACCAATCATAATTTTCCAGTAAAAGCTCTTCAAGCGTACCGCTTGTATTAAATTGCATACGTTTATTATCTTTGAGCCACTGATTAGCGCCTAATGTTGTTTCTTCTAATGATTCTATTTCAAATTCAGTAAATAAATCCTGAAAAAGAATCTTTTCGTGTATTATAATCTTTCATTTGCTTATACAATATTATTTTAAGCATAATTATGAGCACTATAGGCAACGAACAATACATTAAGATATATTGTTTCATGGTACACTAGTTACCTTCAAATTAACTGATACGGGTTGTGATAATATGGGATCTTCGTTTACTTCAAATATATGTTCTAATCGCAAAAGAAAACTAAATCCGATCCATGGCTCAAATGTGAGTATTTGCACATTTTTAGGCAGTGCCGTTCTAAGACCTGAGAACTAAAATTATCGATAAAAGAATTATTATGAAGTTAAAATTTTCTTTCAGTGATATTACCTCTGTGATGTAATCGGATTTGTACTGCTCGACACTAACATTGAGTGGTGTTATAAATATCCATGTATCTAGTAGTTTTTTTTGAGCAATGTCTCTTTCAATCGCAGCAATCGTGTCACCTGATTTTGATTACATTATTAACATGAAAACAATTATTACTTATGCTGAATTAGACATTCAGATCTTACTTTTACTATCATCTAAATAGCCTGCGGTTAAATAATGCGACCCTCTTACGACCAATCCTTCACCATAAGCTGTTTCATTTAAGGCCTCACCCACACCAAACGCATCGTCATGCAATGAGTTCCTGTGTATCTAAAAAGAATAAATCTAATCGTAGATCATTAATTTCTGACTATTAAATCATTTTACCATCAATTCAATTTCTCCATCATTTAAACTAGTGCCACCTTGAGCTCGATCATTTAATACGGCAATTTCAAATCCTTCAGATTCATCACGAATTGCTATTTTAGCTGTAACTGGATAGTAATTACTTGAAACTGGCTCTGAAGAATTTAGATTCCATGTTGGACGGAAATCTCTTATTCGTTTCAATATTTCTTTGCCATTTGAATCGGTGTAAAAATATGAAGTCGATTTTTTTTGCGATGAATATCTGGTAACTACTTCGATTCCATTTGTGTTACTTAAATTAATTAAATAATTAATAAATAACGATTTATAATATCAATAGTTGATATTTAATTGTAATTATTTATCTAAATGGCTTTCCTAATGATTTGATCCAAATAAGATGCCAGCGCTAATGGTTTCTCAGTAAAAGGGAGGAGTTTCAAACAACAGCAAGGCCGACTCGAATCTACCGAACAAATATTTAGAAATTATCAGCATAGTTTTACTGTTAATTTTAACTGTAAACTGTTAACTAATTAAAGGATGTATTTACAATCATGATATTGCATTCTAGAAGTCTGTTTTTACTCTTTTAAGTCTGATAAGTTTTATTTTTATCAAATCATGGTTTGTCATACACAAACGACAGAAGTCCGCCCTATTAGAATTCTCCGGCCAATAGAATTCCTCTAAGAAAGACATTTTTTTATTTTTTTATATTCACACACCTTATTTAGACCAATAAGGTAAATTTGAAAATTTCTAATATTTACTTGGTAGGTAATGGCCCAACAATCCAATCAAATTCAACATAATTATCAACTTTGTTTACGCGAATAATTTGCTTTATATACTCATTATATTCTTGATGAACTTCAGCAATAAGATTTCCCGAGATCGTTTTGTATGTCACTGCTTCAGCGACTTTATTAATTGAACCTTCAGGTCTGAAAATATACGCTCCTGATGATCGATTCTCAGCAATTTGATTGTTTCCCACATAGCCATTGTAATAATAAAAATTCTGCGTTATCGGTGTGGTTATGTTATTTATGGTGATGTCAGTTAGGAGACCAGTTTTAGAGTTAATAGATAATGATGGAATTGGAATCTGAAGAGATACCAATTTATATAATTATATATAGAAATGAATAAATTGTTAAAATGGTATCCAAGTTTTGGACAAAAAATTTATTTTTGGGTTTTAAGCAAATTTTAGTAATTTTCCATAGGGAATTTTAACTTACTTTTCCAGCGGATGTGTTATCGTTTTGTACATCACTGGAGTTGTGAGTTTTGGTGACGAAATACGATCTCCATCCCAATGGCGGTAAATCCGTAGCCAGGATATACAACTCATAGATGGCGCTACTGTTGCGACCAGGCAGATTTAGTATAAAATCGGGTATTTCAATTATATCAGTTTGGCAATTCTCTCCTGAAAATGCGCGTTTGTTGTATTTCTAACGATCATACTTTTACAATTCAACTCTAACCTCTACTATTAGTTACAACATAGGATTGCCCTGCAACAGGTAATTTTACTAACTTATCAACGGGTCTACTTAAAGGATTATAAATTGTTACGACAAATGATTCCGTTTTTTCTGTATGAACACATTGACTGATATTAGCCAGAGGGCAAGTGAATTTAGGCACATTTGATTTTTGGGTAGAATTCTTTGCTAATTTACTAAAATTCATTATTTTCCAATAAATCCAGAATTCATTACAAATAGCAAATGAATTTATGTGTAGATTATATGGATTAGTACTTTAAAGCAGCAGTTGTGACAATTTCACATTCCTCAATGCCATATTGTAGCAATCTAGCATAGTCGTCAGCCACATGCTGTTTCTCGGTACCAGTAACAGCATCGTGATGCTGCATTACGCCCATTGCTTCTCGAAGAGTATTTAAATCAATTCCATCTTCTGGACCTAAATCTGCTAAAGCATACAGTTGTTTGCATACCTAAAAACAAAAATTGAATCATATTCTTCACTCAATTAACCAAAGTACAATTAATTTCAATTTACTTGCAAGAAATTATTGCCCAATCTTTCGAATCTCTTAATTGCCGGCCTCGACGTAAAATATCCAGTCCAATATGAATGCGAATCTGATGCATAAGGGAAAAAATCATCTTGTTTAAGCCGGAAACTTTTGTTATCATTTTCCGATTCATCGTGGACGGCTTTTACGTAACACGACGGAGTCGAGTAGATTAAATTGAATTTTGATCCATTAGACTGTCGTTGGTTGACGTAGCTAAAAGATAATTATACATATTTTCAATAATAATGATTTATTCTCTATGATTTTACTAGATTAGTTTATCTAAATTCATAAACCAAGCTTCAGCATCCTGATAGTTGAAATCTTCGCCCATCGTAATGATTATATTGTTAGTTGTATATATTTTTGTGACATTTTTAACATAATCCAGAAATTCATCAACCTGCGTAAGCCAATTAATAAATTAGATGCGCACTTTAATCTATTTACTTAATTTAATCTAGAATTATTTACCCGTTGATCGACATTATAATCATAACTTTTCTGATCGTCGATAATCGGCTCATCTTCGCATAGAATGTCAAAACAAAACCCTGGCGGTGGCGCATATATATTATACATTACACTAGTGAAAATATCACTGGATTCTCCTATTAAATAAACCCAACTTTAGTCTCTTTTAATCAATCAATTATTAGCTTAATAATTATTGTTAAATCTACCTAAACTACTACTAGCTCGCCAAACCATTTCCGGTGTTTGTGTTTTCCATCTGGCATTCTTATCCTGGTAATCAATTCGTCCTAGAAGTAGTGCATCGAAACCCAGTTGAGCGAAAATATTGCCCATTTCTTTACTGTGACCAAAAGGATCGATTTGCCAACCAATTTTCGGTCGGCCACAATCTCCGAAAGTCTCATTTAGTTTTCTGTAATGAATTGTTTTATAAGTAAAAAATTCTTTTATATTTAAAAAAAAAAAAAAAAATGGCTGCGCCGTAGTGCGGCGTTCTGCACTAAAAATACAAATACAAGTAATAATCAACAGGTGGCTCAGCTAGTATATTATACTACGAAATCCAATGTTTATAACCGATATAATAGATGTCACTGCCATCACATATTTATTTGATTTCTTAAAAGTTTTAAGTTAAATTAAAATACCTTAAACCCCAAGTCATTTGATCGATAATCGAATGATAATGTGTTGCAGCCTCATCATTCATACTCCATCCGCCACTGATAAATTCTAATTGGCCATTCTTGACGAATTTTCTTACTTTCGATTTAACGATATCGTGCTGTTGGATCCACCATTTCCAGAAAAACGCCGTTTCAACGTAGATGAAACTGATGGAATTAAACCAATAAAAACAGTTTATTTCTATAAATACATATTGAGTTTAAAATTAATATTAAGGATTTATTTAATGATGACTTATTAGATGATTATTAGACAATAATTTTAGGCAACCAAATATCCTCTTCAATTAACATGCATTTTTTTATAACGTTGTCAATAGCTGGATATATTTTTAATGGCGTGCTCTTTCTCTCTCTCTCTCTCTGTTTATTTACCGTCTATTTATATCCTTCCCCAGAGAATCCATTACTGTATTTAAAATATACTGAACGCCAGCATTTTGATAGCTTGTTTTACCTGAATTATTTCAGAAATAGTTTTCTTATACAAATGTATCATTTCTGCAAAAGAACTTACTGCCATAATAGTACTGATCAACAGTTTTTAGCCAACCGACATCATCGTGACTGTGAGGTACAAGATGAACATTGATAAAACCATCTTTAATAGGATGGCAGGACTGAAATTTCAATTTAGAAACAAAACAAAAGTCGTTAAAGTTCTAATTGTTAATTATTAGAATGTTACTTCATATCCGCATGTTGTTGGAGTAGGTTCGGGTGGTTCTGTGGAAAACGGTGCTTTGGTAAAGGAACGGTCCTGCGGTAAAGGAACTGGTCTAAATCCGTATATTGAAAAAGGTAAAAGTATAGAAAGAAAACAGCTAGTGCTCCACTGCATTTTTTGCTAAAATAATAACATTTTAATAATTTTAAATGAAACAAAACGACAAACATCTTACCTAATCTAATATGTGTAAATGAATGGAATTATCCAATCGAGTCTTATCAATTTATTAAGGGTCCTTCAGTGGAAACTTTAAACGATTTCAATCACATGAATACATTTGGAATAATTTCATTACGTGAGTGGCAACACACTGATGCTCATAACAAGTAAAACAGAGATAAACTGATAATAATAAACTGAATGTATTTTATATTAGTTTATTAATAATTTAATTTATTGCTGCGTTGCCTATATAAATCTTTTCATGTCGAAAAGATAATGGGATCAATAATATTAGCAGTCAACGTTTTTTGTCGTAATCGGTTCGACTTCGCTGAATATTCAATACTGTAAATTTAATTATATCTAAATATTTATTATACTAGTCAATTATTTGACTCAGTTGATTATACATATATTTATATTAGCTGAATATCAATGCAGCAGACAAATATAGATGTATAACACATAAATCGTTAAACATTTATATGTAAACAAAACGCCTTGAATTATTTCAAATGGAATTTATTCCTCAATATAATTAGTTTAACACTAACTATTTCTTCAGCTCAACAATAAAAGTACGAATATCACTTGGATTCAGAGTGACCTTTAAATCATCTAAATCATCATTAACGTATTTCTTCAGAGGTCCACTAGTCGATTCACTGCTAGTCTTGAATATTAAGCGATGGCTGTCGGCCAACCATTGGTTACCGCCTAAAGTCGTTTCAGTTATCGAGTCGATTTCGAAGCTAGCGAATAAATCCTGGAAAAGAAATAAGCGGGGGGCATTATACGATTAACGCTGGCACTCTACAAAGACTTTTACATTCAAATCGACTGTGACAGCATCGGATAAACTGCCAGCTTCATCTTTTTCATAGACATGTTCCAATCTTAAGAGAATGCTCGAATCTTTCCATGGTTCTAAAGTTAGAATTTGTACGTTGTCCGGGAGTGAGGATTTCAAGCCAGCATACTGCAAAATGTATGTCATTTATAATTTAAGTTATTTCAAGAGCGCATGAATTATTAATACCTGTGTCTGATAATTCGAACGATAATCGTCAGCGGAACCATCTAGTTGTGCCAAGAATGTCCATGTGTCGAGAAGTTTTCGTTGAGCGATGTCTTTCTCGATGGAAGCAAGTGTGGGATCTGTCAATAGATAAGTATTCGATTTAATACAGTTTAAGATAATGAGTAATTGGAAGAGGCGAAGTACCTAGCTGATTATCGAGTGATCCAGCAGTGATATAATGAGATCCTCTTACGACTAATCCGGTATCGAAAGCTTGTTCTTTCAATGACTCTCCTACACCGAAACTGTCATCGTTCGGACAATATCTGTGAATCTATTTAAAAAGAGGAAACGCCATCATGCTATTAAAACTAATTACGCAAGGGTATTAGTAAATTACCATAACTTCAATTTCTCCATCAGTCAAACTGGTTCCACCTTGAGCTCTGTCATTCAGCACAGCTAATTCCAATTTCTGATCTTCGTCTCTAAGCGTAATTTTAGCAGTGACAGGATAGTAATTGGCTGAAACGTCTTCTTTTGAATCTAAATCCCATGTGGGTCTGTAATCCTTTACTCTTTTCAGTAATTCTTTTCCATTTGAATCTGTGTAGAACGTCTTATTAGATGCCAGCTGGCTTGCATATTTCGTTACAACTTCCATGCCATTTGGATCACTGGAAATATAACTTTAATTTTGATTACTGTTGATTAAATAACACAAATGCCAAATTACTCTAGAGGCAGTGGTCCAATCACCCAGTCGAACTCAACTAAATTTTCAAGTGCATTCACTCGGATGGTTTGGCTAATGTAGTCATTGAATTTTTGTTGAACTTCTGCTACAATGTCACCTTGATATACTTCATATGAGGCTTTATCAGTAAACTGAATGATACTGCCATTGTTTCTGAAGGTGTATGCTCCAGAAGATCTTTTATCATCTGCACTATTATCGCCTACAAAACTTTGATAATAGTAGAAGTTCTGACTTAACGCCAACGATATTCCATTTACACTGACTTCCCCGACCAGCCCAGTATCGCTATCAATTGAGAAACTTGCACTGCTGTTCTGAAATTAAAAGAAATTCAATTTCAATGAGCTCTAGTAGTTGCGGGTTATTCCGACTTACTCCTAATGTATATTTGCCTTTGCCAGGATTGATTTTTCTTGAGGTTCCGGCTTTTCTAGTTGACGATTTACTGACGATGTATGATTTCCACCCTAATGGTGGAACACCGCTGACGATGAAGTACAAGTCGTTGTCCGTGTCACTATTTCGGCCCGGAATATTTTTAACGAAGTCAGGTGTTGGTACTATTTGAGTAGTAACATCATTACCTAGAGCGAAAAATGTTTTCTTGATTCGTTTAATAATTAAGAATATTTATGATGCATACCACTTTCGTCACTGACAGTATATCCATCTCCCTTAACGGGCAGTCTAATTACTTTATTCACAGATCGACTCAAAGGATTGTAAACGGTAACAACAAATGAATCTGAGTTCTCCGAATAGGAGCATTCACTGACATTCGTTAAAGGACACGTTCCCCAAGACAACGGATCTGCTTTGTACTTTCCATCTGATTGATCCTTCGCTGCTTGTTTACTAGAAATTCAAGAACCTATTTAGTTTGAAGGATTGGGTAGGGATTTCTTCGAATATTAATTAACTCTATTTACCCAATTGCCTCTGAAGCAATACTTTCGCAATTCTCAATTCCTCTTTGTAAGAGCCTAGCATAATCGTCAGCCACGTGTTGTTTTTCAGTTCCACTGACAGCATCGTGATGTTGCAATACTCCCATTGAATCTCTAAGATAATTCAATTTCTTTTCATGATCTTGATCTAATTGGGTGTTGGTATAAAGTTGTTTGCAAACCTGTAAATTTGAAATTCATTCTTCGCGACTGAATAATTATTGATTCGACTATTCGTACTTGAAGGAAATTGTTTCCAAGTCTTTCAAAGCGTTTAAGTGCAGGTCTGGAAGTGAAATATCCGGTCCAATAGGAATGAGAATCAGATCCGTAAGGGAAGAAGTCGTCTTCTTTCAATGGCCAGTCGGTTCTGTTTTTGCCTTCATCATAAACAGCTTTGACGTAACATGATGGAGTCGAGTAGAGCAAATTGTATTTCGATCCGCTGTCTTGGCGCTGATTGACATAGCTACAGAGAGAAAATACTAATAAGAACATTGAAAGCCGCCTTAATGCTGAAACCTACGTAATCAGTTTGTCCAGATTAATAAACCAGGATTCAGCATTTTGGTAAAGAAAATCAGATCCCATTGTAATTAGAATGTTGCTGGTGGTGTAAACTTCAGTGTAACTACCTTCAATTTTCGATATAAATTCGTCAACCTAACAATAAAAATATAAATCACACATGTCATGTGAATTAAGCATATGACTTGAGAGAGTTCAGCAAAGAAGCTTCATTATTTTATTTACTCTGTGATCAACGTTGTTTTCGAAGCAGTCTTCATCGTCCATCCAAGGTATATCTTGAGATTCTTCATCGTAGTTAAAACCGGAGACGGGACTATATTGATTGTATAAAGCGCCCGTGAAAATATCGTTGGATTCGCCTAAGAATTCCATCGATTAAATTTAAGTTGTTACTAAGTTTTTGATTTGTTGCCTTGTACCTAAACTGTTACTTGCTCTCCACACCATTTCAGCTGTTTTAGTATTCCATCTGTTTGCTTTATCTTGGAAATCGAGTCTACCAAATAGGAAGCCATCAAAACCTAATTGAGCGAAAATATTAGCCATTTCTTTGCTGTGACCGAAAGGATCGATTTGCCAGCCAATTTTCGGTCTGCCACATTCTCCAAAAGTGTCGTTTAATTGCCTGAAGTTGTTCTATGTTAGATACGTGTTTTTATTGTTAACTTATATTAGTAAACCTCAATCCCCATGTCATTTGGTCGACAATCGAATGATAATGCGTCGTGGCTTCATCGTTCATGCACCACCCACCACCAATGAATTCCAGTCGTCCACTATTAACGAAATCGATGACTTTGTTTTTGATGTCATCATTCTGTTTGGTCCACCATTTCCAGAAAAAGGCCGTTTCAACGTAAATGAAGCTAAATTGTAGATTAGTATTTTCAGATATACATGAAATGAACTTATGCAAAGCTGAATTACCGTCTGTCTTCATTTTTTGATAACGAATCCATGACGGTACCAAGAATGTATTGAACGCCAGCATTTTGAATCCCTTTATTGCCTGAAAAATTGTTTTTAATAAATATACGTTTACCATTTCAACACCTTTATAATGGTTATTTCTCAAGTAAATTAAACGTACTTCCGTAATAGTACTGATCGACAGTTTTCAGCCAGCCAACATCATCGTGAGTGTGCGCTACAATGTGTAAATTTATATATCCATCTTTGACTGGATGACAAGCCTATCATTTGTAAAATAAGAAAAATTGAATCCTATTCAAGTGATTAATAATATGCGTTGCTTACATCGTATCCGCATTGGTTCTCCTTAAACCGCTGGTCCCATTTTGATGGAACGCTCTCTATTGAGACGACTAGAAGAGCGATAACGAAGAAATAGACCAACATTTTGCCACCAACTTGGCCTATAATTTAAGAATACAAGTAACAAATATCGAATGAAAAACTATTTAAATCATTCGGAGGAAACATCGAATAAAATGTGATTTTCTAGAAGAGCCAATAAAAAATACAAAAGATGGCTAGCCGGAAAAAACAAGAACGTTGTTTTCAGTTACACTGAATTAAGTATGATTTGCAATGTAAAATACAAGTAAATACAAAATTTACTTACAATTCAGTTTTAATTAGTATATAAAAATTATAAATAAAGAAACACAAAATATTTAAATAAACGACTTTCCAGTGAAATCCCAACTTTTTATACACTTATATAACAACAATCACTTCAAAAGCGATTATTAAAAGTGCCTGATTGATAACAAATATGTACTAAATATCAAGAATAAGTACAAGCCAGTGGCGTGCTATTGATTCGGGAAGAGAAAAATGTAAAACGCTTATTATTATATTTCACAAAAATATGTTTATTTTCAACGGCATTTAAAGCAGCAGTTTAGGTTGATATTAAAAAAATTTATCAATCAGCGGCACGGCACTGGATCTTCTTCAGTTTCTATAGTGCTTTATTTTCCCAAAATTTTAATGGATTGGATTTTAATCAGTTAAGAAATGCAAAAAAATCCCTTAATATTTTTATCTGATATCATAAATGATATCATAACACCATATGGTTGTTATGACAATCTTTAAGATGACAGGAGAAACAAAAAAAGTTTTGTCAAATAATAAGTCAAGGATCACGACAAAGTATGATAGTTTTCCCTTTCTCTTTTCGCAATAACGTACTTCGAAATTTATATACTTTCAGGCATGAAATTGAAATTAAATCTCAGAATTAAATTATAATAAAATTTATTTTGTGAATTCATAAACAAGTCATAAAATCGAATCATTTAACTCTTATTTCTTCAATTCAACAATAAAAGTACGAATATCACTTGGATTCAGAGTGACCTTTAAATCATCTAAATCATCATTAACGTATTTCTTCAGAGGTCCACTAGTCGATTCACTGCTAGTCTTGAATATTAAGCGATGGCTGTCGGCCAACCATTGGTTACCGCCTAAAGTCGTTTCAGTTATCGAGTCGATTTCGAAGCTAGCGAATAAATCCTGAAAAAGAAATAAGCGGGGGGGATTATACGATTAACGCTGGCACTCTGCAAAGACTTTTACATTCAAATCGACTGTGACAGCATCGGATAAACTGCCAGCTTCATCTTTTTCATAGACATGTTCCAATCTTAAGAGAATGCTGGAATCTCTCCATGGTTCTAAAGTTAGAATTTGTACGTTGTCCGGGAGTGAGGATTTCAAGCCAGCATACTGCAAAATGTATGTCATTTATAATTTTAATTATTTCAAGAGCGCATGAGTTATTAATACCTGTGTCTGATAATTCGAACGATAATCATCAGCGGAACCATCTAGTTGTGCCAAGAATGTCCATGTGTCGAGAAGTTTTCTTTGAGCGATGTCTTTCTCGATGGAAGCAAGTGTAGGATCTGTCAATAGACAACTATTAGATTTACTATATAACTAGGCACAGGAAGAGGAGAAGTACCTTGCTGATCATCAATCGATCCAGCTGTAACATAATGAGAACCTCTTACGACTAATCCAGTACCGAAAGCTTCCTCCTTTAGTGGTTCTCCGAAGGAATCATCGCTAATGCAAAATCTATGAAGCTATTCATAAATTAGTGTATTGTAAAATTAGACGATAAAATGGAATCATTACCATAATTTCCACTTCTCCATCATTCAAACTGGTTCCACCTTGTGATCTATCATTTAGAATGGCCAATTCCAATTTTCGGTCTTCATCTCTGAGTGTCATTTTCGAATTGACGGGATAATAATTAGCTGAAATGTTTTCCTTTGAATCTAGGTCCCATGTCGGTCTGAAATCTTTTATCCTTTTCATTAATTCTTTTCCATTTGAATCAGTATAGAAAGTCTTATTATTTACTAAGCTACTGAAATATTTCGTTACAACCTCCACCCCATTTGGATCACTGGAAACAGAATCATAAGGATCACTGTAGATTAAATAACGTAAATGACAAATTACTCTAGAGGTAGTGGTCCAATCACCCAGTCGAACTCCACTAAATTTTCAAGTGCATTCACTCGGATGGTTTGGCTAACGTAGTCATTGAATTTTTGTTGAACTTCTGCAACAATATTTCCTTCATATATTTCATATGAAGCTTTGTCAGCAATTCCAAGAATACTGCCATTATTTCTAAAAATATACGCCCCAGAAGATCTTTTATCATCTTCAGTATTATCCCCTACGAAGCTTTGGTAATAGTAGAAGTTCTGACTTAAGGGCAACGATATTCCATTTAGATTGAGTTCCGTAACTAGTCCAGAATCGGTATCAATCGAAAAACTAGTACCGCTGCTCTGAAATTTAGAAGCAATTCAATTTTAATGAGCTCAGGTAGGTGGAGTTATTCCGACTTCCGACTTACTCCTAATGTATATTTGCCTTTGTCAGGATCGACTTTTCTTGAGGTTCCTGCTTTTTTAGTTGATGATTTACTGACGATGTATGATTTCCACCCTAATGGTGGAACACCGCTGACGATGAAGTACAAGTCGTTGTCCGTGTCACTATTTCGGCCCGGAATATTTTTAACGAAGTCAGGTGTTGGTACTATTTGAGTAGTAACATCATTACCTAGAGCGAAAAATGTTTTCTTGATTCGTTTAATAATTAAGAATATTTATGATGCATACCACTTTCGTCACTGACAGTATATCCATCTCCCTTAACGGGCAGTCTAATTACTTTATCCACGGATCGACTCAAAGGATTGTAAACGGTAACCACAAATGAATCCGAGTTCTCCGAATAGGAGCACTCGCTCACATTTGTTAATGGGCACGTTCCCCAAGACAATGGATCTGCTTTGTATTTTCCATCTGCTTGATCCTTCGCTGCTTGTTTACTACAAATTCAACAACTTATTCAGTTTTGAGGGGATTTCTTCAAATCCTCATTAATTCTATTTACCCAATTGCTTCGGAAGCAATACTTTCACAATTGTCAATTCCTCTTTCCAAAAGTCTGGCATAATCATCAGCAACTCGTTGTTTTTCAGTTCCACTGACAGCATCGTGATGTTGTAACACTCCCATCGAATCTCTAAGGTAATTCAATTTCTTTTCATGATCTTGATCTAATTGGGTGTTGGCATAAAGTTGTTTGCAAACCTACAAATTCGGAATTCTGTCTTTGCGGCTGAAAACATATTGATCCGATTATTATCAGTACTTGAAGGAAATTATTTCCTAGTCTTTCGTAACGTTTAAGTGCAGGCCGAGCAGTAAAATACCCAGTCCAATAGGCATGCGGATCAGAAGCGTGCGGGAGGAAATCATCTTCTTTTAGTTGCCAGTCATATTTGTCCTTCGTCTCATCGTAGATGGCCTTAACGTAACATGAAGGTGTGGAATAGATTAAGTTGTATTTTGAGCCATTTTCTTGACGCTGATTGACGTAGCTACAATTAAGAAATGTCAATACGAGTAGCATAATACACTAGAAAATAGTAGCACTCACTAAATGAGTTTGTCTAGATTAATGAACCATGATTCAGCATTTTGGTAAAGAAAGTCGTCCCCCATTGTAAGCAGGATATTGCCGGTTGTGTAGACATCAGTCATACCTTCAATTTTGGATATAAATTCATCAACCTGAAAGCAAGATGTTCAGTAAACGAAAAGCAGCTGAAACATGCTTATTCACCCTGCTGTCCACATTGTATTCAAAACTATCTGGATCATCAATAAACGGTATATCACCAGCTTGTTCATCAAAATTAAATCCTTGAACTGGACTATATATATTGTATAAAGCTCCTGTGAAAATATCGCTAGTTTCACCTGTGTGATAGAACGAAAAATCATTGCTTATCATCGAATACATTCTTGGTCTTGGTTACCTAAGCTACTACTTCCTCGCCATACAAGTTCAGGTGTTTTCGTACTCCACCTCTTGGCTTTATCTTGGAAATCGAGTCTGCCAAATAGAAAGCCATCAAAACCTAATTGTGCAAAAATATTAGCCATTTCTTTACTGTGACCGAACGTGTCGATTTGCCAGCCAATTTTCGGTCTGCCACATTCTCCGAAAGTGTCATTTAGTCGTCTGAAGATATTTTACGTTAAGTCGGCATTTGTTTTAGAAAGTATGCAATAGTTCAACCTTAAACCCCAGGCCATTTGGTCGATAATCGAATGATAATGTGTTGCACCTTCATCGTTCATACTCCATCCGCCGCCAATAAATTCTAGTCGTCCACTATTGACTAAATCGATGACCTTGTTTTTGATGTCGTCGTTCTGTTTGGTCCACCATTTCCAGAAAAAGGCGGTTTCTACGTAAATAAATCTAAAGGGTGGTTTAGTATCTTCAAATAAACTGACAGAACTACGTTTAGCTAAACGCTGAATTACCGTCTGTCTTCATTTTTCGACAACGAATCCATAACCGTTGATAGGATGTATTGAACTCCGGCGTTTTGAGTGCCTTTCTCACCTAAATGTTATTAGCATAGTGACTGATATAGTTATTTATATATGGAGTAAGAACAAAGGGATGTTTTTAATTAATTGTTACCTACTTCCATAATAGTACTGATCGACAGTTTTCAGCCAACCGACATCATCGTGAGTGTGCGATACAATATGAACATTTATGAATCCATCTTTGACTGGATGACATGCCTAAAATGGAGACTCACGTCTTTATTGTCATATTAAATATTCGAATAAGTTGATAGTATTGTATGGTATTCAGTGCTCTACAATCCTATATTCTTACATACATCGTATCCACATTTGCTTTCCAAAGATTTACGTTGCCATTTTGACGGAACGCTTTCAATGTAAGAAAATAGAAGAACGATAACGATGAAGTGGAAAAACATTGTATTTATCTACAATATAAAGAAAAATAAGATTACTAAATCCTGTTGTTTTATTTCATTAAAATGATAAAAGATTTCAATAAATTGATTTATAGGCATAAAAAATAGACAATAAATGATAAAAATAAGCAAAATACTTCATCAGATTTTGAATGAAACACTCGTCACGCCCACACAGAAACATCAAATAAATACAAATCGAAATTAGTAAATATGTACTAGAGTGATCAAGTCAGCTACTTACATTTTTCTAGCAACTAACGTTGAACGTTTCAATAACAAAGTGGGAGACTAAATATTAAAATTAATAACCCTGGTGATGAACATTACGCTTTATATATATTCGTAATAACAATAGGCACTTCACTTTTCAAAAATGCTTAAAGCAACAGTTGATAATAAATAATTATTTATTGTGATTTTTATAAATTGCTAGCAAATGTCGATCATTAATTAATTTTGTATAAAACTTTATTAATTGAACATCATTATTGATTTGCATATTCGTAATATCATTCCAAGCATATTCAAATGTATTGAAGAAACTGGGATTTAACTAAAGATAGTGAAGTATACACCAGATCTTAATAAATTAAAGTTAAAATCAAATAATTATGGAGTAGTGATAAATAGGGCAAGGCTGCTACAGAATATCAAAATTTTATAACCGAAAACGAGAGTTTTCGGATTAGTTGTAGGTTCGGTTGATTTAGCACCTTTCACATTCACTGAATAGAATAAAAAATAAGAACCAGAGTAGTTTGTTAATTAAAATTTATATCTTCTTAAAATGAGCATTGAATTATACATGCAAATCACGAATAGGAATCATTTCTTATTCTATTACTTCTTCAGTTCCACGTGTAATATCAACATTTCTTAACTTGCAATCGGATGCAACGGGATGGCACTGTATACTCTGTTACAACTCATTGTGAAAACAGGCATTAACATATTTGAGGACTCAAATCCAAAAAATACAAGATGCGACAATCATATTTTCAGTTTGCTTATATATCAATATTTATTTAACGCATTTTACGTCCAATGGAGAGCACCAATAAATAAAAGACAGAATAATTTCATGATTTAAATATATTTATTTTTAAAATAATCATAAAATCATATTAGTAAATCACAAAAATGGGATCATTTCTTGTTCCACTATTTCTTCAATTCAACAATAAAAGTACGAATATCACTTGGATTCAGAGTGACTTTTAAATCATCTAAATCATCATTAATGTACTTTTTCAGAGGTACACCAGTTGATTCACTGCTAGTCTTGAATATTAAGCGATGGCTGTCGGCCAACCATTGGTTACCGCCTAAAGTCGTTTCAGTTATCGAGTCGATTTCGAAGCTAGCGAATAAATCCTGAAAAAGAAATAAGCGGGGGGAATTATACGATTAACGCTGGCACTCTACAAAGACTTTTACATTCAAATCGACTGTGACAGCATCGGATAAACTGCCAGCTTCATCTTTTTCATAGACATGTTCCAATCTTAAGAGAATGCTGGAATCTTTCCATGGTTCTAAAGTTAGAATTTGTACGTTGTCCGGGAGTGAGGATTTCAAGCCAGCATACTGCAAAATGTATGTCATTTATAATTTAAGTTATTTCAAGAGCGCATGAATTATTAATACCTGTGTCTGATAATTCGAACGATAATCGTCAGCGGAGCCATCTAGTTGTGCCAAGAATGTCCAGGTGTCGAGAAGTTTTCGTTGAGCGATGTCTTTTTCGATTGAAGCAAGAGTCGGGTCTGTTGATAAATAATTCTTGAAGTCAATACGGATTAGGATAACGAAAAATCTGAGAATTTAAAGTACCTTGTTGGTCGTCCAGGGATCCAGCAGTGACATAATGAGAACCTCTTACAACTAATCCAGTATCGAAAGCTTGTTCTTTCAATGATTCCCCAACACCAAATGCATCATCTTTCGGACAATATCTGTGAATCTATTTAATAGGAGGAAATGCCACGTCGTTACACCGGAGCTAACTACTCAAAGGTATTATAGATTACCATAACTTCGATTTCTCCATCAGTCAAACTGGTTCCACCTTGAGCTCTGTCATTCAGCACAGCTAATTCCAATTTCTGATCTTCGTCTTTAACTGTAATTTTAGCAGTGACAGGATAGTAATTGGCTGAAACGTCTTCTTTCGAATCTAAATCCCATGTGGGTCTGTAATCCTTTACTCTTTTCAGCAATTCTTTTCCATTTGAATCTGTGTAGAAAGTCTTATCAGTTGCCAACTTGCTTGTATATTTCGTTACAACTTCCATGCCATTTGGATCACTGGAAATATAACTCAAATGGATCACTGTTGATTAAATAATGCAAATGCCAAATTACTCTAGAGGTAGTGGTCCAATCACCCAGTCGAACTCAACTAAATTTTCAAGTTTGTTCACTCGAACCGTTTGGCTCACGTAGTCATTGAATGTTTGCTGAATTTCTGCAACAATATCCCCTTCATAAATCTTATACGTAGCCTTATCAGAAATATCAAGAAGACTGCCATTATTTCTGAAAACGTATGCTCCAGAAGATCTTCTATCATCTGCACCATTGTCGCCTACAAAACTTTGATAATAATAGAAGTTCTGACTTAAGGGCAACGATATTCCATTTAGAGTGAGTTCCGTAACAAGTCCAGAATCAGTATCAATAGCGAAACTTGCGCCACCGCTCTAAAATTAGGAAAATCCAATTTGTATAGGTATTGGGGATGTTACATCTCTTTACTTTTAACGTATATATTTCTTTGCCAGGATTGATTTGTCTTGAAGTTCCGGCTGTTTTAGTTGATGATTTGCTGACGATGTACGATTTCCATCCTAATGGTGGAACACCGCTGACTATAAAGTACAAATCGTTGTCCGTGTCACTATTTCGGCCGGGAATTTTTGTAACAAAATCAGCAGTTGGTATAATTTGGGTACTAACGTCATTTCCTGCGAATAAATATATGTGCTACTTGCAGATTATTAAAGCATTGCAAAATTATTGCAATGGAAGATTATTTGCATGAAAAATTATTTAAGCATTTATATTCTTGTTGTTGAAGATTTCTTACCGCTTTCGTCACTGACAGTATATCCATCCCCTTTGACGGGCAGCCTAAGTAATTTATCCACGGATCGACTCAAAGGATTGTAAACGGTAACAACAAATGAATCTGAGTTCTCTGAATAGGAGCATTCACTGACATTTGTTAATGGGCACGTTCCCCAAGACAACGGATCTGCTTTGTACTTTCCATCTGATTCATCTTTGGCTGCTTGTTTACTAGAGATTCAAGAACTTATTTAGTTTGAGGGATTGGGTAGGGATTTCTTCGAATACTGATTAATTCTATTTACCCAATTGCCTCTGAAGCAATACTTTCGCAATTCTCAATTCCTCTTTGTAAGAGCTTAGCATAATCGTCAGCCACGTGTTGTTTTTCAGTTCCACTGACAGCATCGTGATGTTGCAATACTCCCATTGAATCTCTAAGATAATTCAATTTCTTTTCATGATCTTGATCTAATTGGGTGTTGGCATAAAGTTGTTTGCAAACCTGTAAATTTGAAATTCATTCTTCGCGACTGAATAATTATTGATTCGACTATTCGTACTTGAAGGAAATTGTTTCCAAGTCTTTCAAAGCGTTTAAGTGCAGGTCTGGAAGTGAAATATCCGGTCCAATAGGAATGAGAATCAGATCCGTAAGGGAAGAAGTCGTCTTCTTTCAGCTGCCAGTCGGTTCGATCTTTGGCTTCATCATAAACTGCTTTGACGTAACATGATGGCGTTGAGTAGAGCAAATTGTATTTTGATCCGCTGTCTTGGCGCTGATTGACATATCTACAGATTGAGGATACGGATAGGAAAATGAAAAGCTGTTTCAAAACTGTAATCTACTTGATAAGTTTATCCAAATTAATGAACCAGGATTCGGCATTTTGGAAATTAAAGTCGTCGCCCATTGTAATTAGGATGTTGCTAGTGGTGTAAACTTCTGTGTAACTGCCTTCAATTTTTGATAAAAATTCATCTACCTAAGCAAGACAATGGTTTGTTATACATTTGGAATAGATCAAGTAAGTAAAATAAACAACAGCTATCGTTCAGTAAAGAAGTGTTATTATATTATTTACTCTAGAATCGACGTTGCTCTCGAAAGTATCATCATCATCCATCCAAGGTATATCTTGAGATTGTTGATCATAATTAAATCCAGAAACTGAGCTGTATCTGTTATACAAAGCCCCTGTGAATATATCGCTCGCCTCGCCTATGATAGAAAGTGTGCGTCAATATTGAAAGCTCCTTAGCTTTCATATTATTATTTCTACCTAAACTGCTACTTCCTCTCCACACCATTTCAGCTGTCTTATCACCCCATCTCTTACTCTTATCTTGGAAATCGAGTCTGCCAAATAAGAAGCCATCAAAACCTAATTGAGCGAAAATATTAGCCATTTCTTTGCTGTGACCGAAAGGATCGATTTGCCAGCCAATTTTCGGTCTGCCACATTCTCCAAAAGTGTCATTCAGTCGTCTGAAGATGTTTAGTGTTAAGTTGGCATTCGTTTTATAAGTTCGCAGTAGTTAACCTTAAACCCCAGGCCATTTGGTCGACAACCGAATGATAATGGGTTGTGGCTTCATCGTTCATACACCACCCACCACCAATGAATTCCAGTCGTCCACTATTGACTAAATCGATGACCTTGTTTTTGATGTCGTCGTTCTGTTTGGTCC
Source organism: Platypus cylindrus (assembly GCA_949748235.1). NCBI lineage: Eukaryota > Metazoa > Arthropoda > Insecta > Coleoptera > Curculionidae > Platypus > Platypus cylindrus. The sequence continues at coordinate 10,113,956 of OX456494.1, forward strand.
ACCATTTCCAGAAAAAGGCGGTTTCGACGTAAATAAATCTAAAGGATGGTTTAGCATATTCAAATAAAAATGAAATGAAGTTATGTAAAGCTGAATTACCGTCTGTCTTCATTTTTCAACAAAGAATCAACGGCGGTGCCGATAATGTATTGAACACCAGCGTTTTGAGTGTTTTTGTTGCCTAAAGAAATTAGAAGAGTTGGTTTAATTTAAATATGTCAATTTGCTTAGACAACTATGAATTCAAATGAACTCATCGCATACTTCCGTAATAGTACTGATCGACCGTTTTCAGCCAGCCGACATCATCGTGACTATGAGCTACAATGTGCAGATTTATGTATCCATCTTTGACTGGATGGCAAGCCTTAAAATACACAGTAAGCAAATATCAGTCTGAACAATTAGACCTTATTCTATTCCGTATAATAATTTTCTAATGATAGACAACAAAATGAATTGCCTATAATCTTACATCGTATCCGCATTTATCTTCCAAAAATCTTTGCTGCCATTTCGTCGGAACACTCTCTATTGAGGAGAATAGAAAAGCGATAAGGAGAAAATAAACAAACATTCTTATCGCTCCTATTGTCTGCAATAAAAAAAGAACTTGGTGACAATAAACTCTCGCTGCTTAGACCGAACTGTTTCGCCTTTTTTCTCTTATGCAAGGAAAATTGTAAATTGCCACAGTCATTAAAACATTATTCAATTGAGTAATTGGTTTTTTTTTTCTTATTTAAATTAGATCTAAAATTAACTTACGTCTTATTACAACTAGGAAAATCTACTATGTAAATGACAGCAACGGGGTATACCTATATTGAAATAAACTGATTTTTTAGTGAATACCGAACTCTTATATATCTACTTAAGCACACAATAAGCACTTAGAGGTGCTCCAAAATGGAATTATTGATAAAATAGTATATTATCTGGATTAGCTATAAAAGCCATTCATTTTCTATAGTGTTTTGTTTGTCAAAAATTATTATAATGGATTGCCTTTTGAAAGACGAAAATGTGGAATAAAAAAATGCAACTTGAAAGTTTCAGTGTGCTTTTATCTGATGCCTCGCGATAAATCGAAACTGAATAAAAAACCAATTCGCTTTTCTCAGATCGGTGATTAAAGATGAAACAAAGAACGAGCCTAAACTCAGATTTAGATTAGAAAGGATAAATTAGAAATAATCTATCAAGATAAAATTAGAATTGTTTCACTGTTTCTTAAATACTTAATTAGAAGATATGTAAATGATAAATATGAATAATAAGTAGTGATAATTTCCTTTTATTTCTATGACCTATTCATAAATTAAAACAAAATGCCGTAAGTTACGAATTACGATTTTCCAAAGTCAAATATTTATTAAAATGTTGAATCATCATATTTGAACAAGCACTTATTGTACTGTAAGATAAGATGTTTAGAATGCCATTGACAAATTTTTTATGAATAAAATAAAAAAAATCTAGGAAAAATACTGTGTTTAGAAAAAGAAATAGTGATAATAAGTTAAGTATCTCGAATCCGTCCCTAGGCCTATTCATCATAAAAACAACAGGATAAGTATGTTCGTAGTTATCAGCTACGTTTGAAGTACTTTAGAGCACATGTAGTACTCGAATTAATATGAAAATCGAAGCTAAATAATGGAGAAACTATATTTTTTTAAATATACATTAATTTTCAATCAAATTCGCTGGTAGCGCCATCTCTGAACTAAATCGCCAAACGTATTAGTGTACTCGAAGGATCTCTAGATTCCTCCACAGCATTGACAAAAGAAATGTATTTTTTTTCTTGGAAAAAATAGGGTTAAAAATAAAACCAAGTTTTTAAAAAAATATTTATTCATTTTATTCCATCAGTATACAAACATGATATAATATGTATTATATATATAAATAGAAAAATATATTTATTTCTTAACAATATTTGTTTGCTCTTATAAATTATATATGTATATAAATAATAAAGATAATAATTAAATTTAACAACACATGCTAATCGAGTTCGCTAAGTAGAAAAACTAACAGTCCTTAATCGATCCTCTGGTAAAATTTCTAAAATTGCCACTGTTCCATTTTCAAATCGATACGAAACACCGCCATCGATCACTAAAGAGGCATCGAAACAATTCGATTTTATTTCAATTTTTGTGGCAAAATCTCTTGGTTTAATGCCTTTTGGATTTGGCCATACAGCCGCTGATATTAATTCGCGAATCGTGTATGACATTCTTGTGTCCTCTAGAAAAATAAAAATTAATCATTTAATATCATTGATGCTATTACGCACTGAATCAGATGGATTTACCTGAAGAAAAGATTAAATTTTTATTATAAAGCTTCGCCAATACAGTAGCCAAACTGTTCTTTCCCTCAGTCGCATCGATTTCCAATAAACGCAACAATTCAGCAACATTTCGTGTCTGCAAACGATTCATACTTAAATGCCAGGATGTCGAACCGGTGCCAGTTGATACCAGGATACCAGAACATTTTAAATTTGTAGTTGTACTAGTGTAATCATTAAATAATTTCATTCGTAGATGGGAAACTCGAGCAGATAACGTTTCACCTAAAAAAACCTTGAAGGAAAGTCTGAGGTTGAAAATAATAGTCAACAAAATGGATTGTTTCTGTTTTCGTACCTCGTTCAGAGCTAGATAAGGTAATACTACTCGATTCGGTTTTGATTCTGAATCTGTTATGGTGTTTTCCATTCGGGCACAACGTATTTCATTGTTATCGATGTCATGTAAATAGGTGGGTTGAATTGTTGAGCTTTGGTCGTTATTGTTTACTAACAAGGTGGTACGAATTCGACTTCTTAATAACCATTTGAAATTATCCTTAAAAGAAAAAGGTAATTTTCGCAAAATATCATCATTTGCCAAGCGGGGGGAATGTAATTGCTTACAGTTCGTAATCTTTCAAATGCATTCGCAACATTCGTTGAAAAATCTTTTGGCAAACATAAATAGCCCTCGGAACGATTTGTATCCGAATTAAATCCCACCACTGGCTTATTACTGTCGCGTACCAAACTGGCAGCTAATAAAAATGTACCATCGCCACCAATTGGAACGACTATGTCAGCATTTTTAACATCGTTTTCAGCATAATTATACCTGGCTCGAAATAGATATAAAAAACAATTGATTTATTGAGTGTTTCGCTGCAACTCATGCTATGTACATTGGAACATTTGATTTTACCTGTTAACAACCTTAACGTTACTGCCCATAACGGTTAATGTGTTTACCATATTTTCTTCATATCTTTTATGTAAATCGTGATAATATATTAACTTTTCCACATCTTCTTCCACTTCTTGGCCATCTTTACTTAGTCTTTTCAATCGTTTTAAATATTCCAGAAATTCTTTATCGTATTGTTTACCGTCGATCACCTCATCCTTATTGTCTTTTCCCGTATTAACAAGACTATTAACAAATTTTCTTCTTTCAAAATCGTACCGGGTCAATTTTGTCACCACTAAAATCTTATCAGTCGATAAAAAGCGTTTTAAAATAAGCACATTGTTGGTATCTCTTAGTAAACCACTTAAAAAATGTAATTTTCGTTTATATAGTAATAAAGACGATGAAACTAGAAAATTTTTCATAATAAATCATTAATAAAACAAGTAAAATAAGAAAAACAAAAACAAAAAAAAAATTAGGTTAAGAAAGAAGATAAATATAGGTTATGCAATACAGTCAAACTTTATTATGTTGCACTGATAAAGATAGTCTAGACTCTAGACCTTGGTTTGACTGCGATTTTTAAATTAAAATTTACGTATTTAATAATTTTCCACATTTATTTTGTAAAGTTGAAGAAAAATAAAATCTTGCAAGAGATAAAGGCCACAGAATGAATGGGATAAATATTAAATTTACTTATTTAAGGAATTCAGCGATTGATATGGCAACTCTGGAAGTATACTACCAGAGCATATGAATCTTTCACAAACATATCGCATTAGTCCGGGACTATATATATATATACCACCTGTTTATCAATTACTCGAGACAGTACGTCTGAGCAAATAGTACAGGCGAAAAATATACGGCTAAATAAAACCTCACTAAGCTCATTTTAGTTATTATTTATCTAACAATTTCAATATTTAAAATAGTATAAGATACAATTATCACATATACAAATATATAATAAACATCTTAAAATTAAACAAAATTTATTATGTACCAAAGCAAAAAGTTAAAAACAACTTTTTATCGACTCATAGAGCTGTAATTGTTCCTTGTCCATATTACATATACAAGTAACAAACTGTCAGTCTTAAATTAACACTAAATGGCGTAATTTTTTGTATTCACAGAATAAATTAATAATACATTATTATAGACCTGAAAATAGATTAGTAATCGAATCATGATGTAAATTTACACCTAAAACTATTACAGCCACAACTAAAACTATAATAACAAATATTAAAATTGTAATGATAATTAATAGGTAGCGTTCACATCTGGTCCTTTTGGAGAAGCAGCAATACTGTTCATGATAAATTCTGAAACAAGAAATAAATTAAAAAGAATTATTGATAAGAGATCTGTATAAATACTTACGATGAATGCTCTAAACTTTTATCACTAGGCGTTTTTGATAGGGATCGGTTCGAACTGGTTGTTCGATTTACATTTTCTTCTTCATGATGGTTTGTAGTTTCATTAGGGAAATTGATTTTAGTTGTTTCACTCGATTTTATCGAGTGATACACTGTGATATCCGAACTATAACATTAAACTATATTTAAAAAAATCGAATGATAAAAGTAAAAACAAAATTCGAATTTAAAATTATATTATTAAACTGTAGAGCTGTTCTGTTATTATCGACCCACACACCAAACTAGATGGCGTAAATAGATGACATAACATCGATTAAGTTCTCTGCGGGATGTTAAGTAACTTCGTTTTACACTAATTGGACAATTAAATTAAAATAGAAATGATTCGACTTGTAAAAATGTATTTATTGTTTGTAAAATTATTCAGTAGGTCATAGGGGGCAATGCTGTTTGATAATACATATAATTTCTGTTTAGACATTATCAGTTTATTAATTCAATTAAGAGAGTAAAACTTAAAGTTACCTTTTGCCATTTTTGTCATTTTCATGGTTAATTTTAATTTCTGGAATTGTTGTTGGAGTGCTGGTTTTCTTTATTTTGCTGTTATTCCTTTCTGAACGCGTACTATTTCTTTTAGATGGTTTCTCATCTGGATTTTGTTGTTTACGTATTTCGGTGTACTGCGTGCCATCCTTGCAAATGTCAATTGACGTTGAGTCATTTGTTTGCGATGCCATCGGGATCTGTTTGGAAAACAAAATAAAATTGTTTAATTAGAGATAATCATTAAGAATCAGTTAGAAGAATTTAGATTTTGATAAGAACAATATACCAATAAAAAAACATTATCTAAACAGATTGAAATTAACGAGGAAATACAATGCGAATCTTACCAAAATCTATTTTAATTTGTTCAATAATTTAAGCAACAAATATCATCATATCTTTAACACTTGCAAAAAAAAAAAGGAAATCTAATAAGTGCCTATACGTTTTGGATACCTATCTACATCGTTTATGTGAAGAGGAACAACTGCAAATTTATGATAAGATAAAAATTAACGTCAAACATACTATACAGACGAAACTGACTAATACGATATTAAACTTAAATTATATTACTACTAGAAACTGCAATTATCATCAATCGATGGACGAATTAGTAATAATTTATTAGAATCTGGTTCTTTGTAAACAGGAAAGAAACTGAATAATTCTGTTTCAAACAACTGATTGAGAATATAGATTTTGAAACCCATAAATATTCGATTTATAATAATAACAATTATTAAATTATGTTTAATTAAAAAATTTTCATTCGGATCAAGGTTGTTGTATCCAGTTTATCATATAAAATTATTTTGTCTAACATAATAAGCAACTATTAAAAAATATCAACTTTTTCTAACCGAGATCGATTAGGAAATGGACAACTTTTCATAACCCTCTTGATCAAAAAACTGATTATATCAAGTTTATCAATTTTATAGTAATATTCGATTATTTCTAATCTACACCAATCTATTTATAGCAAATAATAAGTATTTTACTAAAACTATCAGGAAATATTTACTTTATCTACTCGAAATCGATTAGGAAATGAACAACTTTACGTGACTCACACCATCAAAATTCCATTAACCTTTTCCGTGTTAATAGACTATTGCTTAATTTTGCTATCTGTACACCGCTAGTTAGTGAGGTGGCGATGTACGCGCATGCCCTAAATATCCTGGAAAATTTCTAGATAGTTTTGATTCACCACCAATGTGTTTTAGCGATGCTTCTAGCGATATGACAATAACTAATATTGTTTTCCACGGGAATTTTGGCCTTTACCACGTATCGATCTTTGAAAAGTTGCAGCCGAGGATGGTAAAATTAAAGGCTTGCTATACATAAATGAGGAATATATTTTATAAAGATTAAATGAATCAGATGTGGTGTTGTTTTAACAAATGATAAAAATAGAATTATTTATAGAATTTATCTGAGAAGCTTAAATTGTTATTATCTGTGTTTTCATATACAGAAGCAAATGTGTGATTTAATGCGGTTTTTTTTTTAAATTTAATATTAAATGAAAGCTGCCAGATGAAAGATATGGAAAAAAAAATAATTTATTCAATTGATTTATTGATTTCTAATTAAAAAATGATTTCTAAAGTTTCGTGGACTAGATTTAATTCATTGGAATTAATAATTCAATAAATCAATCGATTGGAAGGAAATAATGAAAATAAATTTCCATTTATTTGAATTGACAAACATTTTTGGGCAATTAAATTGCAAAAAAAAAAACACCAAAAAGAAAAAAAGATTAGATTCTAATTCCTTGTTAGGCAAGCCTTGAAAAGTCAATGGGCCTTACCCATTTTCCAGAGCGGGAAATTCATTGACTGCATCTATCCAAGTGTTTTGTACACCAACAGCTTCTGAGCAGGGAAAATCTATCTGGCGAGTTGCATAAATGCTCTGTTTCTGTTTAATGACTTAAAATTCTGTATTTTGTGTGTGAAAATTAATTTGTGCTTAATGGAAAACATTCGGAAATTATTCATTCCTAGTTTGGTAAGTGACAGAATTGTTTTCCGCAATAGAAATGATGATATTTAATTGAAATTCAGTGAAAAAAAAAAAAAAAAATGGCTCAATTCGTCACTCACATTCAACCGACACTAATCGAAGCCTCCCATCATCATATACCCCATCCACATCATCATAAGAGCGGTGAACACCATGAAAAACATTATAAAGATATTGCTGCCTCCATTGAACATCAGCACCAAGGAAATAAAGATCATCATGCAAAAGATAAGCATAGTGGAAAAATTCATTTGTCCAAAACGAAAGAAGCTTTTGGTAAGTATATGTAGTAGCATATATTAGGTTCATGTCAAAGGTGTGGCACAACAACTAGCAATGATTACTTATTGAAAATATGCGATGTCGCTTTGAAATGAATCGAATATGGTTCGATCAATTAATCGACAAAAATACAATCAAAAATGATACGTCTAAAGTAAAAGACGGTTTGGGTGTGGGCCATACTTGATTCGATTCAATGGTGCGGTACAATCAGCAATAAATATAGTAAAAATAGACCTGCAGCCTTGAAATGAAGCGCAATTAATCGCAAAAATTCAATAAAAAATAATCAGCTTAAAGTTAAAGACGGTTTGGGTGTGGGCTATACTTGATTCAATTCAAAGGTGCGGTACAACCAGCAAAAATAGACTGCATTTTTGTTATGATTCGAGTATAAACTACATAAATGATGATTGGTACTAAAAACTTTGATGGTTGTATACATTTTTAAGGATCTTCATTGCAACATTTCCCCATTCTCCCAGCCACTCCCGCTCATCATCATCACGACGACTATTCAGGACAAGATGAAAAGGATTCGCGTCAATATTTGGATTCACACGGTATTTCGCATACCTATCAATTGCACTTTATCGATTCTCAAGGTATTCATAGGTATGCAAACTATATTAATTAATTTTTCTCTTCACGAACCAAAAATACCATTTTCCTTTCCATAATGATGATGATGATGATGATGACAGAGATTACCATGGTTACGTGGACGATGATAAAGATATTGGTGAACAGGATCAGCAAGAGAAACATAGTTTCGAAAATGGCAAAGAACTGTGCGATGAACAGCGATCGTTTTGCGAATTTATTGAATCGCCGCCATCATTGAAAGAGGTCGAATTGTTGTCGTCGTCGAATCTACGACGTCCTACACCACCGCAATTTATTAATTTGCATAGTGGAATAGGCGGACGTATTGGAGAAAATAAGTATGAACAGCAAACGATGGTAAGTTCTACATACATGCATAGAAAAACGTTGTGGAAATTCGATTTGAAAAAAACGAAAAAAACAGTTTCGTTCGATTAATGGAAATTGTCAATTTGTATGCCAAAATATTGCAATAATCACGTGGCCACCAATGGATGGCTCCAGAACTTCTTATTGTCGTATAGCCAATCTGGCACCGACGAGTAAAGACGAATGGCGCCGATATGACTGCGGGTAGTAATTTAACTTTATTATTATTCTTTTCGATCCATAATTTTGATTTGGGAAGATGTTTATTCAGTAAAATTGAAAATTTATTCGAATTAGCGAATGAAAATATGCATAAAGAAAATCAAGGCTATTAACGAATAGTGTGCATATTTATTTAATGGTTTTAGAGCGGTTTTTTTACCGGTCCCTATCCGATCGTATCGTCTTAATTAAGTTAATGATTTTTGAAAATTAGTTCAATTTTACCTGGCAACTATCTCTCTTCATTTTTAAACAAACCAAACATTGAATACATGCACATTTCAATATTTATTTAAACCTGCACGATTATCGTATCGATGTCGTTTCTCACGTATACTAGTTCGGATCGTACTGACTTTGGTCATTAGCATCACTCATATTAATACATCTAGATCACATAATCAGTAGTATATACTGTGAAAATTATGTCCAGTGTATGATCCACACACACATACACATATATACAAAAGAAATCATACAATTGAACTATTTTTTACGTTTTTTATTGGTATACTGGCACCGATATCTAGTGATCGAATTATGTATGTATATGTAGGTATACATGTATTTTCGATTTTTAACATTGTAATTGGAAAAGTTGCCATTAGATGACTCACACAAATAAGTTTGGACAAATAATTTTGCCACAGAGCGAAATCGATAAAAATCTGGTGCCATGAAAAAAAAGCAAAGACAAACAGAAAGTTTGTCTTTGCTTCTTTCCATAATCTTTTCATTATTGATGAATACACACACGTCGAATTTTTATTAATTTAATAAGAAAATAAGTTTATTTATAGTTATAGAACTAAATTCACCGGAACAAAAAAACACGTAACGGATTAGGAAACATTAGAAATTCAATATTATCTATATGAAATGCTGATTATTTAACTGTTTTTTCTTTTTAATCTATTGAAGACCCACATAATGGTGAAGCAGTCCATTGATTTTACCCCAAATCAAAAATTGGCAAGGTCATTATGATAACAACCCAAAAAGGCGTGGTTTGGCTTCTTATTTCGCCAATAGTTACATTGTCATGACTGTTCCTATATTAAAAAAAAAAAAAAAAACTATCCAGCCTTTTTCGAAACATTTGTCGCAATGCACCTCGTTTCCTATTTTAAAATTCATTCCAAATTTTGCTTCCGTCCAGTACTTATAAAAGACTTTAGACCTTATCTCTTCAGTATAAATAGTGTATCTATAAAAATTATGATTCTACTGACTGATAATAATAGGTGACATCCATAGTGCCGGTGTTTCAATTTTAATTCCAATTATGATTGAAAGTAGTTTAATTGATAGTAACAAAACCAACTCTGGATCTGGTGAAGTAAGTTTAATTGATTTGTTTCGGTAAATAGCCGCCTATAAATACATTGAGTACATTGCAAATGATTTCTAGTACTAAATTAGTAGATTTGTGCTTGTTTTGATTGAAAACAGAACGTGTTTTCGTTTTATATATTTAGACTATTAATTTGCACGAATCTATTAATTTCTTATAGACAATTTTGTTATCATTTACTTCCAATTTATGTGGGATGCAAAGCGGTAGATGTTGCGCAGAGATCAGCTTGTCAAGGTCTCTGCGCGAAAAGATGTATACAAATTGCACACGATTATTTCAACCTGTATCCCAATGCAAATGTCTGCTTACGAATCAAGTAAATGAAAATGAAAAGAGTTCTTTTTCTCTCAAATTTAAACTGCAAATCAACAATAAGCATTAATATATGTCAATAATAATTATTACTAAACAGTTTCAACCCCAATCCATGCAGTTGCTCCAGTCCCATTGCTCGTGCGTTCGTTTCCATTCGTTTTGATTCGCGCAGATAATTCTCTGCGCCATCTTTAAAAAAACATGGCTTGCTTACATATTTATTATTGTATTCCGTATTCAAATACCATTTTCCGCATTAGAAATTAGTTTGATGAACAGGAAAATTTCACTTCCTCTTTTACATAATTCGTTTACTGTTCTTTTTTCTGTGTGTGTGTGTGTGTGTGTTTGCTTGTCGTTAGTTATGGCCAATGAACATATAATATAATTCGTCTATTCGTCTATTGTCAGTTGGTATACATGTATAATTATTCTCAAAATAAATGACATCAGCAAATGGTAATAAGTGAGATTTTGTATTTTCATTCATTCAATGATAAAGGTGCCAAAATAATTGTTTTTGTATAAATATCGATGAATGTATGTTTTTTTTTAATAGTAGAGATGGGCATTAGATAAATTGACAATTCAATACAAATATCTGGACTTTCTCCTACATACATGCCCTTTCGAAAACAAAACTTTGAAGCCAAAAACGTTTAGAATGTATTTTTAATTATGGCGCCTGAATTGGTCCAAGGTTCAATATTTGGCGCATTGATGGACAATGATCAATCAATCATCTACTGATGCATCAGCTATAATATATCGTGTCAATTCTTTATTTATCATTTCATTCTATACTAAAATGGATATTAATCAGCTAGTAGTGATGTTACATAATCTCTATAAAATAATGTCAAACGCACAATAGTATAATTATTATTACATGCTTCAGTTAGTTTAACCTGAGGTTAATTATTTGTAAATTAGGATTATTATAAAGCGCAAATTATTTTACAATTCATATCATATTATTATTATTATGTCAAATTGATTCCCACTTCAGGCCAGGAGGACTAAAATAGCGGGCTTTGGAATAAGTACATCTAAAAATATTTAGTCACAAGTTTTTTTCGCTATAGTATAATTCCTGCCTGTGATGCATACAAGTATTGTGTGACTCTATATACTAGTTTTTATCTAGTGCTCTTTTCGCGGGTTATTCGATAAAAAAAAAAAAAAAAAACGGTCCTTGTGTGTGTGTGTGTGTTCGTCGGTGTTTTATGTGCTGTTATGTATATAGTCAATGGTAATAAATTTGATTTCATATTGATATCGATTACGACGAAAATGTATTTGTGTGTGTGCAATTCAAAAAATTCAATTGGGCTTTGCAAATTTTTGATTGATTCGTTGTTTTATTAATTTTACAGCTTAAAAAACAAAAAAAAATCTTGATCGATAAGCTTTTCGTTGTATCTGCTTTTATGTACAACTGTATTTAAATTCATTAAATACAATCGAAACATTTCCGTTAAAATAATCAATATACGATTCGTCAATGAAATAAAAATCAATCAATTTACCGTTGTCCTCCATAGGCAAATGCTGTGAATATTAACATTTTCAACTCACACACAAAAATCCCTCGATGCTAAAAAGAACGTACACATATTCAATTTAAATGTTTACATATGTAGTTTTATTTTAAGAAAAGTATATGCTTTTAATTAAAAGTTTATCTTGCAGAGCGAGAGAAAAAAAAAACATTCTTTTTCTATTCCACTGCACACTATACTAAACAAAAACTATCAAATAAATCACACTGTTTAGATAACACAGTGGAAGAAAATATTTATATGTATATGTAGAGATGATCTGAAGAGATCTAAAGAAAAATAAAATCAAGCTGAAAAAAAATTTCTATGGCCATCGAAAATCATTTTTGAAAAATGAAAAATTATTTTTTTCCTGCTGTTATGTACTGAAACGAATTTGGTTGTCAGCCAGCCAGCCAGTCAGCCAAACAAATAAATGAATTTTCCAAAATATTTTCGGGTCAAAAAAACAACTTTTCCGACAGCAGTTGCCTGATTATAATGTGTTCAATACGAGTTTTTTTTTTTTTCGCAAAAAATATCTCCCCGTTGTTACTTCCTTTAAATCTTTCCTACACTAAAAAACCTTTTCCAAAGTCCAATTGTGTTTTCCTATTAGATATAGATGGAAAGTGTGTATAGCGGCGAATTATTTAACTGTTTATTTTTAGTTTTATATTTCTATTTACCAAAACTGAACTATGTATAAAAAAACTTTTCGCTTAAACTCATTGACTCAATTCGAGATAAGTATTTAAAAACTGGCGTGTCGCAATATGACTTCAAAATTGAATAATAATAATTATAATAATAATAGTTACTGTGGCATTAATCAATCATGTCTCTATCGATGAAGAAACAATTTCCTTCGCTGACTAGTATCGATATTCAGGTAAGTTAATTACATATACATAAATACAGAAACAAATTGTTTCGATAAAATTAAAAATCATTTCAAACCACCCTCCTCCCCGCATTAAAAAAAAAATAATCAATATCAATTCGACGGTGGGTTGAGTAGGTAGGGAGGAGGGATGTATGTGTGCAACGCCAACTACATAATAAAGACTCTCTCTTTTCTATAATATGACGCCAACACACAAAACGAATCCAATAAGATTGACCAGTTTGATATCAGCTGATAATAGCACACACACATACACAGTGTTTTATGCTATATGTGTAATAATCTCTAGAATGACGTCACTGTATTTCATAGGGTGTTTAATAGAAATGTTTAGTGTAATTTTAATATGGGCAAACACATTGCCCCCAATTAATGATTCAGACAGGACACATGACAGATATTTTTTTTGGGATTAAATTTTATCAAAAAAATATGTCAGTTACAGATATTATTATTTAATAAATAATTACATACATAAATCGATTTTTCGTTCTTTATATGCAACTTCATCATCACCGGCACGGCACACTTGATTTTTCATATAGTTCAGTGCAGAATTCTTGAACGCCTTTGATTACAACTATAGGAACTATTCAACCATATTCTCCGCCTCTTTTTATTCATCTTCTTTATCTATACTATATATAAAAAGAAAAAAAACTCATCAGCTAGAAATAATTAGAAAAAAACCCCTATACCTATACATTATATTATCTATATATATTATAGATAGTTGCTATAAGCTTCATTAATTTCACTTTCATGTCGCTCTAGACGAGTTGCTAAGTTTTTCATCATTCGTTAAACGCTTTTATCTTTGTATATGGGAAAAAGTTCTGAAAGGACTCCGTCTATTGAAATCGGTACGAATGGTCTCTTCAAAAGTCAATTTATAAACTTGCCGCTAGAGCGGCGCTAGTGAAAGGAATGAACAATTTCATTGTGTCTTATTGTTGTCGTAGTGTAAAAAAATGTCTTTCAGACCAGTTGACACTTTCAAGTTCAACTCTAAAAATGCCTACTAACTAATCAATTATATAATATAATAATCTGATTAGTTTAGTTAGATTTGTAATCTAATAAACAATTTACATGAACTAGTTGCCACAGAGAATTGTTTTAACTTTTGTTTAACCTTGAATCTAGTCGCCTGGCGAGACTGACTAGTACTAAACGTCATTGCACAGCTTTTAGATTGGGGAATTCTATAGTCAGAAAACATCAATTCCATTGTGATGAAAATAGGAAATTTTAAAAGAAATTATAAACAGGAACATTTGTTTTTTTTTTTCTAAATTTAACCCAGTTCTCATTGTTTCATAATATTTCCCCAATTGCAAGATTTTCTTTTTGTTCGATTAAATTTAGAATTTATTTATACATTTTTCTTTGAAATTCCAACAATAATCCATCTAGATTCGTGCATTTATAAACCGTTTCCTTACCCAATTCAAATTCAAAATGGTATCACCTAAACCTACTCGTATCGTTAAAAAAGTCTCACAGTACAGCGCCATCTATTCATCTAACTAAAATCATTTTCCGCTCAATATTATTCGGGGTTGCTCAAAACTGGGCAGTCAGTATTATAGAGCGATACAATTCATAGTCCTAGTTTAAGTATGTAGGTTTTTGAGGCACAGACACAAAAAAAAATCCTAGTATTTTTTTTTTTTTTTTATTGGAAGTGAATTCTTCTTATTGTTGTTAATTAATTAAAAGCAAATCAGGATGGTAACGGAAAATGGTCAGGTATGAATTTCGCTTATTTATTTGTGCAATTAGAATAAAAGTATAAAATTGTGTGGGTGTTTGCAGGCTGTTCGAGGGGGGGTAGGTAGTTGTGGGGTTGCTATGCGGCTTTGTACGACAAGTTACGACAAATTCGATGTCAGTATTAAAGTATGGAGCGCTAATTCAATTTAATTACTTTGTTATAGTTAATAAATTCGCTCATCAATCGCTTTGTCTGCAGCGGAACAGTAGAAAGATATTGATTTTGATCTTGAGAAATTATTATGTCATATTAGGGTAGGATTAGGATCAAGAACATTCCAGAGCGGAAATCTAAAAGTTCCAAAATTATTTGTTGGAAAATTGATTTTTTTACGAATAATTTTATTGGCGATCGTGTTATGTTTTTAGCTTGTATTTTCGGTTGTATATTTTTCGATTTTTCAAATAGATTTTCAATTACTTTCCGGCTCCTGCTATTCGCAATAGCAATAATAATAATTGAAAAACAAGTTTTGCATCAGTCCAGAAAATAGCGAAACAAAACAGATCGAGCAGTTTTTTTTTTTTTTATTGGAAAATAATTAATAATCCAACAGCAGCAGCAGCAGCAGGCATGCTATTTAGTTCCTCCGACTTCTAGCACATTTGGATCGAAGCCAAAATTATCCAAATTTAGCGTATTCTACATTTGCTATAGATACTTATTATTTGTTTAGAAAAGAAATATTTAAATTGTTGCTAACTGCATGGAAATGATTTTTTTTTCCTGTTACATGATGAACTTCAAATATTTCGAAAGGGACGATTAATCGATCGAATGGTGTTCGTGTTAAAGGCTGTTCGCGTGACCTTTAGCCATTTCCACTATGTGTATACATGTTTTTGACAACTGGAAGCCACAAAATGATAATTTTTTATTCATTTTTATGTCGATGACAAATTGGCACGTCTATGCGAAAACTCCCATTTGCGCCAGTTAGGACATTTAATTAGCTGTGTATATTATTAATTTGACCTATTCTGAATATTAAGTCATCAGTGGGCATATTAAAATACATAATATTAATAGACTGAAGTATGTGAAAAATGCCAATTAATCTTTGTGACTTTTCATCTTTAACCTCTTTCGGCTTAACAAAATAACAAACTAATCGATGAGAGGTATGAGCATACCTATAGCTGATGGAACAATTGACAAGCAGTTTATATAAATAAATCTCTTTCTATCTTTAAATCTATTCATTCTAGCATTTTTTTCTTTGTTAATTTGACATTTTAATGTCTATTAATATCAATAGAATAATGTGGCACAATAAAAAAGAAATCAAAATGCATTTGGTTCAAATCAAGGTCAAATAATCAAAAGAATAAATTTTAATATGTATAACGTGCCAATTAGATAATATCCCTCCTTGCCTCTTTCACACTCTTTCTCTGTTATATGCAAAAAAATGGATCATTTCTGGGCAATTTTAGACGCGCCGTCGCGTCGCCAATATTGACCGATGACGTAACAAGGCGTCGTCGTCGTCGTCGTTGTGGCTGTCGGAAGTTTCGGCACCCAGATATTGCCTTGCCTTCTTACCCCATCTTAAAATTATGCCGGGCGGGGGTTGAAATGTTGCGCGATTTTCTTTCCTTTCCTACTATAAAAAAATTCGATATCAGTGTAAAAACTATACAAAAAAAAATTTTCTTTTTATAGTATAATAATACAATTATCAATCTATCTACCTGTTTGTTTGAGACCAAATTAAAGCTTCCATTGGACCAAATCAATTATAGTATACATATATATATATTTCTAAAAAAAAAAAAAATCTATTTCTATTCATCTCTTTATAATTTAGAATCAAGTATGCTTATTGTGTATAGACATTTTTTTTTTGAGCAAATTTCAGGAAAATAATGTCAATGTGTTTTAAACTATTTCGAATGGTAAGTTTATGATAACTAAATAGAGCTAATTTATTGAACACAAGGCCATCGAATTATTACAGTATCCAGAAGCGAAAATAGAATGAAAACTGTTTAGGATTTACTTTAAATCATCGAATCTCTGTAGTTGTTTGTTTTCACATTAATTTTCATGAAAATTATTAATATTTCAACTAAATTAGAAGCATCCCAAATAAATTGATGATCACATTATTTCGATTTGGATCTTTGTTTCGATACAAACATAAAATCTGACTCAAACCTAGAGTTTTTCAAAAGGGGAATATTAATTCTAGTTACCCTCTCTATAATGACTGACACTCATATTAGAATAGTCTGAATATGAATAGAATCGACAATTCACCCTCAGTTAAGTTACAACCCTCGTCTTTAAAAAGTTACCCTCGTATATGTATGTATAGTATGACTAGCAAGTGTTTGGGAACAAGTGTATTGTGTCACTTGTGTCAATAGCACTGTGTTATTTACTATACATGTTTGTCTGGTTGGAGTCATTTCAACTTTAAATTGAAAATTTTCGAAATGCTGATCGATTCTAGTGTTTGTATTTTGCTTTAATTTATTTATTTTACAAACAATTTAATCAACTATACCTCTTTTTTTTCGAATATTTTCCAGTCTGACGGAAATACGTCTTTTTTGCGCGCTGCGCGAAATGGCCAACTCGACAAAATCCTCGAACATCTCAAATCAAATATTGACATTAATACTAGTAATGCTGTAAGTAATAAAAACTCAATATTCTCCATTATATTATTTGACTAATTAATTAATCTGCTATTCAATTTAGAATGGTTTAAATGCACTCCATTTAGCATCGAAAGATGGTCACGTGGAAATTGTTAAGGAACTAGTCAAACGTGGCGCTGTAGTCGATGCAGCAACAAAAAAAGGCAATACAGCCCTGCATATTGCTTCACTAGCTGGCCAAGAAGAAGTTGTTAAGTTTCTAGTTCAACATGGTGCTTCTGTTAATGTACAAAGTCAAAATGGATTCACACCACTTTATATGGCTGCTCAAGAGAATCACGATAATGTAGTTAAATATTTATTGGCTAATGGTGCTAATCAAAGTCTATCCACAGAAGTAAATTTATATTATCCGACACAACTAGAGGACATTTTAATTGTTTATTATTATTATTATTACAGGATGGTTTCACACCTTTGGCTGTTGCTATGCAACAAGGACACGACAAAGTTGTCACCGTCCTATTGGAGAATGACACTCGAGGCAAAGTTAGGCTGCCTGCTTTACATATTGCAGCTAAAAAGGATGATGTGAAAGCGGCTAAATTGCTTTTAGAAGTACGTATTGTATATTCCCATTCATCAGTAAATTTCTTGCGATGTTGCCACGATTTAGTGGCTTTCAATCAAATTTCCTTTGATATTTCAGAATGATCATAATCCTGATGTAACATCGAAATCGGGTTTTACACCGCTTCACATTGCCTCCCATTATGGTAATCAACAAATTGCCGTACTGCTAATACAAAAAGGAGCCGATGTTAATTATGCCGCTAAACATAATATTACACCGCTACATGTAGCAGCTAAATGGGGTATAATAATCCTAATAGGCTAATATCACATCACTTAATTATTTTTGATTATAGGCAAGGCCAATATGGTCGCTCTTCTGCTAGAAAATGCTGCATCGATTGAGGCGAAAACACGTGACGGTTTAACACCGTTACATTGCGGAGCTCGTAGTGGACACGAACAAGTTGTCGACATGTTATTAGAGAAAGGAGCACCGATTAGTTCGAAAACTAAGGTAAAAAACCTTGGTTTGACTGTCTTAAACCAGGTTTAAGATAGCCTGATGTTACACTATGTGTATTCTTCTTCGATTCTAGAATGGTTTGGCTCCGCTACACATGGCAGCTCAGGGTGATCATGTTGATGCTGCCCGAATCTTATTATATCATCGAGCAGCTGTCGATGAGGTGACAGTAGATTATTTGACTGCTCTTCATGTGGCCGCACATTGTGGACACGTTCGAGTTGCTAAATTACTTTTGGATAGGTATGGCATAGTAATAAATCTCACTTTCCAATTCAATTTCTAAACATATTGATTTATAGAAAAGCTGATGCTAATGCTCGAGCATTAAACGGTTTTACACCTCTACATATAGCATGTAAGAAAAACCGATTAAAGGTGGTGGAGTTACTATTAAAACATGGAGCAAGTAAGAGCAGCAGACCTATATCTATCTCTAATTTATCTTGCATTTCTCCAATCCAATTTAATGTATTAGGTATTGGAGCAACAACAGAATCCGGCCTTACACCTCTACATGTAGCCAGTTTTATGGGTTGCATGGGTATTGTTGTCTATTTACTTCAGCACGAAGCCAATCCCGATGCTCCAACTGTTCGTGGTGAAACACCTTTGCATTTGGCAGCTAGAGCCAATCAGGTAATGTCTATCTACTCAACAATTGTCCGAACCAATCATTTCAATTGTCGATGAATTTCAACCATTCCAGACTGACATAATAAGACTGCTTCTTCGAAATGGTGCCCAAGTCGATGCCAGAGCTCGAGAACAACAAACACCACTTCATATCGCTTCGAGACTGGGCAACGTCGACATTGTAATGCTATTGCTACAACATGGTGCGAAAGTTGATAATGCCACAAAAGATATGTACACTGCTTTGCATATTGCGGCCAAGGAGGGACAAGATGAGGTAAAGAATTGCTTAACTAAAAAACTATTGAAACAAATTAATATGATGCATGCCATTGAGTTTTTCGTTTCGAAATCAACCGAATATTTTATATAAATCTAGATAGAGTATTTTTAGCTAAAGAATTCATATGATTTTGCAAAGCAATTCCAAATTTTATGGCATTTGTAATACATATGAAATTAACTATTGTTAAATGTCAAATTTGTTTGTTGAATAAAGTCGTTTATCTTTCCTATTTCACTCTCTTTCATTTCGCACCTTCTTCTAAATATAGATTATTCTACTTGTAGATTTAGTACCCTGTAGATATTTTATTGAGCCGGAAAAATATATATGTACGAAATGAAAATTCGTATTATAATATAAAATCAATTTTCTTTTAAGGTTGCCTCTATTTTACTTGATCATGGAGCATCAACCAATGCAACAGCAAAGAAAGGATTCACACCGCTACATTTGGCCTCGAAATATGGACACATCAAAGTGGCTCGTCTGCTTTTACAAAAAGAGGCACCAGTCGATGCTCAGGGAATGAATGGTGTGACACCGTTACATGTTGCCTCGCATTTTGATCATCAGAATGTCGCTTTATTGCTTTTAGATAAAGGAGCATCACCTCATGCGACAGGTACGTTCTACTACTACTATCACAAATCAATAACGTAGACATTTCTAATGTCATAACAATTCTCTAGCTCAAAATGGTCATACACCGCTACATATTGCTGCGAGAAAGAACCAAATGGATATCGCTAATAGTCTTCTCGAATATGGTGCCGAACCAAATGCTGAAACTATGAGTGGATTCACACCGTTACACCTCAGTGCTCAGGAAGGACACACTGAACTGTCATCGTTACTACTAGAGCATAAAGCCGATCCAACATCTGAAGCTACAGTAACTAACTTTAACTTACCTGATTTTAAAGTGTTTTTTTTTACTTTTTAATTACTAAATGTGTAAAATCCAGGATGGTTTGACACCGTTGCATCTATGCGCTCAAGCCGATCGTGAACCCGTTGCGGAAATTCTAGTGAAAAATGGAGCCAATGTCAATGCAGCTACGAAATTTGGTTATACACCGTTGCATAATGCCTGCCATTATGGACAGATTAATATGGTGCGGTTCCTATTGAAGAATGGTGCCGATGTGCATAGTTCTACAAATCTAGGTTATACACCTTTACATCAGGCCGCTCAACAAGGACATACGAATATTGTCAATGTTTTGTTGGAGAATAAAGCCGATCCAAATGCCGAAACAACGGTAAGATGGATCAAAGTAGCTTGTACACGTGCGCAGTAGGGGTGCGATGTTCAATAGGCATGCGCAATAGATAAATTGTGTACGATTTGGGTCACTTATTGTTATTATTATTCCAGAATGGGCAGACACCTCTTAATATAGCTCAAAAACTTGGCTATATTACCGTAATCGAAACACTGAAAGTCGTTACAACAATTACGAATATTAAAACCACAACAATAACAACGATTGAAGAAAAGTATCGTGTCCAAGCTCCAGAATCGATGCAGGAAACAATTATGTCGGATTCTGAAGAAGAGGGCGGTACGTATACGAAACACTAAAGCATGTTTGATCTGATAAAAAGAAATCATAACGAAAAGAATACATTGTATCTGCTGTAGTTTTTTTTGATGATTTAGATATAATCACTAAAGGTTAAAGTGTTTCCTACCATATCTAAAGGAGATATTTTTAAAATTCAAACGCACAGCTTATAGCTTTGGTAGCCCCACCAAATGTTACAACTAAATATCATTCTCTACTTATAGGCTTTAATATAATAATAACAATTAATTAGATAGATACCTTCAGCTTGGTTGACGGTATAAAGAATAGACAGTAACCTCTAGAGAGAGATCCTATTTTATTTTTCAATTACTTATATTATAATTATTATATGAATAATTCTCCCATCACCGCATGAATCACCATTTTATTTAATTCTCACTACTACTACTACTACTACCAGTTTTATAAATATTTATTCGCTAATAATAGATAGTTTACGGCGGAGATTCTGCGTTTTTTCAAAGTTCGGATATACATACATACATATATATATATATATATTTTTTATTTTGGAATAATTACATATTATATCCATTTCGCGGTCATCTCCAAAACATTTTACGAACGAATTTTGCTGTGTGCGCACGAACAACTTTTCTTTATTTTTTTTTGTTATTATTATTTTTTTTATTTGCGGCGCTGTTTCGAATAAGTTTTTTTTTTATATTGCTGTTGTGTTTAATTTGTTGTTGTTGTTTTATTGATTTTATTATTACATCATAATGGTGAAACAGAAAAAGTATAAAGTGATTACTGTGAGACGAGGTGAGTACACTGCGACCTACATTTAAATCAACCGATAGTAATTGTTTATTTAAATTAATATTCTCTTTTTTTTTATGTTTAAATTCCAAAATAAAGCGCAATTAATAAGTAGATAATTAAAATCGAATAAAAACAGAAACTTTCCAAAAAAGATTCCACACATTCTTTTCAGTATTCTATACAATAATTCTATTTAAAACATTTTTTTTTTTACCATTCTTCCTGTTTCCTATTTCCTGTTAAAAACCATCAGCGGTGGCCGTCGCAGAGATTGCAGCGAATATAAACCATTTAAATTTCACGTACCTCTATAGACAAAAAAAAACATAAACATTAACCAATAGTTACTTCTTATATCCATCCACAACAACAACATATAAATGAATATCATTTAAATTTAATAAACATTTTTTGAATTCCAATTGTGACATCACTACTAGATACCGTATACACGTATATATTAATATTTCTCTATACTCTATGTAATAATAAACATAACATGTAATTTAATTTTGACATTGAAAAATGTTCTTTACATTCATAACGAATAGTAAAAGTGGATGTAAAACAACATATTTGTATGAAAAGTATAAACAATAATTTGTATAAAAAGTATAAAAACAATACAATGAGAAAATTCGATGTTATTGTTTTGTTTTTTTTTGCGGGTTCCTTTTTTGATTTGACACAATTTAACTGTGACCTTCATTGACATATTATTATAAGATAAAATTACATATTTTCATGTAAATCAAGACGGATGAATTAGTTAATGTATTATTTTTTACATTCGATAGTGTATGTATATATAATTATATATTTATTATTTCCTTTTTTACTTCTTACTCAATAAATAAGGATAGAAAATTCCAAAATAAATTAGTTAATTATATATTCTGTGGATTGTCAATAGATGGCAACACCGTCAAGCGTCGTGTTTCCAACGCCTACATTAGATTAAAAAATTCAAATTTTATTACTCTCCTTGTTCGTTTTTATTGATGATCTTCTTTGACATTCAGCAGATTATGTGTAATTTTTGAAGATTACAGTAAATCTTTTTTAGTATAACGAATACTAAAACTACTATAGTAAAACTGTTCAGCTACAGCGTTATTTCACTGTATCTTGTTTCTGTTCTATTTTCCAACAGAAACACTTAAAAACTTCGCGAAATTAATTTAAATTCATCAGCTATTTTTAGATACTGATTTAAGCCAGATCTCTCTTAAATAGTATTCGTCGAAATTGATGTGAAAATTGTAAATTAAGTCACGTTAACTATCCAAAAAAAAAAAACAAAAATTGTAGCGAATTATTAAATTCATAAACTAATTTGAATCTTTCCTGTAATTAAATATGACGTAGGTATATTATACATGCATTGAATCATATTGAATGAAACCTAATTAGTGTAATCTACATATTGTATTAACCGCAATAATAATACAATTATCTTTATGTATCTATGCATTAAAATGATGTCATAAGAAAAAATGATTTTTAAATTGCTTGCCTTATCGATCAGAGTTAAATTTAGTTTGGCAATCATAAGTTGAAACTAGGTGAAATATGTATAGGTATAAATTGACCTTGAGTATGCTATTTACTTCTTTAATTGGATAAGTAAATGATCTTGACTGACTGAGAGCCGGCAGGTTGCATCAAAAATTAATTGTTATCTATCGTGCGATAATGCTAAGAAATTTATATACGAAACTAATCTGAAATGTATTTGACTTACTTGAGAGATTTTCTTGATAATTCACATCTATATAAACATTGATTTATCATATATATATAATAAAATTTATATCGAATTTTCTTGTCTTATACACACACGGACACATACTGTAAAAGAACTTTAGTGAAAACCCTCATAATACTTACTATACCTATTTAAAACATACAATACGCTGTAAGAACATTGAAAATGCAATTCGATACACGATTATGTAGGTTTTCTCAAGTATCAATTTCCAATAGGGGTTTTTTTTCTATACTCGTGGTTCAAACTTCACTTCTAGTTGTTCTAATCGGAAGGTGAGTGAACTGAAAAGCCAGAAGAAAAAAAAAATCGTGCGAATTTTTTTTGTTATTACTCTATAGTCTTTTGCCCTTTCTTTTGTTTGTCCACCTTTCAACTGTATGCTTTAGCTTACTAACTGATAAGTTTTTGCATTAACAAAAATTATTATGCCTAACGAAACTATCCTCAAAACAGGGGAAGATATTTTGGATGGATTCGGCGGCACAGCGATTCACGAGCGTTACATTTACCTTCCCTATTTCAATGGCACTACCTTGCAAATGCGTAAGTTTCTTCATTCATTCATTTTTTTTCTTTTTATTATTATTTGTTCAATTCAAATCAATTAAATAAGTTAATCTGAATTTTTATTTGTTGCCGAAAAACAAGCTGAAAGTGAATATTAGATTAAAATCTCTATATAACATTCAACTTTTACTTATATTTAAAAGTACCATTGTTAGGTTTAGTTAATCGTCCTGTGGTTCTCACAGATTTAATATTAATTATGAAATTGTTTTTTTTTTTTGTTTCTTGTTGTTGTTTAATTCAAAAATTTGTTATTGCAAAATTCCTCAGTATCGTGTAATTTTGTATTGTTTTCATTCAGTATTTATTTTATCATCAGTTATTTATATTAATTGTTTATTGTTCCATCTCTACTCTAAAGCTAGGGAAAACACGAGTATTATTCAAGATAAATGAATATGTCATTTAGTAGAAATTAATGAAGAGAATTCTCTAACTTAACTATCCATATAATTCTATTACCAAAAGCCTTTACAAGCTTAATACCTTGTCACTAATTGCTTCATGCTTAATTAACATTATTAATGCGCACAGAAAGGCTTAATTTAGCAGATTGGTCACATCACGGTTTAATGAAACTAAAAAAAAAAACTTCTAATTGATCATAGACTATGTCGTCGGCCAACAGATGGCCCTACGATCGTTTTGAGCTCCCAATTTTTATACTATTTGCATACATGATTTTTCCAGGTGAAGATGCTGTAATTGGTGACCAAACCACCTATCGTTATCTGACTGCCGATGAAATGAAATCATTAGGAGATGATTCGCTGCCAATCGATGTAACACGAGATGAACGTATCGATTCGAATAAAATAGTGAATGCAGTCGATGCGAATATGTTGCCACCACAAAATATCGAGGACTCGATTAGTCCCGAACATATTTCTAGAAATTATGTTGAATATATTAAGAGTTACACACCGGATAATGTCGATATATCGCGACATCCTATTAATATCGGGTAAGAATTATCATATTCTATTCAATTTTCGCATTGACATTTATAATTCTTCTATTCTTGTGCTTGCTAAAGGAAACTTCACTGGAAGAAGTAAGTGGTTTTATTGAGCAACAAAATAAATAGCCTCGAGCTATATCTATTACTCACTCACCTTATCAGTCAGTCAATTAAAACAAAACGAAAATTAAATTAATGTTCATTTTCATTTCAACAGTTTCCTAGTATCATTCCTAGTTGATGCTCGCGGTGGCGCAATGCGTGGCTGCCGACATTCGGGCGTAAAAGTAATTGTACCGCCACGATGTGCACCAAGTCCAACACGGATCACGTGCCGTTATGTTAGGCCACAAAGAACACCACATCCACCACCACTAATGGAAGGTGAAGCTTTGGCTAGTAGGATATTGGAACTTGGTCCAGTTGGTGCTAAATTCCTAGGGTACATTTGCAGATTTTAAAGTCTATTATTTATGATGCTAATTGTAAATAATCGATTGTAGACCGGTAATAATTGAAATACCACATTTTGCCGCCTTAAGAGGTAAGGAACGTGAAATTGTTATACTACGTTCTGATAATGGAGAATCGTGGAAAGAGCATACAGTCGATGCAACCGAGGAGGTATTAAATGAAGTACTACATGACAGTTTTGAAGCTGAAGGTATACATTTCATATAACTATATATATTTTTTTTTTGGATATTACTTATCTTTTTTTGGAATTTTCTGTCCTTTTTTTAATTCTGCCTTTTCTTCTTACTCAACAGCTGTTTCGATTTTTCAAGAGTTTTCCGTCTTTCGTGATTTTTTTTTGGTTTTTTATTTTTTAAATTTTACCTTTGTTTATTATTTTTTATTTTCGTTATTTTTCCGAAACAAAATTATCAAAAGGACTTTAAGTAAAATATATGTAAATATACATTTAAACATTTTTCATTTCAATTAATGAAAAATTCTTCAAATTTTCCCTAGTGTGATTTTCATCATTTTTATTTTCAGATCTGAATCAAATGGAGGACCTGTCATCTGGCCGAATAACAAGAATTGTCACACAAGATTTTCCACAATATTTTGCCGTTGTATCGCGAATACGACAAGAAGTCCATGCTATTGGACCGGAAGGTGGTATGGTATCGAGTACAGTAGTGCCACAAGTACAAGCCATTTTCCCCGAGGGAGCGCTAACCAAGAAAATCAAAGTGGGCCTGCAGGTAAATTTATTTAAGCCGCGAAAAGGTGTACCATTCGAAAAATTGCGAAAGATAAGCGTTAATCATGTACCGAAAAAGAAACGATGGTCATTAATTTGGTGAATGATTGGAATTGGTAACAGTTTTTCGGGAAAATGCAAATATGTGTATTTTTAGTTGCCTATATCGTATTGTTTTTAAACATTGTATGCTGCATGCCTGCAAGGTTGTCGTAAATCAGTTTTCTGATTTAATACAATTGGAATGTCATTATTTACAAGTCTTACAACACATGTTTCTATTAATAATTATAGAAATTATTATTTAGAAATATAGAAGTGTGATAAAATGGAAACTATGTAAAGATGGGTGCAGAATAAATTAATTATTTATTTGCCATTCATCGTAAATCAAAATACACTTTGCACTTCTAAAAACTGTTACAATAACAACAATACATTTACATGCAGTATGCGTTGCCTATAATATATCTTACTTAATATCTAGTTCACATATGTAATAACTGCCAAATCGTTCCGCCTATATAAAATACATTTACTTATACAGTAAAGTGTCAAAAATCGTATTTTTGTTCGTAAACGAATAATGGCAAAAAGTACAAAAAATATTGTTTATATTTAATCGCGAAAAATTTGTTGAATTTATGTACGAAATGAAAATTAATATAGGTTAACTAATCTGGTACACACTAATTTGCACTGAACTGAACGAAAACGAAATCGATCCACTCCGTGATGTAGAGCGCATCGATTAGCCGCTCAAGGTCTTTGAGATGGCGGTGTAGTGTAGTGTAAATTGGTAGTGCACTAGTTTTCAGTTGAATGATACTTTTTCTTGTTTGCATATTTCATTTGAATTAACATTTCAGCACTAATGCAATTTACATATATTTATTAAATTATTTAACTCGAAAAATATGTTAATTTTATTTAATCGATTAGGTTATGTCGTTCTTTATGGTAGCATCGTAGCATAGCATCTATTGGAACTTAGTAGAACATAAACTATCGATTGTTCTATCGAGATATGTTTTATTATAATACAATCTACTGTGTAGACAGTAGATTAATTTATTTGTGCTGTTACTAATAGTTCTCGAATAGGAGTGATTATTTATTTATAAATAGAGTTTAGTTTCAATAATTATCTGAAAATTAGTTTTTTCAATATCAAAAAGATAAATAGGAGCAATCGATACAGTGGCAACGCTGCATGTGTGGTTGCCTGGAAATGGGTATATTGTTGCTCACACCGATACTAACATGGGCCTAATAAGACATATTGATTATTTTAAGAATAGTAAAATAATATTTGTATAGCAAAAATAATATTAAAAGCTATTTTTGGTAACTTTATACAAAATCGTTAGAATTTTAAATCAGATACATCCTTAAGAGAATATATTTTAGCAATTTTAAGAGCATGCAATTGATTTTTGAAGCAATATGTTTTATTTAATCGTACTACTAACAGGCAACGAATATATAATAATAATACACTAACTGTTCTTCCATCTATCTAATTCTACTGCCCATCTATAGCATTAGGAAAAACAATATCTGTTAATAAAACTAATAATAGCTAATTATATGTTCAATTCTATATGGTTCTCTTCTATATATCGACTAATAATTTTTTCTTCTGTATATGTTTAATGAGTGCCCAATAAAACATTTATGAAAAATTAACCGAAACTAATATTTTATTATTTTGGATTTTGGAATAAGCATATTTCTCGTGGAGGCTCTAAAAACCTTTCGAAAAGTATACTTATTACAAAACCAAAAATGACAACCAAAGCATGGTTCATCGATTTATTGGGCTCTCATAGCTCAACAATGAATTCAATTAATTATTATTATAATTACTTACTATTCTGTGCCTTTATACAATTATTGGTTGCACTCTTGATATATTTTTTTTAATTTTATTTTTTTGCTTTGGAACCTTGCTTTGTGTTGTTTATACCTTGCATTATTTATTTCCTATTTCCCGACAATATTTCCTTTGTGCGTGCACATGCGCGCATGCGCTTTATTCAGCTATATGGTAAGTATAATGCTTTGTTTCTTTTCAACAACAAAAAACCAAAAAAAAAAAATTAAATCTTATCATTTGCAACTCTCTCTCTCTCTCTCTCTCTTACGATTCGTTGTCGCAAAATCGAACTCAAAATCTGAATTGAGTTTCTTCGATTTTTCTCTTCACAGGCACAACCAATTGATCCAGAATTAACAGCTAAATTATTGGGTCATGGCGTTGCAGTTTCACCTGTAGTTACAGTAGAACCACGTAGACGGAAATTTCATAAAGCTATACGTTTAAATATGCCAGTGCCGACAGCTCATTCTCAGGGAATGATTAATCAGTATAGTGGCTCAGCTCCTACACTTAGATTACTTTGTTCAATAACAGGTAGGAGTCATATAGATATCCACATCCCCTAGATAATATACTTATATAAATTGACTTATGATTAGAATCGGATATTTTTTTATTTTATTTTGAAATTCAGACGGGGTCTTAAGATTTACATTAAAACAGTTCATCATTTAGAGAATTAAGTAATCATGTTTTTTGTTTAAATATTATTTATTTTTATATGTTGTATAATAATAGTGTTATGTATACGTATTTATACCTAAAAGGTTTTTTTTTCTCCATTTGTTTTCGTTGACAGGGTTGGCAAACTTTAATTTTGTCCCTTTACATTTGTTTGGAAATTATTCTATACTTGTATCGAAACAATACATAAAAAATAAGATAAAAGTGTATAGTCCCATTTCAGTTAGGCGCTGACAATCAGCACGGCAAGTTCCACCGCCAATAGCAAGAACATTAGACAATATTGAATATTAGAAGGATTGTTGCTAATTTGGCATGTTATTCTGTCATTTGACAAGATTTAATTTCTTCCTTGACGTGTATTTATGGCTGTATGGTTTTTTTTTACCAATAGACACTTAGGTCTGAGTTAGCTGATTAACACAAAATAGGATTCATCTGGATTCGATCAATATTCAAGGTCAAATTCGCTGTGGACGTTAGTAACTTTGCACCCTGTATAATTATTTTTTTTTTGTTCATTCTTTCTACTTTATCATCAGCGCCTATTTGAAACGGGACCATTATAAGAATGGAGCATGTACATAAATGGTACAAACACATTTTTTTCAGTTTGTAGAAAATTTTCTGACCAAAATAAATTGAGAAAGTTTGCCAGCCTTTTGCTTTTTTTATTTCTTGTTTATGTGTGTGTAATGACAATGTCCTGCCAATGTTTTTCTTTACTATTTTCATTTCCATACTATACATATACATATAATGGCGTCGTACAGGAATTTTCGTAAAATGATTTTTGATTGATATACTTACTAAATCAATTTTCTCCATTTTGTACTTTTGAAATGCTTTACGAAAATCCCTGGAAAATCACTTAAGTAATTAATAGAAAAAATAACTAATGCGCTGTTATTTAATAATTTTTTCACGCGGAAAAACGCATCAGGGGTGTTTCGGAAAAGATCTCTCAAAGGTAACTAACTCAAAAATATTATGGGCTGCCCCTTTTAGAATGTAAATCAAGTTTTTCTTTTTTTTTTCTTCTTATATTTTCTTTATGTTGATTCTTCATATTTTTTCGTTTTGTTTTTGGTTTTTTAATCGATTAGGAATGCAACTACTGGGCGACGCAATTTAATTATTGTCTTTTATTAAATATTAATTAATTAATTAATTCAAAAACAACTTTGGCTTCACTTTTTCAATTTTCGCATCATTATATTAAAAAGGAAATTATTCTCAAATTTATAGTGTATGAAAGCAATTTAGCATTTTATGTACTATATATTCACTTGATTTATAATTATTATTCGTCTAATATTTATTTTTGCCTTTTAGTACTTACTTATTACTGTCTTTTTCGTTCTATATAAATTTTATCTCATTATTATTATTATCACGAAATTATAATCTTTGCAATTATTCACACCATTTAAGATAGATTTGCTGCATACAATTTATTTTTTAATTTTTTTTTTTTGTTAAGTCGAATTTTCCGTTTTTATTCTTTTACGATTTGTTTTTCCTCATATTATTTTCATCATCTGTCAGATCAGTCGTACACCTCTCTATCAACCTATGTATCTATCTATTTATCTAAAACCTCAATGTCAAACAACAAAAGCAACAAACCAAAAAAAAAATCCTCCTCATCAAATGAAAAAATCTGTCAAAAGTTAGTTGCCACCTCGACTGGTCTTTTCTGAAACCGAATTCGAATGAATTAATATAAAATGAAATAAAAATTATTGCTTGGCTTCTTGTTGTTAATTATTATTATTATTATTATTATTATTATTAAAGCTTTATTTCACTTGCATTGCATCTAATGCTGTTTTAGTTGTTTTAGCTCCAGATATATTTTATCACTTTATGTGTAGTTGTTATACCAAATAATTTATTTATACCTATATAGCTTTTCTTAGAGATTTTAATCTTAATTATTAATTAAAATTAAACGCTGATTAAATTCATGATTGTATAACAATTTTCAATTACCTATATATACACAAATGGAACGACAATTTATTGCTTTTTTGCATGTTTGTAAACAAATAAATTCCATTAAAACAATTTCTAACAACAAATAAAAAAAACAAGCTAATAAAAAAAACTATTTTTCCAATAAAAAATGCCTTCATAAAATTGTAGAAAATAATTAAATTAAATCTAAAGGTGGAACGACCAGAGCACAATGGGAAGACGTTACGGGTACAACCCCATTAACATTTGTAAATGATGTTGTCTCCTTTACAACAACTGTGTCGGCACGATTTTGGCTAATTGATTGTCGAAATATTGGCGATGCAACGAAAATGGCTACTGAACTATATAAGTAAGTGAAAAAAATTCTTTTTTCCATATTGAAATAAAATCATATCCAATCGTTTTTCAAAATTTGCTGGAGATTATTAAGAACTTCCTGGTTGGTTACCTATATTCAATGTAATCTTGGAATTCGCTCTATTTTTTTCGTGCCCCGCCTTTTATTACTCCACCCACTACCAATAATATTGCATTGTTTGTTTTTTATAGCCAAATAGGCAGGTATATTTTCGTTTAAGTAGGGCGAATGTTTGTTTAATACATTTTTATATTAATCAACAAAAAAAAAAAAGAAAAGATTTTTAATAATAAAAATATTAATTTAAATTCGATTTGATTCCGTTCACAGAGAAGTTATTCACGTACCATTCATGGCGAAATTTGTCGTTTTCGCTAAACGTGTCGATTATTCCGAAGGACGATTACGTGTCTTTTGCATGACAGACGATAAAGAAGATAAAACCTTAGAGGAGCAAGAACGTTTCATTGAAGTGGCTAAAAGTCGTGATGTTGAAGTACTTGAAGGCAAATCGCAATACATTGAATTCGCTGGAAATTTAACACCAATAACGAAAAGTGGTGAACAATTACAATTTCCATTTAGAGCATTTAGAGAGAATCGATTACCGTTTGCGGTCCGTTTAAAAGATCGACATGCTGAACCGGTTGGCAGATGTATGTTTATGAGAGAATCAAAAGTAAGTAGATTGAATTGGATTAAATGATTAGTTAATTTTCCATCGGTTTACACATCTTAAAAGATTAAATTGACTTGTTTTGCACGCAATAGAAACCTTTAAATAAATAAATTAAAAAAAAAAACAGTGTTCTGCACTTGAACTATGTAAGAAGAATAAGAATCCTTAGAAAAGTCATTTCGTAACTTGACTTTAAGTTGAGAACATAAACAAATCGACTAATTTAATATAGAAGCATAAAAATAGTTCGGCTTTCGGTGACAAACTGACATTAATAAAACCGTCAATTTTTTTCCGATTATAATTAGATACCCAAAGGTGAACCGCCTCAACAACCAATTTGTGTTCTAAATATCGTCCTGCCCGATGACATAGTTCTAGATTCATTGTCCCTAAACGAAAGGGAAACTAGAAAGAAACCGATCTATCTATCCGATTTCCATGACTATTATCGTCCAGATCCACGATTGGCCGATATGAGCAATCTACTTGGTGAAGACTGGATAGAATTGGCCAATCAATTAGGTACCTATACACTTCCCATTTACAATGGTTAATAATTTAGTTTTAAGTAACTGTTCAAAGCGATTTAAGTGTTTAAAACAATAAGTTTACATAATTTCAATTCATCTTTACTAAAGGTTTGACCTCATCCGAAATCAATGTCATCAAATCGGAGTATCCGGAAAGTGTTGCCAAACAAGCCCAGTCAATGTTACGTATGTGGCTGTCACAGTCTAGTAATAAAGCTCAAACAAACACATTGGAAAATGCTCTAAAGAAAATTGGCAGAGAAGACATTATACCGCAGTGTTTAAATGTTGAATATCCTGCGCGAATTAAAGAGGAAGAAATCGGCTATAGATTGAGAAAGAAAGATGATAGAGAATTATCAGGTATGTGTGACAGGTGATCGAACAGGTGAAGGTTCTATTTAATTGTCGATTATTCTATATAGATAATACAGATATAATCGATTACTACAACAAGTATTCAGCTGAAGAGAAAGCAGTTGTGAAAAGCGAATCAGAGGAAGAGGACAATTTCGATAAAACTGTGACAGAGCGACGGGAACAAATCGAAAAACGACTATCGGCTGAGCGATCGATTCCAGCATCGATGCAACGACGGGAAATTGTTCAAGAAATCACAACGATTAAACAGCAGAGTATCGTTGAAGATAAAATTGCAGAAGTGAAGCAAAAAGTAAGAAATTAATCAATTAAATTATTGATATGATGAGCTGTCATATATTCGTCTTATTTTCTGATGAACTAATTAATTATT
The DNA here is from genome assembly GCA_949748235.1 of Platypus cylindrus. NCBI lineage: Eukaryota > Metazoa > Arthropoda > Insecta > Coleoptera > Curculionidae > Platypus > Platypus cylindrus. The sequence continues at coordinate 10,146,905 of OX456494.1, forward strand.
ACTTTAATTTCGATTAGGTTGAATTAGAAACGAAAGAAATCAAACCGACAAGGACCCAACAAATGTCAGAAACAATGGAAATAAAAACCACTACTATCGATTCCATAATTTCTGCCAATGAAAAATTAACGCACAAACTCCAAACTGGACTTGAGGAAGATGTTATTGATAAACAAAAGATATTAACCAATGAAGGTACATCTATACAGTTTTAGTTGTATCTGTTGTAATTTGAATATTCTTTTTACAAGACAAAATATCCACAAAACAATTTAGGACACCGCCGCCAAGTCCAATTGATTTCGTTGAACAGAAATTGAATGTAACTGCCGTAGTACAGGGTGAGTTTTCGATGATTTTCTTCTGTAAAATTATTTTACACACTGAAACAATAGATATTCAGCTTTAGTAGATGATTTGTAATTGGAATACTCATCATCAGCATCAGTTTGATATGAATTGATTAAAGAGATAGACACAGATGAGTATTCTTATTATACAATATGGCATATCAATGAACGAAATGTTTGTAATTATGACAGCCTAAATATCGATTATTGATTAAGAAACTTATTCAATTATGACATCCGTTGCGGTAATTTTGTACGGCTTCATTCGGTAAATTCAATTATAGTTAAATGAGGATTTGAGAAATTAGTTTCCCGTGGTTGGCCTTTGAGGCAATAACGCTAATATAACAATATATGAATCGGATAAGAAGTATTCTGCAATTGGTAAGTAGGAAAAGGGCATTTGTTTATTATTATTATAATTTACTAAACCATGTATCCCATAAGATTGATATGCCATATTCTACGGAGTTTGCAGGCGGAACAATTTTTTTTTTTTTAAATTTTATATTTAGTTTTTCCGACTACAAAAAAAAAATTAATTAATTAACGAGCGAAGAAACACTTTTTATTTATCGCTTCATTTTGTTTCCTTTTTTTGTGTCCTTTTTGTCTATTTGTTTACTACACTTTACTTTAATTGCATTGTAAAATCAATAGATTGTTTAATGTTTATTCATTTTCAAAGAGAAAATCTTAACATGGAAAAAATAACGAATGAATTAAGTAAACTAACACTCAAAAATAACCTAAAAAAAAAAAAAAAATACAATCACACAAAATGTGCAACATGCTTTTGTGCAACCAGCTTTTGTCATTTTTTTAATGATTTTAACTTTTTATCATTTTGAAAAATTCAATTAACCCTAAGTAATTAGAGATCTAAAAAGAAACCAAAACTAACAGAAAATAAATCATGTTTGGTGATGAAGAATGGATTATTATTATTCTGCTTCTGCTCTATATATATATATAAAAAAAAAAAACAATTCTTCATTTAGATCGCTGTTGCTTTCGAAATTTTTTTAGTTTATTTCATTTCTTTGGCTTTCGATTTTTCGCATATTGTTTTGCTCTTGAATTGTATGCGCAGAAGATTAAAGGGGTGCGGGCGGAATTGATTTTATTCTATCATTTCCAAGTAAATGATGCACAAAAAATGTAGCCTGTTTGTTTAGTATCTACCATCATCCTTCAGTGTAATTGAATGATTTAAGGTGTGTGCCCACTGTGCCTACCGAATTAGCGAATGAATTTGAATGCATTGGATTCTATTACAATTTGGAATTAAATTGTAATGGAGATTCCATACACATGTATGGAAATGTGTATAAAAATTTATGATGACTTGCTAAATTATTAAAAATATAATTATTAAGTATATTAATAATTATAAATAATGTTATTATTATTAATTTTATCGTAACGTGTTTATTTGCACTTATTACCGTTATGCTTCCAATGAAATTATATCAATTTTTTAAAGTCTGAAACTTGACATGTCGGTGTTATTCTCATCAAGTACACGTACACACATACAAAACACATTCTATTACACCGACATATCCATCTACAGTGTGCACAGCGCTTAGACTTTTACTCTTTTTTGACAAATATGATCAACATCGGAAAGTGTAGTGGGCACACACCCTTAGCTATACTTGTACTGAGCTTTTTTTTATTATTTTGTTATATTTTTGTAATTTAAAACTGTTGGGATCATCATGACTGACCAATTCAACAGTTTTCAATTACTATTATTATAATAAAGATTTTAATTTTTATTTTGAACACGCACAACCTCCATTCCATTAACACTTAACCTATATAGAAATGTAAACACAACTCTTAATTAATGTCTGATCTCATCAAATGGACACAAATTTATCGTTTGCAAACTCCATGTACGGGTTTTGATTTTGTAAATTTTACAGATTTATGTTTTACTGAATTTTGGGTTTATGTGTTTGCATGAATTTACATATTATGCTCATTTATCCAATCAGATTCCAACATTTAAAACATTTTTTTTTTCACAATAGAGTCAAACGAAATAGTTTACATTCTCATTAAATAAATGATCACAATATGTAAATATTATAGTCACTAGTGGACCTAGGACTTCTAGTAGCAAAGGCTACATAAAGGTCAGTAAATAAGCTAATGGAAAACTTGATATTGTCATATCGAAAACATGAAATCCTCTCCGCTTATACATTTGGTTGCAATAATTGTTTTTTTGAGCATAGTGGACAAATCAGTTTCGGAGTGCTTTCGGATATGTAGCAGCTTAAACTGTATAATGGCCGAATGTTTTTATTGCAGCTTTAGATATTTATATTAATTAGCTGTCGTCTCCACTTTACTATATAAGTACATTTCCATGTTATAATCGTACACAATTCTCCTTTCGTATTATTATTATTTTTTTTATTTGTTGTTTCTTTTTGGTCATGAGTGTGCGTACCGATGATTTATTTTCTGCCAAAAAAAAAAAAAGTAGAATTTTACTATCAGAGTTGCACATATACAACAAAATTTAATTCAAAACTAAATAAAAATACATAAAGGCACTCTAAACATGCTTAAACATTTCTGAAAAAGTCCTTTTCCAAAATCCAATTTTTTATTCCTTACGGCAGCGTCAAGTGTATCACCACAAGACGACGACGACTCATTGGATACCGACGGGTTCCGTGAAGATCAATGCCTATTAGAAACGCCTACTACAAACGACGACTCGTCGCCCGCAACTAAATCGAAATTTATCAGTAACTATTACAATTTGCAATGCGAAGGTATCTGCGATATTGATGCCCAAGAAGTGACGTCATGCGATGATATTACAAAATATTATCAGCACCATGAGAATTACTTTGTTGGCCAAACTAAACGATTGGCTTCCACTGAGGATCTAGATTTAGTAGATGTAATCGACACTACCTCATCAGACAAATTGCCTTATCATGATGATTATGAAGAAATTACAAAAGTAGAAACAAATAGTATTACTAGTAAGAAACAAAAATATGTCGGTCTGAAAGAATTGCGCATAAAAAGTTTTATTTCGCCAGAAGAAAAGGGAGCGAAAGACTCGGAACGACCTGAAGACTGGGTACGAAAAAGTCAGAAACTTGTCGAAAGAATAAGTGGCGGTGCAGGTAAGAATGGTGGTCAGCCCAAAGAAGAAAAACTGTCTGTAAAAGCCTCAAATGATAGAGTATCTTTAACCTATGATGATGGCAACAATTCGCAAGACCCGCCTGATCAATTAAATCCGAAACCAACTCCGAATAATTTATCTTTCAAACAACACGGCCAATCTGATGATATAAAACTCGTTCACAAAAGCACTTCTCCTCCATCTAAAAAAGATCTCGATCCAACTCCAATTACATCACCACTTGTATCTGGTAAACCGAGTTTAGAACTGATTATTGGACGCAAAGAAGTGAAAACGAAAGATGCATCAGCAACGGCAGAAAGTCGATTAACACTCTACGGGCATAAGGATGTTGAAATCTCTATTAAATCTCAATCTCATATCTCAGTGACTACTATTAGACGTGATACTAATGGTACGGAAACATCGCAGAAATTCGATGTTGGTGTATCGACCACTGCCGTTACAGATAAATATGAATCATTTGAAAATGGCAAGTATCAGCAGTCCGATTACATTATTCCTCCTATGGAATCCAAGAAAAAAGAGGAAACTGTTAACTTTAGTGGCACAAAACAAGTTTACACCTATGAAACAGCAGCAAAGTTATCTGACATTGCCAGTTCGATGAGTGAGGATAGTGCCTCACATCATATTACTGATACAGGCATTTCTCTTACCAGAGGAACTGCTACAGATACTTTTAGTGTAGATAAACACGTTATGGCTGAACTAATTGGTGTGCCGACAACTGGTTTCAATTCGGACATGATTGAAGTTGAAGAAGGTGAATGTACAGATGCAGGTTTAAGTCCAATACAAGCTGATGAAACTCTACAACAAGAAACTGAAGAATTTACGCATCTGATTGAAGTTGGTACCAGTCCGATAGAGTTTCCTGAGACAACAACATCAATTATAACGTCTCAGGTTGACACTTCGGATACCGGTACAATAACAGATCAAATCGATACTAAAGATGCCTCAAATAGCCCTATAAACATAGAGGATACTCCAGCTCTATATTCCTCTCAGATATTAAAAGATGAAGAAATCCTATCTAAGCGTAGAGGCTCGGGAGATGTTAAAGCAAAAATTAAAATGATTGAGGAAAATACTGGAAAGGGCGTTTTCCGAACAGAATTTAGAAGGAAAAGAAGAGACATCATTGATTCCGAGGACGAAATATCGAGTATAAAAGAAGAGGAAGTGATAAGAGCTTCTAATGAAACACTGTCTCAAATTGATGACGACGATGATGTGGAAGATAAAACAGAATCTACTGATCAGAATATTGCACATGTCAATGGGTATTTGGAAAGAACATGCGCCGCCGTGAAGAATACAGTTAGTAAAACTATTGACAAGAAAATTTCAGAACTTCATAAGCATTTTACCATTGATGAGTCAGATGCTAAAGTGATTGAAACGAAAGACATAATAAAAGAACGTGTAACGCAGCAGCAGGTTGGCAGTTTCGAGCAAAAAATACTGGCCGTCGAAAGTGAAGCTGTGCAAAGTCACATGTGCCCTGACGATGTTGGGGAAGATAAAGAAGAAGTATATAAAACTGTAAAAGATCGTGCAAATATGTTTGAAGAGATGATATCGAAATCTCAAGAGAGTACACCAGTAAAAAGGCCGGCATTAAAATCTAAAAAAGATTCGAGTGCTCCAAAAGAATTCTCCGACGAGGAACTGAAAATTTGTCAGCTAGCTCTAGAGCAAGAAATTGAATCTGAAAAGCTGAGACAAGATGAAATGAAACTACGGGAACTTCAAAAACAACAACTGATAGCAAAGTATAAACATTTCGGAGAACCGTGTGATGAACCGTTGTGTGTCAAAGTGATTTTGGATGCTAATGAACCCTTCAAAGAAGAAATGCAAAAAGCCTTAGATATAGAAACATCGGACTTTAATGATGATAGGCAACCAGAGATGTCAAGAAAACCGTCTCCCCAACCTTTAGATTTTAGTAAAATAGAAACAAATGTACCCATCACAGCAACTGATGTCCAGAAAATAATGTCTGAAGTGTTGGAAGCTTCCAAGCAAATAAAAGAAAATGTAAAAGAATTGAAACCTGATTTGACACCAACACCAGAAGGTCAGCAAATACAATTAATACCACAGTTGAATACCAGTAAACTGGAACTGGAAATTCCTGTAGAGAAGGAATTAAAGCCTGAGTCTCCAATTTCTAAATCGCCAGTTAAAGAAGTTATAACGGCTGACAGAGACACTAAACATGAAACTATAACCACCACAGATAAAGAAATTGTTGATATTTCTCCTACTGTAGAGAAGGAATTAAAGCCTGAGTCTCCAATTTCTAAATCGCCAATTAAAGAAGTTTTAACGATTGACAAAGACACTAAACATGAACCTATAACCACCACAGATAAAGAAATTGTTGATATTTCTCCTACTGTAGAGAAGGAATTAAAGCCTGAGTCTCCAATTTCTAAATCGCCAATTAAAGAAGTTATAACGATTGACAAAGACACTAAACATGAATCTATAACCACCACAGATAAAGAAATTGTTGATATTTCTCCTATTGTAGAGAAGGAATTAAAACCTGAGTCTCCAATTTCTAAATCGCCAATTAAAGAAGTTATAACGGCTGACAGAGACACTAAACATGAACCTATAACCACCACAGATAAAGAAATTGTTGATATTTCTCCTAGTGTAGAGAAAGAATTAAAACCTGAGTCCCCAATAGCTAAATTGCCAATTAAGGAACTAATAACGATTGACAAAGACGCTAGACAAGAACCTGTAACTTCCGCAGATAAAGAAATAGTTGATATTTCTCCTATTGTAGAGAAGGAATTAAAACCTGAGTCCCCAATTGCTAAATCGCCAGTTAAGGAAGTTATAACGGCTGACAAAGACACTAAACATGAACCTATAACCACCACAGATAAAGAAATTGTTGATATTTCTCCTACTGTAGCGAAGGAATTAAAGCCTGAGTATCCAATTTCTAAATCGCCAATTAAAGAAGTTATAACGGTTGACAGAGACACTAAACATGAACCTATAACCACCACAGATAAAGAAATTGTTGGTATTTCTCCTAGTGTAGAGAAAGAATTAGAACCTGAGTCCCCCATTTCTAAATCGCCCATTAAGGAAGTTATAACTGCTGACAAAGACGCTAGACAAGAACCTATAACCACCACAGATAAAGAAATTGTTATTATTTCTCCTAGTGTAGAGAAAGAATTAAAACCTGAGTCCCCAATTGCTAAATCGCCAGTTAAAGAAGTTATAACGGTTAACAGAGACACTAAACATGAACCTATAACCACCACAGATAAAGAAATTGTTGGTATTTCTCCTAGTGTAGAGAAAGAATTAGAACCTGAGTCCCCCATTTCTAAATCGCCCATTAAGGAAGTTATAACTGCTGACAAAGACGCTAGACAAGAACCTATAACCACCACAGATAAAGAAATTGTTATTATTTCTCCTTGTGTGGAGAAAGAATTAAAATCTGAGTCCCCAATTGCTAAATCGCCAGTTAAAGAAGTTATAACGATTGACAAAGACACTAAACATGAACCTATAACCACCACAGATAAAGAAATTGTTATTATTTCTCCTAGTGTAGAGAAAGAATTAAAACCTGAGTCCCCTATTGCTAAATCGCCAGTTAAAGAAGTTATAACGGTTGACAGAGACACTAAACATGAACCTATAACCACCACAGATAAAGAAATTGTTGGTATTTCTCCTAGTGTAGAGAAAGAATTAGAACCTGAGTCCCCCATTTCTAAATCGCCCATTAAGGAAGTTATAACTGCTGACAAAGACGCTAGACAAGAACCTATAACCACCACAGATAAAGAAATTGTTATTATTTCTCCTTGTGTAGAGAAAGAATTAAAACCTGAGTCCCCAATTGCTAAATCGCCAGTTAAAGAAGTTATAAGGGCTGACAGAGACACTAAACATGAAACTATATCCACCACAGATAAAGAAATTGTTGATATTTCTCCTACTGTAGAGAAAGAATTAGAACCTGAGTCCCCCATTTCTAAATCGCCCATTAAGGAAGTTATAACTGCTGACAAAGACGCTAGACAAGAACCTATAACCACCACAGATAAAGAAATTGTTATTATTTCTCCTAGTGTAGAGAAAGAATTAAAACCTGAGTCCCCAATTGCTAAATCGCCAGTTAAAGAAGTTATAACGGTTAACAGAGACACTAAACATGAACCTATAACCACCACAGATAAAGAAATTGTTGGTATTTCTCCTAGTGTAGAGAAAGAATTAGAACCTGAGTCCCCCATTTCTAAATCGCCCATTAAGGAAGTTATAACTGCTGACAAAGACGCTAGACAAGAACCTATAACCACCACAGATAAAGAAATTGTTATTATTTCTCCTTGTGTGGAGAAAGAATTAAAATCTGAGTCCCCAATTGCTAAATCGCCAGTTAAAGAAGTTATAACGATTGACAAAGACACTAAACATGAACCTATAACCACCACAGATAAAGAAATTGTTGGTATTTCTCCTAGTGTAGAGAAAGAATTAGAACCTGAGTCCCCCATTTCTAAATCGCCCATTAAGGAAGTTATAACTGCTGACAAAGACGCTAGACAAGAACCTATAACCACCACAGATAAAGAAATTGTTATTATTTCTCCTAGTGTAGAGAAAGAATTAAAACCTGAGTCCCCAATTGCTAAATCGCCAGTTAAAGAAGTTATAACGGTTAACAGAGACACTAAACATGAACCTATAACCACCACAGATAAAGAAATTGTTGGTATTTCTCCTAGTGTAGAGAAAGAATTAGAACCTGAGTCCCCCATTTCTAAATCGCCCATTAAGGAAGTTATAACTGCTGACAAAGACGCTAGACAAGAACCTATAACCACCACAGATAAAGAAATTGTTATTATTTCTCCTAGTGTAGAGAAAGAATTAAAACCTGAGTCCCCAATTGCTAAATCGCCAGTTAAAGAAGTTATAACGGTTGACAGAGACACTAAACATGAACCTATAACCACCACAGATAAAGAAATTGTTGGTATTTCTCCTAGTGTAGAGAAAGAATTAGAACCTGAGTCCCCCATTTCTAAATCGCCCATTAAGGAAGTTATAACTGCTGACAAAGACGCTAGACAAGAACCTATAACCACCACAGATAAAGAAATTGTTATTATTTCTCCTTGTGTAGAGAAAGAATTAAAACCTGAGTCCCCAATTGCTAAATCGCCAGTTAAAGAAGTTATAAGGGCTGACAGAGACACTAAACATGAAACTATATCCACCACAGATAAAGAAATTGTTGATATTTCTCCTACTGTAGAGAAAGAATTAGAACCTGAGTCCCCCATTTCTAAATCGCCCATTAAGGAAGTTATAACTGCTGACAAAGACGCTAGACAAGAACCTATAACCACCACAGATAAAGAAATTGTTATTATTTCTCCTAGTGTAGAGAAAGAATTAAAACCTGAGTCCCCAATTGCTAAATCGCCAGTTAAAGAAGTTATAACGGTTAACAGAGACACTAAACATGAACCTATAACCACCACAGATAAAGAAATTGTTGGTATTTCTCCTAGTGTAGAGAAAGAATTAGAACCTGAGTCCCCCATTTCTAAATCGCCCATTAAGGAAGTTATAACTGCTGACAAAGACGCTAGACAAGAACCTATAACCACCACAGATAAAGAAATTGTTATTATTTCTCCTTGTGTGGAGAAAGAATTAAAATCTGAGTCCCCAATTGCTAAATCGCCAGTTAAAGAAGTTATAACGATTGACAAAGACACTAAACATGAACCTATAACCACCACAGATAAAGAAATTGTTATTATTTCTCCTTGTGTAGAGAAAGAATTAAAACCTGAGTCCCCAATTGCTAAATCGCCAGTTAAGGAAGCTATAACGGCTGACAAAGACACTAAACATGAACCTATAACCACTACAGATAAAGAAATTGTTGATATTTCTCCTACTGTAGAGAAGGAATTAAAACCTGAGTCTAGAATTCTCAAATCGCCCATTAAGGAAGTTATAACTGCTGACAAAGACGCTAGACATGAATCTATAACCACCACAGATAAAGAAATTGTTGATATTTCTCCTATTGTAGAGAAGGAATTAAAACCTGAGTCCCCAATTGCTAAATCGCCAGTTAAAGAAGTTATAACAGTTGACATAGACGCTAAACATGAAACTATAACCACCACAGATAAAGAAATTGTTGATATTTCTCCTTGTGTAGAGAAAGAATTAAAACCTGAGTCCCCAATTGCTAAATCGCCAGTTAAAGAAGTTATAACAGTTGACAAAGACGCTAAACATGAATCTATAACCACCACAGATAAAGAAATTGTTGATATTTCTCCTATTGTAGAGAAGGAATTAAAGCCTGAGTCTCCAATTTCTAAATCGCCAATTAAAGAAGTTATAACAGTTGACATAGACGCTAAACATGAAACTATAACCACCACAGATAAAGAAATTGTTGATATTTCTCCTACTGTAGAGAAGGAATTAAAGCCTGAGTCTCCAATTTCTAAATCGCCAATTAAAGAAGTTATAACGATTGACAAAAACACTAAACATGAACCTATAACCACCACAGATAAAGAAATTGTTGATATTTCTCCTTGTGTAGAGAAAGAATTAAAACCTGAGTCCCCAATTGCTAAATCGCCAGTTAAAGAATTTATAACGGCTGACAGAGACACTAAACATGAACCTATAACCACCACAGATAAAGAAATTGTTGATATTTCTCCTACTGTAGAGAAGGAATTAAAGCCTGAGTCTCCAATTTCTAAATCGCCAATTAAAGAAGTTTTAACGATTGACAAAGACACTAAACATGAACCTATAACCACCACAGATAAAGAAATTGTTTACATTTCTCCTACTGTAGAGAAGGAATTAAAGCCTGAGTCTCCAATTTCTAAATCGCCAGTTAAAGAAGTTATAACAGTTGACAAAGACGCTAAACATGAAACTATAACCACCACAGATAAAGAAATTGTTGATATTTCTCTTACTGTAGAGAAGGAATTAAAGCCTGAGCCTCCAATTTCTGAATCGCCAGTTAAAGAAGTTATAACAGTTGACAAAGACGCTAAACAAGAACCTATAACCACCACAGATAAAGAAATTGTTGATATTTCTCCTTGTGTAGAGAAAGAATTAAAACCTGAGTCCCCAATTGGTAAATCGCCAGTTAAAGAAGTTATAACAGTTGACAAAGACGCTAAACATGAAACTATAACCACCACAGATAAAGAAATTGTTGATATTTCTCTTACTGTAGAGAAGGAATTAAAGCCTGAGCCTCCAATTTCTGAATCGCCAGTTAAAGAAGTTATAACAGTTGACAAAGACGCTAAACATGAATCTATAACCACCACAGATAAAGAAATTGTTGATATTTCTCCTACTGTAGAGAAGGAATTAAAGCCTGAGTCTCCTATTTCTAAATCGCCAGTTAAAGAAGTTATAACAGTTGACAAAGACGCTAAACATGAAACTATAACCACCACAGATAAAGAAATTGTTGATATTTCTCTTACTGTAGAGAAGGAATTAAAGCCTGAGCCTCCAATTTCTGAATCGCCAGTTAAAGAAGTTATAACAGTTGACAAAGACGCTAAACATGAATCTATAACCACCACAGATAAAGAAATTGTTGATATTTCTCCTACTGTAGAGAAGGAATTAAAACCTGAGTCTAGAATTCTCAAATCGCCCATTAAGGAAGTTATAACTGCTGACAAAGATGCTAGACATGAATCTATAACCACCACAGATAAAGAAATTGTTGATATTTCTCCTACTGTAGAGAAGGAATTGAAGCCTGAATCTCCAATTTCTAAATCGCCAGTTAAAGAAGTTATAACAGTTGACAAAGACGCTAAACATGAAACTATAACCACCACAGATAAAGAAATTGTTGATATTTCTCCTACTGTAGAGAAGGAATTAAAGCCTGGGTCTCCAATTTCTAAATCGCCAGTTAAAGAAGTTATAACAGTTGACAAAGACGCTAAACAAGAACCTATAACCACCACAAATAAAGAAATTGTTGATATTTCTCCTTGTGTAGAGAAAGAATTAAAACCTGAGTCCCCAATTGCTAAATCGCCAGTTAAAGAAGTTATAACAGTTGACAAAGACGCTAAACATGAATCTATAACCACCACAGATAAAGAAATTGTTGATATTTCTCCTACTGTAGAGAAGGAATTAAAGCCTGAGTCTCCAATTTCTAAATCGCCAATTAAAGAAGTTATAACGATTGACAAAGACAATAAACATGAACCTATAACCACCACAGATAAAGAAATTGTTGATATTTCTCCTACTGTAGAGAAGGAATTAAAACCTGAGTCTAGAATTCTCAAATCGCCCATTAAGGAAGTTATAACTGCTGACAAAGACGCTAGACATGAATCTATAACCACCACAGATAAAGAAATTGTTGATATTTCTCCTACTGTAGAGAAGGAATTAAAGCCTGAGTCTCCAATTTGTAAATCGCCAGTTAAAGAAGTTATAACAGTTGACAAAGACGCTAAACAAGAACCTATAACCACCACAGATAAAGAAATTGTTGATATTTCTCCTTGTGTAGAGAAAGAATTAAAACCTGAGTCCCCAATTGCTAAATCGCCAGTTAAAGAATTTATAACGGCTGACAGAGACACTAAACATGAACCTATAACCACCACAGATAAAGAAATTGTTGATATTTCTCCTATTGTAGAGAAGGAATTAAAGCCTGAGTCTCCAATTTCTAAATCGCCAGTTAAAGAAGTTATAACAGTTGACAAAGACGCTAAACATGAATCTATAACCACCACAGATAAAGAAATTGTAGATATTTCTCCTACTGTAGAGAAGGAATTAAAGCCTGAGTCTCCAATTTCTAAATCGCCAGTTAAAGAAGTTATAACAGTTGACATAGACGCTAAACATGAAACTATAACCACCACAGATAAAGAAATTGTTGATATTTCTCCTACTGTAGAGAAGGAATTAAAGCATGAGTCTCCAATTTCTAAATCGCCAGTTAAAGAAGTTATAACTGCAGACAAAGACGCTAGACATGAACCTATAACCACCACAGATAAAGAAATTGTTGATATTTCTCCTACTGTAGAAAAGGAATTAAAGCCTGAGTCTCCAATTTCTAAATCGCCAGTTAAAGAAGTTATAACAGTTGACATAGACGCTAAACATGAAACTATAACCACCACAGATAAAGAAATTGTTGATATTTCTCCTACTGTAGAGAAGGAATTAAAGCATGAGTCTCCAATTTCTAAATCGCCAGTTAAAGAAGTTATAACTGCAGACAAAGACGCTAGACATGAATCTATAACCACCACAGATAAAGAAATTGTTGATATTTCTCCTACTGTAGAGAAGGAATTGAAGCCTGAATCTCCAATTTCTAAATCGCCAGTTAAAGGAGTTATAACAGTTGACAAAGACGCTAAACATGAAACTATAACCACCACAGATAAAGAAATTGTTGATATTTCTCCTACTGTAGAGAAGGAATTAAAGCCTGAGTCTCCAATTTCTAAATCGCCAATTAAAGAAGTTATAACGATTGACAAAGACACTAAACATGAACCTATAACCACCACAGATAAAGAAATTGTTGATATTTCTCCTACTGTAGAGAAGGAATTAAAGCCTGAGTCTAGAATTCTCAAATCGCCCATTAAGGAAGTTATAACTGCTGACAAAGACGCTAGACATGAATCTATAACCACCACAGATAAAGAAATTGTTGATATTTCTCCTACTGTAGAGAAGGAATTAAAGCCTGAGTCTCCAATTTCTAAATCGCCAGTTAAAGAAGTTATAACTGCAGACAAAGACGCTAGACATGAATCTATAACCACCACAGATAAAGAAATTGTTGATATTTCTCCTACTGTAGAAAAGGAATTAAAGCCTGAGTCTCCAATTTCTAAATCGCCAGTTAAAGAAGTTATAACTGCAGACAAAGACGCTAGACATGAATCTATAACCACCACAGATAAAGAAATTGTTGATATTTCTCCTACTGTAGAGAAGGAATTGAAGCCTGAATCTCCAATTTCTAAATCGCCAGTTAAAGGAGTTATAACAGTTGACAAAGACGCTAAACATGAAACTATAACCACCACAGATAAAGAAATTGTTGATATTTCTCCTACTGTAGAGAAGGAATTAAAGCCTGAGTCTCCAATTTCTAAATCGCCAGTTAAAGAAGTTATAACAGTTGACAAAGACGCTAAACAAGAACCTATAACCACCACAGATAAAGAAATTGTTGATATTTCTCCTTGTGTAGAGAAAGAATTAAAACCTGAGTCCCCAATTGCTAAATCGCCAGTTAAAGAATTTATAACGGCTGACAGAGACACTAAACATGAACCTATAACCACCACAGATAAAGAAATTGTTGATATTTCTCCTACTGTAGAGAAGGAATTAAAGCATGAGTCTCCAATTTCTAAATCGCCAGTTAAAGAAGTTATAACTGCAGACAAAGACGCTAGACATGAACCTATAACCACCACAGATAAAGAAATTGTTGATATTTCTCCTACTGTAGAAAAGGAATTAAAGCCTGAGTCTCCAATTTCTAAATCGCCAGTTAAAGAAGTTATAACTGCAGACAAAGACGCTAGACATGAATCTATAACCACCACAGATAAAGAAATTGTTGATATTTCTCCTACTGTAGAGAAGGAATTGAAGCCTGAATCTCCAATTTCTAAATCGCCAGTTAAAGAAGTTATAACAGTTGACAAAGACGCTAAACATGAAACTATAACCACAACAGATAAAGAAATTGTTGATATTTCTCCTACTGTAGAGAAGGAATTAAAGCCTGAGTCTCCAATTTCTAAATCGCCAATTAAAGAAGTTATAACGATTGACAAAGACACTAAACATGAACCTATAACCACCACAGATAAAGAAATTGTTGATATTTCTCCTACTGTAGAGAAGGAATTAAAACCTGAGTCTAGAATTCTCAAATCGCCCATTAAGGAAGTTATAACTGCTGACAAAGACGCTAGACATGAATCTATAACCACCACAGATAAAGAAATTGTTGATATTTCTCCTACTGTAGAGAAGGAATTAAAGCCTGAGTCTCCAATTTCTAAATCGCCAGTTAAAGAAGTTATAACAGTTGACAAAGACGCTAAACAAGAACCTATAACCACCACAGATAAAGAAATTGTTGATATTTCTCCTTGTGTAGAGAAAGAATTAAAACCTGAGTCCCCAATTGCTAAATCGCCAGTTAAAGAATTTATAACGGCTGACAGAGACACTAAACATGAACCTATAACCACCACAGATAAAGAAATTGTTGATATTTCTCCTATTGTAGAGAAGGAATTAAAGCCTGAGTCTCCAATTTCTAAATCGCCAGTTAAAGAAGTTATAACAGTTGACAAAGACGCTAAACATGAATCTACAACCACCACAGATAAAGAAATTGTTGATATTTCTCCTACTGTAGAGAAGGTATTAAAGCATGAGTCTCCAATTTCTAAATCGCCAGTTAAAGAAGTTATAACTGCAGACAAAGACGCTAGACATGAACCTATAACCACCACAGATAAAGAAATTGTTGATATTTCTCCTACTGTAGAGAAGGAATTAAAGCCTGAGTCTCCAATTTCTGAATCGCCAGTTAAAGAAGTTATAACAGTTGACATAGACGCTAAACATGAAACTATAACCACCACAGATAAAGAAATTGTTGATATTTCTCCTACTGTAGAGAAGGTATTAAAGCATGAGTCTCCAATTTCTAAATCGCCAGTTAAAGAAGTTATAACTGCAGACAAAGACGCTAGACATGAACCTATAACCACCACAGATAAAGAAATTGTTGATATTTCTCCTACTGTAGAGAAGGAATTAAAGCATGAGTCTCCAATTTCTAAATCGCCAGTTAAAGAAGTTATAACTGCAGACAAAGACGCTAGACATGAACCTATAACCACCACAGATAAAGAAATTGTTGATATTTCTCCTACTGTAGAAAAGGAATTAAAGCATGAGTCTCCAATTTCTAAATCGCCAGTTAAAGAAGTTATAACTGCAGACAAAGACGCTAGACATGAACCTATAACCACCACAGATAAAGAAATTGTTGATATTTCTCCTACTGTAGAGAAGGAATTAAAGCCTGAGTCTCCAATTTCTAAATCGCCAGTTAAAGAAGTTATAACAGTTGACAAAGACGCTAAACAAGAACCTATAACCACCACAGATAAAGAAATTGTTGATATTTCTCCTTGTGTAGAGAAAGAATTAAAACCTGAGTCCCCAATTGCTAAATCGCCAGTTAAAGAATTTATAACGGCTGACAGAGACACTAAACATGAACCTATAACCACCACAGATAAAGAAATTGTTGATATTTCTCCTTGTGTAGAGAAGGAATTAAAGCCTGAGTCTCCAATTTCTAAATCGCCAGTTAAAGAAGTTATAACAGTTGACAAAGACGCTAAACATGAATCTATAACCACCACAGATAAAGAAATTGTTGATATTTCTCCTACTGTAGAGAAGGAATTAAAGCCTGAGTCTCCAATTTCTAAATCGCCAGTTAAAGAAGTTATAACAGTTGACATAGACGCTAAACATGAAACTATAACCACCACAGATAAAGAAATTGTTGATATTTCTCCTACTGTAGAGAAGGAATTAAAGCCTGAGTCTCCAATTTCTAAATCGCCAGTTAAAGAAGTTATAACAGTTGACATAGACGCTAAACATGAAACTATAACCACCACAGATAAAGAAATTGTTGATATTTCTCCTACTGTAGAGAAGGTATTAAAGCATGAGTCTCCAATTTCTAAATCGCCAGTTAAAGAAGTTATAACTGCAGACAAAGACGCTAGACATGAACCTATAACCACCACAGATAAAGAAATTGTTGATATTTCTCCTACTGTAGAAAAGGAATTAAAGCATGAGTCTCCAATTTCTAAATCGCCAGTTAAAGAAGTTATAACTGCAGACAAAGACGCTAGACATGAACCTATAACCACCACAGATAAAGAAATTGTTGATATTTCTCCTTGTGTAGAGAAAGAATTAAAACCTGAGTCCCCAATTGCTAAATCGCCAGTTAAAGAATTTATAACGGCTGACAGAGACACTAAACATGAACCTATAACCACCACAGATAAAGAAATTGTTGATATTTCTCCTTGTGTAGAGAAGGAATTAAAGCCTGAGTCTCCAATTTCTAAATCGCCAGTTAAAGAAGTTATAACAGTTGACAAAGACGCTAAACATGAATCTATAACCACCACAGATAAAGAAATTGTTGATATTTCTCCTACTGTAGAGAAGGAATTAAAGCCTGAGTCTCCAATTTCTAAATCGCCAGTTAAAGAAGTTATAACAGTTGACATAGACGCTAAACATGAAACTATAACCACCACAGATAAAGAAATTGTTGATATTTCTCCTACTGTAGAGAAGGAATTAAAGCATGAGTCTCCAATTTCTAAATCGCCAGTTAAAGAAGTTATAACTGCAGACAAAGACGCTAGACATGAACCTATAACCACCACAGATAAAGAAATTGTTGATATTTCTCCTACTGTAGAGAAGGAATTAAAGCATGAGTCTCCAATTTCTAAATCGCCAGTTAAAGAAGTTATAACTGCAGACAAAGACGCTAGACATGAACCTATAACCACCACAGATAAAGAAATTGTTGATATTTCTCCTACTGTAGAAAAGGAATTAAAGCATGAGTCTCCAATTTCTAAATCGCCAGTTAAAGAAGTTATAACTGCAGACAAAGACGCTAGACATGAACCTATAACCACCACAGATAAAGAAATTGTTGATATTTCTCCTACTGTAGAGAAGGAATTAAAGCCTGAGTCTCCAATTTCTGAATCGCCAGTTAAAGAAGTTATAACAGTTGACATAGACGCTAAACATGAAACTATAACCACCACAGATAAAGAAATTGTTGATATTTCTCCTACTGTAGAGAAGGTATTAAAGCATGAGTCTCCAATTTCTAAATCGCCAGTTAAAGAAGTTATAACTGCAGACAAAGACGCTAGACATGAACCTATAACCACCACAGATAAAGAAATTGTT
Organism: Platypus cylindrus; assembly: GCA_949748235.1. Taxonomy (NCBI): domain Eukaryota; kingdom Metazoa; phylum Arthropoda; class Insecta; order Coleoptera; family Curculionidae; genus Platypus; species Platypus cylindrus. The sequence continues at coordinate 10,164,584 of OX456494.1, forward strand.
GATATTTCTCCTACTGTAGAGAAGGAATTAAAGCATGAGTCTCCAATTTCTAAATCGCCAGTTAAAGAAGTTATAACTGCAGACAAAGACGCTAGACATGAACCTATAACCACCACAGATAAAGAAATTGTTGATATTTCTCCTACTGTAGAAAAGGAATTAAAGCATGAGTCTCCAATTTCTAAATCGCCAGTTAAAGAAGTTATAACTGCAGACAAAGACGCTAGACATGAACCTATAACCACCACAGATAAAGAAATTGTTGATATTTCTCCTACTGTAGAGAAGGAATTAAAGCCTGAGTCTCCAATTTCTAAATCGCCAGTTAAAGAAGTTATAACAGTTGACAAAGACGCTAAACATGAATCTATAACCACCACAGATAAAGAAATTGTTGATATTTCTCCTTGTGTAGAGAAAGAATTAAAACCTGAGTCCCCAATTGCTAAATCGCCAGTTAAAGAATTTATAACGGCTGACAGAGACACTAAACATGAACCTATAACCACCACAGATAAAGAAATTGTTGATATTTCTCCTTGTGTAGAGAAGGAATTAAAGCCTGAGTCTCCAATTTCTAAATCGCCAGTTAAAGAAGTTATAACAGTTGACAAAGACGCTAAACATGAATCTATAACCACCACAGATAAAGAAATTGTTGATATTTCTCCTACTGTAGAGAAGGAATTAAAGCCTGAGTCTCCAATTTCTAAATCGCCAGTTAAAGAAGTTATAACAGTTGACATAGACGCTAAACATGAAACTATAACCACCACAGATAAAGAAATTGTTGATATTTCTCCTACTGTAGAGAAGGAATTAAAGCATGAGTCTCCAATTTCTAAATCGCCAGTTAAAGAAGTTATAACAGTTGACAAAGACGCTAAACATGAATCTATAACCACCACAGATAAAGAAATTGTTGATATTTCTCCTACTGTAGAAAAGGAATTAAAGCCTGAGTCTCCAATTTCTAAATCGCCAGTTAAAGAAGTTATAACTGCAGACAAAGACGCTAGACATGAATCTATAACCACCACAGATAAAGAAATTGTTGATATTTCTCCTACTGTAGAGAAGGAATTGAAGCCTGAATCTCCAATTTCTAAATCGCCAGTTAAAGAAGTTATAACAGTTGACAAAGACGCTAAACATGAAACTATAACCACCACAGATAAAGAAATTGTTGATATTTCTCCTACTGTAGAGAAGGAATTAAAGCCTGAGTCTCCAATTTCTAAATCGCCAATTAAAGAAGTTATAACGATTGACAAAGACACTAAACATGAACCTATAACCACCACAGATAAAGAAATTGTTGATATTTCTCCTACTGTAGAGAAGGAATTAAAGCCTGATTCTAGAATTCTCAAATCGCCCATTAAGGAAGTTATAACTGCTGACAAAGACGCTAGACATGAATCTATAACCACCACAGATAAAGAAATTGTTGATATTTCTCCTACTGTAGAGAAGGAATTAAAGCCTGAGTCTCCAATTTCTAAATCGCCAGTTAAAGAAGTTATAACAGTTGACAAAGACGCTAAACAAGAACCTATAACCACCACAGATAAAGAAATTGTTGATATTTCTCCTTGTGTAGAGAAAGAATTAAAACCTGAGTCCCCAATTGCTAAATCGCCAGTTAAAGAATTTATAACGGCTGACAGAGACACTAAACATGAACCTATAACCACCACAGATAAAGAAATTGTTGATATTTCTCCTACTGTAGAGAAGGAATTAAAGCATGAGTCTCCAATTTCTAAATCGCCAGTTAAAGAAGTTATAACTGCAGACAAAGACGCTAGACATGAACCTATAACCACCACAGATAAAGAAATTGTTGATATTTCTCCTACTGTAGAAAAGGAATTAAAGCCTGAGTCTCCAATTTCTAAATCGCCAGTTAAAGAAGTTATAACTGCAGACAAAGACGCTAGACATGAATCTATAACCACCACAGATAAAGAAATTGTTGATATTTCTCCTACTGTAGAGAAGGAATTGAAGCCTGAATCTCCAATTTCTAAATCGCCAGTTAAAGAAGTTATAACAGTTGACAAAGACGCTAAACATGAAACTATAACCACAACAGATAAAGAAATTGTTGATATTTCTCCTACTGTAGAGAAGGAATTAAAGCCTGAGTCTCCAATTTCTAAATCGCCAATTAAAGAAGTTATAACGATTGACAAAGACACTAAACATGAACCTATAACCACCACAGATAAAGAAATTGTTGATATTTCTCCTACTGTAGAGAAGGAATTAAAGCCTGAGTCTAGAATTCTCAAATCGCCCATTAAGGAAGTTATAACTGCTGACAAAGACGCTAGACATGAATCTATAACCACCACAGATAAAGAAATTGTTGATATTTCTCCTACTGTAGAGAAGGAATTAAAGCCTGAGTCTCCAATTTCTAAATCGCCAGTTAAAGAAGTTATAACAGTTGACAAAGACGCTAAACAAGAACCTATAACCACCACAGATAAAGAAATTGTTGATATTTCTCCTTGTGTAGAGAAAGAATTAAAACCTGAGTCCCCAATTGCTAAATCGCCAGTTAAAGAATTTATAACGGCTGACAGAGACACTAAACATGAACCTATAACCACCACAGATAAAGAAATTGTTGATATTTCTCCTATTGTAGAGAAGGAATTAAAGCCTGAGTCTCCAATTTCTAAATCGCCAGTTAAAGAAGTTATAACAGTTGACAAAGACGCTAAACATGAATCTATAACCACCACAGATAAAGAAATTGTTGATATTTCTCCTACTGTAGAGAAGGAATTAAAGCCTGAGTCTCCAATTTCTAAATCGCCAGTTAAAGAAGTTATAACAGTTGACATAGACGCTAAACATGAAACTATAACCACCACAGATAAAGAAATTGTTGATATTTCTCCTACTGTAGAGAAGGAATTAAAGCATGAGTCTCCAATTTCTAAATCGCCAGTTAAAGAAGTTATAACTGCAGACAAAGACGCTAGACATGAACCTATAACCACCACAGATAAAGAAATTGTTGATATTTCTCCTACTGTAGAAAAGGAATTAAAGCCTGAGTCTCCAATTTCTAAATCGCCAGTTAAAGAAGTTATAACTGCAGACAAAGACGCTAGACATGAATCTATAACCACCACAGATAAAGAAATTGTTGATATTTCTCCTACTGTAGAGAAGGAATTGAAGCCTGAATCTCCAATTTCTAAATCGCCAGTTAAAGAAGTTATAACAGTTGACAAAGACGCTAAACATGAAACTATAACCACCACAGATAAAGAAATTGTTGATATTTCTCCTACTGTAGAGAAGGAATTAAAGCCTGAGTCTCCAATTTCTAAATCGCCAATTAAAGAAGTTATAACGATTGACAAAGACACTAAACATGAACCTATAACCACCACAGATAAAGAAATTGTTGATATTTCTCCTACTGTAGAGAAGGAATTAAAGCCTGAGTCTAGAATTCTCAAATCGCCCATTAAGGAAGTTATAACTGCTGACAAAGACGCTAGACATGAATCTATAACCACCACAGATAAAGAAATTGTTGATATTTCTCCTACTGTAGAGAAGGAATTAAAGCCTGAGTCTCCAATTTCTAAATCGCCAGTTAAAGAAGTTATAACAGTTGACAAAGACGCTAAACAAGAACCTATAACCACCACAGATAAAGAAATTGTTGATATTTCTCCTTGTGTAGAGAAAGAATTAAAACCTGAGTCCCCAATTGCTAAATCGCCAGTTAAAGAATTTATAACAGTTGACAAAGACGCTAAACATGAATCTATAACCACCACAGATAAAGAAGTTGTTGATATTTCTCCTACTGTAGAGAAGGAATTAAAGCCTGAGTCTCCAATTTCTAAATCGCCAGTTAAAGAAGTTATAACAGTTGACATAGACGCTAAACATGAAACTATAACCACCACAGATAAAGAAATTATTGATATTTCTCCTACTGTAGAGAAGGAATTAAAGCATGAGTCTCCAATTTCTAAATCGCCAGTTAAAGAAGTTATAACTGCAGACAAAGACGCTAGACATGAACCTATAACCACCACAGATAAAGAAATTGTTGATATTTCTCCTACTGTAGAAAAGGAATTAAAGCCTGAGTCTCCAATTTCTAAATCGCCAGTTAAAGAAGTTATAACTGCAGACAAAGACGCTAGACATGAACCTATAACCACCACAGATAAAGAAATTGTTGATATTTCTCCTACTGTAGAAAAGGAATTAAAGCCTGAGTCTCCAATTTCTAAATCGCCAGTTAAAGAAGTTATAACTGCAGACAAAGACGCTAGACATGAATCTATAACCACCACAGATAAAGAAATTGTTGATATTTCTCCTACTGTAGAGAAGGAATTGAAGCCTGAATCTCCAATTTCTAAATCGCCAGTTAAAGAAGTTATAACGATTGACAAAGACACTAAACATGAACCTATAACCACCACAGATAAAGAAATTGTTGATATTTCTCCTACTGTAGAGAAGGAATTAAAGCCTGAGTCTAGAATTCTCAAATCGCCCATTAAGGAAGTTATAACTGCTGACAAAGACGCTAGACATGAATCTATAACCACCACAGATAAAGAAATTGTTGATATTTCTCCTACTGTAGAGAAGGAATTAAAGCCTGAGTCTCCAATTTCTAAATCGCCAGTTAAAGAAGTTATAACAGTTGACAAAGACGCTAAACAAGAACCTATAACCACCACAGATAAAGAAATTGTTGATATTTCTCCTACTGTAGAGAAGGAATTAAAGCCTGAGTCTCCAATTTCTAAATCGCCAGTTAAAGAAGTTATAACAGTTGACAAAGACGCTAAACAAGAACCTATAACCACCACAGATAAAGAAATTGTTGATATTTCTCCTACTGTAGAGAAGGAATTAAAGCCTGAGTCTCCAATTTCTAAATCGCCAGTTAAAGAAGTTATAACAGTTGACAAAGACGCTAAACAAGAACCTATAACCACCACAGATAAAGAAATTGTTGATATTTCTCCTTGTGTAGAGAAAGAATTAAAACCTGAGTCCCCAATTGCTAAATCGCCAGTTAAGGAATTTATAACGGCTGACAGAGACACTAAACATGAACCTATAACCACCACAGATAAAGAAATTGTTGATATTTCTCCTATTGTAGAGAAGGAATTAAAGCCTGAGTCTCCAATTTCTAAATCGCCAGTTAAAGAAGTTATAACAGTTGACAAAGACGCTAAACATGAATCTATAACCACCACAGATAAAGAAATTGTTGATATTTCTCCTACTGTAGAGAAGGAATTAAAGCCTGAGTCTAGAATTCTCAAATCGCCCATTAAGGAAGTTATAACTGCTGACAAAGACGCTAGACATGAATCTATAACCACCACAGATAAAGAAATTGTTGATATTTCTCCTACTGTAGAGAAGGAATTAAAGCCTGAGTCTCCAATTTCTAAATCGCCAGTTAAAGAAGTTATAACAGTTGACAAAGACGCTAAACAAGAACCTATAACCACCACAGATAAAGAAATTGTTGATATTTCTCCTTGTGTAGAGAAAGAATTAAAACCTGAGTCCCCAATTGCTAAATCGCCAGTTAAGGAATTTATAACGGCTGACAGAGACACTAAACATGAACCTATAACCACCACAGATAAAGAAATTGTTAATATTTCTCCTACTGTAGAGAAGGAATTAAAGCCTGAGTCTAGAATTCTCAAAACGCCCATTAAGGAAGTTATAACTGCTGACAAAGACGCTAGACATGAACCTATAACCACCACAGATAAAGAAATTGTTATTATTTCTCCTAGTGTAGAGAAAGAATTAAAAGCTGAGTCCCCAATTACTAAATCGCCAGTTAAGGAAGTTATAACGGCCGACAGAGACACTAAACATGAACCTATAACCACCACAGATAAAGAAATTGTTGATATTTCTCCTACTGTAGAGAAGGAATTAAAGCCTGAGTCTCCAATTTCTAAATCGCCAGTTAAAGAAGTTATAACAGTTGACATAGACGCTAAACATGAAACTATAACCACCACAGATAAAGAAATTGTTGATATTTCTCCTACTGTAGAGAAGGAATTAAAGCCTGAGTCTCCAATTTCTAAATCGCCAGTTAAAGAAGTTATAACTGCAGACAAAGACGCTAGACATGAACCTATAACCACCACAGATAAAGAAATTGTTATTATTTCTCCTAGTGTAGAGAAAGAATTAAAACCTGAGTCCCCAACTGCTAAATCGCCAGTTAAAGAAGTTATAACGGCTGACAGAGACACTAAACATGAACCTATAACCACCACAGATAAAGAAATTGTTGATATTTCTCCTACTGTAGAGAAGGAATTAAAGCCTGCGTCTCCAATTTCTAAATCGCCAGTTAAAGAAGTTATGACAGTTGACAGAGACACTAAACATGAACCTATAACCACCCCAGATAAAGAAATTGTTGATATTTCTCTTAGTGTAGAGAAGGAATTAAAGCCTGAGTCCCCAATTGCTAAATCGCCAATTAAGGAACTAATAACTGTTGACAGAGACACTAAACATGAACCTATAACCACCACAGATAAAGAAATTGTTGATATTTCTCCTACTGTAGAGAAGGAATTAAAGCCTGAGTCTCCAATTTCTAAATCGCCAGTTAAAGAAGTTATAACAGTTGAGAGAGACACTAAACATGAACCTATAACCACCCCAGATAAAGAAATTGTTGATATTTCTCCTACTGTAGAGAAGGAATTAAAGCCTGAGACTCCAATTTCTAAATCGCCAGTTAAAGAAGTTATGACAGTTGACAGAGACACTAAACATGAACCTATAACCACCCGAGATAAAGAAATTGTTGATATTTCTCTTAGTGTAGAGAAGGAATTAAAACCTGAGTCACCAATTGCTAAATCGCCAGTTAAAGAAGTTATAACAGTTGACAAAGACGCTAGACAAGAACCTATAACCACCCCAGATAAAGAAATAGTTGATATTTCTCCTATTGTAGAGAAGGAATTAAAGCCTGAGTCTAGAATTCTCAAATCGCCCATTAAGGAAGTTATAACTGCTGACAAAGACGCTAGACATGAATCTATAACCACCACAGATAAAGAAATTGTTGATATTTCTCCTACTGTAGAGAAGGAATTAAAGCCTGAGTCTCCAATTTCGAAATCGCCAGTTAAAGAAGTTATAACAGTTGACAAAGACGCTAGACAAGAACCTATAACCACCACAGATAAAGAAATTGTTATTATTTTTCCTAGTGTAGGGAAAGAATTAAAACCTGAGTCCCCAATTGCTAAATCGCCAGTTAAAGAAGTTATAACGATTGACAAAGACACTAAACATGAACCTATAACCACCACAGATAAAGAAATTGTTGATATTTCTCCTACTGTAGAGAAGGAATTAAAGCCTGAGTCTAGAATTCTCAAATCGCCCATTAAGGAAGTTATAACTGCTGACAAAGACGCTAGACAAGAACCTGTAACTTCCGCAGATAAAGAAATAGTTGATATTTCTCCTATTGTAGAGAAGGAATTAAAGCCTGAGTCTAGAATTCTCAAATCGCCCGTTAAGGAAGTTATAACTGCTGACAAAGACGCTAGACATGAATCTATAACCACCACAGATAAAGAAATTGTTGATATTTCTCCTACTGTAGAGAAGGAATTAAAGCCTGAGTCTCCAATTTCTAAATCGCCAGTTAAAGAAGTTATGACAGTTGACAGAGACACTAAACATGAACCTATAACCACCCCAGATAAAGAAATTGTTGATATTTCTCTGAGTGTAGAGAAGGAATTAAAGCCTGAGTCACCAATTGCTAAATCGCCAGTTAAAGAAGTTATAACAGTTGACAAAGACGCTAAACATGAAACTATAACCACCACAGATAAAGAAATTGTTGATATTTCTCCTACTGTAGAGAAGGAATTAAAGCCTGAGTCTAGAATTCTCAAATCGCCCATTAAGGAAGTTATAACTGCTGACAAAGACGCTAGACATGAATCTATAACCAATACAGATAAAGAAATTGTTGATATTTCTCCTACTGTAGAGAAGGAATTAAAGCCTGAGTCTCCAATTTCTAAATCGCCAGTTAAAGAAGTTATAACAGTTGACAAAGACGCTAGACAAGAACCTATAACCACCACAGATAAAGAAATTGTTATTATTTCTCCTAGTGTAGGGAAAGAATTAAAACCTGAGTCCCCAATTGCTAAATCGCCAGTTAAAGAAGTTATAACGATTGACAAAGACGCTAGACAAGAACCTATAACCACCCCAGATAAAGAAATAGTTGATATTTCTCCTATTGTAGAGAAGGAATTAAAGCCTGAGTCTCCAATTTCTAAATCGCCAGTTAAAGAAGTTATAACAGTTGACAAAGACGCTAGACAAGAACCTATAACCACCACAGATAAAGAAATTGTTGATATTTCTCCTACTGTAGAAAAGGAATTAAAGCCTGAGTCTCCAATTTCTAAATCGCCAGTTAAAGAAGTTATGACAGTTGACAGAGACACTAAACATGAACCTATAACCACCCTAGATAAAAAAATTGTTGATATTTCTCTGAGTGTAGAGAAGGAATTAAAGCCTGAGTCACCAATTGCTAAATCGCCAGTTAAAGAAGTTATAACAGTTGACAAAGACGCTAAACATGAAACTATAACCACCACAGATAAAGAAATTGTTGATATTTCTCCTACTGTAGAGAACGAATTAAAGCCTGAGTCTCCAATTTCTAAATCGCCAGTTAAAGAAGTTATAACAGTTGACAGAGACACTAAACATGAACCTATAACCACCCCAGATAAAGAAATTGTTGATATTTCTCCTATTGTAGAGAAGGAATTAAAGCCTGAGTCTCCAATTTCTAAATCGCCAGTTAAAGAAGTTATAACTGCAGACAAAGACGCTAGACAAGAAGCTATAACCACCACAGATAAAGAAATTGTTATTATTTCTCCTAGTGTAGAGAAAGAATTAAAACCTGAGTCCCCAATTGCTAAATCGCCAGTTAAAGAAGTTATAAGGGCTGACAGAGACACTAAACATGAACCTATAACCACCACAGATAAAGAAATTGTTATTATTTCTCCTTGTGTAGAGAAGGAATTAAAGCCTGAGTCTCCAATTTCTAAATCACCAATTAAAGAAGTTATAACAGTTGACAAAGACGCTAGACAAGAACCTATAACCACCCCAGATAAAGAAATTGTTGATATTTCTCCTACTGTAGAGAAGGAATTAAAGCCTGAGTCACCAATTTCTAAATCACCAATTAAAGAAGTTATAACGATTGACAAAGACACTAAACATGAACCTATAACCACCACAGATAAAGAAATTGTTGATATTTCTCCTACTGTAGAGAAGGAATTAAAGCCTGAGTCTCCAATTTCTAAATCGCCCATTAAGGAAGTTATAACTGCAGACAAAGACGCTAGACAAGAACCTATAACCACCACAGATAAAGAAATTGTTGATATTTCTCTTAGTGTAGAGAAGGAATTAAAGCCTGAGTCACCAATTGCTAAATCGCCAGTTAAAGAAGTTATAACAGTTGACAAAGACGCTAGACAAGAACCTATAACCACCCCAGATAAAGAAATTGTTGATATTTCTCCTACTGTAGAGAAGGAATTGAAGCCTGACTCTTCAATTTCTAAATCGCCAGTTAAAGAAGTTATAACAGCTGACAAAGACGCTAAACAAGAACCTATAACCACCACAGATAAAGAAATTGTTGATATTTCTCCTACTGTAGAGAAAGAATTAAAGCCTGAGTCTCCAATTTCTAAATCGCCCATTAAGGAAGTTATAACTGCAGACAAAGACGCTAGACAAGAACCTATAACCACCACAGATAAAGAAATTGTTGATATTTCTCCTACTGTAGAGGAGGAATTAAAGCCTGAGTCTCCAATTTCTAAATCGCCAGTTAAAGTAGTTATAACTGCAGACAAAGACGCTAGACAAGAACCTATAACCACCACAGATAAAGAAATTGTTATTATTTCTCCTAGTGTAGAGAAAGAATTAAAACCTGAGTCCCCAATTGCTAAATCGCCAGTTAAAGAAGTTATAAGGGCTGACAGAGACACTAAACATGAAACTATAACCACCACAGATAAAGAAATTGTTGATATTTCTCCTACTGTAGAGAAGGAATTAAAGCCTGAGTCTCCAATTTCTAAATCGCCAGTTAAAGAAGTTATAACTGCAGACAAAGACGCTAGACAAGAACCTATAACCACCACAGATAAAGAAATTGTTATTATTTCTCCTAGTGTAGAGAAAGAATTAAAACCTGAGTCCCCAATTGCTAAATCGCCAGTTAAAGAAGTTATAAGGGCTGACAGAGACACTAAACATGAAACTATAACCACCCCAGATAAAGAAATTGTTGATATTTCTCCTACTGTAGAGAAGGAATTAAAGCCTGAGTCTCCAATTTCTAAATCACCAATTAAAGAAGTTATAACGATTGACAAAGACACTAAACATGAACCTATAACCACCACAGATAAAGAAATTGTTATTATTTCTCCTAGTGTAGAGAAAGAATTAAAACCTGAGTCCCCAATTGCTAAATCGCCAGTTAAAGAAGTTATAAGGGCTGACAGAGACACTAAACATGAAACTATAACCACCACAGATAAAGAAATTGTTGATATTTCTCCTACTGTAGAGAAGGAATTAAAGCCTGAGTCTCCAATTTCTAAATCGCCAGTTAAAGAAGTTATAACTGCAGACAAAGACGCTAGACAAGAACCTATAACCACCACAGATAAAGAAATTGTTATTATTTCTCCTAGTGTAGAGAAAGAATTAAAACCTGAGTCCCCAATTGCTAAATCGCCATTTAAAGAAGTTATAACGGCTGACAGAGACACTAAACATGAAACTATAACCACCACAGATAAAGAAATTGTTATTATTTCTCCTAGTGTAGAGAAAGAATTAAAGCCTGAATCTCCAGTTTCTAAATCACCAATTAAAGAAGTTATAACGATTGACATAGACACTAAACATGAACCTATAAACACCACAGATAAAGAAATTGTTGATATTTCTCCTACTGTAGAGAAGGAATTAAAGCCTGAGTCTCCAATTTCTAAATCACCAATTAAAGAAGTTATAACTGCAGACAAAGACGCTAGACAAGAACCTATAACCACCACAGATAAAGAAATTGTTATTATTTCTCCTAGTGTAGAGAAAGAATTAAAACCTGAGTCCCCAATTGCTAAATCGCCAGTTAAAGAAGTTATAACGTCTGACAGAGACACTAAACATGAAACTATAACCACCACAGATAAAGAAATTGTTGATATTTCTCCTACTGTAGAGAAGGAATTAAAGCCTGAATCTCCAATTTCTAAATCACCAATTAAGGAAGTTATAACGGTTGACAAAGACACTAAACATGAACCTATAACCACCCCAGATAAAGAAATTGTTGATATTTCTCCTATTGTAGAGAAGGAATTAAAGCCTGAGTCTCCAATTTCTAAATCGCCAGTTAAAGAAGTTATAACGGTTGACAAAGACACTAAACATGAACCTATAACCACCCCAGATAAAGAAATTGTTGATATTTCTCCTATTGTAGAGAAGGAATTAAAGCCTGAGTCTCCAATTTCTAAATCGCCAGTTAAAGAAGTTATAACTGCAGACAAAGACGCTAGACAAGAACCTATAACCACCACAGATAAAGAAATTGTTATTATTTCTCCTATTGTAGAGAAGGAATTGAAGCCTGAATCTCCAATTTCTAAATCGCCAGTTAAAGAAGTTATAACAGTTGACAAAGACGCTAAACATGAAACTATAACCACCACAGATAAAGAAATTGTTGATATTTCTCCTACTGTAGAGAAGGAATTAAAGCCTGAGTCTCCAATTTCTAAATCGCCAATTAAAGAAGTTATAACGATTGACAAAGACACTAAACATGAACCTATAACCACCACAGATAAAGAAATTGTTGATATTTCTCCTACTGTAGAGAAGGAATTAAAGCCTGAGTCTAGAATTCTCAAATCGCCCATTAAGGAAGTTATAACTGCTGACAAAGACGCTAGACATGAATCTATAACCACCACAGATAAAGAAATTGTTGATATTTCTCCTACTGTAGAGAAGGAATTAAAGCCTGAGTCTCCAATTTCTAAATCGCCAGTTAAAGAAGTTATAACAGTTGACAAAGACGCTAAACAAGAACCTATAACCACCACAGATAAAGAAATTGTTGATATTTCTCCTTGTGTAGAGAAAGAATTAAAACCTGAGTCCCCAATTGCTAAATCGCCAGTTAAAGAATTTATAACGGCTGACAGAGACACTAAACATGAACCTATAACCACCACAGATAAAGAAATTGTTGATATTTCTCCTATTGTAGAGAAGGAATTAAAGCCTGAGTCTCCAATTTCTAAATCGCCAGTTAAAGAAGTTATAACTGCAGACAAAGACGCTAGACAAGAACCTATAACCACCACAGATAAAGAAATTGTTATTATTTCTCCTATTGTAGAGAAGGAATTAAAGCATGAGTCTCCAATTGCTAAATCGCCAGTTAAAGAAGTTATAACGGTTGACAGAGACACTAAACATGAAACTATAACCACCACAGATAAAGAAATTGTTGATATTTCTCCTACTGTAGAGAAGGAATTAAAGCCTGAGTCTCCAATTTCTAAATCGCCAGTTAAAGAAGTTATAACAGCTGACAAAGACGCTAGACAAGAACCTATAACCACCACAGATAAAGAAATTGTTATTATTTCTCCTAGTGTAGAGAAAGAATTAAAACCTGAGTCCCCAATTGCTAAATCGCCAGTTAAAGAAGTTATAACGGTTGACAAAGACACTAAACATGAACCTATAACCACCCCAGATAAAGAAATTGTTGATATTTCTCCTATTGTAGAGAAGGAATTAAAGCCTGAGTCTCCAATTTCTAAATCGCCAGTTAAAGAAGTTATAACTGCAGACAAAGACGCTAGACAAGAACCTATAACCACCACAGATAAAGAAATTGTTATTATTTCTCCTAGTGTAGAGAAAGAATTAAAACCTGAGTCCCCAATTGCTAAATCGCCAGTTAAAGAAGTTATAACGGTTGACAAAGACACTAAACATGAACCTATAACCACCCCAGATAAAGAAATTGTTGATATTTCTCCTACTGTATTGAAGGAATTAAAGCCTGAGTCTCCAATTTCTAAATCGCCCATTAAGGAAGTTATAACTGCAGACAAAGACGCTAGACAAGAACCTATAACCACCACAGATAAAGAAATTGTTGATATTTCTCTTAGTGTAGAGAAGGAATTAAAGCCTGAGTCACCAATTGCTAAATCGCCAGTTAAAGAAGTTATAACAGTTGACAAAGACGCTAGACAAGAACCTATAACCACCCCAGATAAAGAAATTGTTGATATTTCTCCTACTGTAGAGAAGGAATTGAAGCCTGACTCTTCAATTTCTAAATCGCCAGTTAAAGAAGTTATAACAGCTGACAAAGACGCTAAACAAGAACCTATAACCACCACAGATAAAGAAATTGTTGATATTTCTCCTACTGTAGAGAAAGAATTAAAGCCTGAGTCTCCAATTTCTAAATCGCCCATTAAGGAAGTTATAACTGCAGACAAAGACGCTAGACAAGAACCTATAACCACCACAGATAAAGAAATTGTTGATATTTCTCCTACTGTAGAGAAGGAATTAAAGCCTGAGTCTCCAATTTCTAAATCGCCAGTTAAAGTAGTTATAACTGCAGACAAAGACGCTAGACAAGAACCTATAACCACCACAGATAAAGAAATTGTTATTATTTCTCCTAGTGTAGAGAAAGAATTAAAACCTGAGTCCCCAATTGCTAAATCGCCAGTTAAAGAAGTTATAAGGGCTGACAGAGACACTAAACATGAAACTATAACCACCCCAGATAAAGAAATTGTTGATATTTCTCCTACTGTAGAGAAGGAATTAAAGCCTGAGTCTCCAATTTCTAAATCACCAATTAAAGAAGTTATAACGATTGACAAAGACACTAAACATGAACCTATAACCACCACAGATAAAGAAATTGTTATTATTTCTCCTAGTGTAGAGAAAGAATTAAAACCTGAGTCCCCAATTGCTAAATCGCCAGTTAAAGAAGTTATAAGGGCTGACAGAGACACTAAACATGAAACTATAACCACCCCAGATAAAGAAATTGTTGATATTTCTCCTACTGTAGAGAAGGAATTAAAGCGTGAGTCTCCAATTTCTAAATCACCAATTAAAGAAGTTATAACGATTGACAAAGACACTAAACATGAACCTATAACCACCCCAGATAAAGAAATTGTTGATATTTCTCCTACTGTATTGAAGGAATTAAAGCCTGAGTCTCCAATTTCTAAATCGCCCATTAAGGAAGTTATAACTGCAGACAAAGACGCTAGACAAGAACCTATAACCACCACAGATAAAGAAATTGTTGATATTTCTCTTAGTGTAGAGAAGGAATTAAAGCCTGAGTCACCAATTGCTAAATCGCCAGTTAAAGAAGTTATAACAGTTGACAAAGACGCTAGACAAGAACCTATAACCACCCCAGATAAAGAAATTGTTGATATTTCTCCTACTGTAGAGAAGGAATTGAAGCCTGACTCTTCAATTTCTAAATCGCCAGTTAAAGAAGTTATAACAGCTGACAAAGACGCTAAACAAGAACCTATAACCACCACAGATAAAGAAATTGTTGATATTTCTCCTACTGTAGAGAAAGAATTAAAGCCTGAGTCTCCAATTTCTAAATCGCCCATTAAGGAAGTTATAACTGCAGACAAAGACGCTAGACAAGAACCTATAACCACCACAGATAAAGAAATTGTTGATATTTCTCCTACTGTAGAGAAGGAATTAAAGCCTGAGTCTCCAATTTCTAAATCGCCAGTTAAAGAAGTTATAACTGCAGACAAAGACGCTAGACAAGAACCTATAACCACCACAGATAAAGAAATTGTTATTATTTCTCCTAGTGTAGAGAAAGAATTAAAACCTGAGTCCCCAATTGCTAAATCGCCAGTTAAAGAAGTTATAAGGGCTGACAGAGACACTAAACATGAAACTATAACCACCCCAGATAAAGAAATTGTTGATATTTCTCCTACTGTAGAGAAGGAATTAAAGCCTGAGTCTCCAATTTCTAAATCACCAATTAAAGAAGTTATAACGATTGACAAAGACACTAAACATGAACCTATAACCACCACAGATAAAGAAATTGTTATTATTTCTACTAGTGTAGAGAAAGAATTAAAACCTGAGTCCCCAATTGCTAAATCGCCAGTTAAAGAAGTTATAAGGGCTGACAGAGACACTAAACATGAAACTATAACCACCACAGATAAAGAAATTGTTGATATTTCTCCTACTGTAGAGAAGGAATTAAAGCCTGAGTCTCCAATTTCTAAATCGCCAGTTAAAGAAGTTATAACTGCAGACAAAGACGCTAGACAAGAACCTATAACCACCACAGATAAAGAAATTGTTATTATTTCTCCTAGTGTAGAGAAAGAATTAAAACCTGAGTCCCCAATTGCTAAATCGCCATTTAAAGAAGTTATAACGGCTGACAGAGACACTAAACATGAAACTATAACCACCACAGATAAAGAAATTGTTATTATTTCTCCTAGTGTAGAGAAAGAATTAAAGCCTGAATCTCCAGTTTCTAAATCACCAATTAAAGAAGTTATAACGATTGACAAAGACACTAAACATGAACCTATAAACACCACAGATAAAGAAATTGTTGATATTTCTCCTACTGTAGAGAAGGAATTAAAGCCTGAGTCTCCAATTTCTAAATCACCAATTAAAGAAGTTATAACTGCAGACAAAGACGCTAGACAAGAACCTATAACCACCACAGATAAAGAAATTGTTATTATTTCTCCTAGTGTAGAGAAAGAATTAAAACCTGAGTCCCCAATTGCTAAATCGCCAGTTAAAGAAGTTATAACGTCTGACAGAGACACTAAACATGAAACTATAACCACCACAGATAAAGAAATTGTTGATATTTCTCCTACTGTAGAGAAAGAATTAAAACCTGAGTCCCCAATTGCTAAATCGCCAGTTAAAGAAGTTATAAGGGCTGACAGAGACACTAAACATGAAACTATAACCACCACAGATAAAGAAATTGTTGATATTTCTCCTACTGTAGAGAAGGAATTAAAGCCTGAGTCTCCAATTTCTAAATCACCAATTAAAGAAGTTATAACTGCAGACAAAGACGCTAGACAAGAACCTATAACCACCACAGATAAAGAAATTGTTATTATTTCTCCTAGTGTAGAGAAAGAATTAAAACCTGAGTCCCCAATTGCTAAATCGCCAGTTAAAGAAGTTATAACGTCTGACAGAGACACTAAACATGAAACTATAACCACCACAGATAAAGAAATTGTTATTATTTCTCCTAGTGTAGAGAAAGAATTAAAACCTGAGTCCCCAATTGCTAAATCGCCATTTAAAGAAGTTATAACGGCTGACAGAGACACTAAACATGAAACTATAACCACCACAGATAAAGAAATTGTTATTATTTCTCCTAGTGTAGAGAAAGAATTAAAGCCTGAATCTCCAGTTTCTAAATCACCAATTAAAGAAGTTATAACGATTGACAAAGACACTAAACATGAACCTATAAACACCACAGATAAAGAAATTGTTGATATTTCTCCTACTGTAGAGAAGGAATTAAAGCCTGAGTCTCCAATTTCTAAATCACCAATTAAAGAAGTTATAACTGCAGACAAAGACGCTAGACAAGAACCTATAACCACCACAGATAAAGAAATTGTTATTATTTCTCCTAGTGTAGAGAAAGAATTAAAACCTGAGTCCCCAATTGCTAAATCGCCAGTTAAAGAAGTTATAACGTCTGACAGAGACACTAAACATGAAACTATAACCACCACAGATAAAGAAATTGTTGATATTTCTCCTACTGTAGAGAAGGAATTAAAGCCTGAGTCTCCAATTTCTAAATCGCCAGTTAAAGAACTTATAACTGCAGACAAAGACGCTAGACAAGAACCTATAACCACCACAGATAAAGAAATTGTTATTATTTCTCCTAGTGTAGAGAAAGAATTAAAACCTGAGTCCCCAATTGCTAAATCGCCAGTTAAAGAAGTTATAACGGTTGACAGAGACACTAAACATGAACCTATAACCACCCCAGATAAAGAAATTGTTGATATTTCTCCTATTGTAGAGAAGGAATTAAAGCCTGAGTCTCCAATTTCTAAATCGCCAGTTAAAGAAGTTATAACTGCAGACAAAGACGCTAGACAAGAACCTATAACCACCACAGATAAAGAAATTGTTATTATTTCTCCTAGTGTAGAGAAAGAATTAAAACCTGAGTCCCCAATTGCTAAATCGCCAGTTAAAGAAGTTATAACGGTTGACAAAGACACTAAACATGAACCTATAACCACCCCAGATAAAGAAATTGTTGATATTTCTCCTTGTGTAGAGAAGGAATTAAAGCCTGAGTCTCCAATTTCTAAATCACCAATTAAAGAAGTTATAACAGTTGACAAAGACGCTAGACAAGAACCTATAACCACCACAGATAAAGAAATTGTTGATATTTCTCCTATTGTAGAGAAGGAATTAAAGCCTGAGTCTCCAATTTCTAAATCACCAATTAAAGAAGTTATAACTGCAGACAAAGACGCTAGACAAGAACCTATAACCACCACAGATAAAGAAATTGTTATTATTTCTCCTAGTGTAGAGAAAGAATTAAAACCTGAGTCCCCAATTGCTAAATCGCCAGTTAAAGAAGTTATAACGTCTGACAGAGACACTAAACATGAAACTATAACCACCACAGATAAAGAAATTGTTATTATTTCTCCTAGTGTAGAGAAAGAATTAAAACCTGAGTCCCCAATTGCTAAATCGCCATTTAAAGAAGTTATAACGGCTGACAGAGACACTAAACATGAAACTATAACCACCACAGATAAAGAAATTGTTATTATTTCTCCTAGTGTAGAGAAAGAATTAAAGCCTGAATCTCCAGTTTCTAAATCACCAATTAAAGAAGTTATAACGATTGACAAAGACACTAAACATGAACCTATAAACACCACAGATAAAGAAATTGTTGATATTTCTCCTACTGTAGAGAAGGAATTAAAGCCTGAGTCTCCAATTTCTAAATCACCAATTAAAGAAGTTATAACTGCAGACAAAGACGCTAGACAAGAACCTATAACCACCACAGATAAAGAAATTGTTATTATTTCTCCTAGTGTAGAGAAAGAATTAAAACCTGAGTCCCCAATTGCTAAATCGCCAGTTAAAGAAGTTATAACGTCTGACAGAGACACTAAACATGAAACTATAACCACCACAGATAAAGAAATTGTTGATATTTCTCCTACTGTAGAGAAGGAATTAAAGCCTGAGTCTCCAATTTCTAAATCGCCAGTTAAAGAACTTATAACTGCAGACAAAGACGCTAGACAAGAACCTATAACCACCACAGATAAAGAAATTGTTATTATTTCTCCTAGTGTAGAGAAAGAATTAAAACCTGAGTCCCCAATTGCTAAATCGCCAGTTAAAGAAGTTATAACGGTTGACAGAGACACTAAACATGAACCTATAACCACCCCAGATAAAGAAATTGTTGATATTTCTCCTATTGTAGAGAAGGAATTAAAGCCTGAGTCTCCAATTTCTAAATCGCCAGTTAAAGAAGTTATAACTGCAGACAAAGACGCTAGACAAGAACCTATAACCACCACAGATAAAGAAATTGTTATTATTTCTCCTAGTGTAGAGAAAGAATTAAAACCTGAGTCCCCAATTGCTAAATCGCCAGTTAAAGAAGTTATAACGGTTGACAAAGACACTAAACATGAACCTATAACCACCCCAGATAAAGAAATTGTTGATATTTCTCCTTGTGTAGAGAAGGAATTAAAGCCTGAGTCTCCAATTTCTAAATCACCAATTAAAGAAGTTATAACAGTTGACAAAGACGCTAGACAAGAACCTATAACCACCACAGATAAAGAAATTGTTGATATTTCTCCTATTGTAGAGAAGGAATTAAAGCCTGAGTCTCCAATTTCTAAATCGCCAGTTAAAGAAGTTATAACAGCTGACAAAGACGCTAGACAAGAACCTATAACCACCACAGATAAAGAAATTGTTGATATTTCTCCTATTGTAGAGAAGGAATTAAAGCCTGAGTCTCCAATTTCTAAATCGCCAGTTAAAGAAGTTATAACTGCAGACAAAGACGCTAGACAAGAACCTATAACCACCACAGATAAAGAAATTGTTATTATTTCTCCTAGTGTAGAGAAAGAATTAAAACCTGAGTCCCCAATTGCTAAATCGCCAGTTAAAGAAGTTATAACGGTTGACAAAGACACTAAACATGAACCTATAACCACCCCAGATAAAGAAATTGTTGATATTTCTCCTTGTGTAGAGAAGGAATTAAAGCCTGAGTCTCCAATTTCTAAATCACCAATTAAAGAAGTTATAACAGTTGACAAAGACGCTAGACAAGAACCTATAACCACCCCAGATAAAGAAATTGTTGATATTTCTCCTACTGTAGAGAAGGAATTAAAGCCTGAGTCACCAATTTCTAAATCACCAATTAAAGAAGTTATAACGATTGACAAAGACACTAAACATGAACCTATAACCACCCCAGATAAAGAAATTGTTGATATTTCTCCTACTGTAGAGAAGGAATTAAAGCCTGAGTCTCCAATTTCTAAATCGCCAGTTAAAGAAGTTATAACAGCTGACAAAGACGCTAGACAAGAACCTATAACCACCACAGATAAAGAAATTGTTATTATTTCTCCTAGTGTAGAGAAAGAATTAAAACCTGAGTCCCCAATTGCTAAATCGCCAGTTAAAGAAGTTATAACGGTTGACAAAGACACTAAACATGAACCTATAACCACCCCAGATAAAGAAATTGTTGATATTTCTCCTATTGTAGAGAAGGAATTAAAGCCTGAGTCTCCAATTTCTAAATCGCCAGTTAAAGAACTTATAACTGCAGACAAAGACGCTAGACAAGAACCTATAACCACCACAGATAAAGAAATTGTTATTATTTCTCCTAGTGTAGAGAAAGAATTAAAACCTGAGTCCCCAATTGCTAAATCGCCAGTTAAAGAAGTTATAACGGTTGACAGAGACACTAAACATGAACCTATAACCACCACAGATAAAGAAATTGTTATTATTTCTCCTTGTGTAGAGAAGGAATTAAAGCCTGAGTCTCCAATTTCTAAATCACCAATTAAAGAAGTTATAACAGTTGACAAAGACGCTAGACAAGAACCTATAACCACCCCAGATAAAGAAATTGTTGATATTTCTCCTACTGTAGAGAAGGAATTAAAGCCTGAGTCACCAATTTCTAAATCGCCAATTAAAGAAGTTATAACGATTGACAAAGACACTAAACATGAACCTATAACCACCACAGATAAAGAAATTGTTGATATTTCTCCTACTGTAGAGAAGGAATTAAAGCCTGAGTCTCCAATTTCTAAATCGCCAGTTAAAGAAATTATAACAGCTGACAAAGACGCTAAACAAGAACCTATAACCACCACAGATAAAGAAATTGTTGATATTTCTCCTACTGTAGAGAAAGAATTAAAGCCTGAGTCTCCTATTTCTAAATCGCCCATTAAGGAAGTTATAACTGCAGACAAAGACGCTAGACAAGAACCTATAACCGCCACAGATAAAGAAATTGTTGATATTTCTCCTACTGTAGAGAAGGAATTAAAGCCTGAGTCTACAATTGCTAAATCGCCAGTTAAAGAAGTTATAAGGGCTGACAGAGACACTAAACATGAAACTATAACCACCACAGATAAAGAAATTGTTGATATTTCTCCTACTGTAGAGAAGGAATTAAAGCCTGAGTCTCCAATTTCTAAATCACCAATTAAAGAAGTTATAACGATTGACAAAGACACTAAACATGAACCTTTAACCACCACAGATAAAGAAATTGTTGATATTTCTCCTACTGTAGAGAAGGAATTAAAGCCTGAGTCTCCAATTTCTAAATCGCCAGTTAAAGAAGTTATAACAGCTGACAAAGACGCTAGACAAGAACCTATAACCACCACAGATAAAGAAATTGTTGATATTTCTCCTACTGTAGAGAAGGAATTAAAGCCTGAGTCTCCAATTTCTAAATCACCAATTAAAGAAGTTATAACGATTGACAAAGACACTAAACATGAACCTATAACCACCACAGATAAAGAAATTGTTGATATTTCTCCTACTGTAGAGAAGGAATTAAAGCCTGAGTCTCCAATTTCTAAATCGCAAGTTAAAGAAGTTATAACTGCAGACAAAGACGCTAGACAAGAACCTATAACCACCACAGATAAAGAAATTGTTATTATTTCTCCTAGTGTAGAGAAAGAATTAAAACCTGAGTCCCCAATTGCTAAATCGCCATTTAAAGAAGTTATAACGGCTGACAGAGACACTAAACATGAAACTATAACCACCACAGATAAAGAAATTGTTATTATTTCTCCTAGTGTAGAGAAAGAATTAAAGCCTGAATCTCCAATTTCTAAATCACCAATTAAAGAAGTTATAACGATTGACAAAGACACTAAACATGAACCTATAAACACCACAGATAAAGAAATTGTTGATATTTCTCCTACTGTAGAGAAGGAATTAAAGCCTGAGTCTCCAATTTCTAAATCACCAATTAAAGAAGTTATAACTGCAGACAAAGACGCTAGACAAGAACCTATAACCACCACAGATAAAGAAATTGTTGATATTTCTCCTACTGTAGAGAAGGAATTAAAGCCTGAATCTCCAATTTCTAAATCACCAATTAAAGAAGTTATAACGATTGACAAAGACACTAAACATGAACCTATAAACACCACAGATAAAGAAATTGTTGATATTTCTCCTACTGTAGAGAAGGAATTAAAACCTGAGTCCCCAATTGCTAAATCGCCAGTTAAAGAAGTTATAACGGCTGACAGAGACACTAAACATGAAACTATAATCACCACAGATAAAGAAATTGTTGATATTTCTCCTACTGTAGAGAAGGAATTAAAGCCTGAATCTCCAATTTCTAAATCACCAATTAAAGAAGTTATAACGATTGACAAAGACACTAAACATGAACCTATAACCACCACAGATAAAGAAATTGTTGATATTTCTCCTACTGTAGAGAAGGAATTAAAGCCTGAGTCTCCAATTTCTAAATCACCAATTAAGGAAGTTATAACGATTGACAAAGACACTAAACATGAACCTATAACCACCACAGATAAAGAAATTGTTGATATTTCTCCTACTGTAGAGAAGGAATTAAAGCCTGAGTCTCCAATTTCTAAATCGCCAGTTAAAGAAGTTATAACTGCAGACAAAGACGCTAGACAAGAACCTATAACCACCACAGATAAAGAAATTGTTATTATTTCTCCTAGTGTAGAGAAAGAATTAAAACCTGAGTCCCCAATTGCTAAATCGCCATTTAAAGAAGTTATAACGGCTGACAGAGACACTAAACATGAAACTATAACCACCACAGATAAAGAAATTGTTATTATTTCTCCTAGTGTAGAGAAAGAATTAAAGCCTGAATCTCCAATTTCTAAATCACCAATTAAAGAAGTTATAACGATTGACAAAGACACTAAACATGAACCTATAAACACCACAGATAAAGAAATTGTTGATATTTCTCCTACTGTAGAGAAGGAATTAAAGCCTGAGTCTCCAATTTCTAAATCACCAATTAAAGAAGTTATAACTGCAGACAAAGACGCTAGACAAGAACCTATAACCACCACAGATAAAGAAATTGTTGATATTTCTCCTACTGTAGAGAAGGAATTAAAGCCTGAATCTCCAATTTCTAAATCACCAATTAAAGAAGTTATAACGATTGACAAAGACACTAAACATGAACCTATAAACACCACAGATAAAGAAATTGTTGATATTTCTCCTACTGTAGAGAAGGAATTAAAACCTGAGTCCCCAATTGCTAAATCGCCAGTTAAAGAAGTTATAACGGTTGACAGAGACACTAAACATGAACCTATAACCACCCCAGATAAAGAAATTGTTGATATTTCTCCTATTGTAGAGAAGGAATTAAAGCCTGAGTCTCCAATTTCTAAATCGCCAGTTAAAGAAGTTATAACTGCAGACAAAGACGCTAGACAAGAACCTATAACCACCACAGATAAAGAAATTGTTATTATTTCTCCTAGTGTAGAGAAAGAATTAAAACCTGAGTCCCCAATTGCTAAATCGCCAGTTAAAGAAGTTATAACGGCTGACAGAGACACTAAACATGAAACTATAACCACCACAGATAAAGAAATTGTTGATATTTCTCCTACTGTAGAGAAGGAATTAAAGCCTGAGTCTCCAATTTCTAAATCACCAATTAAAGAAGTTATAACGATTGACAAAGACACTAAACATGAACCTATAAACACCACAGATAAAGAAATTGTTGATATTTCTCCTACTGTAGAGAAGGAATTAAAGCCTGAGTCTCCAATTTCTAAATCACCAATTAAAGAAGTTATAACTGCAGACAAAGACGCTAGACAAGAACCTATAACCACCACAGATAAAGAAATTGTTGATATTTCTCCTACTGTAGAGAAGGAATTAAAGCCTGAATCTCCAATTTCTAAATCACCAATTAAAGAAGTTATAACGATTGACAAAGACACTAAACATGAACCTATAAACACCACAGATAAAGAAATTGTTGATATTTCTCCTACTGTAGAGAAGGAATTAAAACCTGAGTCCCCAATTGCTAAATCGCCAGTTAAAGAAGTTATAACGGCTGACAGAGACACTAAACATGAAACTATAACCACCACAGATAAAGAAATTGTTGATATTTCTCCTATTGTAGAGAAGGAATTAAAGCCTGAGTCTCCAATTTCTAAATCGCCAGTTAAAGAAGTTATAACAGCTGACAAAGACGCTAGACAAGAACCTATAACCACCACAGATAAAGAAATTGTTATTATTTCTCCTAGTGTAGAGAAAGAATTAAAACCTGAGTCCCCAATTGCTAAATCGCCAGTTAAAGAAGTTATAACGGCTGACAGAGACACTAAACATGAAACTATAACCACCACAGATAAAGAAATTGTTGATATTTCTCCTACTGTAGAGAAGGAATTAAAGCCTGAGTCTCCAATTTCTAAATCACCAATTAAAGAAGTTATAACGATTGACAAAGACACTAAACATGAACCTATAAACACCACAGATAAAGAAATTGTTGATATTTCTCCTACTGTAGAGAAGGAATTAAAGCCTGAGTCTCCAATTTCTAAATCACCAATTAAAGAAGTTATAACTGCAGACAAAGACGCTAGACAAGAACCTATAACCACCACAGATAAAGAAATTGTTGATATTTCTCCTACTGTAGAGAAGGAATTAAAGCCTGAATCTCCAATTTCTAAATCACCAATTAAAGAAGTTATAACGATTGACAAAGACACTAAACATGAACCTATAAACACCACAGATAAAGAAATTGTTGATATTTCTCCTACTGTAGAGAAGGAATTAAAACCTGAGTCCCCAATTGCTAAATCGCCAGTTAAAGAAGTTATAACGGCTGACAGAGACACTAAACATGAAACTATAACCACCACAGATAAAGAAATTGTTGATATTTCTCCTACTGTAGAGAAGGAATTAAAGCCTGAATCTCCAATTTCTAAATCACCAATTAAAGAAGTTATAACGGTTGACAAAGACACTAAACATGAACCTATAACCACCCCAGATAAAGAAATTGTTGATATTTCTCCTATTGTAGAGAAGGAATTAAAGCCTGAGTCTCCAATTTCTAAATCGCCAGTTAAAGAAGTTATAACAGCTGACAAAGACGCTAGACAAGAACCTATAACCACCACAGATAAAGAAATTGTTATTATTTCTCCTAGTGTAGAGAAAGAATTAAAACCTGAGTCCCCAATTGCTAAATCGCCAGTTAAAGAAGTTATAACGGCTGACAGAGACACTAAACATGAAACTATAACCACCACAGATAAAGAAATTGTTGATATTTCTCCTACTGTAGAGAAGGAATTAAAGCCTGAGTCTCCAATTTCTAAATCGCCAGTTAAAGAAGTTATAACGGTTGACAAAGACACTAAACATGAACCTATAACCAACCCAGATAAAGAAATTGTTGATATTTCTCCTATTGTAGAGAAGGAATTAAAGCCTGAGTCTCCAATTTCTAAATCGCCAGTTAAAGAAGTTATAACTGCAGACAAAGACGCTAGACAAGAACCTATAACCACCACAGATAAAGAAATTGTTATTATTTCTCCTAGTGTAGAGAAAGAATTAAAACCTGAGTCCCCAATTGCTAAATCGCCAGTTAAAGAAGTTATAACGGTTGACAGAGACACTAAACATGAACCTATAACCACCACAGATAAAGAAATTGTTATTATTTCTCCTTGTGTAGAGAAGGAATTAAAGCCTGAGTCTCCAATTTCTAAATCACCAATTAAAGAAGTTATAACAGTTGACAAAGACGCTAGACAAGAACCTATAACCACCCCAGATAAAGAAATTGTTGATATTTCTCCTACTGTAGAGAAGGAATTAAAGCCTGAGTCTCCAATTTCTAAATCGCCCATTAAGGAAGTTATAACTGCAGACAAAGACGCTAGACAAGAACCTATAACCGCCACAGATAAAGAAATTGTTGATATTTCTCCTACTGTAGAGAAGGAATTAAAGCCTGAGTCTACAATTTCTAAATCGCCAGTTAAAGAAGTTATAACTGCAGACAAAGACGCTAGACAAGAACCTATAACCACCACAGATAAAGAAATTGTTATTATTTCTCCTAGTGTAGAGAAAGAATTAAAACCTGAGTCCCCAATTGCTAAATCGCCAGTTAAAGAAGTTATAAGGGCTGACAGAGACACTAAACATGAAACTATAACCACCAGAGATAAAGAAATTGTTGATATTTCTCCTACTGTAGAGAAGGAATTAAAGCCTGAGTCTCCAATTTCTAAATCACCAATTAAAGAAGTTATAACGATTGACAAAGACACTAAACATGAACCTATAACCACCACAGATAAAGAAATTGTTGATATTTCTCCTACTGTAGAGAAGGAATTAAAGCCTGAGTCTCCAATTTCTAAATCGCCAGTTAAAGAAGTTATAACAGCTGACAAAGACGCTAGACAAGAACCTATAACCACCACAGATAAAGAAATTGTTATTATTTCTCCTAGTGTAGAGAAAGAATTAAAACCTGAGTCCCCAATTGCTAAATCGCCATTTAAAGAAGTTATAACGGCTGACAGAGACACTAAACATGAAACTATAACCACCACAGATAAAGAAATTGTTGATATTTCTCCTACTGTAGAGAAGGAATTAAAGCCTGAGTCTCCAATTTCTAAATCGCCAGTTAAAGAAGTTATAACAGTTGACAGAGACACTAAACATGAACCTATAACCACCCCAGATAAAGAAATTGTTGATATTTCTCCTACTGTATTGAAGGAATTAAAGCCTGAGTCTCCAATTTCTAAATCGCCCATTAAGGAAGTTATAACTGCAGACAAAGACGCTAGACAAGAACCTATAACCACCACAGATAAAGAAATTGTTGATATTTCTCCTACTGTAGAGAAGGAATTAAAGCCTGAGTCTCCAATTGCTAAATCGCCAGTTAAAGAAGTTATAACAGTTGACAAAGACGCTAGACAAGAACCTATAACCACCCCAGATAAAGAAATTGTTGATATTTCTCCTACTGTAGAGAAGGAATTAAAGCCTGACTCTTCAATTTCTAAATCGCCAGTTAAAGAAGTTATAACAGCTGACAAAGACGCTAAACAAGAACCTTTAACCACCACAGATAAAGAAATTGTTGATATTTCTCCTACTGTAGAGAAAGAATTAAAGCCTGAGTCTCCAATTTCTAAATCGCCCATTAAGGAACTAATAACGATTGACAAAGACGCTAGACAAGAACCTGTAACTCTCACAGATAAAGAAATAGTTGATATTTCTCCAATTGTAGAGAAGGAATTAAAGCCTGAGTCTCCAATTTCTAAATCGCCCATTATGGAAGTTATAACTGCTGACAAGGATGCTAGACAAGAACCTATAACCACCGCAGATAAAGAAATTGTTGATATTTCTCCTACTGTAGAGAAGGAATTAAAGTCTGAGTCCCCAGTTTCTAAATCGCCAATTAAGGAAGTTATAACTGCTGACAAAGATGCTAGACAAGAACCTATAACCACCACAGATAAAGAAATTGTTGATATTTCTCCTAGTGTAGAGAAGGAATTAGAGCCTGAGTCTCCAATTTCTAAATCGCCAATTAAAGAAGTTATAACGATTGACAAAGACACTAAACATGAACCTATAACCACCGCAGATAAAGAAATTGTTGATATTTCTCCTAGTGCAGAGAAAGAATTAAAACCTGAGTCCCCAATTGCTAAATCGCCAATTAAGGAAGTTATAAAAGGAACTGATAGCTTAGTTGAAACTGGAATTTCGTCAAAGACTAAATGCAAAGCGGTGCCATCCTCATTGCCTTTGTCAGTAACCTCAAAATCCTCAGACGCCGAAAATAAGCAAGCGATATTAGAACTCCCAAATGAAACTAGAGATTGTTCAGATGAATTACGTAATAGCCATTCATTCAGCAAGTTGTCCTCAGATGATTATGAAATGATAGCAAGTGGTATATGTCAAGATACTAAACCAACACCTCGTAGCCGTCCTAAAATTGCTTCAGAAACTTGTCTAGAATCAATTTCTCCTATTTTGAAAGTTTCTGCCGACGTTAACGGAGAGAACGTACATACACTTTCACCAGAAAAATCTTTGAAGAAGTTATTGAGTTCTCGAAAATATGCGGTTGACAAGACCGCTGGATTAGGATCTGATATAATTAGATCGACATCCACTGAATTACAACACACAATCTTAATTAAATCAGAAGTTTTACAAGAAGAAGAAAGAAAGCAAAAGGCATCGAAATCATGTACTTTTATTGAAAAAGATATAAAAGAATTTATGGATTCGATGTCAAAAATAGAAAACTCAGCTCAGAAAGAATTTATCTCAGAAAATATTGATACTACTGATGCAGAATTTCATTGTAGTCGTAAATTAAGTACGTCTGATGTTGATATTTTCCCAACCGATACTGCAACAGACGTTAGCAGTCTGCTTAGTAGAGCTGATAAATGTGGAGTAAGTGTAGCATCCACTACCTCAGAACTTGATTCTGATCTGTATTCATCTGAATCAGATCATGACACTCTAAACTCAGTTCAACGGCCACAGATTTCCGTTAAGCAAAAATTTGGTGAAAGTGTTAGCTTGTCTAAAAGCATAATTGATGCTAAAAGTACAATAAAAAGCACTGTGGCAGGGTCACCTAAAATTCTTAGCCCACGAAAAACCAGAAAAGTTTTACGTGATGGAAATGATGCTGATATTAGTTCCGATGATGAAAAGAAACTATTATGTCAAGAGCATATGTCGCGAAAAACAACTAAACCTCGACTAAGTAAAGTTGATGAATCATTTGGGCGCAAATCGGGCATTCCAAAATTTAGTAAAAAATCTGTATGTTCTAGTAGCGAAAGTTTATCAAAGACAAGAAGTTCATCAACTAATAAACAGAATAAGAATAGTGATCAGTCGGGAAAATCGACACCTGTAAAAAAATATGAGGGCCGAACATATGGATATATGAAATCTACTGTTTCTAGAGATATGAAAATTGATAAAAGCAACACCAAAGAGAAAGCGTCTACTACTGTAATCAGTAAAGATTTAAAAACTAACCAGCAGAAGCTGTCAAAAACTGAGCGTAGTGCAAAGAAACAAGTGAAAAGTAAAGAGGTGATTTCCAATAAACCTAAAAACTCGTACGAAAGAGAGACTAAGTCATCGGAAAGTAAAAAAATTCAATCAAGGGAAGGTACTCCCGTCAAAACCAGACACGCACCTAAAGAAACCGAAAAGGGTTCTTCCACGAAGACGTCCAGTGCAGAACATATTAAACAAGCGATTAGTCCTGAAGCAAATAGTGAAACTGATGTCAATAGAAGAGATTATTCCGAAGAGAAAATAAAAATCTATAAAACAGATTATAGCGCTATAACAGACATGCGTAAAGCAAGTCCATCGCCTACAAAACTGAAACGAACGATTTTAAGTGAACATATCAAAGTGTTTCCTTCCCAATATAAGCAATCGTCCATGAAGTATGATACTGACAAAGCCGTCCAGTTTGCAGATCGTGTCAGAAGCCAATCCGTAATTTCCACTATTCATCATGAAGTAGCGGATCAAGATAGAAAAAGTCCGTCATCCCTGCCAGGTAGTCCAATTAGAACAAGATCTGCTAACGGAGGTAGTAAAATAGTTACTTCAGAGGTATTTACTAGAACTGAGAATCATTCCGGTTCTATAGAAGTCGTCTATCGACAACCGTACGAGAATATGCGACGTGTTGCGTCACTTTTAAAAAATGAAACTGAAATTTCTATTATCGATACCACAGATTCTAGCTTATCAGAATCTGTAGCACTTCCAAGTAGCCCATCAGACCATGAAGTAAGTTCCGATGCAAATGGTAAAATTAAATCTGCGTCGCCAACTTCTCCATGGCATCGTAAATCATTAGAGAATGCTCATCGCGTTTCTGATTTAATAACTTGCGCAGTTAATATCGGAGATACCTTACAAACATGCGAAGATTCCAGTTTAATGCTCGCAAGACAAATGGTATTGGCTCAATACGATAAAAAGCCATTCGATGAATTAAAACCAAGTGTTTCCACAAAATCTGAAGAGTCCCCCTCTTCTGTAGAGGCAAAAAAGAAAGAAGAAACGAAAGACGAACAAACAGAGGCAGATATAATACAAGGTAACACATCTTCAGTGTCTTCCAATATACCGATGACATCCTACAGCATGGCTTCTCGAATAGATCCACAACAAGAGGTATAATTTTTTTTTGTAAAATTAGATCAGCTTACATGCTTTCCATCGATTCTTTTTGTTATTTCGATTTATTGTTTACTATGCTCAAAATATAAATAGCACCAAATGCATGTTAGGTCGCTTTATTTAGGTAAGTCTAATTCGGTCTAACGATTCTCATTTACATGTGCAAAACTTGTGGGGTACATGGTTTATTTGAATTAAGATTACTTATCTAAAGTTTCGTTTATAGACAAAATTTGCTATTAGAGACACAGCCAGTATGACTTTGTCGGGCGAGATTCCAAAAATTAATGTATTGACAGATGCCGCTGAAGATGAGGATGAGGATGAGGATGAAGCCAATGTGGTAAGTTTTGCTGATAACCTGACCGATGTAGAGGACCTAGATGATAACGAGTCTACAAAAAATATAAAACCGAAGAAGAGAATTTTCAAAATAAGAATTACAGAAGGCAATGCATCCACGGATTTTGAAGACTTCGAAGCATCTTCTGATGAATTCCAAAATGTCATTGTAGACCATATAACACCTTTGTCGCTTAATGAGGTAGATTTAGAACTTCCAGAAATTGAAGAAAATACTAAAAAAGAGCAACAAGATAACAGGAATGGCAGAAAACCTAAGATGCTGAAAAGTCAAACGAGTGTCTTTCAATATAATTCTGAAAATGAGTCGGAATGTGAAGATGCTAATACGGATAGCGAAAATTACGACACGGATGCTGAATATAAAGAAAACATTGCTGAAAATGAAGCGAATTTAGAAATGTACGGTGCGGAATGCTTGGAATCGCATAATTCAAATACTGTACGCTGTGAATCCCCGCAAAAAGCTCCTAATTCTACCGGGTTACCTCAGTTGGCTATTCCAAACTATTATGATGCTGAAGAGGATTATTGCACTGACTATGAAGACGTCGACAACCCTACTGAAAAGAAACTACCAAAAAAAAAGAAGCCACAGAATAATTTTAGATCCACGAAGTCGCTTGAGACTCAATTTAACTCTGACAATGATGACGATAGTTTTCTACCATATTCTATTAGGAAAAATACTACTTTAAAACAGGAAGAAAATCTATTACCTTCAATTGAGAATATAATGAGTGGTTTGACTGATAACGAAGAAATTGAGACCGACACTGAACTAGAAAACGAGCATGACACTGTCAATGAAGCAGAACTTGACATGAAGCTTCAAGAACTTGATGCCTGCTACAGTAATGTAAAGGATAGGTCAGAATCTATTAAAGCCGATGTATGCTTTAAGAGGATCAGTAAAGTAACTAAAGTTGTAGTTAAGATGAAAAAAAATCGTAAAGTCAAGATGACATTAGATATACTTAAAAATGAGGGAGAACCAATAACTGATTGCGAGAATCTAGATAGTTCTAGTGATGATTCTGAATCTGAGAATGAACCAGTGATTGATGATTCGCAGCCAAATCTTTTTTGCCACACAGATGAAATTTCTCCACCAACGGACGAAGAGTTTTCCGATGAAGATTTTGACGACGAATCCAGTGTGCCTGAAATAAGTTTGCCTAATACGACAAGACAATTAATACTGATAAAAGATAATGGTAAGTCAGCACCAACAGTGGAAATATTACCCTTAAATATTGAAAATAACGATAAAGAGAGGGAAGGGGGCCTTACAGAGAAATTAACTGATGACGAAAGCATATCGGAGGTTGATGAAAGCCAAGCCTTTGTAGGAAATGAGCAGATCGTTCTCTTGGAATTAGCGAATCTAGATAGTGGTGGGTCAGTTTGTTTGTCAGAAAACCTAATCAATAAATCCGTTCGTATAAATGAATGCCCAACCGATATAGAAGATTTGGTAATGGAGAATAATGTAAAGAAAAAGTGTCCGTCTTCGAAGAATCGAAAACAAAAGTATCTAAGCGCCGGTTATCAACAGCAGCAATATAAAAGTGGCAGTGTGACAGACAATGAAGATCTTTACTTAAGCGACCATCCATCTTCTATACACTCAAGCGATTGGTCTGGAACAGATAACAGCTATTTAAGTTCTATGCCTACTACACCTCAACATATGAGAGAACTCGATGGTCATACGGTGATTTTACAAGAAAAATCTACTCCATTTTCACCAGTAGATTTCTTGAAATTGAATCAACGTTCCCTTAAAAGCACCACTAATGTTGTTGCCATTCCTGGTGTAACGGATACTGAAGATATATATGTTTCGGGCGATGAGAAACGTGGTGTGAATGCTCCAGCACACAGACGAGGTCGAAGGCATCGTCGATCAAAATTTACTAGCTCGCAATCATATAATGAATGTTTACATTTGAGAGGTGGATGTTTTTTATATCGTGATGATTTGTTAGGCACGGATAATGTCGGCAATAGCTGGTTGAACGATGGAGGATGGAATAGTTTTCACCAAGGTATAAATATGAGTAGGCTCGAAGTAAGGTAACGCAGCTCAAATTTAATCATTCGCTGACGTTCAGTTAGTATTCAAATTTGTTCAATAAAATTCAAGAAAATAGTTCATACGTCTTTCTTATTGAGCTTATTTTTAGTATAGAATCTGGCCATAAATATGACGTACGTATACTGAAGTTCCTAGATCTGGCAAAGTGACGCTAAAGTCATCTCCAGCTATTTCAGCCTGTGACACGTTGATAGAAAATTTTTCTCCTATCTCTCGCGCGCTTGTTGCTTTGTAAGATCTGGGAATAAAATAGAATGCACCACTATTAATTTGCTTCAATGAGCGTATAATTTAAAACTTCATAAGCCTTTAGAAGTAAGTAGATATTAGCTGAAGATGATGAGATTGCATGCACGCCATACATCAATATAAACGCATAGATTAGGCTAAACTATATACACACCTTCACTATCTAACACTTTTGATTATATTAACTGAAGATTACTGATTCTATTTTTAGATACGAACCAAATTGAAAGACCAGCTGAAAGAGCCCAGCAACAATCAACAGCAATAGGCAGGGATGCAGCGCAGCCAGGTAAGATTAGCAGTTAGTAAGATTAAGATAAGAGAAATATCTAATGATAAATAATAGAGAAAACGAGCTGAACTTTGTGGGTATATAGAAACAAGTTCGAGATAATATACAATGGTTCAGTTACTTTTTTTTATGTATATTAATATAGATATTGTATATGGTACATATAGCAATATAAATCAGGTACTACTTAATTAGCATAAGCGTCATCATCATTCATACTTTTAATTTTTTTCTACTTTTTTTTTTTCAAAGATAAAGCCAGAGAATGCTGACGGTGCAAATTTAATGATTCTGATTTTTCTATAAAATAATTTACCTAGAAAAACTTCAATGCTTATGCTTTATTTTATAAACATAAACGGATAATTTTCTTTATTTTTAGTTTTTAATTTCTTCAATTTGTTACTGGTATTTTGCGAGTTTTGAAAATTACTATTTTTCAAGGCATGAGCATGAACAAAATACAACTTGGATAGCACAATTATTTTTTATTATCTTTAATTTGTTTGAGAGTCTCTAGTTAGATGCACCACAATATTTAATTATGGCATTAAAAACAGCATTGAAATATTTTATATGATTAGACAAGCTAGATTCAATTTTTCTATATGATCATTCATCAATCATCATTATTATGATTTCATTAGGCTAAACGATATCGAAAATATATAGGTTAAAGTATTCTTACTACAGCAAGGTTAATGCATTATTACAATATAAACGTATTACTTTATTAGATTCGCAACCAACCGATTGCAACAATGTAACTTGTGAAAATGTTTTACCTGAAGTAAATCGCAATAAATTCCTGTCCATTTCTCCATCTAATCCCGAATTTAAAACTACCTCCTACACACAAATAGATGCATTACTAGATAAAATGCTAGAGGAAGTTGAAAACGAAGAAAAGAAAATTTTTAATTTAGATCTGGACATATTGGAACCAAAAGATTCGTGTATAAATTCCCTCGAACTGTTTCCTAGTTCCGAAGCCCTGATTGAAGTACCAATAAAAAAATCAATTAAAGTATCGAAACGGAAGCCGAAAGTTTACGAAACCAAACAGGATATAACAATCATGAGTCAAACTGAATCGCCATATGAAACAGTAGCATTCGGTAATACCAGCAAGGAATTTCAGCCACACGAGCAGGAATATGATTTAATCAACTTTCAGGAAGCGGCAAACGCAACTCTACTGATTTCAGCTAAAGATAATGAAATTCGTGGCCTTCTTGATGACGAGAATTACTATGAGAAACCATTCACAAGCTATTATGAGTTACAATTTAAAAAAGCAGTTACAGCTTCCGCAGAATCATTGAATGACGTTGAAGAGTCGCAAGATAACATCGATCCAATAGATCATGACTATGAACCTATCGATACACAAACTATTAATCAATTTGACTATCAATTACATAACAATCCAATGGTTGATTCTAATGAGGTCTGGTGGGAGGGAGCATATCGAAATCTAAGCATTGTTCCTGAAGAAGATGAAGAAAACACTAGCCTGATTAATGGTATATATTCCAAAACGCATGTGAGGCAGCATAATCGAGAAAAGGAAGAAATAATTCCGTTAATTGTTAACGAGAATTCTTCCAGTGAAGAGGAAAGTTCCAGTCTGGAAGAGTCCAGTGCTGATGAAGGCACATATTATGTAAATGATAAAATTGTTAAGGCCGAAGTCAAATTGCTGGTGAAAACTATCGATAAAGGAAAAGAGGCAATTGAAATAAGGTCAGTTCGAGAACTGTCTGACAATCCCAAGAGACGAGCTGAAAAGAGTGCGAATAAAATTAAAAGTCAAACGTTACCATCACGATTAGGTAATAAATTTTCCAATATCGGAACGAAGATTTCTCAATTTTTAGATTCTTCAGCTAAAAAATCAGCTTCCTATAGCATGCTGTCGCAGAATACGACGAATGACGACAAGAATTTGCCGTCTAAAAATGCGAAGCCGACTTTCACATTGCCTAGATTGTTTGTAAGGAATACTGAAGCGGAAGACAATTTCACAAGAAGTGCTGGAAACTTAATTGAATCTAAGGAGCTTTCGAGAAGTAAATCGGAATTGATAGCTACTACAAATAAAAGGTTTCCTTTAGAATTGAGCTACGATAGTAGCGATGAAACACTCAAAATTGACCTTTATGCAAATCCCCCATTTTATCCAGTGTATCAGGACCACGTTCCGGAACTTGTAACCCTAAATAGAGAAATCCAAAGCTCAATTTATCCATCTCTAGCTTATTGCGATTGGCTGCCACAATTGGAAAGTGTAGGTAAAGGTAATGTGAAAGTGTTCGCTGAGTGCATGTGTTTTTCTTTTTCATTTCCTTTTATTTTCTTTTTATTTTGCGGTTTGGTTTGTTAGTTTTAATTTAACTAACAATGGTGCATTAACCAGCAAAAACAACAACAAAAAATAGATGCAACTGCAGTAAGAATATTTTGAGTTTTTTTTAGAAAGTATTATTTTTAAGGTTCAAGTTTGGTAGTTAGAATGGCTTGTTCGAAAATGCATGTTCTTGCAGGAAAACCGACTTCGACAACACAGTATTTAGCTAGTAACGAAGATATATCGCTAATAGACGTAGACCAGAAGCTTAACGGGTTATCTTATGCTATCAAAAAATTAAAGCCAATTACCGACACAACTAACGCTTTCATTCTGTCTGAGTCACGTGCCGAACCATACAATCTCGAAACCGAAAAACATTATATAGTTCGAAAAGAGCCTGCAGATGCTCCTCCGGAAGCTGCTAATGATACAAAGAAACCGAAACGCGGTTTCTTCAGTACCATTAAAGGATTTGTTAGCAAATCATCTGATGCGTCGGATTCTGATTCTGAAAGAACATTGAAAAAAGAGAAAAAGAAGAAAGAGAAGAAAACAAAGGCTAAATCTTTAGATTTGCCGCCACAGGTTCCAGTACGTCCACCTAGAAAACCTAAATCTTCTCTATCGGAAGATCTTAAATATGAGGACATCCCGTATATGGAAACAGATGATGATTTCCTGTTCTCCAAATCAATGCCAACGCCAACTTCTAGCAGGAAAATCATAAAGCAAGAATTTGAAAGTTCAAAAAAACAGGATGAACCAGTTGCTTCATCCGTACAAACCAACAATGACGTGGTCATTGCAGGCAAACCGAAAACACCGAAATCTAGAAAGGTCAAGGCCGTAGTAGTCGAAGAAAAGATTATAAAAAGTTTCACTCCAGCAACAGTTGAGGAAGATGAATTTACAATTACCATCGAACCCTCTAAGAAAGGCTCTCATCAGAAATCAAACGAAACATATACGGTTAACATAGACAAATCTATCAGTAAAAAAGAGAAAGAAATATTGAGCAAATCACCAATTGTTAGTGAGAAGAATATTATTAAACCGATAGCAGCAATTGAGGAAACGCCCATTAGGCCACTACGTGCTAAGGATCCACATCATCATAATACTATGCTACTAAATCAGTCTTCAACATCAATATTTTACGATGACACATTAAAGAATCAAACAGCCGATTTAATAGCAAATGAACAGAGTTTTGCTGCTTGGGCGGATGATCAGCACAATGTAGCAAATCAAAGGCAATCTCCTCAAACTCCACTAACTCCTGATAGTGATACACTGAAGCGGAAACGAAAACGTAAACTATTTGGTGTATTTTCGAAATCTTCCCGGGATACAGAAGAGTCCGATGATGATTCGAACAAGAAACTTAATAAGAGCGATTCCACAGAAGAAAATATTGTTAAACCTGAAGAAAGTAAAAAAAGTATTTTAAGTCTATTTAGAAAAAGCTCCGTGAAAGAATATAAACCTGAACCCATTCATCGTGAGGAATATGTGGAAGATTGGCTAAGCGTCACTCTAGGCAAGAGTGACGAAAGCCTTAAGCAAATGCAAAATACGACGGATTTCTTGAAACACGAGATTCAAGTATACGAAGACGTTCGACCAGTTAATCAGATCACAGTAGTAGATAGTGTCAGCTATTCCAAAATTGCTGAACCAGTCCGTCAGCCAGTTGATGACAAAAGAAGGCGGGCCAAAAGCCGAGAAAGATCGAAAAGTAGAAGCAGATCGAAAAGTGGGGAGAGATCAAAAAGCAAGGAACGATCAAAGAGTAGAGATCGATCTAAAAGTAGAGAGCGATCAAAGAGCAAGGAGAGAGATGGATTTTTTGGATTCTTTAAAAAGCATAAAAAAGAAGAATCTGTGGAGGATAATTTGAAATCACCTGAAAAAGTAATTGGACCGATAGTTCAAGCAAATTTAGTAGATAGACCGCTAATTGATTCTAATCGATTTCTAAAAGATGAAGTAGATAATTATCATGATGTAAGACCTGAAGTGATAAATAAGCCAGCACATATGGTTGTAGAAACAGTGATTCACAGCAGTGCTGCAGAACCAATCTATGAACAAAAACTGCTGGGAGAGCCTCTTAATAATCAACAGATTCGTCAAGACACGGACAGTTTTCTGATTGAAGAATTAAAAAATTATCATGATGTTCGGCCAAAAATAGTTGCTAAAGAAAAATCCGCATCACCAGAACGTTTTCCTGGCAAAGACAAAAAGAAGGCATCGAAAGGTTTGTTTGGGATATTTAAAAAGAAATCCCAGGACGAAGTTGTTGAGGAATCTAAAGGTCCAGCGCCTCTATCCACTAATGTCATTCTCGACATGAAAAATAGCGATCAATTCTTAAAGAAAGAAGTGGAAAAATTCCATGATGTACGTCCAACTGTTGATGCCCACGTTATCGTGCCCAAACTTACTGAAGAAGTTGTAATTGTGCAGGAACATACTCCAATTCAGAATGGACTTGATATGAAGTCCACAAACGACTTCTTAAGAACAGAAGTGGATAAATTTCATGACTGCCGAGTAGTTGTTGACGAGACCATTAAATCAGATGAGAGTGGAGTGACTGCAGATAAAAAGCCAATAAAACAATCGAAAGGTATTTTGGGAGTCTTTCAATCTTCCAAAAAAGATGATCCTGGCAAATTATCTGGTGTGAAGCCAGCCTTATCGGTTCAAGTTATTGAAAATATGAGAAAAACGAATGATTTCCTTACAATAGAAGTTAAACATTACCATGATGTTCTTCCTATAACTAAGCCCACTAATACAAAAGAAACAGAAAGCAAATCAAAGTATCCAACAATGCCAAAACATGACATACAAAAATTAGACACAAAATCAGTAGATCAAGTCGACTTTCAGTTAAAAACAGAACAAATAGTAATAACAAAACCTGTCGCAGTTCAAATGAAAGAAACTGATGACTTCTTAAATAAAGAAATAGAAAAATTCCACGATGCTCGTGTGGTAGTGAAGCCCGTTGAAGTACCCGTTGAAGTACCCGTTGAAGTACCCGTAGAAACCAAATTGCACAAAGAATCTAAGGGCTTCATGGGTCTTTTTAAATCTCCAAAAAAAGAGAAAAGTCAAAAACAAACAGAAAAACAAACAGAGACATTGGTAAACCTAAAAAATTCGCATGATTTTCTCGAAAAAGAAGTGACACATTTCCATGATGTCCGCCCAGCAATTCGGCCTGAAAGTTCCGAACTAATCAGTGATAAAACAGACGTTCAAGGAAAAGATGAAGAAAGAAGTCTACAGAAGGAAATTATAATTGTAAAAGATAAAAATACAGGGAAAGTTTTTGATGTGAGGTACTTGTTGAGTGATTCTGAATTAGCACAAATGCATATGAGTGATTCTCGTGATTTCCTTAAAGAAGAGGTTGAGCGATTTTATGATGTTCGTCCATTAATTCCAATTCAAACGAAAAAAACAGCTGAAGAAAAAGTACAAAAAGAATCGAAAGGTATTTTGGGATTATTCAAGTCGCCAAGGAAAGAAAAAACTAAAAAGGAGGAAAAACATGACAAAGAGGAAATCATTACTTCTGAAGTCATTGTTCCTACTATCAAATCGGCTGACTTTTTGAAAGAAGAAATCGATAAATACCATGATGTTCGTCCGATAATTAAAATCGAAAGTTCCACTGAAGTTCTACAAAACGTAAATGGTGATATTTCTGACACTCCAACCAAATTTGTGGTAGATAAAAATGATGTCAGCAATTTTCTTGACCAAGAAGTTGCAAAATACAATGATGCTCGTCCAGATTTACAAAACGGCGATTTACAACCAATAGAGAAATCATCGCCAGAAAACTTGAATTATCAACAAATTCAACGAGATTCCAATGAATTTTTGAATAAGGAGGTTGAAGTCTATCATGATGCTCGTCCAGTTGTGGAAAAAGTAATTAGTATATCGAAAGAAGCGGAAAAAGAAACTCAACCAAAAGGTTTTCTAAAGTTGTTCAAATCACACGAGAAACAAGATAATAAGAAAACACTCGCCGAAGCTGGTAGGCCAGTTTTATCTCAGGAAACTGTAGAAGACATGAAAATGAGTGATGATTTCTTGAAACAAGAAGTTGACAGGTACCATGACGTCCGCGTGGTGAAAAATCGGGTTGCGGAAGATGATAAGATTCAAGTTGAAAAAGATAAACATCCAAGGGAGGCCACTAAACCAAAAGAAAAAGACCAAAAAGGTATCTTTGCCATATTTAAATCACATGGCAAACCAGCAGAGAAGAAGCACAAAGTTAACGAAACTGAGGTAACAGCTTCATCTGTGCCAACACAGCAGCCAGTCCTATCACAACAAGTCATAATTGACATGAAAACCAGCGATGAGTTCCTAAAACAGGAAGTGGATAAGTATCATGACGTACATGTGATGACACAAAAAATACAAGATGAAGAGAAACTTAATATCGAAAACCAAAAGCAAACTAAAATGAAAGACAAAGAACAAAAGGGATTTTTTGGATTATTTAAGCTCCATGAGAAACCAGATACCAAACAAAAAACGAAAGAACCTGAGAAAATTGTCTTCCCAATGCTGTCAGAACAGGTTTTAATAGACATGAAAAACTCCAACGATTTCTTAAAACAAGAAGTTGATAAGTATCATGACGTACAACTAGTGAAGTCTGGTTTGACACAGGTATCAGCAGAAGATAATCAATTAAAATCCGACGAAATACTTCCAACGGTGAACGAACCACCCAAAGGACAAAAACCATCTAAAGGTATTTTCGGATTGTTTAAATCGCCAGTAAAAGATAAAAAAAGACGAGAAAAAAGTATTGAATCGAATAAATCCGAAG
Organism: Platypus cylindrus; assembly: GCA_949748235.1. Classification (NCBI taxonomy): domain Eukaryota; kingdom Metazoa; phylum Arthropoda; class Insecta; order Coleoptera; family Curculionidae; genus Platypus; species Platypus cylindrus. The sequence goes on from OX456494.1 coordinate 10,204,986, forward strand.
ATTATGTAGCCCAAATAAAGCAGACCGATGAGTTTGTCAAACAAGAAATAGCATTATTTCATGACGCTCGTCCTGTAATAACACCACCTGTTCCTGTTGAAGAGGCAGTTGTTGATGCAAAGATAGAAAATTTTTGTAGCGAACTGGACCAAGATAAGGCAGCAAACAAACACGGGCGTCAATTCGTAGATGGCTTCTTGAACCGAGAAATCGACAAGTACCATGATGTGAGGCCCATAATAATTAAAGACGCAACGCCAGCAATTGAAGAAGGAACGGAGCAAAAGCAAACTACTGGATTGTTAGGATTATTTAAGTCTCCAGAAAAACGGTCAAAAAGTGAAGAACCTTCATCACAAACAGCTACTTTAAATATGAATAACACCAGCAATTTCCTTCAGCAAGAAATTGATATGTACCATGATGTTCGTCCTGTCATAGTTCAACAATTATTTGCTGATGAAGAACCGAAAATGCAACCATTACCACGAAAGAAAGTGAATGGTTTTCGAAACGATAAAATTCTTGAACAACCAACTGATACTTATAAAGAAACTTTAGAAAACATAAAAAACACAAACGAATTTCTTGCCGAGGAAGTAACCAGATATCACGATGCTCGTCCTCAAATTATTACGAAGGCAACAGAGACAAAAGCTAGCCCGCCCAAAGAAATAGAAGATAAGAAAAAGGAATCAAAAGGATTCTTTGGAATATTTAAGTCGACAGACAGAAAATCAATAGATAAAGATACCAAGCCAGTTCTTTCAGCTGAGACAGTTCTTTCTATTCAGAATTCCAAAGATTTCCTTCAGCAGGAAGTGGATAAATATCATGATGTACATTGTGTTCAGATTCAAGATTCTAAGCTACGCGCCCAAAAATCCGATTCATTCAAAATAGTTAAAAAATCAGTGCAAAAGAAAGAATCCAGTGTAGAGAAAATTTCACCGCATGTGCTTTCTGCGGATGTTTTAAAACATATGGATGACAGCAAGGACTTCCTAAGGCAAGAAATTGACGGCTACTACGATATCAAAGTAATTCATAAAGAAGCGTCACTCGAACGCAAATTGAAAGAACAATCCAAAAATATTTTTAAAATGATCAAATCACCCGAGAAAGAAAGAAAAAAGAAAGAGAAAAGTGTTGAAAAAGAATTGGTGAAGCAAAAGAGTAAAGATCAGAATTCGGCTGAAGAACCTGTAGTTAAAGACATAGTATTAGCGAGTCCTGAGAAGGGCAAGCCATCTGAAGATGAAGAACACACAAAAAAAGCTTCGAAAGGACTTTTTGGCTTGTTTAGAAAATCGCCGGAAAAATCTTTGCTAAAGGAGCAAAAGCATAAGCTCTCTGAAGAGGCGGTAGCAGATATGTTGAACAGTGGGAATTTCCTGAAGACGGAAGTCGAAGTTTATCATGACGTTAAGCCAATATTGAACAATGTTGTCGTCGAGAAAGAATTTCAACCATCAAGTCAGCCACCAATCGAGGAATTACATATATCTTCTGAGCCGCTATGGCTGATCCTGCAAAACACTACAGATTTTCTAAGAAAGGAAGTCGTTGCTTACCACGACGTACGGCCTGTTAATCAAGTGGTAATAGAAAAGCCATCAAAACATGTTGAGCAGCCAGTATCGAGATCAGAAAGTGTTAAGGAAACGGCAGAGAAGAAAGAAACTAAAGGAATTTTCGGAATATTTAAAAAGAAGAAATCGCATAAAGACCCAAAGGAAATTAACAAGTTATCTGAGGATGTCATAATAAACATACACAACTCTAAAGAATTTCTAAAAGAGGAAATTGCCAGGTTTCATGATGTTCGTCCAATAAATTCTGAAGCAGAAAAAACGACAAGCTCCGCAATGAACAAGTTGCCTTCAAAAGATAGCGAGGAAGCAGACGATTTCGTCATTATTGAATCTTCAGATGTTGCTTTAATTAACATAGAAGGCACAAACGAGTTTCTTAAAAGCGAAGTTGGCAATTTCCACGATGTACGACCGCATATAAAATTCGAAGATCAAAGTGGTGAAACTAAAGATGATGTTAAAGAGAAACATTCAAAAAGCGGAAAAATCTTTGGCTTGTTCGGAAAGAAGAAATCCCAAGACAAGGAACGTTCACCAGCACCCGAACAGGATACCCTACAAAGAAAAGGAAAGAAAAAGAAAGACATATCAAAAAAATCAGACGATAAATCGAAATTATCGCCAAATGAAGATAAAGTACTGATTACAGAGTCTTTAGTAAATGGTATGAATGATAGCAAAAATTTCCTTAAAGGAGAAATTGACCGTTATCATGATGTAAAAGAAAAATCACAAAATTTTGATGCAGGTGGCCCCATCTTTGAGAAAGTTTCAAAGAAGGCTACACTTGCATGTCTGGCAACTGACAGAATCGACTCTGTAGACTCCGAAGCAGTATTAAAATCTAATACTGAGGAAGTGTATACTATCGATCCAAGTATTATTAGAGAAGTTCATGATTTAGAAGAAGAAATCAAATTGAAAATTCAACAAGCGAAAGCACAAGCCAGTAGTTTGGATCAGGATATTTTCCAAGCACTTCCAAAAATCACTGCAACGAATAAATCTGACTCTAGGGTAGTTGATGAAACCGAGATACGAGAAACTATTTTAGAAGACAATTTAAAAGGAAAGAAAATATTCACAGTTAAGCAGGAAAGTTCTGAGCATGGTGACAAAGAAGTGTGCATTAAAAAAGAAATATATGTTATTGATCCTGAGAATATGAAAGATCTCGATCCAGATTTGAAGTTGAAAATAGAGCAAGCCAAAGCGGAAGCTGATAGTTTAGAACGTGATCCATCCAAGCCTTTTACAAGAGAAACTTTTTCCGTGCAAACGAAAATCATTGACAGAATAATTCCTGTGGGAAAAGAAACAGAAACCGTTGTTGAATCTGTTGTTACATATGAAAATGATCCCAATTTGGAAACGCTGGCCCCGAAAATAGACATAATAACTGACTATACAAAGAAGTTTTTAACCGAAGAAATTATAAATTATGAAGACGCAGATCCTACTCAAAGTCAACCAGTCAGCAAAGTATCATCTTCTAGAGAAAGAAGAAATGATACGGATCGACAGGAATCCACAAAAGAAATCCCATCAGAAGACAAAGCTGAGAAAAAAACAGGTGGCTTCTTGGGCATGTTCTCCATGTTCTCAGATGATCAAAAAACTGATGAGCCACGAATTATTATGTACGATCTAGAGACTCTGAAAACTTTAGAAAATACTAAAAACTTTTTAAGCACAGAAGTGTTGCACTATGAAGACGCTAAACCAATTCAAGTCACCGATTTGGATGAAGACTCGGATGAATCTACTAAGCATGGATTTTTTGGTATATTTAGTAAGAAAAAAGACAGTCCTAAGTTTTCAAAGAAGCTTTTTAAAAAACAACGAAAGGGTCACAAACAGGATTCACCTGACGCAGAGGTAGAAACATACCGAAAACTAGAGGATCTTGATGAAACAATTGATAAAAGCGTTACTAAACTTTTACGAGATCCCTCCGATCCAGAACTAGTATCACTTATTCAGACAAAAGTGGAATCATTAACGGAAGAGAAACAGCAACCTTTTAAACAAAAAAAAGTCGCGTTCAGTGAAGTACCTGTTGAAGATCTAGTGAGCGTGTCCGTTGAAGAAATTGAAAAAGCTAAAGTAAATATATCGGAGATTCAAAAGTTTACTCTAAAAGATGCTGGAGTTGGGGAATTAATTAAAGACACCGAAGCTGAAGCCAACCTAAATATAAAAGATATTCAACATCAGATAGCAGAGAGTGCCCAAATTAAAACAGATAGTTCTGCATTCTATATTCCAAAGGAATCTATAGAAGACCGAAACTACTCTGCTGGATCTCTTGAATTAGTTGCGGAATTAAAGAAACCCATAGATTATACTGAAACACTTCCTGTTCATATTGATCAACCAGACAAACCTGAAGAGTCTAGTGATGACAAAGGCCACAAGAAACGAAAAAAGAAATCTGGCTTCTTTGGTAAATTGAGCCACAAGATCACAGGAAAAGCGAAAGAATTCGAAAAATCGACCGATGGAGTGCTAGATGAAGCCGCCAGTGATATCCAGAAAACCGTGGAAGAATTAGAGGCCCGCGATAAACAACTGAAACAGATTGTTGATGAAAAAACCATTTTTACCAAAGGCACTATAGCGGAACTAGGAGAAGCAACTTCTAAAGGTGTAAAGGAAATTGCTGATAGTACGCATGAAGCAATTCAAAAGTCAGAACAAACGATAGATAGCAATATATCGGAAGCTCAAGATGAAATCGGCTCAACAAAAATTAAAATTCAAGAAACAGTTCTTGATGCTACAGACAATCTTAAATATGACGCTAAACAAGCTGAAGCAACTATAACAAAAGTGGCAATGGATACAAGTAAAAAACTTGACGAAACCATCATCAAGGCTGCAGAGGTCGTCGGTGAAATGAAGCAGCCGGTAGCAGAATTGCAATCAAAGAAAAGCAGTGGTGGATTTTTGAGTAAATTAGGTGAAAAAATAACAGGTAAATCCAAAGAAAAAGACGTAGCTAGGAAATTAGAACAACACTCGGAACAAAAAGCTAACATACCGGTTACTGCGGCACAAATATCTACGAGTGAACTTTGTCCACAACCTGCTGACTTACCAGATATTAAAACGGAACAAAATCTAGAGGAGCCACCACCAACAATGTCATTTCAAGCATATTATGCATACCCAGGTGAAACAAAATTAGGACCGATTAAACAAAAAACATCAGAATTTTTTGAATCTGAACGCAGAGATGATTCCTTACTGGGTCAAATGACTCGAACAGTAAGTGACTACAGTGGACAAATAAAAGAGAGTGAATCGGGGCGAGGCAGCATATCAGAAGCCAATATCGACTTATCTAATCTAATATCCGAACTTAACAAAGGAGAAACACCTCCACTCTTTGTTAAAACTGTTGTGTCTCAAAGATATGTTGATGACGGTCAACCCAAAGTAACAGAAATTAGAACTATGATTGCTCAAGATCTGGAGAAACTAGATAAAATTGTAGATCAAAAAATTGAAGACAACACTACAACATTTATTAGTAACAAGAAGCCTATGTTTCAAATCGAGTCGCTAGATGAAGATTCATTAAATTTACTGAAAGGATCAGTCGATAGTGTAAACTCGAATGTATTAGAAATTTTAACAGAAGACGCAGTAGATACGTTGGTGTCAAATCTGACAGAGGAACTTGACAATGCAATTAAATTAGGAGATGAAACAATCGTAGTCCATAAACAAGGTCTGGATAAACACATTTCAGAATCCCAAGCAGATGTTGAACTAATAGAACAAAAATTACGTGACTTAGACAAAGCGTTAGACACACTCGAAGATGAAACGGTTAGTAAGGATAAAAAATTGAAACGCGTTGAAAGAAAATTCGAAAGAATGGCTTCGAAGCTTCTCGACGAAGAAACGAAACTAGCAAAATCTGAAAAGATTCCAACACCCGAAATCGAAGAGCAACGTGAATCGGATTATCAAAAATTAGTATCGCAAATCAGCGTTGAGGAGGTGTCCGATTTTCAAAGAGAATACAGTCACTTATGGGATGAAAACACATTCTCGAAAAGCGACGAATTGGATTCAAAAACGCCAGATAGTCAAGCAGACATGAGTAGTCAAGAGCTTCCGAAAGGTAGATGATAATTTATAGCTTTATTTCATTATTCAATACTTAATCATTCACGCATAAATAGAATAAATACTTATCACTCTCTGTTTAACTTAATTTAAAGTCTTAAAGCATGAACTACTTAAAACTAATAGATGCCATACATAGATATCGTCGCGCTAGGGTCATTCGAAAATTTAATGACCTTCCTTCTCGTAGGTGAAATTATTTACATGGGCCCTGTCAATTTTAATAAAGATAAATTAGTTAATCCAGGCGGTGTCGAAACCAACATTATACCAATAATGAAAAGTCCTGCTAGTTCCCCGAAACCCAAAAAGAAAGGCAGTAAACGTGCCAAATCTGAATTAGGTTTCTATAAAACTAATAGACTGGTTGTGGAAGATGATAGAGGTAGTTTACCCGAACTGAAGACATCCTCAGCTGGTTCACTGTACAGTACAATAATACAGATGACACCTGAACGGTTCCTCTCGAGAAGTACAAATTTAAGTACAGATTCATTAGCCAGTTCTCAAAGAAGTTTTGAGAGAATGTGTAAAAGCTTAGGTAACGGAGTAGATGCGTTTCCTCAACGAAGTATAACTGGTGCTGTAAAACAATGGCTGGAAAAATCGAGTCCATTTAGCTCGACAGATAATTTTGATATTCAAAGTATAACAACCAGTCTGCATGAGACAATTGATAGTTCTATATTAGACGAAGAAAGTTTAGAATGTTCAGGAGTATATTTTTGGGAAGATTCTAACATTAAAAACTCTATACCTAATATAGTAATATCTGAAGAAACTAATAAAATGGAACGACATAATGAGAAGCAAGAAGATTTAGGTAAATTAGCGCATTATTTAGACCCACTTGCTGACGGGGCCCAAAATTTGTTCTTTTTTGTTGTTTTTTTTTTCGTTTGGTGTTTCTTTAATAGTCATATGATTTCAATGCATGATGAACATAAACAATAATATTCGGGCACAAGCAATCTTTGGCTTTTTATGTTTTGTAGCCTTCATTCTGCTGAATAAAATTTTTTAGAGGGTAAGTTATTTTTTAGATGAAGACTCACTATTATAATAAATCAAAAAAAAAATGACCATCATGTGCTTAAAAAACCTGCTTTATATTTTGTAATTAACCATCATTTACAAATTAATTTCATACCTGTATTGGCTAACCATTAACTACATATTTTTAGAAGCTAGCTCCGAACTAACTCAGGCTGCCCTACTAACACATACTGATCCATCCGCACCACTACCGAAACCAAGAACTTCTAAATTGCCAGAAATTCCACTTGATTTTAGTAAAACATCACCCAAGCCAGATAAAATAATCTCACCCGTACGTGACGATTTGCTTGATCAAGATGAAGACGATTTTGCCACGTACGATGATCGAAAAAAGTTTTGGGAAAATATAACGAAAGAAACCGCGCATAAAAGGATGAGCATACAGGAAATGACCGTTACGGAAAAAGAAGTGATTGCTAAAAAGCGAACATCCGTTCATGAAATTGGATTGGTACCGGTGCCTAAACCGCGAATGACTTTACAAACCTCACACAGTGTTACTGAAAGCACAGACCACGTCAAAACCGAAAAAGAAGAAGTGCTCACAGAATTAGTAGAATCTTCTGCAAAGGGCACGGTTGAACCTGAGAAAGAACCCAGTATCACTGTAGATGTTAAACCTATTAGTGAATATCAAGCATCATTTATTTCTCCTCATGAGAGAAAAGAACTGTTTAAAAAAGCTCAACAAAGTGTAGAGAGTCAATGCGAAAAAGATGACAGTTTGGGATCTGATAAAGCTCAAAAAGGCAGCAGCCAAATGATAGAAAATACTGGATACATTTCAGATAGTGAAGATGTGGAAAACGTAATATCAGATTCCGAAATAGAAGACAGAGTTCCTCAAATTAGAGAAAGACAAATGAGTGTATTTTCACCGCCTGTTGCTCAACGTAGAACGATTTACGAACGGTCCGCTTCATTGCCCACGGAAGATTTATATGAAGTTTCTCGAAACTTGAAACAACTTAAAGAAAAGTATGAAAAGAAACTAAAAAAAGATATGATACAGGAGCATTTCGTTAGTGAAAATGAGGAGGACATTTCACCAGAAACGAAAACATTATCGGCATTGTACGAGGAAAGAATTGCCAATGCCAAATCTTATATGGATGATTTAAAATCCCAAATTACGGATCAGTGCCTATTTGAAGCACATGCTTATATGCCGGAGAGGCCAATTCAGGAGAAGCCCGTGGAGCAAGTTAGAGAAATCGCGACATATTTAGAAGCGAAGAGCGACAAAACACCATCAGCAATTGAAGAAGAGCCTGCAGCAATCACTACGGATGTTACTCCGAAACCTATAAAGACTGTATTGCCTTGTCAAACTTCTGAAGAATCAAGAGCCAGTTATAATAGTGGACAACATGAGAAAGTTTCAGTGAAAGACTTGGCACATAAGTTTGAAAGGCAGTCAAGTTCAGATAGCAGTAAGGCTGAAAGTTATGGAAAAATTGTTAGTGACGTTTCAAAAACTAGCGTTGAACAAGCTGAGCTTAAAGCATCCTTCAGTTCAAAGGAGCAGAGTGAACAACAAGAAAAGGAATTTGTTGAAAAAGAAGAGCATGTATTAATATCCAGTCACTCTTTACGAGAAAACGAAAAAAAGATTTTAGACCAATCTAAACCTGATACATCCACAGAAGTCAATGTGGATAAAAGTGAAATAGAAAAATCCGAAAAAGTGTCAACTAGCAGTCATGAGAACATTGATCAAATCGACCAGCAATTTAAAGAGTCAATTGATGACATTCCAGAAATTACTGTTACCTTATCAGGCCATCAAAGAAGAATTAGTGAAGAAAGCGATGAGTATTCCGATATACAAGCTGTAAAAGACAAAGTGGAGGAACCTTTAATTAAACAGTCCGAAGAACATATTCATGGAACAATATGGGAAGCAACCCTTGAAACTCAGCCAGACGATAAATTTGAGGAGGTGGATGAAATGATATCGGATGCACGAGTTCAAATGGAAGTCACACAAGAATTCATCGCCACAGAAAAAATATGCGAAGAAAAAGAACAAGGTGCTCCTGTGGTAGATAAGGACCTGTACTCACAATCATCTGATACGAAAGTGTCTGACATTAGCGATGGTGATAAATTGCCATCAGAGGAAGAAGATGAATATTCACAAGTAGAGCATATAGTTATCAGACAGTCGCTATCTGATTTTGAATTCAAGGAATTGCATGGAACAGGTATTGATCTGAAAGATGAAGCACGAAATATAGCAATCGATGAAAAAACTGACAGAAAAGATAGATCATCGGAACTATACCATGAAGTGGCAAAATCTGAAGAATATCGGCGAAAGTTAACTGAACAAGTTTTTAGAGGCAGCGAAGAAAGTTCACAAGACGATTTTAGTTTCAGTACTAAAGAAGATGATTCAGCTAAGGCTCACTCAGTTTCATCTGATCGGTTTCGAAGTGAAAGCCACAGCGAAATAGAAAAAATGATTTTCGATACTTGTCATCATATGAAATTAGATCCGAAAGAGGCAAAGAAAATTGCAAATCAAGTAATCGAAGAATTAGAAAATACAATTCAATCACGAAGTGAATTAGGTGAACAACGTACTGATGAGGAGTCACCAGTGTTTAATGCAGATGTGTCTAATTATATTAAACAATTGGCTGAAACTAAAGCATTGGATGCAAGAGAAGTTGAGTTAGTAGAGTCTGTTTTAGCACGCAAACAACGGCAACTATCTAAATTGACAAGACGCGATACTCAAACATCGAGTATAGAAATAACTGATGAAGACTTAAGGCACAGCGGGTGGGACATTACTGATTATGTCCTACAGCAACAGATGGGGCAACTAGAAGCTGAAAAGATTCACGATTTACCAGTAGCATCAGACGAAACAGATCTGGATAAAATAATCGAAGAGAAATCAGACGTTTCGGAAAAATTCGCAGCGATACATAAAACGATGGATGCATTTAGCAAAGATTTTGAGACCGTGGCAGATTCTAAGGTGGAAAAATCCAAAATAGATGTTGAGATTTCTACCGTGGATTCCATTAAATCAGAAAAGAAGTCTGTCGAAATTATTTCTCCACATAAAGATATTATCACTGAAACTATTTATGAAAAATGCGAAGCGAATATCGAAAAAGTAGATAGCAGTTTACAGGAAGAATCTGTAAGTAAAACTAGTGATTCGTTAAAAAAAGAAGTCAAGTCCGAACATGTTCAATTGGATTCGGTCAGAGAAGCTATAATAGAATCTGCAGATAAAAAGATTTTAAGTGATAAATCTGAGACTGACATAAAAATAGAAAAAAGCCATGAAAGTGAAGTATCGAACATAACCAGCCAGTTCACTTCTGATTCTACGACGAAAGAAGTATTTGGTGATACTGAAACAGAGCTGAAAACAGTTTCCGAATGTATTGCTCAAGCAGTGCGGTCAGAATCAGAAGAAATACGAAAACATGAAATAAGCACGTTAGAAAAATTAGAAGATGAGAAAGAACAATTGAAAAGTGTATCTATGGAAAAGAAATATTCGTTAACCACTAGTGAAACCATAAATAAACAGCGAACCAGTGAAGAAGTTACACTAACGGAAATTAAAATGCTCGAAAATGTAGATAAATCCGGGTTAGGTATAACAAGCCCACCATCTATTCAAGAAACCTTCCAAAGGACTTCTAGTTCAGATTCCAAATCCAGTTTAGATTCTAGTAAATCCCCTGACAAAAAATTTGATTCCTTTTCAAGGGAACACGTTGTGCTTCGCAAAGCAAAATCTGAAATCGATAATAGATCAAGCCCAAATTTAAAACCCGACAGACGATCTGGAATAGAGTTCGAATCATATTCCAGTTCCGGAGAAAGTCATTATCAAAGTTTTGAAATGGATAGTAATAAAAGCAGGCCTTGTTCATCCGATGTTGAAGGAATTGCTGCAGCAGCATCTTCTGAATATGACACTGCACTAACGTCAACTCAAGAGTATTCAGCGAAATCACAAATAACTTCAACAGATTATCATACTGCTATAAGCAGTTTGAGTTCAAAAGAGAGTATGAAAAGTTTAGATAGTGAAAGTTCTGGTCATCTGGGTAGTATTGAAGTCTCAGAGCATTCTGAAACTCTAGTTCCATCAACTAGTGATTTAGATGGTGATATGCTTGACTCTGTTGATCAGCAAATGCTAGAAGATGCTGAACCTTCTTCAGGGTGGAGTGGTCACGGTAGACATGCAAGACAAGTTTCCGATCTGACAGATTCTGAAATGGTTGGAGATTCGGTAGATATATCTGAGGAAGATCTAAATGATGCAGATGGCAGAATTAGTGAGATTCCTTCGAAAATGAAAAGATCAGCTGAAATGACTTTCCAGCCTGAACCGAAAGTTTTAGCGTCCGAATCGCCTCAAATAGAGACACAAGGAAAATTTGCACATAATGTAGAAGATAGTGGCAGTATGCTAAGTATGAGTATGTCAAGTACCACGTCCAGTACAGGTGCTCAGCAGACCGTAATTGAAGTATCCGATCGTCACGAAGGCAGTATGACTATTTCGGGAATATCCGAGCATCTGAGCTTCGAAGATAATGAAACTACAATGCGAGGTAGTCAAGAAAGTTTGCCACTAACACCTACACTACAAAAAAGCTATGATATAGCAACTTCTACACCTACAAATGCTGCTGACGTAAAAGTTGAGCAAGTCACACTGATGACGACATCAGTAAAAGAAGCAGGCATTCACAGTGCTGGTACACAAATCACTTCTGACCGTAGCGATAGTAACGATTTGGCAAATATTGCCAAAATAGAAGAATCTAAAAGAAAAGGTCATCGACGTACAGAAAGCACTATGGCTGGAATTCGATTAAGTGTTATTACATCTAGTGCGAAAAAGGATAAAGAAGTTTATGAATCAGAAAAGGATATAGACGAAAAAGAAGAAATTCAAACTGCTGATGACAAAATGACTTCTGATCTGCATCACGCACAATCAGATTCCAGTTCCGACAAAAATCGGCAGTCTTCAGAAGAATTTTCCGATAATAAAATAGAATCAGAACTGATGGATTTAGGAAAATCGTCTGACATTACCAACTCCACAGAACCAATTCAAAGACCTACATCACCCGAACCAAGAGAAATGATCGATGATCAATCTCCTGATGCTAGCTTAGGATTAGATCATGAATTTTCTTCTAGAACGAAAGAAGTAGCGCTGGAACTGCAACGAAAACGTTCTACTTCAAGTAGTTCCGACATACAAAGGGAAATATTCGAAAAACGTGACCGATCTAGTGCAACATCTAGCGAAAAATCAAGTTTTGAAGAAGCTGAAGCCGATGCTGTATTTAATATGGTGGCTCATATTTCGCCAGCACATAAGGTTAAACAAATAGTGCCAATTCTGGAAGATGAAGACGCCGAAAAGCATGAATTGGAGATGCGAGAGAAGGCGCGAAAGCTTTTAGAAGAACGACGAGCTCAAATAAAAGATATAAGTCCAAATTTCATTCCTGATATAACAGTTACGGAGCATATGACTCCAGACAATGAGAACATACAAAAAAAAGAACATTTTGCCGATAGCCCGGATCATGAACAATCAACAAAAGATCCGACATCCACAGCTGAAGACAAAGTGAGTAAGCAAATAGATGATTCGAAAACTGATGAGGTAGTAGCTAAAGAAAAAGATGCAGACTCTCAAAGTTCGGACTCATTTGAAATGTTAGAAAAGCCCGATATTATCGATGACTTTGTTGTAATAGAAGAAGTAGGTAAAGAAGCTCAAGAATTTGATACTGAAGGTAGAAGTATTCGTATCGAATCAAAAGCGAAAAGGACCATGAAAGCCGACGAGGAAGTTGAGCCATTTGCAGTACGATCGGCTCCAACACCATTAACAACAGTAAAAAATTATGCCACTGATGAATTTGGATTCGAATTTGAAGACAGTCCACCAAGAGGTAACGGTTTATCTACAAAACAGTATGGAGATGAGTATGATAAAGAGCTAGCAGCAAACAAAAGATGGATAGAACAACAAATGCAAGACAATCAGCCTGGAATGGTGGCAGGCGGTTACGGTTACGAAATGGAATTCGAGCGAGGACCTTTGGAAGATATTAAAGAAGAAGATGCAAATGACTTTGCAGCTTCTAGTTATGGTTCTCAGAAGGAATCAGCGGCATGCAGTCTAGGAAGTATTAAGGATTCGTATTCTAGTACGCCCGACTATGATGTTCTCGCGGGTCGTAAATTTTTTACTAGATCTGGAGATCACGATGATATCTCCATGTCAAGTTTGCAAGAATTTGAAAAACTCGAGCAAGCCATGTCTTTGGAAATGAAACGTTTCCATCAAGGGCAAGGATCAAGTTCATCAAGTAGTGGCAGCTTCAAGAGTAAACCAAATAGGAACAGTAAGAATAATACCGGTGATGATATATCAGTGAGCTCATTAAAGGAGTTTGAAGGTTTAGAAAAAGCATGTATTCAAGCGCACAAAGTGGAAGTTAAAGCTAATGAAGAAGAAGCGATGCTCGCACAAATCGACGAAGGCCCGGAAAGTTTAGCTTCTGAGTCTGAAAGCTGCGACACTGTCGGTACAGAGAAGAAAGTCAGTGATATAGATGAGGAAGAGTTTGAAAAACGTTTATACGAAATACACAAAATCATCAAACAAGCTGAAACGAATGTAGAAAGATTCAGTGATTTCCGTGATCTAGACAAAACGGAATCATTGGGACGCGGTGATTCTATTGAGGAAGTATCGAAAGTTCCAGATTTAGAACTGGATAGTCCGCTAGTTAAATCAACTATCAAAGTTCAATGGAAAGAGAATGACGATCTCATGATTACCTCAACTGATTCTCTCGATTTTAAAGAAGAAGAACGCCGTGACAGTACGGATAGTTTGGATGCACAAGCTACAGTTGGTGATATAATGAGTGCTAGTTCGGACTCTATTGAATTCCAAGCTCAAAAAAGCAAAGATCAAAATTTAACCGATAGCATGGGTGCACGCGATGAGAAAAGTTACGTAATCTCAAGTGATTCATTAGAGTTTGGGCAACCAACAACTTCCGCTGCAGTCACCGTAATTCAAAGCGATTCAATTGAAGAAGACATTTCCAAAACTGGTTTATATGACCACAGCCAAGCAAGTACTACTAAAGATTTGAAAATGGAAACAGAAGTAGCTAGAGACGACTTGACCAGTTCAACTGCCACACACGCTACAATGCAATACGAAACGGATTCGGTGCTATCAGGAAGTTTCACTAGTGGCGGTTCAAATACAATGGTTTCATCTACCGATACAATCGATCCGAACTACTCAAAGGAAACAGTTGACCTTGGAGCCCCCGCACGAAAAGTATGGTTCGACGAGGATGTCAGCACGAAACGCGTTACGGAATACGTTGATGAGACAGCTAAGCCTTATGTATCGGAGACAATTGAAGCAGTCGAGGATGACGATGAATTTATTCATGTTATTCACCGTAAGGTAGAGTTGCCTCCGGAAATTAAAAAAATCACTTTCACCGGACGCGACGCCGACGAACAAATGCAAAAGTTTATAAAGGACTTTGGTGAAGGTGAAGACGTTCAGGAAAGTGAAGAAGTAGATGAGCACGGAAACGTTCATAAAAGGCAAGTGATTCAGAAAAGATTTATAGTGAAGGCCGATGATGATAGTAGTAAACAACCGTTGGTTAAAGAGCAAATTGAACAATACTTCAAAGAACTGAGCCAACCGGACATTCTACAAGCTAGTGGAACTGTTAAAACTGAAAGTTCTGTGAAGGATCTGTCATCGCGTGAACAAACAGGTTTGTTCAAACTGAACGCTGTCGCCATAATTATATTTAGTTTCGTTGTTCGTTATTTTTTTTTTTGATTCATTTATTTAGTTCTTCACTTCAGTTTTCTTTGGTAAGTTATTTGTTTAAGTTTGCATGATTGTCTCTGGATGATGTTTTATTTGACATTTTATTTTAATCATTAATAGTACTAAGAAGTTTGATTATTTTGCTTGTTTCTGTTTGAATATTTTTATAATATTTTACATATGACTCGATAAATGCCCTGCAATAGCCTCTCTTGATCTGTATATAATATGTAAAGTATTATAGTAAATGCATGTAGCCACGAGTATGCTATGAATCCATTTTTTTTAATGGGTTTTTTATCTTTAGGTGAAGTGCAACCGCAACCATCGAGTTCCAAGCAAGTGAAACCGGGGCAAGCTTCGACTAAAAGTAAATTTAACTTAATCTAAACTAATCTGATAAACTAACTCTTCATACTTAACTTAAATTAAAAGTTCAATAAATTGTTAGAAGCGATTTTAATTAATGTTTAACAAGTAATATTGCAATCCTTTCTCTGTGGCATAAAGCAAAACAAATTATTTTTATTAAATTTTCTATTTGTTGTTATTTAAGGCCATATGTTATTGTGCATGATGTTATATTTATAAGACCATATTATTATCTATGATTTGCTCTATACATAGTAAGTAAATAATTTATTCAATGCTGTAGCTGCAATAACCCGTAGAAGACCGCTTCGTTACGAAATCAGTATGGAAGATCAGACGGAAGTTTATCACAGGGAACACGACTGGCGTTTTAAATTGCTTCGACCCGGTAGAGATTCATTATTTCGCCTTTAATATTTTCATATCATTCACACAGTAATCAATCATCAGCCTCTCATATTTAGGAAACATATCTGTCATCTTATCTTAGATTTAATCAATTGTGTTTTTTTTTTTTTAAGGCAGAATTTTTCCTAAATAGACGTAAATATATAAAATTGTCAATGATTTTGTATAGGTGTTTCCCCCACTATTATCTGTTAATGTATGTACACCACCGAAGATACTATATGTACTTATTATTGTTATTATTACTATTATTATTATTATTTATAAGCATGTAGATTCTTTCCATTGTAAATTTGCCACATTGCGATTTATTTTATTAATTCGTTTATTATTTTATTAGTTCATCCATTATTTTTCTCTTTTTTTTTTTTTTTGTTAAACAAATTTCTAAACTTTACATGCATCTTTTCGTTTCAATGATTATTTATTATTTTCCATGAATGTTTAGCATGAAATTGATGTCTAAACGATTACGCTACATTGATGATATTATTAATGTGATTCATTTATTTTTTGCAGCTGAACAGGATGAAGCTTGTCAAGGATTAGAACAGGACTCGACAAAGTAATAACTAGGAATTTATCCCTAATCTATAGGTACTAACTCATTTTGCTTTATAGACCAATTGCCGATCAACATCAGCTATCCGATGAAATGAAAGAATTACTGAAAGCGATGGAAAAGGACAGTAAAAAATAATCAAGTCAATCATACAGAGCAAAACAAGAACAAGAAATTTACAATGATTTTATTTATTTTATATCTCGTATACCACCAAACAATAATCAACAATTTAATTATTTTGTTAAAGCTTTATTATGCGCTATAACACGTATCTATGTAATAAATATCTTATAGGTACAAAACGCTTGCCGTTTCACACACTTTTGATCCATAATTATATATCGAGAATAGACAAATATTTTCGCTATTATATTTACTATACTGCTCTTATTTAGCTTATTTGTTTAGAGAAATTGAAAATGTCCATTTTTTAGTAGATATATTAATGTGTCCAATCAAAATATTTCCATTATACAATAATATTTCTATCTACAATAATCTTGTGCCCTTGAGCCTGTTTTTTGTTTGCTACACTATGCAATTTATAGTGTTTCGTTTATAGTGTTTCGTCGTCTCTATAACGACATACATGAAACTGGATCAAGAACAAGAGCCCATTATTAGATATAATTAATTAATTAATAACGTGCAATTGATATTATTTATGTTTAGTTTTGTTAGATAGCTTGACTATAAATTTGTTTCTTTTTCTTGTTTATTTAAGATGGCGTATGAATGAATGGGGTATGTAAATTTAGGTTGACAGCACTGAAACTAAACGGATTGTAAACTGAACCTAAATTTTGATATGTAAAGATGAACCTTTCAGCTATATATTTTGTTGCTTTTTATTTTACGTTAGAAGTGTTATTTTTTTATAAAAATCGATTTTATTGTAAGTTAGTATTACATCTAATTATTATTTGTATAAAATGAATTAAAGCAATATTAATATATATGTATTTTTTTTAGGAATTATATAGCGATTATGTATTAAATAAATTTGATTATTTTATTTAAACAGCATTCGAAATGATGGGTTAGTGGTTATCCCAGATTTTCCTGTTAAAATTAAACGAAATAATCAGATAAACAATTAACTTATTTAAAATTAATGTGACATAATAATAATATTATTATTTAATCTGTGTATCAAATATATTCTAAATAAAATGCTTTCAATAATGTTAACACATTCGCGTTTTATTTCAATCAATCCAATTTCCATTTCATATAAGTAGTAGACTATGCAAAATGCTACCTTGGAAACGAAGCAAAAAATTTAGATCCAGCAAATTGACAATGTAAATTCGTTGAAGTCTATTTTTATCAATTTTTTTAACTGGCGCACAAAATTTTCGTAAAATGATCAGGAATTTCGTGTCTAAATTACCAAAACTTATTTATACCAATGTAAGTAAAATGTTTACTAATATAATGTACATAGAGAATAGTTCGAAACTGATTGTTCACTTGACAGAAAAATGTCAATTCTTTGCCACTGAATATATGAAGCTAATCCTAAGAAATATAGTCATTGAAGAACAAATTGGGCAAGCGCATTATGTACAAAGGAATACAATTGTCCCTTTGCGCATGTCCATCAGTTACACTGTTGGAATTTATAATTTTGATATTTTTCACATAGAATTCGGTATCATCATTATCAGTAAGAAGTCGTACAGAATTCCATTCACTTTCTCCCTACCGCAAACCATCCATAACCATTCCGTTAAATCCAAGGTCATCGTCATGCTCTCGTACAGAAAGTATAGCTTCATTTCATAATTCTAGAGGGACGGTAACTAAGAAAGTGCTTGATGGTAAGTATGTCTGTATCTCTTGTAGCTAACTCGAATCACTATTTGTCAATTTTTGTTACAATTCAGTAAGTAAACATCAAAAATTCTCACATACAAGACCTAAAAATAAAGAATTCACCGATAAATCATTGAAAAATATCGAACAGAAAACCCCATTCCTAAACGAGGCCGTGGAACAATATGAATTAGAAGCAGCCAGACCAAGGTCAAGGAATCAAGATTTAATTCGACAATTTCGCAATCTTAATGCCTCCGCGAAATATTCACATCTGCAGCCCGATAAAATAAAACCATTCGGTTCACAAGAATATCCATATGCTCCAATATTACTAAAACAATCGATCTCATTGAAAATGAATAATGCCGAAATGGAAAAAAGTGAAAACGAAACTGAATCTAACCAAGATTCGACGGCAGCAGTGGCGGAAACAGAAAACGATTCAGAATTCTATGATTCTAAATCGGGAAATCTAAATCCGCAAACTAGAAGTTATTCGACGACGGCTTTGAGCCGTGATGTTCGTACAAGGCTAAATGAAGAGAAGGAAGCAAGGGCCAATGGTATTGAGCCAACAATGGAGAACGCCGATATCGTGTACTCTAAAATATTTCCAAATGGGTTATCGGAGAATTTAGAATTTATCGATAAATTGCCTCCGAAATGTATGCAGAATGACGAAAAAGAAAATGAGCCGAAATTACTAGCAGCCGAAATTCGAAAGAAAGAAAAAGAGCACAACCACATCGAACTTTGTTGTAAATACTCTTACTCCGATTTGCTGAAAATTAAACTAAGTGAAAAGCAACCAGTCAAATACCATTCACCTAGTACACTATACAATGGCCTAAATATTAAGGAGAAAACATCTGGCAGTCCATTTGACAAAATTCAAAAATTACATGACAAAATCTTTGTCCAGCCCCAGATGACAGGAAAGCGAACATTTACTGCGAAATCCAAGTCTAATATTGATGCGCCTATCTTTCAAAAAGTGAGTGATTTGGATTTAGGATTAAAAACTGGCACGAATACTTATGAGGCCGCAGCTCAAAAAAGCTACAATAAAAGTTCCCGAGGGAGAAGTAGGAAAGGTAAAAAATCCGATGAAACAATTGATGAGTACGCAATTAGATGCGGAGATGTTTGTACACCAGTAATAAATAAACTGCAAACACCCAAAATTCCGTACGAGCCAGAGAAATGCGATGATGCGAGTAAGCAGAGGGTTTTTATAACGTCAAAAGTACGACTTCCTCCCGCTCCATGTACACCCCGACCGCAATTTACCGATTGCATCGAACCAGAATCATGCCCACCACGAGCAGATGAATGCAAGGTTTTTGAATCGAAAAAATTACCATATATACCGGCTGGCAATTGTCCTTGTATTGATCCACCTGTTCCATCTCTTTCTCCGAAATTGAAAAAACTAAACTTACGATACGAGGATCCACCGAAACCTATTTGTGTTTCACCATCATGTCAAACGCCAAGGATGGACGATTTGAATCCACCGAAATATAAACCGTTAAAGCCATATATTCCAGGTGACTGTGAATGTATTGATCCCCCACCAATGACAGATGTAAAAATAAAGCGGCTACCTAAATGTTCTCCAGAGGAAGTAAGAGTTTGCAGTTTACTGAGTTGATCTTTCAGGTTGCCAGGCGACTGATTTGCATTTTATATTTTCAACAGGATTGCAGACCGGTTAGAGTATGTCCGGTATCTGAAGGGTGCCCACCAAGAGCTGATGAATGTTTAGTGCTCAAGCCGAAAAAATTACCATATATGCCAATGTCATTATGCCCATGTGTCGATCCTCCACAACCGCAACTAATACCGAAAATGAAAAGATTAAATTTAAACGTGCCCGAACCGGAGAAAATCTGTCCACAGCCGTCGTCTTGCGTTTGTTCTGATCGAGCGGATGGTTGTTTGGAAATCACTCCTAAAAAATTACCAAAATTAATTGCAGGAGCTTGTCCATGTGAGGTAAAATTCTACTGAATCCTTCCCTAAGTATGTTTCATATTGGATGGTGATATGTGACATTTAACAGATGACATTTGTCCATATGACATATGATATATCACAACTAACATTTGGCTAATTGTCTGAAGATAAATTTGCTGGCATATTGATGAATTTATTTATTGATAGGATAATCCAATGGTAGATTGGAATATAAAGCGATTAGAATGTGTTGATGAGCCCCGAGATTGTATTGTACCAGATCCATGTTTGAAATTTCCAAGAGCGGATTGGGGCTGTTGGGAATACAGCGAAGATGAGTGCATTGAAGTGGAAGAGAGATGCATAGAAAAAAAGGAACATTGTCCGCAATCAAAACCTTATCAGCATCCGTGTAATAAAAAGGATCCATGCGACTATAGGAGAAAATCAGATGCGAAGTATATTTTTGAAATACAAAAATATAGCACTTGCATTTGGTATTTTGTTTTTAATTGTGCATACATTTCAGGTTTAATCCCAGCAGGAATTTCAGCAGTGCCACTAATTCGATGAAACTGTACATGTCTGTAAAAGCAAACAGCGGCAATACTAAAAACGTCAACTTTTATCAAGCCAGAAACGTAGCAACGGCAGGAGTGGATCGTCCTAATAGACGCATTGAAGCGATAAGAAAATCACAATCGTTTATTGATAGGAACACTTTGTATGATACATCAAATCTTATTAGGCAATTGGGCAATTATAATGCTAGTAGTTTAAAGCATCAGAACGAGCAATTAGGTGGTCAAACCGTTTCTGAAAGCTTAGAAAATAAATCGAAACCACCCACAATGAAATTGACTTTCAATAAGCCAATGTCGAACGTTTTGAACGTTCTATCGCGATCAATATCAACATCACAAAACGTTTCGAAAAACGAAAAACAACTAAAACACCACAATGACATCATGGCTAAAAAACAATGTGAAAATATTAAGCCAAGTATAAAATCGATGTGTAAAAGACCAAAGTGTCCAATTATGCATCAATGTTCAGAAGAATCTAGCGATCGTCGAAACTTGAAAAATCCTTGTAAGTACGATGCGCCCACGATTTGTTGTGAGAAAGATGAAGCACCATATGCAGCCTACTCGGATGTCATCGAGTATAAAAAGAAGCCATACGTGAGGCGACGCTCGTTTAATTGTGATCATCCACGATATGGTTTTTATCCAAACTATAAAAAGGCGTATGATCCGCTAGATTCATCGAACAATAAAGATCAAAAGAAATTCAGCACAGCGACTTATGTATCGAATTTACCAATATATATGGGAAAACCGAAAGGTAGTTCTATTTTAAATTTAAAGCTACTGAAGCGTAAACTTTGATTAATTGCTTTTAAGATTTAAATTCCCAATATGTTGATAGTCGATCAATTAGCAACAGTGCCAGTAACTTTAGACAAAGCTCCAAATCCAGTGGGAAAGGTAAGGTAAGATAAACTATTATAGATTTCCGTTAGTTTCACATTAAAATTCATCGTTTAATTTATAGCGAAATTAAAGAAAAAATCATCAAATTCCAAACAAAAAATCATCGTTCGAACATCTGTTGTATGTCCCAAACCCCGACCTCGACAATTCAGCGTTATAAAACCAACGGAAATTAAATGTGAAGTTGTCAAGCCGAAATGTAAATCCGACAAAGGCCACTCTTGTATCAAACTTGCACCTTATGATTGTGTGAAAAAAGTATCTGCACCTTTTCCAGCATTTTCCGATTGCTTAGATGAAGAAATGGAAGAGACTCTAAGCGAATGTCCACTAGATAGAGAAAAATATTTGAAAATGCAACCGAAATTTATTGTGGGTCCGTGTAGGGAGCGTATGATTAATCCACCATCGCCTGACATCGGTTTAATTGATACCGCCAAGGAGGAGGAATGTATTAATCGCAAACTGAAAGAGAGAGGTATCGAAAATGAAGGTCTGACACAGACATGTGAGACATTTGGTGAGTTACAGACATTGAAAAAATCGAAAACATTGTTTATCGAAACAAATGCCGAATGTGATGGCAAGGAAAAACGATCGAACAGCCGAAATAATGGTGGTGGCATTTCTAAAAATCAACGTAGAAGTTTATCTACTAGAACCAATTCAATTGAACTGACTTCGACAGCAGATTTGAATCATACTGGGAATTTCTATATAAGAAATTATCATGCTTTAGTGAAAAATACTAAAAAGAAGGCATTTAATGATGAGGAATGTAAGAATCCTGACGCTGTCCAAAAGATATGTCCTGAGCAAAATTCCAACTTGAAGGATGGTCAAAGTACAATTGAAAGAATTAGAAAACGTGCCACTAAACAAACTCTGATACACAAGCAAATGAAATGCTATTATGCTGCCTACAAGGTAGGACTAGATAACGCTAAGAATAGACATGCTTATTCTAAATCAGCTGATAGTAAAAGAAACATTACTTCTGCAGGCAAATCAAGAAGCAAAGAAATCAAATTTCTAACTAACCGTCAATTGAAGCTGAATATCAACTCAAAAGCCACATTAACTAATTTTAAACTGTCTAGTACGAGATCTGTCAGCAAAAAAGCGCATTATCCACCGCCAAATGCTTCGGAAAAAAGTGGCATCATTCGTCACAAATTCACAAACTTACAACCTGGACGTACTACAATCGGCTCTGAATCGTCTTCTTCTAATTTAAAAACATTCTGCGATATTGACGATGTTGACAAATCGCTTGGTAAAGAATATTATAAAATTAAGCACGGATTAAAGGATGAAGGCATAACTTTCGATTGTAGTTCGTCTAATTTGAAGGAATCCAATTCGATCAAAGACAAATCGTATATGAATAAAACTGACACTGAGGATCCGGTAGTTGAGGTGCATATAAGAGAGCATCGTGTTGGCGATTGTTGTTGCGACGAACAAGAAGAAAAAGTCACGCCGGCAGAAAGTCATAGTAATAAAGAGAAATTGTTCGAATGTCCAACAGCAAATCGAAGCACAAAAAAGCCTGTAGATCCTTTGTGCCTAAAGAATTGCATAAAGAATTTACCATGCCATTTGCCAGAAGAGGAAAAATACAATATTTGCTCAGCACGATGTTTAACGGAGCTCGAAAAACAAGCAGCAGAAAAGAATATCGAAAAATCAAATAAGTGCCCAAAAATATACGTTCCTTGTGATGTTCCAGCTCCATCACCACTACCACCACCACCACCACGACCATCGCCATCGTCACCGCCATCGACACCAATCAGCAGTTGTATTAACGAGAAGTTGTTTGAAGTGATTTGTAAACCAAAAGTCAAACGTCACACATCTGTGACGCTTAAGTCGATAATTCGCCGGATCATTAATTACTTCAAGGCTAGACCAGGTTGTCCAGGACCGCATGAATGGAAAGCGAAAGCACTAAAGGAAAAGGCCGACAAGGCGGCGAAAGCAATTGGATTTATGGTTGTCGATCCGAAATGTATACCACCGGAAATGCTTAAAACCCTCAACGCATGCATGGAACGAAGAGATTGTAAAGTTTGTCCACCCCATTGTTATTCGGCTAAAAATCAACCGCAGTGTCAGCAGTTTAAAGAGTCGCGCCCGTTGCTTCTACCGAAACGTCATTATTCGAAACGATCACGTTCCAACTGCAACAGTAATTTGGATGAGATTAATAAAATGCTGGAGGAGAACGAACAAAAAACGAATATTAATAACCAGCAACAGCAAGTGGTTAAAAGCGAATATTCAACAATGTTTGGCAGGAAAATGTCGATTAATACAACCGAATCAATTAAACTGTCACTACAAATGGCTCTTAATAAACGAGTCGATTTAATATCGTTTTGTTATCGAGATGGTGTGTGTTTTTCGGATAGTTATTTTGGCTATCCGAATACATTACCTAGTCGAGAGAATATTCTGGAACAGGCATGGAGACAGTGCATTGAGGCGTATAATCGGAACAATCAGAAAAGGGCATGTGAATTTTTCAATAAATTTCTAATACAATTGGAGAATTCTTTGATAACATTTGAGGATTTGGGTAAGTTTTCGATGGATACGTTTCGACTTGTTAATTGGGCGATTTGTTGTTTTTTTTTTTGCAGAAAAATTGAAGACGGAAAATGTTCTACGGCAACTAGATGAATTTTTAAAGGAAACTGATTCCAAGAAGAACAAAAAATGAATATTTTATACGTTGTATTGTAAAAACAATTTGTGTCTATTGGCGTTCATAATTAATAAAGTAGCTAATACATTCGTCCATAAGTCTTTGATGACCTTGAATCAAATATATCAAGAAAGTCAAAATACTTCTATAATTAATAAACATAACATTATATTTATATTATTAAATTCCTTTTTATCAAAATAGATTAATTTAATTGTATTAACTAATAAAAGGCACATTAAAACGATAAATAATAAACAAACAAAAATCATATGAGCTTATAACATATAGAGTCATGGGACAGCCATTAACTGAAAGCATGGCATATGAGATAATATAAACATTAACAATGAATATATAAATAATGTAGTGATATAAATAAAAATCTTCTATTTGCTTTTGATTCCATTTTTACAGTAATACTTTACAAACATAGATAAATAATAGAGAGCTGTGTTCGTTTTCTAATCATATCAAATAGAATTTACGTTGCGGTAAACAAATATAACGATAAGAGTGCTAATCGAATGTCTGTAGACCAAATAAAGTGATTACAGTTTGAAGAAAAAATTCCATTCGTATTTCGAGCAGTAAGTCGATTGAATCCCCAGACGCAAGTCCTAGACAATTCCACAGTTTAGAAATAAGTAGTTAAATTACATTTAGATTTTTATTGAATTGGACTTCACCAGCTCCCACACGCACACACACACACCCACTCTAGCATACAGAAATCTAAGAGACATTAAATTACGTAGGTAAACGCAAAAATAGAAAAAATTTCTCTTATTTCAAATGCAAAAAATTTAAATATATTCATAAGCGAAATGTAGCTCCGCTAGTCACCTTGAAATAATTTAAAATTCTAGATTTTATGGAATAATTTACGAATTATTAATATACGGTTTATAGGAATACAATGCGTAGTGCGAGCGCTTCCTAATTAACTAATTAGGATAAAACGGTAAAGTGCTTTGCGGATAAATTTTAACTCCATAAAATTGGAAAGACTTCGTCATTGTGGTGTAGAGTTGAATTTTAGAATGTTGGAATTATGTATATGGTACTGAAGACAATAAAAAGCATTGGAATATTATTATAATATCGTACAGGCACGATGGAAAATGGTGAAACGAAAATGGCAAATGGGGGTAAGAATTATTTGCAATGTGATTTGATTAATTTGAATTGACATCTAATTGATTTTAATTGTTCTGTTTTTGTATGGTGAAAAGACAATTTTTGTTTCGATTTTCAAAAGTTCAATAGTCCAGAAAAACATGTAAATCGAAATTGAATCAGTGGTTAAAACACCATTATTTGCAGAAATTGTTTCACGTGAACAGCTAGATAATAATTAGTGAAAAAAATTTGAATTTATTTGTGCAAAAAATATATAAATTTATCTACATTTTATTAAATTGTATTTACTGACGTAACTTTTATTACATGAATAACCACTTAATTGGATTGAAATAGAAAATGTTAAAGTAATTAACTTATAATTAATTATATTTAAATGTGCGACCTAAACAGATATTGCTAAAATTGCCCATTGTGGCAGCGTTGCAAATAAATGCATGTATGAATGGTGGTGTAGGTATGTATGTGCAGTTGCCTATGATTGCATAAGCGTCCGGTTCCTCGCTTATTTTACGTTGTTGTACAAAGGATTTTCCACAAAAATCAA
Source organism: Platypus cylindrus (assembly GCA_949748235.1). Taxonomy (NCBI): domain Eukaryota; kingdom Metazoa; phylum Arthropoda; class Insecta; order Coleoptera; family Curculionidae; genus Platypus; species Platypus cylindrus. The sequence goes on from OX456494.1 coordinate 10,230,695, forward strand.
CTAGTTTAAAAAATACTTAATTTAGATTAAAGAGAATAATCTAAAAATATAGTAAAAATAACCCAAACAAATCATGGCAACTTGATTGGAATGTTTGCAAATATATTTGGTTGATTAATCAAATTAATGCGACTGGAAAAATGTTTAAAATTATCCCAAAATTTCACATTCACACAACAACAAAATAAATAAATAAACATCGATTGCAGATTTTGCAATCAATTAATAATTAAATTTATCGTAGTAGGCTGATCTATCTTTTTCTTGACAAAATAAATGGTTGCATATAACACAAGTACAAACACAATACTGATTATATTGTTATCAAATTTATGGTCCTTGAACTTATCAACTTGATTCACGAGACTGAATTAATCACGAGATACGTTAATTAATTTAATTAGAAGTCGAAATCATGCCGGTTGGCGTTTTAATAAAACATTTTCCTAATCTCTAATCATAGTTTTTCTTTTTCTTATTTTGGCATGTGGTAGAAAAGCAAAGTCCCTTTTGATAACATTTAAAGGACAATTTTCATTTCATAATAAAAAATTAACTTTTATAGGGTTAATTTTAGAATAATTCAATTTTTCCGCGCTGCTTTCCTGTAATTGTATTTAGGTGTTTTATTTCATTTTCTTAATTATAATTTACATCGAACGAAATAATGAATTTACCCATGCTTCAGACCTAAACCAAAACTAAAAAGATTCTAAATCTTTTATCTTTCATTTTAATTTCAATTAACAAAATCATTTCAGAACCAAAAGAATGCTGTACAACCAGAAACGTATTATGGTACTTAGTATTCACTGGATTCGCTGTAAATTACATGATTCGAATCAATTTAAATATCGCAATCGTTGCAATGGTCCAACCAAAACTAAAAGATAATATATCGTTGAGTAGTGAATGTATTCCATCATCGTTGGCAAACAAATTGGATGACGATTTCAATAAGGTGAGCTCTTAGAAAAAAGGGCATAGATATAGATAAAATCCGATTGAAATTGATTGCATCTCAAATTCAAATTAAACTGTTTCTCATTTCGAAGATTCCTACTTATCACTTTTCAGACTTCTTCATCTGCTACAAATCTATTATCCAATTATAAGTTTAATCACACGCCACCGCCATCATTCCTCTTTAATTATACCACTGTTAAATTAACCACATTGCCACCAACCAATCTTAGTCAGTTTCATTCATTTTCGTCATCAACGGAACGTTCACTCGAGAACGTTACCACTATCCAGACGAAAAATAATCATTTCCAACCAATTAAAAATGGTAATAAATTCGTTTGGAATGAGAAAATTCAAGGATACGTATTGGGCAGTTTCTTTTGGTTACATTGGACTACACAGGTACCTGGTGGATTACTGGCTAGTAAATATGGCACGAAACTAATATTTGGTCTGTCAAATTTGGCTGGTGTGATATTTTGTTTCGGTATACCGTTTTTTGCACGAATGGGATCCACGCATTTGATGATTTTAAGATTAGTTCAAGGCATTTTATGTGTAAGTTTCGATTACTTATATATTTACAATTATTAATTTAAGAAAGTAGACAGTTATATGCACTGCGCATAGATCAATCAATCTCGAATGCTTTGCGCATATCAATACACAGTTAATCTATGCGCACGGTGCATTGTAAACATAACTTATTTTATGTACACAGGGATTTGCATGGCCATCGATGCATGATTTGACAGCAAAATGGATACCGCCAAATGAACGTAGTAAATTCGTTACAGCTTATTTAGGTTTGTGCTGAGCACCATAATCAATTTGTTGATGTGCCATAGATAATTCTCTTGTTTTCCTTAGGTAGTTCAGTGGGCGCAGCCATGACATATCCAATATGTGGATTTATTATAGATCATTGGGGTTGGGAGTATGTTTTTTATGTGTCAAGTGCTTTCGGTACGGCATGGTTTATAGCTTGGTGGTCATTGGTTCATAATAGTCCTAGTGAACATCCACGAATATCGAAATATGAAAGGGAGTATATTATATCTAGTTTGGGGCAAAGTGTAGCCAAGAAAAAGGTTAGTATTTTATTACTTATAGATTAGATTATTATTTATATAGGAAAAGGGAAACTCATAAATATTATCGTAAAGTACAACATAAATACAAGAAAACAATATAAACAAAAACTAGTTGTGTCAATAAAATCAATCGATTTTTTCGTTTATTTCGTCCTTGAAAATTGATATCACTTTATTTAATAATTATTTATTTTATTTCCTATTCGATATTTTCCAGGCACCAGTACCCTGGTCGCATATACTTCGAAGCACCACGGTTTGGATGAATGTGTTATCACAGGGCGGTGGACTATGGGGTTTGTTTACTCTTATGACGCATGCACCCACATATTTTAAGTTTATTCATGGCTGGAACATTAAAGCGGTAAGTAAAATCTAACTGGAATCTAACATAATGCATACTCTATTTGAATATTTTTCAAGCATAAATTAAATTGAAAATTAGATTAAATCTGTAATGTTTCTACAAGCTATAAGACTTTTTGACATGATTTACATAGACACCATTAAAACTTCCAGTTCTAATTGTTAACTAGGTTTTACTAAAGCGGATAGTAGATAAATAGTGGTGGGGTGACATTGAAATATTGACAATATAAGTACGTATTCCGAACAACATTATTTCAACCTTTTGAGGTTCACAAATTGCACTAAAACTTTCGATTCGTTCAATAAATTTAACTTTCTTTTTTTTTTTGTTCTGTTGTTCGAAACTTCTAATAAATCATTTACCTATTGAATGTGTGTAAATTAAATAATGAAACTTCATAAATTTGTTTAGACAGGATTATTTTCGGGCATGCCGCATTTATTGAGAATGCTCTGGGCGTATATATTTTCACAAATTGGCGACTATCTATTACGTTCGAATAAAATGAGTCGAAGTAATGTTCGAAAACTGGCCACAGCAGTATGTAAGTACTGGTATAACATCTAAACTGATTTTATTCTGAAAATATATTTACTTATTCTGCAGGTTGTATAGGTCAAGCAATATTCATGATGTGTTTAGCATATTCTGGATGTAATGCAGTAGCAGCTATAGTGTTTCTAACAATGGCTGTTGCCATTCATGGATCGGTTTCAACTGGTCCACTAGCTAGTGTCGTTGATATTAGTCCGAATTATGCAGGTGCGCAATATAGACAGAAATTAATTCACGATCCTGTCTGACAAATATAAGTATATTTTTGTCAATAAAACATTATAACTATGTTTGTTATGGTTCCTTTTACACTGCGTACAAATAGATTAGCTATTCTAATTCTTTCTACGCCCAGAAATTTTGAGCGGCTGTTCAAATTTTCTGCGCAGTACAGTTGGATGGGACGTCGTCTAATTTTTATATCTAATTTTTCATACAGGAATACTTTTGGGTATGATGAACACTGCCGCAGCGATTGTCGGATTTTTTACACCAGCAGTTGTTGGATATCTAACTTTTCAAAATGTAAGTGAAAACCGCGATACTCGTCTATACATGAAATTGAATCGTTTTTTTTTTTTTGTTCCGCACAGCAAACAACGCAACAATGGCAAAAAGTATTTTGGATTGCAAGTACGTTTTTATTCACTAGTGGCACGTCATATGTACTGTTCGCTAAATCGGAATTACAACCATGGAATTCCCCGGAAAAATTAAAGCAACCGCAGCCAGCCGAAGAGGAACTAATGGTTATAAAAACGGAGAAAACTATAATTAATATTAAAGATGAACGTATTAATAGAAATGATTGATGTAAAATATTGTATATATATAGAGATACGTATTTAAATATATGTAGAAACTGAAAGACTGTAGATAATAACGAAATATATTTGTAAATAAAGACTTAACAGCCAACAATTAAATTATACAAAAAAAAAATTCTTCAAATCGAAACTTTGATGTGAAATTCCAATTTTCTTTCAATTTGAATGCTTCAACAACAAATTTTACAACACATTTTCTAGTTTCTCATATTATTACCTAACAATGGAATAATTTTCAATTCGAAATAATTGAGGCGAATAGTGAAACTCGTCGTCGGGAAACGGCAACTTTGCTGCTGAAGTGGCAAATTTCCTTATTATAATTGGCAAAGCAAACAATGTTGATTGTTTTTTTTTTTTTTTGTATTAAAATAATTGATATTAAAGTTCTCTATTATGTTGCTTTGAGCATGAAAATATTGTAATATTTGTTTTGGTAAAATGGCATCGATCATTATTTATGGCTGAAAAACGAAGTGCATCGATATTTTGAAAATTACTCGACAGTAAATTGTACAGGCAAATAATGTACATATTTGATATTTCTAGAATATTATAATTTGGAGCTTGAAAATAGTATGAAATTCGTATTTTCAGAAGTTTTCTATCTAAAATACCACTGTAAAGCTCCTTTACAGTGAGCGGAATCCTAATATTCACATTTAGATTATCAAATGATGGATATTTTCTTTACAGTTGCCTTCTTTGTTTAAATAGTTGTTGATAACAGTTGTTAAGTAGGCAACCAGATATGTCGCTCACATGAATATAATATAACTAAAGTACCGTCATTGGTTTAACATATAAGTTAGAACGACAGAACAAGAGAAAGATAGAAATGGAGCTATATTTGGCACCAAAATGGAGGTTGTTTTATTGGTTGCATAACAACGTTGTCAACTAGATAGATAGTAAAAATAAATAGTATAAGTAACTGCTAGCGCCGCTTACGGTTTAATATTTCCAAAAGAAAAAAATCAAGTAACCGTTGAAAGAGATTATTTTAATAAATATTAACTAAACTTCATACAATTCACACAAAAAATTAATCGCCAGCATTACTTACCGTAAAATAGACAAAAGTAAACATATAAATATATATTTTATTTTACTTTTTCTTTGTAATGACCTAGTTCAGAAGTTGTTTCAAATTTTCTGAAAATATTATTACAGGAAATTGCCAGCAATCTTTCTAAACTAAACATATACGGACTTCAATCCATATATAGTTTTATTTTAAATTGTTCAACCATGTACCAACGAGAATCATGAGAATGTGCCATTTACGGTCACGATCATGGAAAATTTAATGCGATAGAAACACGTCAAGGTCAATTCTAAAATGGTTGGGATGGGAGTTAGAGTTGAAAGAAAGTATTTTAGTGTATATCTAGTGCAAATAGACAAATGTAATGTTAAAAATAGAAATTAAAAAGATTATATAGCAATAAATCGACTTTTGAATCATTTTTAGCAGCTCCGTGCGAATTAATCTGACTTTTTGGTCCACAATGTTAAAATCTATTTAACATTTTAACATTAAAGCTAGTTCTGATTTGTACGGGAAAAAATCTACTCTAATAGTAGATAATCAAATTAATTCGTATAATTTTGTTGCAACACAAAATAAGTAATTAAAATGAATTACGAAACCAATTAGGAAAATTAAAAATCAATAAATTGTGACCATGTAAAATGAAATTTACGCTTTAACAATTTCAAACTCAATTCCGTTCCCTCTTCACCCGTCGCCCGCGCAGAAGGCTCAATATCTATCTTTAATGAGTTTAAAATGGAACATGGAATTTAAATGATTATTAGTTTAACGTTTAATCGCGGCCAACAAATTTTATTAATGAATAAAAAAAAAGAGGTCGGCACGCGCGATAAAAGTGATATTTTGCAAAGGGTTGGAAGTTTTAGGATTGTTATACTAAAAGGAAATTATGCAAAGGCAAAGCAAATATAATCCTCATTCTAGGGATCGTCTAAAAACACATTTAGAAAATAAATATTATTATTATAAAAAAAATTATCCATTTGGTTGGTACTGCGTCTAATTTGAACGTAGTGTAGAGTATATCACAACTTTAAAAATAGATTAATTAAACACTCCTTTAATTATCCATTTATTACTCCATCCTACCTACCTACCTGCTACTGCTGTCTGGAAAATCAACGATTTAGTTAAATAGTTATTTTTTTGCTTGCCTGTCATTTGGCACCTACTAATTTAAGATTGTTTCACGCCTCATTTCTTCGCTGAAATTTAAATTTCAAGCCGGCAATTAACCACGAGCTCGAAGCATATAAATCGATCTCTAAATCAAATTAGCCATGATTACCACGTTTTCTTACTAGATTTACATAATAATAATTTCATAATTATTTATAATTAATCATTAACAACAACAGCAACAATAATTAACATTAAATAATTAAATTAATAACAATAATATTGTAGCCATGTTTTAAATGTAATTTAAATGTGTACATTTTGTGTGCGTATTGAAAGTATTCTTGGCGTATAAGTAGTTAGACAACCAGACATGCGCCGTTCATACATGACACTTTGATGTTTCCAAAAAAAAAATCAAGCAGGCATTGTGGGTGAAATCAAAATATTTCGAAAATTATTTTAGATTAATTTAGAAACGAAATACAAATGTTTAACATCGCAAATGCCTTTCGGGCTTCGGCCATTATTTCATCTTTCTCGTCGTTGGTTAATTTCCATGCATGCAGCAAATTGCGTATTAACACACAAAGTACACATACGACTTCTTCACAAACATGCATGCACATTTTCTGTACTCCTGGCAATTTACGAAGAATTAAAGTTAAGTAAAAGATCGTTTCAGTCAATAAGCTTTAAGACTGAATTTTACAAACAATTAAGTTTGTATTTATATTTTAATACGTACTAACAACTTATTTGTTATCTAAATAAATAGAATTTAATGTTGATAAATAGCTACTAATTTTGTATCAAGCAAATTATTTATTATTTACAAAAATTGGATGTAGCCAACAAACTGGATGCAGTATTCAATTAATTATTGCCTTTGATGCCTACAAATTATACGAATGCAGCGGGCGCGTGAATAAACAATTTTCCTTTTATTAGAAAAGGGAATATTTGATAATTGTATTTATAATTAAATAACGCCTACTATGATGCATATGTACATATAATAATCGTTTTGCTTATTATTATTATTATTATTCTTGCAATATTAATTTAGTGTATAATTGTCAAATAGATTCATTTTCATTCAATGGAAAATCAATTCGATACTAATTTTTATCAATTAATTTTATTGAAATCTGTATTGGAAACCACTGCAACTAATCCACTTTAATTATAAATTAATCAATCAGTTAAACTCATCTGAAATCATATTGTATGTAGCCTGCAGTAAAAAATCAAGTTTTTTAGGGGCCTTTCAGTTTTTCAAGTAAATTCATTTTCAATTTTCTTGCATTAAAAAAAAAATACGAAAAAAATTAAGTGCAATTTTCATCGTTTTCAAACACTAAAAACATTTTTTTATGATGACAATTTTTCAATGTTGAAAAAAAAAAACAATAAATATATCAGTTTTCCTCTCACGATGAATGAAGAGTGTGCGTGCTACTCGATCAAACAATGTTGAAACTGAAGAAATTTGTAACGGCGGTTGGCGTCTCGACGCTGTTGACGGTTGACGCGACAACTGTTCAAATCGTTTTCGAAATATATTTAAGTGCTAAAGTGTTGAGGTGGATGAGAGCATTTTGAGAAAATTTATTGGTAAGAATTGATTTGATAAAATTATTAACAATCTTCAGAAAAAAATAATTAAAATGTATTTTTGTACTTAAAATTTTCAATTGCATCTATACGACGAATTTAATGGAAAAATTTTAATTAAATTGAAAAAAAAAAACAATTAAATTTCAAATTAAATCTGTTTTTATTGACACTTTTCATTTGTTTGTTTTTTAATGAGAAATTGTAAATAGTTGCTTTTTTCAATGTGAAATTCTTACATTATGTCGTAAATGACATAAAAACAAAGAACTTCACAATTAAAAATCGTTTTAATTAAAAACTACAAATATAATCAGACACGTACATAGCTTTCAGCAATTAGAGCTAGTCCGATATATACATACATAGAAAATGTGCAAAATGCAGATAAAACAACATCTCCCTATTTAACTAAATAAACAAAAAACACTATTTGATTAATACAATTGAAAAATTGATTTCAGTTCCCTTTGAAAAGTACAATAGATACTCTTTCTATTTTATTTAAATGAAAATTGTGAATAAAATTGTAACTGCAGTTGACTCTAGTTTAATTGATAACATTTTTTTATTTTGTGAAAAGTGATAACAAAAAAAATCTAAAGTTGTATTCGATTCATGGTTGAATTTCTTTTTTTTTTTTATAATTAAAATTAAATTGGAAATTATTTATTAAGCAGCGGAATAGTTTCTAGTGTCTATTTTTTTGGAAATTCACAATATAAATTTAATTTGTCGCTGGAAATTTCGCAATGTAATTCACTAGAATATAAATTTCTAATCAACTATAACTTTAAATTATAATTATGAATAACAATTATTCATTTGTTTTATGCACAGTTGTTTTTTGATTTGTACCTTTTTCTACGTTTATTTTTTAAACGTTATTTCGAATAAAATAAATAGTATAATGTCTCAGATTTATTTTATTGTACTGAAATGTCAAAGTTAATTAATTCACTATTATACTCCCGATATAATATAATCTCTAGTGAATTATTGTTTGATACTGCTAGTACTAATAATCATTTTAATTAAATCTAGAAAGGTAGTATTGAATAGACAATTTTGGATGCCAAGCAATCTAGTCGAGAGAATAATTTCCAATCAATTGATTTGTGTAAATGAAAACCCACTAGATTATTGGGAATCGCTTCGAAATATCAAACTAGTCATTTTAATTATTACAAGGCCTACGCTGATGTCTCTATAGTACACTATATAAGAATATGCAAGTTCTCGCGACCGGTCACTAGAGGCGCTGGCCGCAGCGCAGCCAGTTTCTTCTTACTTTCATTTTGCATTTTTTTCCCCGTTTTATTTACTAATACTAACACTAGCATATTCAATGAAATTATTTGAAGGATAGTGATTAATTGATGTATGCTGTCTTATTATGATAGATTAAGAATAATAGATTTATGTAATTGTCATTATGAATGACATGAGTAGATGGATGTAGTGTAGTGAAAAATTGCAGTGTATTATTGCGGTAGTACATTTTATAAAGAATGAATCACTGTTATGGTGATTTTTTGTGTTGTGTGTTTAATTTTTCGTCATATTAATAAATCAAAAAGGGAAGTTTTTACGTTCAATTGTTTTCCTTTTGATTACACGAAATTGAAAAAAAAAAAAACTCAGCATCAAAGATGAGAAGTACGTACAGTGGTTGTTTTTTTTCTTATTCATAATTAAATATAGCCCTCATCAAAATGTCAAAAGCATGTAAACAAGAAACCCCAAATTAATTGTTATGCCAAAAGCAAATAAAACAAACTGTCAAGTTCTCTGGCTTTTTACAGTCAAGGAGTAACTCATTTGTTTTTATTTACAAAAAAAACACACATCAATTACCTTTGTCTGCTTTATTTTTTTCGGTTAAAAAAATAGATTTCTTTCTAATACGTGAAGAGTGAATTTTATAACGCTGTACGATATAGGATAGTCCTGATTTATCTGTAGGATAGGATGCAGGATATAGAAAACCTGAACTCAAATAATATTGGAGAAAATAATAAAAATATAACAAGTTTCTCTAAACGAGATCAGTTCAAAATGCTGGTCATGGATTGATTGTTTTTTTTTTTTTTTTATAGATTGAAGAGTAATTTCGACGAGTTTTCGTCGTTTTTCAGGCGAATGTACATCAGCAATACTATTTTCTGTCAAAATATAATGTGTTTGATTTCTTATATAATTTGAAGAAAATGCTTCAATTTGTACACAGATTATTTGGGAAATATACTAACTCATACATTCTGTTTTATCAGCAAAAAACCGGATGTACTAATAAGTCGCAAAAGGGGTTCAAAAGTTTATCATATAAAAAACGATGCTCTACTAGTCATATCACCCCTGATCAAATAACTGAAATTTGAATGGATTGTCCATTTTCACAAGTTTGAGATTAATGAATTCCGTTTTTGTATGTGAAATTAATTTTAATTCATTACCGGATTATTAATAATATTTATACAGTTAAATTTATCGTTTTTTTATTCCTTTTTATAGAATATAAACTTCCAACAAAAAAACAACCGCAAACATTAAATTAATTTGATACTTTTTTAGAAGTTATATAAATAAAACATTCCAGAAATTAATCGAATTTTTTTTTTTGGGTGCTGCCTTTGTTAGCTTAAAACGCCTTTAAATAGAATTAGAGTGAATAGAATTAATAATAGTTCCAGTTCCTATAAAACGTTAGCCATTTATATTCATGCAAAAATTGATTCGGCTACATTAAATAAATGTAGAATGCAGCAAAATTAGTTATTAAATTAAGCAGGATTTATTATTATACGTATCTTTTTCGAAATCAGCTTTTCTTATTCTAATTAGTGTTAAATATGGTCTTAAAAAAATTTTTTTCTGAATATTTTATTAATGTAAATGTACTAAATCTTGAATTTCGCCACTTTGCAGTTAATAAAAGTAATTCAATTGCTTTTCGAGCAATGAAAAGCATTCGATCGATTAAAATCATGCCCCGAAGAGCAAGGAGAAATTTAAAGTTCCTTAAAGTCAAACTAACGAACATAATTCAATTATTATTATTATTATTATTATAGTAGCAGAATTATCAATTTTAAAATTATTATTTAACGCAGAACTTAATCCATCAAATTAAACCTACAAAAAAAAAAAAACGTACATTTTTCTATGCGGGCATTTGAATATGCATGTGCATTTTCAAAATAATGCAAAAATGGAAATTTTCAAAAAAAGAAAATCTTTTTTTTTATGTGTGGAATGAAATTTGTACGAACTATGAATAATGATTTAAGGGCCAACTGAGAATATATTTTCATTTAAACTTTTTATTTACTTAATTTGTACTATGTAAATTTATTGTAGATAGTGGATGAATAATTTTATTCAGGAATAATTATTCCGGAGGGTCTGTTTCGACAAATGGTTTCTAGTGTTTTTCCAGAATTGTCTCCTTTTTTTTTTTTTTTGGTTTTCTTTGGCAGCCCGAAACTATTTGCATTCTAATTTTATTATAATGAAAACTACGGTATAAATAAAATATACACCTATAGCTCTTATCACTGTATATGAATAATGTAATATAAATATTTAACAATGGCTATAGACTCCCCCTTTCAGTGCTTCCACCAGCAGGTTATCCCGATATTTGTATAAAGAAATTCTTCAATTAAATTTATTAAAATTCTTTGAACATTTAGGATATTTTTGGAGCAATATGCATCGAAAGTTTCGTGTAATTTACATATATAGAATTTTAGAACTTTTCACAGACAATTTCTGCGGTGTGTAAAAGATGTTTAGTCAGTGTGTTCTTCGAGTTGATTGAACATCAAGAAAATTTTTTTTCGCTCCGCAAAAAATCAAGTAATTTCCCAATGGATAGAATCAATATCATTTTGAAAAGTTTAGCAAACGAAAATTTATTTTTTTTTTATAGCGAACAAAACTTGTCGCAGCATAAAAAACTGAAAACTTAAATTTGCACATGATTCAGATAAAGATATGTGAATATAGATACAGTTGTAACATTTTTTCGGGCTGTAAGACTATCTAGTACATTTGTACTATTATTATTATTAAAACAAACACTAGAACAGACAAATGGGTACACTACAATTGTTTGTTCGGGTAAAGTTAAAATTCAGTTCAAATGGCAACAGCGTAGATTTCTCTCCGTTCTTTCCACATATGATTAAATAATGAACTGTCTATCTATATGCTTCAGTCATCCAAATGTTTTAAAGGCTCAAACTAACCGCAATCTGAGGGGCGGGGCCACAACACTTTAAGCAAACGGAACACTAGGCCAACTAAACCGAACACTGTTAGTAAAGCAACAGAATCAGAGGATGCCACATAAATTTGATTTAAAAGTTCATATATCCAGTTCATTTCTAATTATAAATTAAATTGTTGCGTTTATTTTTTTAACTTATTGTTTCGAAATCTCAAATTTCGTTTACTTTGTTCCCGGACAATTTTTGAAGTCGAGCACAATTATTTGATCAAGATGGTACGAGTTTGTCAAAATCCATTGTCAAATCCCTTTTTTGTATCATAAAATATTGAACCCCATCGGGACTTATTAGTACATCCGGTTTTCTGCTGATAAAGCAGAGAATGTACGAGTTCATTTATTTTCCATTTTTTCGTTCTCGGAAACGAGATCCGTTATTGTCGCTCCGTAAATTTATTGTATTTCATCCGAAAATGAACAGCAAAGAAAATCATTAAACAACAATAAAATTGTTCTAATTAATTTCATATCTTCGTTATATAGATATTTATGTGTATAGTGTACATATGTGTGTAGAGACATGAGGTAGGGCAAATCGATTCATTCCGTAAACATTAACGTAATTGAACATAATTGAAAATATGTGCACCACTTCCGGAAATTGGAAGTTGATCCTGTCTTTTTTTATTTTTCTCGTTGATATTCTCTTGCAATCATTTAGCAAGGCGGGGGAAGTTGCACTTATTTTATGTAGGTACATAATGAAAAAGAAATAAAATAAAGACAAATTTCTTATAGTCTCTAGAAAACTTTCGAAAGAAAAATGTAGAAAGAATTTTAGCAGGATTTAACATACCAATTGCGTCAATGGGAACCTTAATCTTTTCTGGCTGTTCCTTAACTTAAATCAAAGGGCATTCAAATAAATAAACACAAATTAGAGATCAAATCCTGGAAAACTAATATGTAATTATTGTGGTCTAAAATTGAAACCTCTTGGAATCTGATGAACATGTTAAATTAACCAAATAAATTCCACATTCACATCATTTGACATCGATGCTGATTTATGGTTCATTCCGCTCACAGGCATTATTACTAATTGCACTAAATGTCAAATTGAAAGAGCTGCAGTAATTATTATATACGAGACGAGGACCCATCGAGATACGAGAGTGATGTTTAAGAATAATGTTAATTAATATCCCCAACACCAACAACAAAAAATAAGAATATAAACAACAGGTTGCCAAATTACTTCTAGCTGAAATTATAATGTGAATATTTAAGTGATACAACGCAATTAAAACACACTAAAATTTACAACCAATTAAAATAAAAATTTTCATTTGTATTAAAAAAAAAAAGGATTTTAACCTTACAAGTCCTAACAAAGTTCCATGTAACATAAAGGATCAACAGCACGATTCTAATAATAAAATAGTTGTCCTCAAAACAATTAAATAAATTTTCTTTCCAAGCATTTTCTAATATCGAAATTCTTTTTTGAAAGCTAAGGAATTCTCTTGTAGAAGCAAAAACTATTTAGAATAGGTGCGAGATGTGGAAAACGAAGAAATCACCGCGGGAAATGGGAATAAACACGAGAAAACTGATTAACTATCTGTATAGTGTAAATAGAAAAACTAACTATAATCATTTTAAAACTATATCCAAGCAGTAAAAGTTTTAAAAATGAAATAGAAACTTTATCTAATCAAATCAATTGTCTTGTGTCTATAACTATATGTTTAACTACAACTTGCACCAATGGCATCATCAGTTAACTGAATTAAGCAAGTTCAGAGAGTAAATTATAGTAATTACTTACCGTCTATGGGTTATTCTGATAAATTACGCTTCAGATGTTCTTTTGATTTCAATTTCTACTAATTACGATCATGTCTGATTGCAAAATTCAGGATGGCGCATGTACCGAACTTTTCGATATTGTAATTTACAGGGTGTAACATTTTTAAATGACAGATTGCCAATTTTTGCAATGCAATTCAACTGATATTTTTGAAATTATATAATTGGTACGGAGGACACTTATGTATTGACACTTGAATAGATTAAATTCAAGGGTCGAACACAAATCACAAATTATACTTATACAATAGTAATTGAGACAATTTTCACACGAACCATAGGTACAGAAACAAAAAATCAATTCAAACGATACACTTAAAACTATCAGATGTTTTTACGAGCTCTCGAACTTTTATTAGCCTGATAAAATCACTTTTCGATCATTACTGTTTAAACTGTCAAAATTATACAGTTTAATCGTTGTTATTGTGAGAATTTTCCATAAAATCAATGATAATTTTATATATTATGTAAACAGTGCACTTAATTGTGCGAAATATATTGATTTTTCAATTTGTTTTCATCAATTGTTATTATTTTTCCGGTGAATTGTTTCCTAATATTGTATTAGGACTATGGAGTATGGACTATGTATCATTTTAAATAATATCGATACATTAAGAGAATATATGAACTCAATTTATGTGTAGGGTTCAAAGAAAAAGTTCTGTACTTACCTCGTCAAGTCGTTGTACCTATGTTTCCATCGATAACAATCTTGTTAATAATAATACGATTTCCATAATAACATGATTTTTCTTCTATGAATTTAAATTATGAAAAAAAATCACAAAACACATCGAAGTAGGCGCTAGTAGTAAATAGATACTAATTAAATTGAGAAATTGAAATAAATCGTTTCTACATTTGTACATTTTCTCCAGGCGAAATAATTGTTATTTTCAAGTTCACCAAATACAAAGCACAGGTATCTAGATTCGAATCTCATTCATCATTGTGACAACTGCATAATGGAAGGATTTCTTTTCTTATATCTACGTACGTATACAACCCGCAAAACAAAGATTTCAATTATGGTCGATGAGAAAAAGAAGATAAATTTGAAATAATAAGAATGATAAAGCAAAACTATATTGATTAGAAATAAAAATAAAAAGTAAATTCAATATACATGATAATGATTTTTAAATAAATAAATACATACAGTATTTAGGAAGTTAAAAGTTAAAAATTTATATCGACTATAGTAGTTTCCAGAGAAGGAAGCAATAGGTTACTTGATATTCTGTTGGTGTTGGATGGAAATTGATATAATTTACCTTATAAAAATTCTATACGTACATAGAATTTGTTCTATACTAGATATTCTTTTGTATAGTATTTCAACACAGACGTTTCTATTTTCTATCACTCAAAGGAATACGCAATTCTTAAATGAAATACTCCATTTAAGGTATATTCTACGACCAGGTGGTGATATAATATAATAAGATATTTATCGTGTCTTAAATACAATTCGCATTCTATTTCTATCGTCTATTTAACAACATACTTTATATTTATCTAAAGTAAATTGGGAAATGGAAGATGTAAAACCTGATTAAACCCCTTAAACACAAAATTAATTAGAAATAAGAATAAAACTTTAAGTTCCCCAATAAAGTTGCTGTAAGAAAAAAGCCAACACGATGAAATAATTGACGTGAAGAAATTACGTCATCGGTCGGTTCTTTATTGGTTTGGCAGATGGTAATTCAAACTGCGCGTAGACTTCGCTACGGTAATCCATTCGCTACAGTCGTTGCTGTAACGATCTCTGCGCAGTTTTGTATGCAATTTTATGATTCTAAACCGTAAACAGTTTTGTTATGTTTTAATTGAAATAAAGATATTATCCAATTGGCAATATTGTGTTTTATTGAAATAAATAAAATAAATACACGTCTTTATTTTAAACCTGCCCATCTATTAACGCCAATTAATTTACTATGTAGAAATGTCTTTTCCATATCGATAATATACCCTACAGGTTTATTTGATGCTCATAACGATTATTTAAACTAATTGATAATTTATTAATTGCTTAAAAATCTTTAGATTTCTGTTGTCTTTCCTGATTTACGATAAAGTTATCTTATATATGATAGCAATTGATTCGCAAAAAAAAAAATGATTTTATATTAGATACAATTATATAAATAATAATAGATTTTGAACAATCTTTTAGTTTGTTCATAATTCTATTTAAGTGCGAACTATATGTATGTGCCATTGCACCCTGATGTCCCTTAAGCATTCGAATAGCGTCTCTCCTTTCCAATAAAAGATATTCAATTTAACTCTATGCCTCTAGGGGTCATAACTTCATCATCGTGTCCTTTCATTTCAGATATGGTTAGTAATACAGAAACTCAACAAAAAAGAAAATGATTTTCATTTTTATTGACGCGTTTATTTGTTTTTTTTTTTTTGAAAATGAATAAATTTCATATACCTTTTTGTTCCAGTCCTAATTCGAAACTGTACCAAAAAAAAAAAAAAAATGGCATATAATCGGCATATTGAAGATCTGGTTAATGTGCAAGACAGTGCAATCGATCTAATCAAAAACAACTGTATCGAGAAATATGGATTGCATTTGCAGACGAATGAACCAGTTTATAACGAAACATTAAATAGTACGTAACTAGTTGAATATATTAATTAAATTTTCTAATTTAATATTTATACAATATTTTTGTTTGGGAAGATTTCATGTGCCCCGCCCACTTTGATTCAATTTTATGTTGGCCACCACAAATGCCAAATACAACAGCATCGATTCCATGCCCTGCCTATATGATTGGATTCATTGTGGTAATTAGAACTATATTATTTTAAATTATACCTAATTTAACAATTTATTCAAATATAAAAGACAAAACAAGCAACAAGACAATGCATGGAGAATGCCCAATGGTACATGCGACAAGACAATTCAACCTATACAAATTATTCGCAATGTTTTAACAGCAGTCACGTGACAATTTTCACTAATAATATTGGTATAAGTACATCAGATACGAGAATATCTGACACTTCGTTGGTAAAAACAATTGCAAATGAAAAAATTGAATGATATAATTAAGAGTTTTGTTTTGTTTTGTTTATTTGTAGCAATTCATCAAGATTTTAAGTAAAACTGGTTATTGTTTATCACTGATTTCATTAATATTTGCTCTTATAATATTACTTGCCATCAAGTAAGTATTCATTAAGTAATTGGGAAATGCTGGTTATCGGCTTCTAGTATACATATATATTTACACTGCGCGGAACTAAACTGTGCGCATTACAGATTAATAAGGTCGAGAAGACAATAACAAACAGCATTATTAGATACATAAGAAACAAATAAAATAATGGTAATATTTTACCATTTCCTATCGTTTTTAGGCGTTTACATTGTCCCAGAAATATTCTGCACATGAACTTATTTAGTTCCTTTATACTCAGATCATTAATGCATATCCTTAAAGATACCCTATTCGTAAATGGAATAGGATTGGAAAAGGATGTAATATATGTTAAAGGTTTAACTTATTTCCACGTGGATTCAACTGTAAGTGCACATTTTATTAAATACATACTTACCGCGTATAATATGCATGTTTAGTATGTGTGTTGTGTTTATTATATATTCAGTACGTATATCTGGTTTCATAACCTTTTTTTTTCTTGTTGTTATTTTTGTGCCATTTCGGCTTTTTTTTTGAAAGAAGGGATAAATGGCTTTCTATTCAACGTTTCTCGAAATCGCTTTAAGGGAATTCTGCTGCATGCGCGTGATAAATTATAAATTGAAAAAATCTGTATCATGGATCACATATAAGTAAAGGACATTTATGGGGAATTCCATTTTCCGTAAAAGTGTAGAACTAGTGTCGCACTTAAAATTAAAAAAAAACCTCAATGAATAGAAGACATTAAAGGGAAATTGTAATGAATAGAGTGTATCAAATTCGTGAAAATTAAACTAATGCTAAGTATTTGCAATGAACATTTATTTTGAAAGTAAATTTAATTTTGCAGCGCAAAACTAGTTCTACACTTTTTGCTCAATGGAATTCACTATTAAATGTCACAGTTGGCCGTGCTACGATGTCTTGTTCATTTTTTTTTTCAGTCGAATAATTTCGAATGTAAATTAATCATAAGCTTGTTACAATATTGCACTACCGCAAATTATTCATGGATTCTAATGGAAGGATTATATTTAAGCAATTTGATTTTAAGACCGTTAATTACTGATGCTACTGAAAGTTCGACATATTATATTTGGTTGGGATGGGGTAAAATATATTTACTAACAGAAGAAAAACGCAGAGCTTATGTATATTAATATCTATTTAAGGTTTACCAATTTTAGTGGTAATTCCATGGATTAGTGCCCGTATTCTATTCGAAGACACTCTTTGTTGGACAACAAATGACAATATGAGAGTGTATGCAGTTCTAATGATACCAATATTAGTATCCGTCCTGGTGATTATTAAACAAAAATTAGGCTTGGTAGTTGGTAGCATTTAATACTTTCTATTTGTTTTTAGTTAAATTTTATTTTGTTTCTAATTATCTCGACTGTACTTTATAAAAAACTAAAATATCCCGTACAACGAGGCTCGCAACATAATTTAAAATGGGCGAAATCGACTTTAATTCTAGTTCCATTGTTTGGAATCAATTATGCGGCTTGCTTGATTTTCTATCTGATAAATGAAGAATTTATTTGGATGGTATGCGACACGTTTCTAGGAACATTTCAAGTAAGTTCTCATAGTTTTTCTTTAATCATAGTTTTATTAATCAAGATTAATAGATTTATCTTTCTTCTTTAAAAATTATTTTTACAATTAATGATTTAAGAATTATTTTTAGGGGTTTTTTGTTTCGATTCTCTACTGTTTTTCTAACGGAGAAGTCAAATCCGAATTGCAACCTTATGTGAAAAGTTTTCTAATATACTCAGCAAGGAATAAAATTACAAAACATTGTTTTCCATGCCGAGAAAAGTATCTTAGGTACTTTCGCTAATTAGTAGACGTAATTATTTTTGTACAGCTTCATTTTTTCACAGTTCAGCAGCTGGAAGACCATCTGTATGCACAACAATGTCATATGGCTCCCTCTATAACAAAAACGGAATAATTTCGAACAAAAAAAACAAGAATTCTGTTCTACAAAATGGTAATAATTTGTACATGAATTTTTCATGTTTCAGTTTTCTATCAACATCTTTTTAATAGAAAAAACCCATCAAGAGCCATTATTTATACCAAACAATTTCCAAATCATCAACAACACCCAGCAATCCGCCGACCTGGATCAAATATTAATTCATGTTCCTGTAAGTGTAATACCGTTAATAGATTTTTTTTCTATCTGAATTGTTTCCAGCAAGATATCACAATAACTAATGAAACAGCTACACTTTAATTGGACTAAATGAAGTCAGTATCAGCAACCTATCGATTTAATAAACGTCGGACTAAAGAAAATGTGATTCAGTTTTACTTATTAAGTTATTTCTAAGTTTTATAAATATTATATGTATATTGTACAATCAGATATACTCATCGTATATATTCCATTGTAAAAATAATATGTATTTAATACGTAATGTAATCACAAAGTGATATTTGAGTATGTACATCTCAACTTTTTTTTATATTTTATCCGTATAAAATATGTAAGACAGGTACCTATCATTACATAAAACATTTACAATTAATTCAGGTAAACGTTATTCAGAATCACTTTTCATTTCTTGATCCTGATCTTGAGCTTCATCTCCCGAATCATCAATATTATTCGTTATTCGTTCAAATCCGCTGTCAGTACTCCAATGTGCTTTTAAAATTAATTTAAAAACTGCCAATTTATGATCCAGTAATTGTAACATTTTCGCTTGTTCAGGATTCAAAACATTCCCTTCAGTACAAATATCGAAATCTTTTCGTAAAGTTACTGTCCCTGAAATAAAAGAAAAAACCAAGATTTGATTAGAACTAAAATTCGATTCAACTTTAAATTAATTATTACCTCTGTCTAGTTTTGTTGGCATTCCTAATTGTCGAAGATACGGTTCGATAGCATGTGAAAATTGATTTAGAGGTCCCTCTTTTAATGAAATTGTATTTTTAACATGAAATCCAGACCGAGCAAATTCTTCAACTTCGTAACTTTCGAACCAGTCAGTCACTTTTTCTGGTTCACAATCGGTAAATAGTAAACCGCATTGACCTTTTAAACATTTTGCGAACTGAAAAGAAACGTGCATAACTAGCATTTTTAGTTCTACTGTTTTTTTTTTGTATATACACCAACCTCGTATAAACCTGGCCTAAATTCTTCATCTTTACTTCGACCAAATCCAATTGCCATTACTTTATTTTTACCGAAGAAAAATCGACTTGGCTTCCAGTACTCTCGCGCTTCTTTCATGCTTTCATTTCGTAAATTTTTGTATGTAAATAAGAAAACATGTTTGTATTTTTCTACACAGTGTCTTATATCCTCAACAATTCGTTGTTTTAGCGCTGTACCCTTTTTAGTTGTTTTTGTTAAAGAAACTAAAAAAATATTGGGGTTTTTGTCTTGTAACCACAAAAG
Organism: Platypus cylindrus; assembly: GCA_949748235.1. Classification (NCBI taxonomy): domain Eukaryota; kingdom Metazoa; phylum Arthropoda; class Insecta; order Coleoptera; family Curculionidae; genus Platypus; species Platypus cylindrus. The sequence goes on from OX456494.1 coordinate 10,251,018, forward strand.
TTAAAATAGAATAAAATAAATAAGAACCATACCTTTTTTGTCTCTTTTGGATTTAGGCATAATTAATTGCAATTAAACTATTTTTAATTCAAGAACAAAAATATATAATTTTCTCTTAATTTCGGCTAAAATATAGGTTAGAATTTGAGACATGCGGTAGCAGCGTTGCCAACCACTGCTTTTATTGTTTTCGTGAATGAAGCGACACTTTTCATTTTGCCCTTTTCAGAGTTTTTCTCGATTTTTTTATAGTTTTATGAATAAAAAAGACAAATATATTTGTATTAAACTGAGTTATAAAACTTATAAATAAAAATAAAGGTACATTGTCATGTCATTATAAGCACAAATACTTTAAACGAGTAAATAATTAATAAAAAATCAATAAATTACAATTACAAATATAGTTTTATCAGAAATACTGTCAATACTGTGCCTTTTAATAATTAACCATAACATGAAAATTCATTTTTCCTAAAACATTCATCCAAATGCGCTTGCATCTCATTTGCTTCAAACAAATCGTAACAAAATGGGCAATTATATCGACTTTCATTTAATTTTTTCGTTTCCTCGCCATCTTTCTCTCCTTGATCGTCAAATTGATTTAAATCTTCAATAAAAGTTATTCCAGCACATATTTCTAAATGTGAATTTAAATCTACTTTAGGAATTGCTTTGTTACAAAGGAAACAAGGAGTAAGGGTATTATCTTTGTCCTTTCCATTTGAGCATTGATTAATATGTTCATCGATATCGTTCAGATCAATAAATTGTTTACATGTTGGACATTGAATATCTTCTATATCATTATCAGATTCACACAAATCAATCACATTTGATTGAGAGCAAATTTTTACGTGTTCGTAATACGAATTGGAATCAAACCGATTCAAACAGCTCATGCATCGTAGTGATCCTTGACTATTTGATATAGTTTCATCTGCAAAAGTGTTATTAAAACACCACGACTTATGCTGTTCAAAATCCTCTAGTTTTATTTGACATCCACAAATTAAACACGTTTTCAACTTTTTATCTGAAGATAGTAAACAACTATCTAGATGAGTGTTCAATATTTTAATTTCATATGGTTTTTCACACACCGGACAATTAGCGACATCTTTTGATTCGGTGTGCAGTTTCTTTATTGTATTTCCTGTAGTTTCGGAATTATTTGTAGATCTTTTAGTTCCAGTTTGATGAGAATTATCGTATTTTTTCGACCAGTGATCTCTCACAGTGTCTTTCAAATTTCTATTAATTGTAGATGTTGATGAAGTCGATGCTGCTTGTGTTGAATCTACTAGTTTTTTTCCTATACCAGTGAATATCGGGCGATTGTTGTTCACATGATTATCGGAAATTTTGCTATTAGTTTCAGTTTTGTTTTTCGTTATGACGACAGTACTGCTACTCGTCCTTAATGAACCTTTACTTGATGAGGTACTGGGAGAGAGATCTTTGAAACTCTGAACATTATTCAGTGGTGGTACTTTAATACTAGGATTACGACTGGTCGGGGTACCGGCTGTTATTGAATCTTGTATAATAGTTGCATTGTTACTAAATCTATCATCTGTAAGGGAATCTTTTTTTCCAACATAATTTCTTATATCATTTTTAGTATTTTTATTTGTATTGCTTTCTGTTTTCTTTGGTATTTTATTATTTTCCGGACTTTTCATCTATAATGAATCAATTGAGAATTAGAGTATAAATAAAAAGTTTTTAATGTAGTTTTATACTTTAATAAATTGTCCGCCACAGTTTCTTAAATGTTCACTCCACCAACGATCGTATGGACCGGGTGCCCTATTCATTGCCCTTTTCACTATTCCAAAAAACGGTGGGGATCGCTGACAGGGTCCATTACATCGCCACCAGTGTTGCTTATACAAACGAACTTCGTCATGAAAATTATGATAAACCGTAATGTGTATGCCTAAATTTAAAAAAAAAACAATGTATTTAAACAAGTAGATATAAAAATATATAATTAAATATATACCAGCTTCTTGATTAATCCTGTACATATGCCTATGGAATTCCGGGCCATGACCATCACGATCTCTGTTATTGTGTGTTACAAACAGATAAGCGTGGATCATTTCATGTAAAAGTGTTTCAACAAGATCTTTTCTTGGTCGAAGTTTCAATAAAGGTTCGCTTAACGATATTTTACAAAGTCCACCTCTACCTGCATCGAAATAAATAAATAAACGATAAATTAATCGATTAGAATCTACTGCAGAGATACTCGTATAACAAATTCAATACCTACCTTGATACGAACAAACACCAGCACAGGTTGTCATCCTTCGACTCCAGCCAACTGTAACACTTCCCAATTTATTCCAAAAAAATCTTTGATTAAATGATATAAATAAAGCATGAACATCTGGTGTTGGATCAATTACTTCCCATGATGGATCTGCTAGAGATTGTGAAGTCGTTCTATTTGGTGATGTATAAGCGGTTTTTGTAAAATTTTTAAATTTGCTTTGCGAATTATTTTGATCGTCTTGCTCTAGTTTATGCTGAAGAAGTAGAGCTATTTCATAATCTGCTTCTGTCATTGTGAATAAATAATATAAATTTTAAAACTTTAATACACATAAAATTATCTTGAATTGAATATAAAAAAGAATTCCAAAAAATAAAAATTTAATCTGTCAATAAACACAATAAATCCTAACCTCACTTTTAACATATGTCTGTATCTTAACCGTTCTTTTTTGCAATCATAGAAATATATTTTTAATTATATAAATTTAATTAATACAATTAATATTATGCTAAAACCCAAAGTATTCCAATTGTTAAATCACAATTTTATAAAAGCTACTTCATTACGTCTATCATCAACAGCGACTGAATTCAAAAGCGAACAGAAAATCGATAGTTTTCGAACTCTAGAAAATGACCCAACAAAACAAACTATAGATAACGCTGGTCATTTTTATCGTTTACCTAAAGCAGAAAAAAGCATTCTATTCCAACATGGTGGATTACCGAAATCATTTGAGATACAGTGTAAGACATTTAATGAATTTTGCATAATGGTTCGCGAGCCCTCATTGAACATAATTGATTACATGAAAACTGTGGACTACACTAAACCAGCAGTTAGATTTGTATTATACGGCACAAAAGGATCAGGAAAAACTATTTCATTAGCTCACATTATTCATTATGCTCATCGGAATAATTTCTTAATTGTTCATGTACCATGGGTTGGTAATTGGATGAGACGATGTAAAGAACGAAGCAATTCAGAAGTGAAAGAAGGTTTCATCGACTTAAATGTCGATGCTGCAGCGTGGCTGTTGCATTTTAAAACGCAAAATGCTCAATTACTGAAAAATCCGGAATTTCAAATTGCAGAAGATATTCATTGGTCTAAACGTGAAATGACAGCAAAAGGTTCAAGCTTATTAGAATTAATCGATCATGGTCTTAGTCGAATCAAATACGCTTGTCAGTGTGTGACTATTTTGGCTGAGCACATTAAACAGTACTCAAGAAATGGCCTTTGCAAAACATTAGTGGCAATTGATGGATTCAATGCATTCTTTTATCCAAAGACACGAATTTACACTGAAAAAAAAGAATTGGTACCACCAAGTAAAGTAACACTAACAGAGGGTTTCCTAAATTTAACAAAATTCGATTGGAATCACGCCACCATTGTTGTAACAGTGGATGAAATCGCTATCGCTGAGGAAGATCAAATATCACATCTTCCAAAGTATGATTAAATCAAATTTATCAATTGGAATTTAATTTGATTTTGTTTTTACAGATATCTTTTAGGCAAAACGGGTTTCGAACATATAGATCCCTTTATACCAGTTTCGGTACCGAATTATTCAATGAAGGAAGTGAAAAGTGCAATGGATTATTATAGGGAGAGAAAGTGGGTGCAACCTTATCCGGGACAAGATGAAGAATTGCATGCTTTGTCCCTAGGAAATCCATATAAATTAATGTTGTTTTGTAATCCTTTGTAATATAATTGAATAAATTCATTTTTGGTTTTGATCAATTTTCGGTATTGTCCAATTCAAAACAAATTGTTACAATTTTGTCGGTTTTTCCTGAAAACAATTCAATTCCTTGACCTCTAAATTGAAGATTCACATTACAATATCGACTACGTAGTTGTCCAAAAAGGACACATAGTATGTCGTGTTACTAATTGTATATGATTTTAAATTTAGAATTGAAATTGCTGTTGCATGTATATCTTTTTGTGCAGATAATAACTTGGACAACTAGATATAATGGCCTTCAGTAGAAAATAGGTAAATTATTTAATATGTCAATAACAAAAAAAAAAAACATCAAACGTTTGATAAAATTATTTAATAAAGGGAAAAATATTGATACAATGTATAAGATCAGAATGATTCAGTAAAACTAGCCATTAACTTAAACTAGTTCTATATCGTGAATCTAGAATATAAAATGGCGTATTTCCATAGGCTTCTATGTTTTACGGTTAATTTCTCTAACACTACCAACCTCTACACATTACGTATGCGTGGTTGCATAAATCAAATGAATTTATTTTCAAATGTTAAATTATAAAATAAATATACTAGAAAATGTCTAATTTGCCTGGTCTAAAGCAGCACAGTTTTCCTGCTATAGCAGGCAGGCATGCGCACGATTTCCTGCGGTTCCCCTTATAAAACATATAAATAAAAGGATAACTAACGCTCAGAACACAGAAAACTACATTATATTTTCAATCTGTATTGGTTATAAGTGTGGTCCTTTTATTTATATAAACAAAGACACGATAATCAGCTGATTTTAAACGTAAGTAGTAATTTTCTTTTACTGTTTTTTTTATGCAAAAAAATGCGTTTCTATAAATGAATGTGTGCCAAGAATCTGTAAAATTTTCCAGATTTCACGTCGTTCAACATTTTGTTGTTCTTTGTTTTGTTTCTACTTTTTGTGTTATCTTTTTTTTTTTGTTTTTTTTTTGTAATGTAGAAAGCAAAAGAGAATTCTTTATAAATTGCAATAATATTCTTAAATTTCCAGTATGAATGTAATTGTTTTATTATTTTGCTAGGGGGTTGTTGAAAGGTTTCTTTAATTTCCGCATAGAAATTAATAATGATTTACGAATGCTTATGCCCTATGACAAAAATAATTGCTTCAAAAAAATGTTTGATTAATTAATTGAAATTAATTTTATATTTTTTTTATCTATTTTTTCATGCTTTTCATTCAGAAATGTTCAGCAATTCAAATTTAGACATCAGATAAATCAAGGGCAGATCGCGCGTCCTATAAAATTAATCTACATGCATATTGGGATTTTTTGTATTCAAATTCTTGCAAAAAACGAAAAAAGAAAATCTATTTAACATTTAAACTTGACATTAAACATTCTTTTTATATATATACGTAAATAAAAGTATACGCCAAAGGTGTACCTATACTCTAATAAATCCGAATGAATGAAAATACTCATTGCCAATTAATAAATAGAATTAATGAGATCAAGGCAATTATGAGGAGCCTCTCGAGAGAAAAATAAAACAATATTGTTTATTGATTTATTGTTAATTGATTTATTATTACCTATATTAAATAATTAAGTGTTCAAGTTACTGTAATAAGTGTGAAGATAATTTGTTTAGTATGACACATCATCATTTTGACATTAAATTACACCTGAGTACAGATGTACCAAAGGGCACACTGCGCATAGAATTTGAACGGTTAATCTATGCGCAGTACATACTGGGAATGAATTGTAAATTGTAAATGTATTTCTTTTTATTAAAATAAAAATGACTTAAATTTTTGATCACGCTTAAAGCAAATGATCGAATAAAACACAAACTCGTGGGAATTGCTAATTACTTTTCAACAATAATATGTGATAATTAGTATCAAATTTGACATATTGTCAAAAGCAAAACATACTAATATTAATAAATAAAAAATTATAAATACAAATTTGGCAAATTAGTTTATTAGTACAATTAAACGTATTAAAAATTGTCATGGCTCACTCGATGAAATTCTTACTTTTTGCGCATCGAATTATAAGAGTAATGACAATTGTGTTGGTTGTAGTATAAGCACTCTAGAGGGAATTTAATACGATTAGAATACTCTAGTTTATCTATGACCATTATACGTGTATCATATAGGTGTACATCAATGTAAATGCTCTCAATTTCACTAATTAAACGGATGCTTCAGTTCTAAAATGAAACGATAATAGATTTTTTATGGAAATTTCCATTTTCAATTACTTTTTGTCTAACTGTTAATACATTACCAATGCAATTTGATGAAAACTCGTAGATAAAACTAAAAGTAATTATCATCAATTAGAAAAATGGACCGTTAATGAAGATCATTATCCGATAATAATCGATTTTATTTGTTCGATGTGTAATTTCGTTAAAGGATAAATATTTATTTATAAATACTATGCTGGTTTTCTTCTAACATGCATGTTCCAAATAGCAAACCAGTTTCAATTATACATATGTATATAAATTTAATGTTAGAAAAAATTATTTTTCTCCTCATATATAGAATATTTGATTAGTTTAAAAATAAATTAAAAGACTGATGTATTATCTGTGTTCTATCCAAAACACTTTTACTAGTATTAGTAATTTCTTTGTTTTTCCCAATTATTTTTATATAAAAATAGTAATTATTTCTAAAGAGTTCACGTTCTATGCTGTGACCTTCGATTTAAATATACTAACTATTTGTATACAACATATAACTAACGATAAGATTTGATTTGACGTAATCGAATAGGAATATTATTGTCTAGTTGATGATTAGATCGACTATTTCTGCTTGTCTATTCATTTCAACTTATATATTTTAATTTTTCCCCCATCCCAAGAACATGCCAAATGCAATACTAGAACATTCGCCCAATGCGGCTATAAATAAAGTGATAGCTGCTGAATATCAAAAACTGCCAATTCCCGATGGAAAAGTATTAGCTACATATATATGGATTGATGGTACTGGTGAAAATGTTCGTGGAAAGACGAGAACATTGGATTTTGTTCCAACTAAACCATCCGGTTAGAATCAGTTTAAATCGATCAATATTAAAAAAAATATCATTATTTCAACGATTTAAATTTAAATATATACTATATAGAACTTCCAATTTGGAATTACGATGGCAGTTCAACGTACCAAGCAGAAGGAGCGAATTCTGATATTTATCTTTATCCCGTTGCAATTTTTAACGACCCGTTTACAAGAGGCAACAATAAATTAGTATTATGTGACACCTATAAGTATAATAAAAAACCTACGGAAACTAATAAAAGGTAGGTGGGTTCCTAAAAAAAACTTATAGATAAGTTCACATAAATTTTTACACTATGGAGAACTATAATAAGAAGTAGAATCGATCTGGCAAAAGTCAAAATATTTACTGGCCGGAAAAGTTTTTGTCCACCAGAGGGCGTCACACATTAGTGACGGGCGGGCTTTGTTATTGTTGCGTTTTCAAATTATTTTCAAATTTAATACATTAATTTTGATATCTAAAATAATCCATAGTATTCCAAACCAAACCATACCTAACTATTAAATAATTGTTAATAACAATTTCAAAATAAATTTTACATAATAAATTTTAACGATTAATTTTGTAATATATTTTTACCCTGATCTTATAGCACGCCACTGATCATAAAATTACTAAAATGGGAAAAAAAAACAGAACTAGCCAATTTTTTAAATAACAATCATTTTGTATTTTATTAAATATTAATTTTTACAATCATCAATTAATCTGCTGCTATAAAATCTATGATTTTTCTTAAAAATGAGAAAACTTGATTCTCTCATAAGAGCAACTGTTAAAAACAGTTTGTTTTTCTAGTGTGTTCACTCCTTCTTATAGCCCTCCATAAGTTCATCCATAATTTATACAAAAATTATACTTAACCTCAATTTTACTATTTATTGCCATCTAGACATACTTGCGTTAAAGTAATGGAAGCGGCTAAAGCAAGCGTGCCATGGTTTGGTATCGAACAAGAGTATACATTACTCGACATGGACCTAAGGCCATATGGTTGGCCGAAAAACGGCTACCCGCGACCACAAGGACCGTATTATTGTGGTGTTGGTGCTGATAAGGTTTATGCCAGAGATATTGTCGAAGCTCATTATCGAGCCTGTTTATATGCTGGCATTAATATTTCGGGAACAAATGCTGAAGTTATGCCTGCTCAAGTAAGTCAAAATAGGGGCAATAGTGGTAACAACAAATGTCAAAAATATGCCCTATATATATAAAATATAGTAGAGCCCGAAAAACCAGAAGAAAAGTTAATATTTATTTAGACAAACTGCTTCCTAATAAGTTCTAATTCAAATCTGGTAATAACCAGATTTTTTTCGCATTTACAGGTGCAAATTAAATCGCATAAATGTGCCGATGGTTTTTTCCATTAATAAAAAAAATGTATCATTTACATGCAATACAAACAAATTAATTACTCAACTATTTCACATTCTATTGTTAATTTAATAAATTCGATTAGGCAACACGATATACATATAATTTCAATTCATCATTTATATCATGTTCGATGAGTGATTCCTGAAATGTGGGCATTCCGTCGTCCACATAAAAATACGCAAATAATTTCAGCTTTTGCCAAAAAATAAATACGCAGTAAGCACATTGCAGGAGCATCATCTAATAGAATAGAGCAACAAAACAGGAAGTTTTAATCATCTTTCATCGCTCTCTATTTGTTTATTTATGTGTGAAAGGAAATAACTTCTTTTATTGTTGTTGTTATACCACTTAAATAACTATATAATATTTAATAAACATTTTTAATATTTAATACCACGACGAAGTAACTTAAATTGGATGACACTTTGTACCTTACCTTTGCGTATCCATAAAATCGTTACGTGATGTGGTTAAATAAAAAAAAAAAAAATAGTCCACGTGGAACAGATGTGATAATCTATTAATATGTTTTACCTGTAAATAAACATGATCTTTATAATAATTTTTTTTCTATAGTCGTCACCTTCGAGTAATTCTACAGATTTTGTTTACAATAATTAGAAAGTTGATAAAAATCAAAAAATTTTATTGCCACAACCATTAAAAATTTAAAGTAGATTTTTAATAGCACATTTGCCATTTTTGTTTTTTACTAGCTGATAGTTATGAAAACGAGCGTCTTCTCAAGGTAATGTAGAAATTAAAAGCGGAGCAAAGGTCGTTCCCTGATGAAATCACAAAACAAAAATTATCTAACTGGTTGTTTTCTAATATTTATATTTCGTCGAATCTGTGGCAGATATCCAGCGTTAGCTCATTGAACTTCCTATTATAATATGCAAAAAAGAATGTACTCAACTCACTTTATTTGATAACTATACTATAATGTAATTGCCAATAAGTATTTTTGATAAAACAAACGATTTTTTCGTATCTAACTGTACCTCACATTAATTTTGATTGCTTTATTATTTTTCAAAACACGATATTGCTCAATTAGTTTTCGACATTTCTATATGATTATTTTTCAATATTATTTATGTATATATCGTCAGACAAACGTTAATTCTTCAATATATTCATCGCTTTATTATTGGAAATTTCCAGTAAATTTTATCAACTCTAAACATGGACAAACCTAATTAGAGAAACAAACAACGAAATTGATGACAAGTAAACTTCGTGTTTTTTTTATCGAAATACTAATTATAGAACTCTGCGCATCGCCATAGATTAACCGCATTTGTTCTGTGCACAGCGAAACTTGATGCACATTCATGTATTGGCTGTCTTGTCGAAAAAATAAACGAATAATCGGCGGCCATTTATCTTGTACTGTCTTCGTTTCTAAAGATTTTATTTTTGCTTTTTTATTTAATTAACATTTAAATATTTGATTTCACAGTGGGAATTCCAAGTGGGACCATGTGAAGGTATATCAATCGGTGATGAATTATGGGTGGCTAGATATATTCTTCATCGTGTAGCCGAAGATTTCGGTATTATTGTGACATTTGATCCGAAGCCAATGGTAGGCAATTGGAATGGCGCTGGAGCGCATACAAACTTTTCCACAAAAGCAATGAGAGAGGACGGTGGCATTTTGTAAGTTCACATATAATTAGCAAATCTTCTTGTTTGCATTTTAATAAAAAGCAAAGCAAAGAAAAACAAATCTTCCGTTAAATTACAAATTTATTCGTAATAAATAGATTCAAATAACCTTGGCATTCGTATTGAATAAGTTACATATGGAAAATATTATTATATTAATATATTAAATCCGTACACAAACAAATAATTCAATAACACGCGTGTGCTGCTTGTTATTAGTATTTTTTCGTTCATTTTTCACGGTTACCTAAATCCTAGTTGAGCTCATCATTAGGTAAAATATATAAAAATCAATGTAACTAATAATTATAGAATCTCCCGAATATTATTTAATACAACTAAGCTGCATGCAGATAAAAATAATACTATACTTACTTTATTGTTATCACTCAATCCGTTTATCTATGTAATAAAACTATTAGTATTACCGTAGGCCTAGGTAAAGCTACATAGTATAAATTTGCAATCGGATATCTTTTTTCCGTGCAAACACTTGTAATTTTTCTATAGAATTTATTATGATAATTGGTTTGTTTGACAGGGAAATCGAAAAAGCCATTGACAAGCTGAGCAGACACCATTTAAGACATATTCAAGCTTACGATCCGCATGAAGGAAAAGATAATGAACGACGATTAACTGGACAACATGAAACATCATCAATTCATGATTTTAGTGCTGGTAATGAACGATTTTAATAATCCTATTAATACAGGAAAATCTCTCGATAATCGTCAAACAAAATGCCAGTTTAAATGAACGTTATTGAGAGGTCTTGTAGCAGAAATTCCATATAGACTGTTCGGCGCAGACAAAAACTACCCGATTATACAGTGTTTACTGTATAAGAATCAAACAAAAAAATAAATTGATTCTGCTTTAAACTAATCTTTAATATATTTTCAAATGTATTTTTTAAGGGGTTGCTAATCGAGGTGCCAGTATTCGTATACCACGTGGCTGTGCTGAAGATAAAAAAGGATACTTGGAAGATCGTAGACCATCATCAAATTGCGATCCGTATGCCGTTACAGAAGCGATTGTTCGTACATGTATTTTAGATGAATAAAACAATCAGTTTCGATGTTGTGAAAAGAAGATCATCACATTTAATTTTATACATTACTTTAAGATGACGCGTTCTACTTTAGAACTCTATTATTATTATTATGATAAGCTTTATATTATCTATCATTAACATAAATATTCCATTCTTTACTTATCTTTATAAATGTTGAATATAATTATATACATATGTATAATTATCGTTATTAGTTTTGCTGTTTTTAATATATTTATATCGGTTTTTTTGTAATTATATTAAAAAGTATAATTGACTGTAATTTATTAATTGCAATTATCTGTATATTATGGATTATATGAATGCTTTAAAGTTCCCGCGACGATATCGATATATTATATATACACACTTTTCATGTTTACCTTTTTTTTAAAATTTATTGATTGAAAATAGTTCTATATGGCACAATTGTATTGTTATAGTTCAAATAAACAATTCATATCACTTAAATGTGTGTTTTAATTTCTAATTCTTTCCGTTCAAATTAGAACAGTTATTATGATTCTTTTTTTTTAAGAATTTATACTCAAAATATTTCATATTTAGATTTCTATTAATTTTCGGCTTCTTCAGCTTTAATTATCGCACTAATCCCCTCATACATTTCTTGTAAACATTGATACTCGGTCAAACCCAATCGTCGTCTATTTGATAAATCGTAAATGCCATCTTTCGATTCACTGTGTTCACCTGCCGCTCCACGAATTTGCAAATGATATTTATCGGCTAGATTCTGGAATTTATCCATTTTAGCGCTCAATTTTGGCAATTTAATGTGCACTGAAGCACGTATTGTTGTTCCTGAAAGCAAATGATCAAATTAAACAAAATATAGTCATCATTATAGGTAGTTATCAGTAGATAATTTTCATATTGTTTTCGCGCGAAAAAAATGTATCCAAACACATTCCTGGGCTGGGAAAACCCGTTTCTAGCTGGTATTTTTCCGTTTTTGAATATCTACAGTTTAATATATAGAGAAATGCTTTAGAAAATTTAGCATGTCATTTAAAAATAACACGGAATTAAATCTAACAGACGTCATTCCTGCATAATTTCGAATATATAGCGCAACTTGCATGCAAGACACACAATACAGTCATTAAATAATTAAAGTTTGTTTGTTCCCAAACTGGCAATATCCAATATCTACTTTATCATTGTTTATTTCAATGACAACGCACAAAACCTGTTATTTTACAAACTATACCTGCTTGATGCCCGCACGTACCAAAATGGAGGGCGTAGATTTTCATCTATATAATAATTTCTCAACATGACTACAAATTTTGATTTAATTAATAGCAATTAATATCAGCAATTACAAATGTTTAGCATACTAAAATATCGCAGTTGGCCAGGCCGTAGTTCACACAATATTATATAGAATGGACAAAATAGGGTTAAATTTTAAACAATTTTCTAGAAAATGGCGGATGAGATATGGGAAACGCTAAGAATCAAAGAAAAGGGTACAAAATGGCCTACGTTTGAAATTTTTGCGAACAATTAATAATTTAATAAAAATCTTACTATAGTAGGCCATGCTCTAACCATAGTATTAAGTGAATCACATAATTATTGATTCCGCCTAGCGTAAAAATCAAGTCATCACAACACAAATAAAACTTTTTCTATATCTACATATATAAAGCCGGAGCAATCTAAACAAATCAGTCTAATCATTTATTCAGTGTGGCCACACAGCATCGGCATTTTTTCAAAATGTCAAAAATATTTCTAACATTCATTCTCATTCTCCTCTGTCATTCCAGATTCAATAATTATGTGAAAGCGTCAACATCATCCGATGATGATCGAGTGCGTGTAAATATCGATACAGATGATTTTGAAGGTTCCGTTTATGTTCCACGATGGGTCCTAGGACAAATTGGTGCCAGTGTTGGAATAATGCCGCCACCATCGGTCACTGGCGATGTATCATACGAACACGAATTATCATCATCGATTAGAATGGAACGTGATGCCTATGAGATTCTTATCGATCTATCCAATTATGATGAGGATCATATTAAAGTACGTATTGTCAATTCGGAAACAATTCAAATTGAAGCCAGACAACGTTACACGCATCATAATAATGTTGGAAATACGATTGGTAGAACGGTTGTGAAGAAATTCACCATACCGAAAACGTATAATATTAAGAATTCTGTAGCGAAAATTAATCCTAATGGAATGATGACGATTATTATACCAAATGCTCATAATGATTTAATTCGAGTTGTTAATTGTGAAGATAAATTTGTGAATATCAGGAATAATTAGATCTAGATTAATATATCTTATTAGTTCGTATTGTAAAAATTAACCAAATGCATATAATTTTAAATAAAACCAAATAAAAAAAAAAACTTGACAAACTGATATTGATTTTACCTAAATTCGTTGGACAAAATGTAAGATATCCGAACCGTTCATTGACTGCAAACGATTTTTTCTTTTGTATTTCACCTACAGCGGAAGTTAATCTTTTAAAAACTTCCCCAACATTTCCACCAGGTTGCATTGACATAATTCGTAAATGATCCTCTTCGCAGATCCACATAAGAAACGTTTTTTTCTCATTGAAAAATATGCCACGACCAATTGGCCAGTATTGGCAAGCATTTGCCGATTGCAAAAATCTATCGCCTTCTTTGAATAGAAAATGATCGTCAATAAGTTTCTGTTGCACGTCTTTACTCATCCCCGTTAAAGGATTGTACGATCCTTTCAGTTCGCCTTGTAAACTTTTAAAAATTTCTTGCATATTATTTTCAATGTCGCGATAATGATCCTCGGTCATACACGGGTTCAATGGGTACTCTTTAAAGTTTCTACAGCATCGTACTCTGGTAGAAACGATATATTGACCTTTAGGATCTAAATTGCCGAATGCATTTGCCGGTCCCCAATCGGTAGCTGGATGTTTTTCATTTTTCTTGAAATTGTGATACTCTTCGATTATTTTATCGAAAAGATCACTGAATGTTTCATAGCATTCCGGATCGGCTGCATACACTCCAATCGATGAATCCAAATTTTCCAATCCTATACGTAAGATTATGTTAATCCCAAAATAAACGCCTTTTTGTTATCAATTGCTCAAAATAGATAGTCATAAATTAGATAAGTACCAGATTGTATGCAATCCAATAAGGTGGAACCGAAACTTGTTTTTTTGAATTTTAACTTGTCAAACATTTCCTTGCTCAAAAATCTTTTCAGCATCGACGTAGAATCCGAATTTACTAAGTTATCATATCCTTTTTCCAGAATATTTAAAACTTCCGGACTCGTTTTTCCTCGTCCACATTTTTCTTCGCATTTTTTACATTTAACTTTAGACATTATACACAAGAATTTAGTGACGTTTTGATAATAATATTTCATCCCTTTTATCAATTGTTATCACCAGGTTTTATAAATTAAGGACGCCGAGAAACAAATCAAATCGATAAATTTTGATCACTGCATGTATACGTGGTTGCATAATCGTTTGTTTATTTGTGTCATCGCGAATTCCTAACCTTTATTTTTGACTTTGCTGATATTTTTTTGAATAACATTTTAAATTTGTAAAAGAAAAATAATTATGAATCGTGATGATGAAAGTGAACGTACAACTCCTTTTCCAGGACCCAATGCACCTGTTAGACCTCCAATGGTAATTTTTTAAATAAAATATACATTAATATTAGTTAAATTAATACCTACCTATATACTAGTATAAATTCAATGCTGATGAGCTTAGAGTCTTAAACGAATGTAATAGGGAAAGTTTCTTTCAAAGATGTGTACCTTTTGCCGCTTTTTTAGGCGGCACAGTATATTATGCTGTAAAAACTGGTAGGTATTTTCACCGATTTATTCCAAGATGTTTTGTCTAAAGCCATGGATCTTATTTGCAGGAAAACTATCGGGAAGTGCACGCTTTGGTCCAGTCCCAAAAGTTTCCGTCGCCATCATAGTTGGCTATCTTGTAGGAAAAATGTCTTATCAGAAACGATGTATGGAAAAATTTATGGCATTACCTGATAGTAGAGTGGGTGACATGTTAAGGGCTCGAAGAAGTGGTAATTTTCGGGAAAGGTCTACTGCTGCTGTTTATCAGTTAAAATATTTTATTTACAGTTAGTTGTTTACAGTTCGGAACCTGGCTTGGGACCAAGTATATCATTAAGTCCATTTAGTGGTGTCACTGATAGCTACAGCGACATCACTGGTGGTTCCAATAGAGATTACGATTACGACAGTAGGCCACAAGCAGAGGGTTTGGATGATTCATTCCGACCGTCAGTTGATAGTATGTTAATTTGCTTAGTAACAATTTTTAAAATTCTATTTTAATTACACTATTATTTATGGTAATAATAGATCCAATAACTATACAAGAGGAAGAACTACCTCCTGAACAAAAACACGTTACGACTTATGAGGAATTGCGCAAGAAAAATAGAGAAGAGTATACGCAAAGTAGACTAGCAAATTATAGGTAAAAATACTAAAGTTTGTGTTAAAATGGATAGTTCCTTTTTTTTCTTTAAATTCAAATTCAATTTTTTTCTTAAAGAGACGTTATTTATCATTATTGTATAATCAATTATCTAATCAACGTCATTTGTTCATGTAGTGAAATTATGATTATTAATTTTAGGGAATTTCAAGCGAAGACTATTCCATCGCAGCCCCCACCACAAAAATCTACTTCAAGCGAAAAAGATTTTATTGATAATGATTACAAGCCATCTTCGGGGGGAGTTAAAAATAAATATGGCGATACATGGGGTTAATAAGATATACATAAATAAATTGTTAATGTGTTAAGTTCATAGCGTATGTAAATGTCTAGTAGATTTCAATAATTATTAATATATAGTTTATAAGTTCAATAAAAAGGTAAATGAAGCTTTTTTTTGCGCAAAGAAAAAAAAATCTAACCGCAATCGAATACCCACAATACAATGTGTGTAATTAAAAAGAAACAAACTGCTCTAAATCGAATGACCTTGATTAAAATAATATTAGTTGATACGGTTTCATAATTAATAGGTTGTCTAATAATCTGTACATTTTTTTTGATTTATCACGAATAAGTAATGGAAAAATTGTGAGAAAACTCAAAAACTAAGAGACTTATCTTAATACGAAAAAAAAAATGGTAGGGATATTGCGTTCGCTTCAGAAGTAAGCTAAATTAAATAAGAAGGTTACACAAGTAAAGTGACTACTGAGGTACCTCTACCAGTGTTAAATGGTGTGACGAATTTAGAAGCTTCTACCTGCAGATAGAACTTTGTTACATCAATAATAGTTGTTAGTGTAGTGAGTGAGGAAGTTTTATGAAAGGTAAGTTATTTGATTTGTTTGTAAATAATAGCCATGTGCTTCTTATTTAATTTTATTAATAATGCGAATAGAGGTGGCGGATTGCCAAAAAAATTATTCTATTTATAATATTTCAAATGGACATTTTTATTTTGAATCGCGAAGAATTTAAGAACCATTTATAGTAGAGAAAGGGAGACAGCGAGAACAGAGTTTGACGTAATTTCTAATTTCGTCTTTCTTACTGAAGAATCTCCTTCAGCGGCAACATAAGAATTAGATCAGTTTCAATACATATAATTATTTCAGTACAATTGCAAATATACTTTTAATTAGAATATAATAGAACTAAAATTCCTTGAGCGCGGAAATATTTATTGAGATGTTAATTTAAATAAAACTACTAGTCGATGACATAACAATCAGCTATTGTTGTTGACTTTCTTTATTTGCTGTTGACTTATACCTTTCCAGAATTCTATTAGAAGATTCATTTATTTTATTGTATTTACAAATTTATAGATACGTACACACATTTCGACATCAATTCATTCTCTCTTTTTTAACCTGTTGAACATTTTTCAAATACTTCTTATAAATACCTACCTAACTAGAAAATATTTTCGCTAAATAAAATACAATCTACCTGTTCGTGTCCATCGGGTAATATTTCCATTTATATATAGAAGATTATTACCACTCTGTTGTATTCAAATCGTGAAGGCAGATAATTATTTTATATTATAGTGAATGTTTTTTACGATTATTACTGATTGAACTAGAATGGTATTTGATAGTACCCTACTGTGATTTTTTCAAAATTATTTCTACATTTTTTACTTGTGATCTGGATTGTACTGGTTTCCGTTGTCTAATATATATTTTTGAATTGCGTAAGTGAAAAATCTATTAATATGTTTATTTTATTTTTTGTGTGTGTTTTAATGTCCGGGTTTAGTGGCACTGTGGCTCTCGCAATCGGGGGGAAACAAACGAGACTTTGATATGATCATGAGCAGTTCTAATTGCGGTATGAACCATTTTTTATATAATACGAATTTGGTAGATGACTGAGCAAATTTATTTAGTTCGATAAATTGGAAATCAAAAGCATGTACTGGGGACTTTTATATATATATAGATAATACGTTTGACCTTGAATCGAGTTATACTATTAAAATATATCTAGCATTGTTAGAAAAATTCGATAAAGCATATAATAGATATTAGAAATACTATATTAAAATTTCACAAATAAAATGATTTCGAGTTCGTATTTCTAATTCTTAATCCATGAATCATTCAATGTATTTTTTATTAATTTTATTTGTAAAATACGTCAGTAATTTACCGTAGGAAGCATTGAAAGGTTAATGCCGATGGTCAAAAGCCGTATTCATAGACCACTAGATAGGAACAAAACGATAAATTTTAACCTTTCACGTTCAATAACTGAAACAACGGCACACGCAGAATACTTAATTGAATTGATTGATTTTTATAGAATAATTATTTCAGGAACTAGCGCTTATTGTCCTTTTTAAAAACTATTCCAACCATATAAGTATACAGGTTTTTAATTCATTGTTTTTTTGCGCTCTCTGCGAAAAATTGATATATGTATAGGTATTTTGTCACTTGAACACTTCCATAGATTAATTAATGAATAATTACGAAGCAAAACAATTAATTTATCAATTAACATAGCAAATCAGGTGTCGATTGACGTGAAGTGCACGAATTACATCAACTATACTTGAATCGCGGTATCAATTCAATAATAAATTTTTTTTTTATGGAGATTTATAATAATTTCCTGTAATTAATTTCAGCAAATAATATTTAAATTAAGTAAATAGATGGTAATTAGTTTTTTCACTTAAAAAGCTATACAATTTAAATTAAAAGTAGGTAATTCGCACATTATTCTGTGACCTACTTTTTAAGATATAATAAACGAGTTTATGAGAAAACTTATTTGATAAAATAAAGAAAAATCATTAATAATACCGAAAAACTGCCAAAACTTTTATATAAATTACCATTCACGCTAGCTTTTTACGTAGGTACTGAAGTGGGGATCCGACATAATATAACCTTTACACTTTTTTCAATATTATCCACTAATAAAAGTATCTCTTGATCAATTCCTTCCATTCCTATTATAGATAAAGAATTTCTATTCTATTTACAATCGATAAATAATTGAACAATACCTTTATCTCCTCTATTTGGCGAAAATTGAAAGAGCGCGCGGTTATTGACCTTCGAGAATTTTTCCATAGTTTACACAGCATGCCTATCTAGTATCTAGTTTCCATTTTTTTTTTATAAATATTGTATTTGCATGTCGACATGTCGAATTATTTAACAAATTCATAAAATGGATTTAATTTCGTATCTTTTGAATTTAATTTAATTATTTTGATAATTTACTCACATTACACATAAATTCAAAGCCTACTAGAGTAGATATATATGTACTATACAGTTAAATTGTATAATAATGGCCGTACGGCATAGAAAAGAAATTCCCCTACCAATCAAATCATAGAATTGACATACTAGTATATAAACAAATATGGTTGCCAAAAAAAAACAAAAATGTAACGTAGTAAATTTCCGTTCATTCAGTTAAAATTTAATTCAATCATCATTCAAACACATGATTATCTAAAAATGTAATTCACATATAGGATATGACGAAAATTTTTGTGTAAAAAAAAAACACAGAGTCCAAAGGATGTCAAATTCGGCTGTTTAGACTAGATTTGCATCAAGATCTATAAAAAATGATATTATCAGTTGAAACAATACAATTAATAAATAAAAAGCGACAATTATGCAATTACATTATGTTTTATTTACTTGTTTTTATTCTAAGAGGAAAAAAACTCTTCTTATACAATTCCAGATTGACATTTCTAACAAAATCAACTTACCTGTTAGCATGGATTCAAATAAAAATCCATCAAAAGTATCGATAATAATGGACAATAATAATGGTACTACGACGATGCATCAACAATGGTATGGATCAAAAGCAAGTTGCATGTCAGAAAAAAGGTTTGTGTGTGTATACGCTATACTTAATTATTTTATTTTATTGTTGTAAATATCAAATGGCAGATGAAAACGCATATTTGTTGAATTGTTTGTTCCATAATAAATTTGTCGTTTCGATCGCAGTAGGCGGTACAAAACAATAGACCAATATTTCGAATGCGTGCGCATATTGAAATCAAAAGAGGGTTGTTTACCTCCTAAAAGTTGAATATCAAGGACATTTAGAAGATATATCAACATAAATTTTAATTGCGGCCAGTACATCTTGATAATAGATGCGTGACAAATAAATTCTGAGATGTTCCACTTCAAATATCAATCAAACAATGACGCTTTTCGCTTGTTTGATGATGAGCTAAATTTTTACATAATAACATATTTGCGATATGTTTTTTGGACTCGATATCGCAAAGTACTTGATTTATCTGTATTGATTTTGTTTTATGTCGTACGATTGTTATTGATTTAGGATAAATTAATGTAAATCATTATCGGAGCGCCGTACCAATTGCAGTTCATAGAAAAATGCTGTTTTAGTGCAGATTATTTAATAGTACCTATATTATACGATTGGGTACGAAAACAGTAATTTTTTTCTATTGTTCGTAGTCAAGTGAGCGTGTATGTTTTATGAGCAAATATGTCTTCATATTTCGACAAGTATGTGTCATATTTATGACTAGATAAGTTTCAGAAAGTATAGTTTTATGCCTATAAATTTTTTTTTCTTTTGCAGTAATGGTGATTCATTTATGGGTTACCAATCCAAAGACCCCATTATCAGTATTCCAATGGATAAAGTTCCTAAACAAAAACTTTCGATTGATTCAGGAACCCATGGACATACATTACCTGTTGAACATCCAACATCGTATGTAAATTATTAATTTTTTCTAGTATTAATATAATTAAAATAACAAAATAATCAATTTAACCAATCAATTAATCATCAATAAATAAAAACTAAGTAGGCGCATATTTTCTACAATCAATACTTACTTACATAAGAAAAATGGAAAATGTAAATAAAAATTGTTCGCACTTTTATAAATTTTAATTGTTTGCAATACAATAAAGCGAAAAACAATTTCGCAAACACAGTTATAAATCTAATTTTTCTCAAACATTCCATTGGAAATTAGCAATTGTTATTAAACAATCGCTATTTCTGTAAACCAATTTCCGTTACTTTTTTGAATTTAACATCCTAGTAGAACGTCATTACGGGTAAACATGTATTTTACCCGGCGAAGTTTTGCGCATTATTCACCAGAGGGAGGCAGCGGTTTTTATTATGTTTTCAGATTTGATTTTATATTTAAACTGTTACCTTTTTCCAATTATTCCAATGTAAAAATTGAATACTTCATTTCTTATATACACAGATACATTGAAACACTAATGCACCTACTCAAAGGGAATATTGGATCTGGAATATTTGCCATGGGTGACGCTATGAAAAATGCCGGACTCATTTTTGGACCGATTGTCGTTTTAATTTTAGGAATTATTTGTACACATTGTCAACATATGCTGGTAAGAATTTGAATTAAATAAATTGTATTTATATAAACAAAATACGGCAACATTTTCTAACCTAACTGTCAGGTTATATAAATTAGGGATGTGTTTATCACGCAGATAGATCGGTACATCTTATTTGACTGCATTGCGCATCGATTAGCCGCTAGAGTATTGTGCGCAGTGCACACAATATTTCGTTGCATTTTCTCAATAACATTTCATTGAAAATAAACAGTTCTTTGTTATGTAAATGGATCCGTTGCATCCAATTAAAATTCCTTTTAATTAATAATTTACGTTTTCGCAACGTTGCTTACCTTGATTTATTTTTCAATTAAATGTAATGTCTGTAAAAAATGCTAGTTATTTATTAACTGCATGTAACATAATTTCATTAAATGCATATATACATTTTTCTCCCCTCAAGGCAGATAAGTTAGTTGTTCCATAAAGTAAGTACTTTGCTTGAGTGTAATTATCGTGATTAATTAAATTATTTCAATAATTTAAAAACATATTCGATTATTATTAATTTCTTTGTATTGGCCTGTCATAAAACCTGTATTAATCACGATAACTAAAACAGAATCAACAATAATAAATCTGTAATTAAACTGGGTTCGGTTAGACAAACTAGATTTATCCGGTTAAAATATAAAATTTAAATATTAAATTATGTATATATAGGAATCTAACCAGATAATTGCCTATTTTTATTTAAATTCATTGAAATTATTACAAGAATAATAAAATTACAAAATGAAATAAATTAATGGTATTTAAAACTGAAATTGGTTTTAGTCGGGTTTTTACTTTTTAGAAAGGCTAATGAATATTTCAAGCAGTTTTCAGAAAACATATGGATTTAATTATGTGGTGGAAAGTTTGGTTTCTAAATTATCCAAAATTATTACTTTATTTGTGCAAATAAAAATGATAATTCCATATTATTATTCTAAAACGCAAAATAGATATGTAAACAAACAAAAATAAGATTAGAATTAATAGGAATATACGTTCAAAGCGCAGAAAGTGTGATTAGAGCCATTTATCAATTTACCACATCAAATTATCTATTTACGTATATGGCCTATAATATTTAGGAAAGATTTTTAAGAAATTGCCCCCATATCTAACTAAATTGGGGAAATTGTGGATTTTCTACATCAATATGAAAATTGTTTACGTCCTGTTTATCGTAGAGGCAGGCTTTTATACATAACAATAATCAAATTATTTTAATTAATCAATTAGCCAATCAACATGTTGTTTGAAAGACTATCCAGCTTAAATTCTTACATAATATTTGCTCTTTTTTTGTTGGTGTCCTGTAAAATATGCAAATTCGACTCAAAAGAAAAAACTATTTCCCATAAATTATTCAACGAGAAGTTTTATAGACAATAAATTTTATAAAATTAGACTTTTTTCGTGGCATATTCTTTGTGGTTTTATTGTTTTATACCATATGGCAGTATATTCGCGCAATAATTTTTATTAATCGCGAAATTATACATGAAATCAACGTCAAAGACAATAAAAGGTATTTTTCCTATAATTTAATTTATTGTAAATATTTTTTTCAATAAATGCAACGATAAACAATGCCATTTTTATTTTAAATAATTAATTAGTTTTCCGTTTATTAATAATTAATTTCTCGTCTTTGTTTATTAATGTTTTTTTTTTTCCAATTATTAAACAATCTATTGCATCTCTCCTTATCCATAGCAAGTCAATTCCGCGCAGCAATTTTACATCACTAATCCCTGCGCAGTACAAGAAGTCATCGAACAACCGCTCGATGTATTCATAATACTTTCTATTATACACTCGCATTATCCTCTATTTCAGTTAAATGCAGCGTGGAAATTAAACGAAAGAAAAAAATTAGAGGTCAGTCCAGATTTTGCCGAAACAGTTGGTCTCTGTTTCGAAAATGGTCCACCGAAACTTCAACCCCTAGCGAAAACAATGAAACGGATCGTTAATGTTTTTCTATGTGTTACGCAATTAGGATTTTGTTGTGTTTATTTTGTTTTTATTTCGGAAAATATCAAACAGGTAGATTACGTTAAATGTAGATAAAGTTTAAAATGTATATGTTATATACATGCATTAGGAGCGATAAAAAAACAAATTGGCGCAAAAAAAATTTCTACATACTTTTAAATATTGTATGTTTTCCTCAATAATACCGTAGCGTAATTATCTAATTTAATGTATTTTTCTTTGTAGTTATTGGATCATTACGGTTACGTTTTAGATGTACATTTACATATGGCAATAATCCTACTTCCAATCCTTTTAACTGCGCTAATACGCAACTTAAAATACCTGGCGCCATTTTCAATTATTGCCAATATATTGATGTGTGTCGGTATTGTTATTGTTATTTATTACGCAGCACAAGGCATTCCCGACGTCACTGAACGGAAATATTTTGCCGAATGGGATCAAATTCCATTATTTTTTGGTACTGCAATTTATGCATTTGAAGGAATCGGTTTGGTATGTATCATAAAAAAAAAACGTATCAAGTGAATGAGTAGGCGTTAACTAGCGCATTCGCCAGACTATCGAAATTATAACTAACAGAATTAATGTTCATTTTTAGGTTTTACCACTACAAAATGAGATGAAAGAACCGCGAAAATTCGGAAAACCTTTAGGTGTACTAAATGCCGGAATGATTTTCGTTACATTGGCATATTTACTTGTTGGATGTCTTTCATATGTTCGATATGGCGATGCTATTAGGGGCAGTGTTACGTTAAATCTGCCCGAAACTGAAATGTAAATTGAAAAAATCTTAATTTTTGTTTTGTTTTTTAATTGTCCATTTTCAATTAACTTTTCGATTGTAGTTTGGCGCAATCAGTTAAAGTGATCATTGCATGTGGCATTCTTTTAACGTTCGCTTTACAGTTTTACATCCCGGTTGATATAATTTGGCCAAACATTTTACAGTATTTAGGACCTGACATTAAGTATCCGGTGTTTGCTGAACTTACATTTAGATCGTTTTTAGTATTAATCACTTGTAAGTATTAATCAAACCGTATTATTATTATTATTATTATTATTGATTTTAAAATTTATCTCCCTTTAGTTGTACTAGCCGAAGCCATTCCATTTCTAAACCTTTTCATATCGTTAGTGGGTGCAATAAGTAGTGCAGCACTAGTTCTCATATTTCCACCTATACTAGATATAGTTAGTTCAATAACATTCGGCGAGGTGTCGTCGCCAAAGATAATCAAAGACGTTGTGATCATTTTGATCGGATTAATTGGAATGGTGACTGGAAGCTATGAAAGTATATCGGCCATTGTCAAAGCTTTTAAAGCGGAAAGTTAACTTTTATTCTGAATGGACATATTAAATTAATGAGGAAATACATGTGAGGGTTGGATACCCTTTAAACATGTTCGATACCACTCAATTTTGCCAATTGATCATTTTTCCACATTGAAAACTGCTTATTGAGCAAATTAGTATTTATTCAAACCGTTGTCAGAACTATCTCTAGTGGTTCGTTGTAATTTTCAGTGGAGCTCAGATTTTGACTATAGTATAAAATGTGTTTTGTAATTGGTAGCTATTATTTTTATTATAAACATGACCATATTTTTTCTTTTTTTAATCTGTAAATATGTATTAAGTAGTTTAGGATCAGTATGTATAAGTCATTATGATAATAATATCTAATCATCTATAGTGATATCGACTGTGGTAAATCATTTTTTTTTTTTTTAAATTGTACATTTTTCCTTTTTCCCGTTAGTGTATATCATAGAAAACTGTTAAATCTCTATAAGTATATTGAAATAAAATGTGATAATATACATAGATTATTTTAAACTATTTGTAACACTGGAAAATAAATACGATTACTTAAAATTCTTGGCATTTTATTTTCCTGAATAGACGAAATACGTAGTTATGTCATTGCGTCATTGACATTTAATTTATTGTTCGAAATTCCTTCCCACAATTTTTTTTTTTTTTAATAAAAATTAAAAAAATTTAATTAGCAAATATGGAGGAAGAATTAGGAAAAAAATTCGGCAAAAGAGACACAGAAAGAATTGGCATATTCAGTGAAATGCCGTATATGATTGGTAAAAAATACGTGTCACCATTTCAAGGTACAAAATACGTACTGCCGCTGCTATACACTAGAAAAATTCAATTTGTTCAACGAATTTTAGCTCCAACATTCCAAGGGAAATCAATGTTATCGGGCAATTCGAAAATTAAAGCCGGCTGGCAAGATTGCTATTTCGATAAGCAATTCAAACGAATCTTTACTGGTGAAGCGATTAAAGGCCGCGGAAAAAAGGAGAAAGTATTTTCTATTAAATTACAAAAGCAATTATATTATATTATTAATTGCCAAATACACAATTATCGCTTCTTTCTGATACCTGGAAATATAGAAAACAGCCACTTTTTAAAAATGTCTCCGATCGTCCATTCATGCCACCGAGTAATCCGAAATGGCACGGCTGTCCAGGCGATTGGCATGGAACGTTCGCTTGTAAAATGGATGCGTTCAGTAATAAATCGAAACCGCAGCCGCCATATAAACATCAAATCGGCAATCCGACAACAAGTCCGGTAAAGAAAGGCGGTTGTGGATATGTTAATATCTGCATTAATCCCTATCCAGAGCACAGGTGTTTGTTTAAAACGAAACATGCATTTTAGCTGTGTGATCAACTATAGTAATTTATAAATTGTAACAAGCAGAAACATACAAAATTAACTGCTTGTCAAATTGTCGTTGGTTTGCGAGTAGTTTTTTCGGCTAAAATACAAGTTTAACCAAACGTGTTTATATCGATGATTTATTACTATCTAGATGCTGATCACACGGTGTTTTTTTAGCATAGAAAAATACACGGTAAGAAAAAAATTCAAAGAATATGGAAGAATTTTAAGCGGCCCTCTAGTATTAGGCATGCATCCAAAACCCTATTTCGAAAAGAATCCATTCAAAAATCCTAATAATATTAAACCTGGGCCTACGTATGTTCCACCAAAAGAAAAAGCATTCAAAATGATCCCACCCGGAAAATTAATACCAACCGGCCCTGCTAAATGGGTATATAATCATAATAATTGTCTTTACACATGAATACATACCGTAAGAAATCAGCAAATTGATCACGCATCCGGTGAATGATTGAAAAATAAATATTTAACTATTAGCGATTTATTTCTCCACTCCTTTTCACTATAACATTAAATCAAGGTAAAATTTTATTCATTTAAAAGCACAGATAATATTTAAAAGCGTTAATAATTCAACACTGACGCGACGGCAAACACAAATATGTCATAAAGTGATGGATTTGTTTTATTTTTTGTACTTCCCAGTTCACAAATACCAAGTCACTGCACCTGCGCACTACAAACTAGATGGAAAATAACAATTAAAGCCAGATTTATATTTATCCATCTACAAACATTGCTATATAATCATAATTAACTACTAATTAATTCTTTTTAGCAAGGTGGTTGTCACGCAGGTTGTTTTAATAAATTCCCCGAACATAAACCCGACAAATACCTGACACCTTGGGATGCAAATAAAACAAGAAAACAAGATAAAAAATTAGAAGAATCGGGTTTTTATCCGCCATCTTACGGCGAAAAGACGCTTTATACATGCTCAACTGTTAATGAAAATGTACGATTTCGAGTCAATACGAATAATTATAAAACCTACGAGCCCACGTTTATTAAACATTTAGTCAATAAAAGATGAATTGGATATTATTTATTGTTTTTTATTTAACATTAAAATCTTGATCTATCTATACATATACATGTGCAATAAATATATAGGATCAACATATCCGTACTCATTTATCTGCAACCCAACATACATACGTTTTTGCCAACACTGAATTGGTTTTCGATATTGCCAATAGGTGAGTACGGAAACTTTTGATCAGCATTTAATTTAAAAAGAATCAAAGAAAAGAAAGAAATCACGCTTTAAATTAAACAAACATACTTAAACGATACGTAAGAATCTTTTTCAATCTCTCAATTTGAAAACTTATAATCAAATTAATCGAAATTTTTTGCTGAATATCATCATCTTCAATCAACAAAATCCTTTTTATAGGATTGGACAAAGACAATGAATTCATTGACCGCGCAATTAATAAAACTACTCAAAACGATACAATTTCTTATTATAACCTAACTAATAATTATATTATACAGCAATAATTATTATTGTGCAAAAATCAACAATTCAAAAATCAGAATAAGGTGATCTCGACTTGGCGAAACCAACTGGTGGTTTATACGAATCTTTAATTTGTCCCCAGCCTCTCGGTGCGACATTGTAATTCTGTAAATTATCGAAATTAATTTTTCTATTCGATGGCATCGGTGCTGTTATTATGGAATCATCGTATGTTTGTGCTGGTAACGATTGAGTCATATTATAGGCTGCTGGATATTGTTGTTGAGCATTATAAGATGGAGCATAAGGATTTGATAATGGATTACTGCTTTCTTGAGGGATATAGACTTGTGGCGGTGCCTGTGGTTTATATGTTGGTGATGGTGATGGTTTTGGTGGTTTTCTTGGAAGTGTAGCTGAACCTAGAATTGAAAAATTGGTAAATCCAAATTGTTTAGTGTTCATTAAACCATTTCGTTCGTGTTTTCTATTTATATCCCGAATTTCATGCAGATTAGATGGAAAACCATAAATTTAGACTGAAATTGTGATTTAAACAATGTACAAAATGACAAAGACAAACAAATCAGACTTAAAACTACGACAATTTGAATACATGGGCTTCGAACATTGTATCTGGACAAACAAACAACATTTCGTCACATAAGTCTTGCCTTGTTCCAAGTTACAATTACTACTATAAGAATATCCATTATTCTCATTATATGTTTGTATTTCCATACTATGCGACGACATTTGACTGACATTATTTGCTGGCGAAGCATATTTACAAAACGAACTATTCTCCGATTGTTTCAACGAATAGAATTTCGTTGGATCCGGCTGATAGTAATTCGAACTTTCAACTCTTGAACTAGTTGTATAATAAAGATTCTCGAAATCCTGTTCAGCCTGCTGTAAATTATTGAAATCTTTTGGATAGTTGACGGTTTTCCGTTGATCTTTTTCTGTTGCAGCCGATGTTGTAACTGGACTACGATTTGGTGCCAGTTTTTCTACAACGTCCGGCAATGGTTCGCGAATTTGTTTGTACTGCATTGGTGGCATGATTGTTTGCTCGAAACTTTGAATCAATGATTTCACTGGGATTTTCACGTAATCATCCTCATCACTTGCATCGACTGCATTGAAAGTCTCCGGTTTCATTTCCGAAAAAATCCTCTCTTTTCTCGTGTCGTCTATTTGTTCCTTATACGAATTTAGCTGCTGCATAAATTCTATCGCCTTTTGCTGAGCATCATGCGGATCTATCACTTCTTCTCCTTCCACTTCTTCTTGCACTATTTGAAAATCAACATCATACTCTCGATTCTGTTGATAAAACACACGTTCGACTTCCTCATTTTCACCAGCTTGTAGAATTTCAACACGAGCCACTTCATTCGTTTTCAATTCGCTTTTCATCTGTGAACTATCCGTCTGCTCGTACTGCGTATCGGTTTGATTGCGTTCATAGAACGCTGAATTCGGTTCCTTCATTTGAATGACATTGTTCGTGGAGTTTTGCATACGTTTGTTTTGAATTGATTTGTTTCGTCCCAGAATGGCTTTCTTGAATTCATCGTTTATATTTAGTTCGCCGAATAGTGGACGGGCACCGATTATTGCACCTGGTGGTTTCTTGCAGATTTTCGGTTGAATTTCGAATTGAATGTCGTCCGATAAAGTAGTTTGAGGGGGTTTCTTAATAGGCTGTTGTTGATTTGCAGTGAGTTGTTTAATAGGGGCAACTTCTTTTAGTGGTTTAGAACAAGTCCTTTCCGGATCTACTGCTGGTTTAGCGGCATTTTGCTCGTTTACTTTAGTAGAATCTTTATATTCAATATTAGCACCTTCTATGCCCTTAATAGCATATTTATCCGCAGCATCATATGCCACTTTAATGTTCCTCAGCTCTTCGAAACATCCCTTTTGCGACTCCAAAACCACAGATTTCTCCACATCACTTTCAATTGCTTGTTTTCTAATCGTTTCTTCGCATGCCGGATTCCTTGGTTCAATCTCAACTTTTTCAATGATAATTTTTGTTTTCTCCTTAACATTTCCGCCATCTTTTGACTGTTTTTCATCCTTGGTCTGATTTGCAATTTTACTCTCATCGGGAACGAAAATATTCACGTTTCTATTCGCTCTGGCATTGAAGTGACCTTGACTTTCGAACACTTCCGATTGAATAGTTCTGAGACCAGTACGATTATTGGTGAATCCATGTTCATATACTTTATGCTCAAGGTCAGGCAGTGCGTAATTGAATTCGGCTTTTGCCGGAGCCGTTGGAGAATAGGCGTTAATCGAATTATTCGTGCCTTGCAATGGCATCGGTTCGAATTGTTTAATTGGTACCGGACAAAATAAATTCGATTGTTGCTCATCGGCAAGATACTTGGATATGTTTGGTATACTAGTAGGAAAGGGAACGGCCGCTTCAGCTGGCTTATCGATAAATTCTGGAGGTGGTGGTGGTAGATCGTCATCATTCATCAAATCATCAGTAGACGATTGCACCTTGAACGGAATCGGACTGGTTCGTAAAGCCACAATATCCTTTTCAACAATATCCGGATTAAGAGTGATATCTGGAATATTGGGAAATGGCGATGATGGTCTCAGAACCGACTCAATTTCTTCATTCTCTTTAAATTTCTTTAAATCGCTTTCAAACATCTGCTCTTCCAATGAAACATCTGGAATAGATGGAAACGGGGAAGCTGCCCGTTCTTCCCGTTTTCGCGTCAATTCTATCTCAGCTTCTTTACGTGGATCCGGTTTTGGTTCGAGGAAAGTTGGCGTAACCGAACGAATAACATTTGTTTTCGGGCTATTGTTATTTTCCAGAAGCTGATGAGGATTATTTTCAGTTACGTCCGGGATAGATGGGAAAGGACTGGGCGGTCGATTTCCTTCTGCATTAGACGGTGCTGTTGGGGGCTTTAAAATGTTAGTTAAAGCTGCATTTATACTGCCTGCATGAAAGAAAAATAGAGTAAAAGCAAATAAATAAGCGTTTATTATGCAATAAATTCAGCAGCCAAACAATAATCGAGAAGTGAAATTAAGTTTTCCTCCCATATAATTTACTTTACCGTATTGTTGTTTTCTCGCTGACGATGAATTCCAAGCTTGTGGCAACGTTGGCTTGTAAACATCAGCATTTGACGATCCCTTCTGTAAATTTTCCACTATCCTGTTTATGCTGTCACTGTTATAAGCCGGATTATGAGCAAATGTCCTCTCATTGTTAAATCTGAAAAGTACAAATGAAATTGTTTGGCGTGTAAATCAATAGATGGCAGCCTAAGCGGTTACCCGTTCGATTTAGGTATAGCCCACGACTCCAGATTGTCGGTTTTAAGTGCCTGCTCGTATGAATTAACAGCTGGAGCAACGAAATTTCCTTTCGTCGGCCAAGTTGGTTCCTCCTGAAAAGCGGCGTCTACTGATCCTGTTTCTAAAGCGGCGTCCCACGGAGATTTGATTAGTTTTATTCGTGGCCTACTGAATTTTTCCTGGGTAATAATTATACGTCTATTAATTAACGCATAGTAGATGATGAGTTTAAAAAAATGAAATATTAATATGAAAGAGTGGCTAATAAAAAGATTTCAAAAGGAAATTTTAAGAATTTCCGGCTAATTTTCCTGTTTAAAGCAGTTGAATTGTACCATTTTTACGTGTGTGTTAGACAAAGACGCAACACAGTCAGGCCGAACCTTTCGCACGCCTTTCTCACAGAATTGTGCTCCTTGTCCAACTCACGCGAGTAAGAAGTATATTTAACTATTAAAAAAAAGACAATTAATGGACAATTCATACAAATTTTTATTGAAATCAAATTTATGAAATTTTCCTTTACCACATTATATAAAATTGTCAAAAAACAACACTCCGCGATACGTCATCGAGCCCCATAATAAAATACCTGAATTTCATCCAATTTTTCCTTATGCTGTAATCTTTGTTGACTTTCTGGCAAATAACTTGATGGCAAAATACTAGTTGGTGGCAATGGCGACAATAATGGGACGGGGGATGGTGCAATATCCGGTATATCAGCAGCGGAAGCCGGTCGTGTACCGTTCGTTTCTCCTACCACCCACTTTTCGGAACGTTTACGTCTTTTAGCAAATAATTCAGCACCTATAAGTTCCGGCAAAAACAATGAAATACAACTCAAATAACGTCGCATTGAATCGCTAGCAACCTTTTCCTTTTGGTGAATTTAATCCTTTAACAATTTCCAAACAAACTTGCGGTGATAATGGCGTATCGAATGTGTAGCCTTGTTTTTTCAATGAATTCAAGTCTTGGATTTGTCCAGC
Source organism: Platypus cylindrus (assembly GCA_949748235.1). Lineage (NCBI taxonomy): Eukaryota > Metazoa > Arthropoda > Insecta > Coleoptera > Curculionidae > Platypus > Platypus cylindrus. The sequence continues at coordinate 10,282,733 of OX456494.1, forward strand.
TGGGTTCATAACCAGCTTCAATGGGTCTTTAGATTTCGATGAGGATCCATCGCCGTTAATTGTATCCGTACTAAGTCCAGCTTTGCCTTAAACGTGTATGAATATTCAGGTAATTCAAATTGAATGAATATGACGAAAGTTTGGTTAGGAAATTGAAATATTAAAACAACGCACTTTATTGACGTTATAATAATTATTGTTCTCATTCCATAACTTATTTATAACTCTCTAATGAAGTTACAGAATGTAGGTATTTATTCCTCAGATAGATTGCACAGGGAGATTTCGATACTAATTGCCAGTCATATTAAAAATAGGAACACAAATAATTTCACAAGGACTCCATGGAGAAAAACCATTAGAAATAACGATTCAATATTAATATAATCTATAGTGGCAATCTATTTGAGAAAAATAATGTCTTGATTAATTGGAAACACGTCTATAGGCATAACTGGAACGTACTAATTCCAAGAGAAAATATTAAACATGAATATTCATGCTCCAGGAAAGCAAAAAGACAAACCACCAACATGTAACTAACCTTGTCGTTAAATATTTTTTTACTTCTCAAAATAAATTATAGAGAAATAACACAAGCGGCAAAAGAAAAATTAAGTAAAACTGAAGGAAAGATCAAAGCAAGTAAACTGCAATAATAATTGATAACCGAAGATTATCACTAATGCCGGATTACTATATATTCTAAAGTTATTACTATTTAGTTGTGTAGATAATTTTGAGTGAGTATTTTTGGCACTTAACATTTCGTTATGAAACAGTACTACGGATCAGGACCGGCTAATTATGTTAAACCATTTTAAAGATTATTTTAATGGGCCTATATGACAAGTCCAAATTATATAACAAGGAAAAATAAGCTAGAAAATTGTCTCAAATTTTAAGCTATTTTAAACTCTGTATTGCATTTTAATATCTCCCCAAATTGATCTATTAATTTTTGCTAATTCAAGATAATGCTAATTATCGAATCGAAAAACAATCAATCCACTCCTGTTTGCACAATGGCTATCGGCCAAATACTCATCATTCTTTTTATTGTTCCTTCGTTGTATTATTAACTCTCTGAACGAGACTTTAATCAAGTTTTGTTTTTTCTAATAGTTTTGTATTTCAGTAGTTATACAAATTGTTGACTAGGATAAAACTTTCAATGACTTCTAACAAAATTAAATCATTGTTAATTATATATCGGAATTAGTAATAGTAAATATGTCAATCAATCTACGTGAATAAAAGTTTAGTAATACCGTTTTTAATTTTTCCATTAATCATTTGTAAAAATATCTTTGGTTGTTTACAATTTTATTATTTTGAAATACTATATTAAATTGATATAGTATGCAACCAGTATATCTACCCTACGACAGAACATATGAACGCCCTCCAGCGCAGCTGACGCAATTTACCGCGAACCGACAGTTTTGAAAAAACTGTCGGTTCGCGGTAAAATTTTACTTCAAATTCATTTAATACATGTTTTTGTTGTATCAAACTAAGTTTAATAGAAGTTTTTTGGAAGGTAACCCACCGTACCTGGGTTAAGTGTAAAAAGTTAAGTAACTTTAGTGTATTGTATTGTTATAAAAAATATAATTGGTATAGAATATTTACAGATATTTTCCATTAGTTTTTTTATTTATGATTACATTGTTACTGCCATTTAATTCTGAGCATTATGAAAATGCAACTAGATATACACAACTTTTGAGCGCTGGTAGAGCGCAATTGACACGAATTACGCCGATTGTTTCTGTAAAAATCAAGGCGGCCGAGATTGAAAATATAAATGTAATTATTTGATTAAATATTTAATTCGATTTACATAAATAGATTATTTACGAGTATTATTTAAGATGTACAACAAATTTATTAAACTCACGAGTGAAATACATGATGTTTACATCAAAAGAAATTCAGAACTTTTCTGTATTTCTAGGAAATAATAGCGAAACAGAAGTTTTCGCTAAAGATAAGCGAAACAAAGTTAGTTTGTAGTTTTTTCGGCATAATCGAATATTGCAATATTTTAAAGTATAGAATAGTCTAATATTCGAATATCTATAAATTTACCTTCGCCTTCATGTACCCATTTAACCGATCGTTTCATTCTATTCACATACATTTGCAAACCTTTACTACTCTGATTGCTGATATCAGTAAAAGAATTTGATATTCTTTTTGCCAATTCCACTTGGTCTTCAACTGTTGGATGGAAACCTTTTTCATAAAATGCTGAAGATGCAAACATCTTTTCTGTTAAATAGAAATAAATATGAACAATTTTCATTCATTTGATATAATTTAATCACATATTTTTTCTTTTCCAATGGATTTTTACTATTTATTCAGCAGATGTTTTAATTTGCATAACAAAACAAATTCTGGATTGAAAAACGTTTATTTTAACTGTTTTACTAGCTGGAACACAAGGTTAATGGATTTCCGCGAAAAAAGATACAAACAAATTTATTTTCACTATATAAATAATTCTGTGAAAATTTCTTGCGACGCGATTCTTGGGAAAAGAAAAAAATAAGAGATTTATCGAGGAAATCTCGATTTAATTAGTTGATTTATGTCGAGATTTTATGGCGATTTAGTTTTTATTCGATTCCACTTACTAGCAGGTTTTGGTTGAATTTGTTCGCCATCGGCAGGTGTGAAAATCTTTTCGAGATTAATTGGTTTTGGTGGCGGAGCATTTTCATCCTGTGAAAATAAAAAACAATGAAATTATTTACTCACTTAATTGATACTCTCAAGTCAAGATTAACATTTTCAATAGTTTTAACAGGGTTCCAGAACGAATGTAAATTGAATTGTGTTTGTTTGAGTAGTTTTTTTTTTATTAATTCTTATTTAAAACCTGTCCACATACTTCAAATCGAACATGTTTCTCTTTCTTAGGTTTCGTTCTGATATCGATAAATCCATTATCTTTGTATCCATTGCAAATAGTTTTCTGCTCTTCTTTTATTAAAATCGTTTTCGTTTCATTTGTTCGAAATGCCTCCTCGTCATTACGAATTCGCTTAGATATTTCACCGCCCAAAAACATTTTTCTTAATGCAATTTCACCAAAATTTATGTTGGCGTTTATTCAAAATTTATTTAGACGTATAAATAATGATAAACAAGTGAAATTCACTTGTTTACTTTTAATTTGGCAGTAAATGGTGGAAATATTGAAACTGTTTATTTAGCACTCTTAAGAAAAATCGTTTTTTTTTTTTTCGAATGAAAACTAGGTAAAACTGCTTGGAAAATTAACCGAAAATCATCATCAGAATCAGGCGAGTTAAAAACCGCACTACGTTTCGGCTACTAATTCCCGATTGTTTTTGAAGCATGTGTGTTGCGCATTTCATTTTCTATTAGATTTAGTTATGATGTAATTGACCGATCTTTATAGTTTTATTCCGCAAAAATATATTTTTATTCGACTGATGCCTGAACAAAAGAAAAACAAAACCAAACTTACCAATCCCACTTTAAATACTCGTTTTGTTAAATTTGTTAGAAATTCTTTTTTTCTTGGATCGCTCGTATCTGACGGTTTAAATCCTCTAGATTCGATTACTTCCGTTATACTTTGACTTTTTTGTAATTGACCAAATGGTGGTCTACTACGATGGTGTCCAGTTGGTGTTGATGGTAGTGAAAATGGTTGTTGTTGATGTGATGATGCGACCGAATACGTTTTTTTTGTTGATATCGAATAGGAGGATGAAGTTGAATTTTGTGTTGATTTCGAATCAACTACTTTTGATATTAAGCGCATTTTTTAACTGATTCTACTCTACACGTTAATTTCAATTTTGGTAATTTATAATGGCACAGTTCCACACTATGTGCGTGTTTTTTGAAAGGTGACACTTAATTTTGCAGGTTTTTTTTTTCTAAATATTTTTGCCACATTCAATTTAAAAAATGTTCTCGTTAAAAATCAAACAATTTTCATGTTGTACAATCCTGTAGGCTGAAATAAACTAAGCTATAAATAAATACAATCTGGATGCACCTGTATAAATTTGCTCCAAGTTTAATGTCAAAATATTACGAGGTGGGTACTAAAAAAAGGAATTCCCAATTGTTAATTAAAAATGGCTGGATTAATTGAAGAGAATTCGAAAATCGTTCATCGATAAAACGATTTTTTGCTTCGTTGTTTTTTTTTTTTTTTGATTTAAATGAAAAATTTGCAACTGAAAATTAACAACGACCTGAAAGCCGCATTTGTTTTGTGTCTGGCTGCTTACAAAAAAAAAGAAACGAAAATTAATTTCCAGCTGAAAATTATAAAAATAGAGGTCAAAAAAATCGAAAATTATTTCAGTTTTTCCAGCATTTGTTGAATACAAAGACAACAAAAAAAAAAAAAAACTGAATCGCTAAAAAGTATATTGTATGCTAAGAGCAACAGCAAAACGTTTGTTTTAAATCTAAAATTAACTGTGCCACTATAAATTTTTTTCTTAATCCAAAAATAACACTTTTTTTATAATTCATATAGACACACGCACACACACGTACCGGACCGTGAATTTATTATTTAAAATTCTCTTCTTTGCATCTTGAGTTATGAATATTTACACTGATTATTGTTAAAAAATCATAACGAAAAAACAACGTTTGATAACACCGATCGTTTGAAATCCATTTTACAAAATAAGAGATACAGAAATACATTTTGCCAGCCACTCACAAATATAGTTTGTTTCTGGATGATTTCCAATATAATATCGAAAGTAATTATCAACGATTAACGTTCTATAAAGTGGTTTATAATGGAAACAATGATAACATGAATTAAGTAGTGTCGCTTATTGACTACGTACATTTTTTCAGCAAGGAATTTTCAGAGAAAAAAAGTAAAGCAAACAAACTTAAAAATCAGATTATAATTTTTGCTGTGCTGCGCTGTGTTTTATTTTAAGATTTTATTTTCCAAAAGTTATGTAAAATTATCGTTTTTCTGAACACAAAATTTTATTGCCAGAAAATATGATTATTTTTTGTTGTTGCATATTGTGTACCATTAATTTTTATTTCGCTGTTAATTAATTATGGTTTATTTCAATGCAACGCAAAATCTCTGAGCAAAAATTAGTATAAATAAAAAAGAAAAAACAATTTACTTGATCGGTACTCTCTTCGGCGCCATATTTCTGAGTTATTTCCTGATTTATCTGAAAAAAAAAAACATTTATTTTTTCCAATACAGTCGATTTGTTTATGTACTTCATGCATTAGTTTGTAGATGGCGCTGCGGTACTAAAGCCACTCCCTATCCAAAGTATAGCGATCAACGAGATTTGCACGAAAGTTTAACCTATCAATTTATTCATTCATTTCTTTCAATTCAAAAAATGGCGCTGTTTGTAGTATTTTGAATATAAATAAAATGAATTTATTTTGATACTGTTGACGAACTAATGCAACAAATACATGAATTTATAAACAAACTATGTACATAAAATGAAAAACAAACCTTCCCGAAACGGTAATTATGGAAAACATTTTCCGGTGGTACAGACATTAGTCGATATTTATATGATTTTACTGGCAAACATGGTGACGGTGATCTTGCAACAAAACCTCCATTTTGTTTATTAATCTGGTTGTTTTGTTGCTGATGATGATAATATGATTGAATGGATTTAAATTTGTTCTGAAAATGTTCCCATTCGTACACATAGATTTCAACGAAACAACAATGAAAATGAAAATGAAATGGAAATTAGTTTATAAAATACGATCAATTTTTGGTACCTGTTTCAAAGTATCCGTAAAAATTCCATTAGGCATTAACTGCTTAATATCTTTTTCAGCATGAGTCTCTATATCGGATATGATTTCTTTTAAAGAACTCTTAACATTTCCATCTTTAATTTCAGTTCGATTATCATTAGATTCACTATCAGTTGTTAATGTAATTTGCGGTGGTAGGGGAGGTGCAATCGGTGGACGTGATGCATTAAACGGCATCTCTAAATCGGACAATTTTAACGGTGACAACGGTTGAACAGGAACATAACCTGGTGGCAATCCATTATTAACCTCCTGATTAGTACAAGATTCAGCAAAACCATTAACTCGACTAGTTTCCTCGCTTTTCACACAAGGTTCTATCTCCCTCTTCACTTCGATACTTTCCATTGTCACATTTCCATTTGGAATTATTGCAAAATTATCTTTCTGTAGTATTCCAATATTTTCAATTTTTGCCAATGCATCCGAATAGATATTTTCAATTTCCTTCGATACCAAATCGCTATTTATCTGATTTTCCACTATTTGTTTTGTGAGCGCAAAAGATTTTGGCGTATCGAACGGTTCGAGTGGTTCAAATGGTTTTAATGGTTCGAATGGTTTTAATGGTTCAAATGGTTTGAGTTGATCGGATGGTGATGATGATGTTGACTGACCGTTTTGTGGTTCTAAATGGTCCTAAATTGTTAATGAATTTCTATTAGATTGTCGTAGAGGATTTACCGTATCAGATTGCGCACATATTGGTGGGCGGTTAACAAGGCGACTAGGCCGCGCGACTCAGTCGCCGTTCGAAATCTGTTTCAAAAATCAATATTTTTACCTTCTTTTGTTTACATTCCACCAGTTTATGCGATTCAATGTCACGACTCGGTCGCGCGACTCAGTCGCCGTTCTAAATTTGTTTCAAAATGCAATATTATAAACTTGTAGTGTATATGTACAAGCAGTTCATGCGATTCGATGTCGCGACTCGGTCGCGCGACTCAGTCGCCATTCTAAATTTGTTTCAAAATGCAATATTATAAACTTGTAGTGTATATGTACAAGCAGTTCATGCGATTCGATGTCGCGACTCGGTCGCGCGACTCAGTCGCACTTCTGAATTAGTTTCAAATAGCAATATTTTAACGTTTTGCTACTACAGTTACATTTATAATCTTTTAATATTAAATATTATATCATTTATGGAATCGGAACTTACCGGTTCGCGATTTCTTTGGACTAACATCCATAGAAGGAATAAGTCTCTGAAAAACTAATAGCAATCTGTGAGTTATTAATAAAAATTTATAGAAAAAAACTTGACTGTGATTGTATTGTTTGAAGAAATAAAATTGTTTTAACATCGATTTATTAAGGATGTATTTTAGTGCAACTGCAGCTTCAAAACGTTATAATTTTGCAATAACTAATTTATAGTATTGACCAAAAGCTATATAGAACTGAAAGCGCAAAATTATAACATTTTGAAGCCCAGAATCTGGAAAAGAAACGAACATCGATATGATTTGCTTAAATACATTTATTCAAAAGAAAAAAAAAAAAATAAGTAGAATATACAGAATAGCATAATACATTCTAGTATACAGAAGCAAAAACCTAGACGGAAGAAAGAAACAGCCCTAAAATCGATTAAAAGACAAAGAAAAACAAAGAAATAAAATAAGCGCCAGTTCTATATAACCTCCAGTTGATTTTTAATATAAAAAGAAACAAAAAATAAACAAATTCCTCCCTGTATATCATATGTCTTTTTCTATATATTATCACATCCCCGTATCCTATTATAGTAAATGCAAAACAAAATAAAACAAAAAAAGGAAGAGAAACATCGTTTTTTTCTTGTTTTTTTTTTTTCTAGCATAAGAACAGTACAGATGAAATGGAAAAATAATTATTTAATTTAAATACACAGCGAGAGAGCAACATAAAAATAATTTGGAAAACATTAATTCTTAAAAACTAATTATTTAATACAATTCGAATTCGAAAAATCAACCTTCTATTTCGTATTCTTCAGTTTCTTCCATAGAAAAACTTTCGGAAGTTTCAACTTTCGTACTAAATACCTGTCTATTTCCAGTCACTGTTGCCGTTTCTTGTTGCAGCATACTTTTCGTTGCCTCCGTTTGTCTTGTTTTATGATCTTCGACAAGCGATGTATTTTCTTGTCCTTCAAATGTTGCCGTTTTCTGATGCATTTTCGATTTTCCATCATTTTTATGTGTCTAGAAAAAGAAAATGAATAATGATTTCAATTTGTTTTGGTTTATTTTTAAACTGTCCGATTACAATTTGCACAAAGATAAAATGAAATAAATTATAAATTAGGATCAAATTTGCTCATTAACAACTAAAACATTTCTATGTAAATGCCACGGTTTGTCGCATTCTGAAGAGATGAATGTGTGAAACAGTTGTTTTGGCACAGGTAATAAATGCCAATTAAAAGGTGCGTTGAGCAAAATCTATGATGACAACATTTGTATATTTTCAGTAAAAACATTTACGGATGAGTACCGCAAATTTAATTTATTACGACTTAGTTTACGTGTTCTACTAAGATATTTTAAGAGGGTAGAATTTCAAATAGGTTTTCCACATGGAAAAGTAATAATTATGTTTGTATATGTCATTTCAATCGGTATTGGTATTTTTTTTAATAAAATTCAATAAATAAATAGTGGAATTGAAAAAAATAATACGATGTATGCAACCAGATATGCTGCTAGTATAAAAAATGGATAATATACGACATATAAAAGAGATGTCGCTTAAAACAGTTTTTTTCTAAAATGATCAAGGATGTGCGTCCAAAAAAAAAACTGAAATTAATTATTGTACGAAATATTTCATTCGATTTACATCAAAATAGATTAAATTTGATAAAGAAATTATTTTAATTGTGATAATTTTTTTGCGAACAAACACGTGTTTTAGATCACAGCATAACAACTTTATAAGTTCCAACGTCTTGAGCAACAGATAAGTTGATATCGAATAATTCTAAGCCTTTAATGTATAAAGTAGAATTTGCTATCGAACATGTACCTCTGTAAGAGTAGTTTCCTCAACCGATTCGCTTTCCTCCTCTCGATTCGCTGAAGTAACTGCACCACTTTCTGGAACTGATACCTGCATATTTGACATGGTGGCTATTTGATTTTCTTTTTCGCCTTTTGTCTCCTGGCAATTGTAGATTATCTCAAAGTCGTTGCTGGTGGTGGATTCTTTAGAATTGCTATTAAATTGAATAATATATGTAATTATTTCTTGATTAATACTCAATTAACTGATTGATGTACAAAAATAATGCGAATGAATTTCATGGATATTGTTTCAAGCTGAATCCAGATATACAAATCGTGTTTTTTTTTTTTTTTAGAATTTCCTACGCTCAACTCTTTGCAAAATGTACGTAAAAAGGTTGTAACAAATCAAGTTTATTATTAAATCAATTTTTATTGTTCTACTAAAAAACAACCGGACATTTTTTTTTTTTGCTTAATGCAAAAGCAGCCAGCGTAGAAAAAAAAACAAATAAATTTATCTACAAATTGTCAGCAGCAGCAGCAACGGTGGCTGCTTAAATTTTGGCAATTATCCAAAAGGAATCAGGTCCAAATCATAAATAAAATCATAATAATAATAAAATACATTGCCGTTTTATTACTTCGAACGTTCAACAGAAAACGCCTTCAAAATTATTGCAAATAAATAATAAATATATGCAATCGCAATGTGTAATGGAAATGGGAAAATTTCACTATTTTTCCTTTTATTTTTTTGCTGTTGTAAAATTCATCTGTATAACAAATATTTAAGTTAGAAGGTTTTTTGTTGGCAATCAACAAAATTGAATTTCAATTTGTAAGTTACATAATTGATGATGCAGTGCACTTTGCCAAAAATGAATCGATCAGAAAACTCGTTATTAGGCCCTTGACGTTTCCAGGGTTTTCTCTCATAAATAAATGGACACACATTGGTTTTTTGGAATCTTTAAAAATCGTGTTATAACAATGAAATTGTCTCAGAAATAGGTAGGTAGAATTTACAACCGCTATTCTAAAAATACTTTAATGTATTATTGTACTCGAGGTTATTTTCTATTTTATTTAAAAAATAAGTATTAATTAAATTGAGCAGCCGCTCAACATCAATTGGGAAAAATTTTGTTGGCAAAAATTATTAAGTAGCCTATTATCCAGTGGAGCTCGAAAAATTTATTAAGAAAATTCAATTAGTAAAGAAATGAGTGGATATTTTTAGTTACGAACAATGAGTTTTCTTTTTTGGTTTGATAGCTAATTTAATGCTAGAGATGCTGAACTGATTTGATTGTGAATTTCACTGATTTTTACCTTTTTATACTATAATTAAATCGATCCAATATAAAATATCCAGCAAATAGTAACAGAGATAGATTAGTTAAATTGCTAAAAATAAGAAACTTGAATTTAACTGGAAAAACCCCGTTGTCGAGTACTCATTTTACTATATAAAATCAATCAAGAAAACTCACCCTTCAATAGTTTTATTCGGTGTGTACAGAAATCGAATTAACACGAACCAAAAATAATTAAACCAATTTTCTATCATTTTTACGTTTCCAACAAAAAACACTTTACAAAATGACAAATTGTTTCTTATACGAACAACAGCAAAGCGCACAACTAAAATCAATTAATACAAATCCCAATAGTCTCGCACTTGATTGCCAAGTACTTGGCAAATCATTACTGGAACACAACTTTCGGATATAACATTACAAAAGAAATAAAGTAGGTCTCATTGGACCATACTTATTTAATTCGAATCTAGAAAAAGTGATGGGGATTGCCAACGACAAGGAAGTTCATCTCTATTCATCTATTTTTGTAATGCGTTTCGGTTCAAAAAAAAAACAACAGTTTTTCAGCTCTTCACCTTGATGACTATGTGAAATTATGCACAGAACAAAAAACGACTAAGTAAATGTTTCAAATGATAAAAATAGAAATTCCATTGGTGATTTTTTAATGATTTCAAGGTAGGAATAGTTTGAAAATTATTAGAAATGTGCCATTTCGTCTGTTTATTTTCATAGAACTAGATTATGGCCGATGCGCAGCGAATTGATGCACGTTTGCCAATCAAGTATGCGCATAGATTAGTCGCTGGTGATCTCTGCGCGGCATGAAACCAATTTGAATCGATTGGCAGGTTTGCTCCTCACCGGGTCTTTTTCCAACGATTTAATTTCTTTTTTTTTAAATAAAATGTCATTATAAAATGTTTTTTAGGGTTTTTATTAATTTATTAAATTCAACAAACCACTTTGCAGAGTGAATTGTTTTCTCAATTGTCGCTGTTTTGACAGTAGAAATGTTACTTAAAGTAAGAGTTTTCTTTTTTCCATTAATAAACTTATAATATATTTTAGCATATTAGTTTTAAGTCCCATGACTCTAAACGTGTTGTTGCAATTTTCTAATTTATTATTATATATTTCTGTTCATTAATCGTTGTCAGTGATCTGTTAAAAGAAATGTGAATGTTCACCGGCTGCCAAATGGCTGTTTTAAAACATATTTTGTAATGACATTTATTTTAGATGATTTTTTAATGTTTAATGGGCACAGTAATTTCGTGGCATGTAATTTAATCGTTTAGTAAATGAATGAATTGTCAAATAAGTAATTCGATACGATTAAGAATCGAAAGACTAAAAAAGAAAAACCAAACGCTAATTTCGATTAATTAAAATTGAATTCAGTTTGGATTCAGCCTAAAACAAATCGTTAATATAAACCTGATTAAGTTTATCCAATAGATATATTATCACTTACCACGCTCTCAAATAGTTTTACAACCACTTTTTTAAAAACCCAGCTACTACTACTACTGTACCGTAAATATTTGAATTGGATTGACTTAAAGAGGCCGCCGTCAAATGACTAATCCAGACAATATCCAGGCTGGTGTCGACCAAATAATGGCAGCGGTTACGATTCGAAAACTCTCTCTCTCTCTCTCTCTATACGCGCACGTAGAACTTAATTTAATTATTGCACCAGAGGCCAGCTAGTAAAAGCCTAACTTATGTACTATGTGTAGTTGGATAGCCAGGCTGGATAACGTGTGTGTATAGTGTCACTTGTGTGACGTCACGTGCGGAGCTATTTTAACTCAAAAGTTAGAAAATCGAAAACATTTATCGAGAAAATGAAAAGAAACGGCTTGGATTAAACGAAATAAAATGGGAAAATGTTTTTGGTATGTGTGTGTGTGAGTGCGAGAGAGGAGGAGGATAAACTGGCATTTGTCCAGAATAATTTTGCATGTTTTAATTGTTACAGTTATCATATATAATGACAATAATGTTGTCGATTAAATAATGCCCTGTAGTAGAACACGCAGAGAAAATTTCACTTACCATTCCCATTAAACTGAATCTCGTCCTTTTCATATTGCGAGAAATCAATTTCGATTTATTACTGTCAATGGAACATGATCTAACCAAACCAAACCATCAAATCATCGTGTATGATTTATCAATGAATCAAAATGATCATAATTTAATTTCGTTCCATTTGACTCATAGCAAAATGACTCACACTATTTTTAAATGCATAGCATCAGATTCATACAGAAAAAAATTATAATAAAATGTCGAAATTCATTTAATTTCTGCGTAGGTATTTTGTGTCCCGTAAAATGAAATTTTTTGGCATAGAAAAACTTTCGCTGAAATATTTTCTGTATGTGTGTGTGTGTAGGTATTGTTTTTTAAATAATATTTTGTTCATCAAGACATGTTTTGTCTTAAACACTAATTGAATGTTTTGAATATGGTAGACGTAGTCAAGCCACGCCCCGCTAGGGCGGAGTCTCGTCGCATCTTTCAAATGAATCAATTATAATAAAATGGAAGTTCTAGTCTAAGTAAAATCAAATCAATAATATGTAATTCATAATTGGACTGATCAATATCAGACACTAACCTCATTTCGCCACCGGCAGGTAATTAACTAAAAGTTAAAATTAAAAAAAAAAAAAAAACAACAAAAAGGTTATTGATCTATAATTATCCAGCATGACATATTGTGATGTTGTAAATGAATTTTGAAACAAGACAAATAATATAATAATACCCAACACTTTGGCACATACAGAAAGTATTTTAAAAATAATTTCAATTGGATTCGAATTTTCGGTAAATATTTCCAAGCATAATCTGTACTATTGCATAGTTAGATCATTATTCGAATTATTTTAATTTTGTTTTTGTCAATATTAGATCATTGCAGGTAAGAATTTATTAATTTTTTATTGATTCCGAACGAAAATGTATGCTACTGTTCATTGCCGCTTACCATCTGCTTAGCAGTGGCTAAACTATGTGTATGTGTGTGCGTATTAAATTTACAGAAAACTTCTTCGGTTAGAATAATCTTCTGTGTAATTCGTATGTAGATGGCATAGGAATGGCAGTGTTACAGCCTGCGCGCATCGATTTGCCGCTCGAATTCTCTGCGCCTCGTCAATATGAAATGGTCCGTGTTAATTAAATAATTTACTCGTTAAAATTTAAATTAATAAACACTCCAAGGAAATGGGCCATTTAAATTGATTTTTTTTAATTAATTTTAATGAAGATTAATAATATTTATATATTAATCATAAAGATTCAGCATATGAATTAATTCTCTTTCGCCTGACGTCATTGTCGTCGTCTTTGATGGTTCCGCTTCCATTTCATTAAAATTTCAATATATTTTTTTTGTTACCCACTTAAAATAGTCAAAAAACCAACACGTGGAATATTATTAAAATATATTAAAATGCTTCATAATAGAATAAGTGCCAATATTTACATATGTCTCAAGGGAACTGTCAAATAATAAACTATCTAAAATGTACATAATAATCGTAACGATTTTACATGCAATACAATTATTATTTACATAGTAAATATTTTATGTATTGACTTCATTGACATAATGTTTTGAATAGCAAAACAGCAGGATTTTCTTACTGCAGCATAAGCTAAAATTGACTCTTCGATTTAATTCATCTCAATAAATTTCAATTAACCGTCATTATTCAATTGAATTCTTCCTTGACGATCCAATTACACGTTATCTTTTTTTTCTTTTGCTAATAATTAAGTAGCAAGGGTTGAAAGTCATCACTCAACCAATCGTCATAGAATATAAATAGATAGAAGCGCCCATCCACAATGTGATATGGTTTTTATGTACTTTTTTTTTTTTTCAACAAACGATAAGATTAGAGAGGAAAATTATGGGGGAGATGATGCTACTGTTCTAGACCTGTTTAGTGCCTAGCCTAAAACTTACTGCTACTATAATGATTATAAAATATAATGAGAAATAAGCAAGGTTATAACTAAATAAATTAAATCGAATTAAAACACGTCGAGCGACGCGGTTTTGACTCTAAACAACTAAAACAAGTTTCGTGTTTATTGGTACTGCTGGCTAATGCTCAATTTATATGTTATTAAACTGTTTTTTTCGTTAATCAAAGTTCGTACATATCACAATAGAAGCTATCGCAATGGCAGCTAGTTGTTTAAATCGTAGATTTCATTTGGGCAATGTTGTTTTCATTGTGGGTTTTGTTACGGAACGGGAAATGTGAATAGAAAAGCATTTTGGAGTAAGTAGATCAATTTGTTGAAAATCGGTATTTGTAGTTTGAATTCTTTATATTTTTCGAATATTTTTTTGTTGCAATTTAAAACTATTTCTAGCTGGATGCTAATCGAAAAAACCATTTATTATTTATCTATTAATTAGACTATAGATCAATGTTCATGTGATAATTAATAGAAACAACAATTCCTAAATCGTTTCATAAGCCAAAAATATACATTTTGGTTTTCATCTAATTTTGTTTTACATTTTAATAAGTAATAGGTAAATAACAACGGGAATTATTTAAATAATAAGTACATTCAAGTTACAGAAAAACATATTATTATGCGTGTGCTAGTAGCATATTAAATTTGAATAGATTTTCGCGTTATCGGCGGGAAAAAATCTGCTTAAAAAAAAAAAAGAAATGTGTACAATGTACAATTTGTCGTGTACGTTCTGCTTTGTTGGAAATTTGGCCTTGAACTGTCTCTGAAATTCGAAATTCAATAGTAAATACACGGCAAATAGGAGCAAATCAAGAATAATCTCGATTGTACTCATTTAGAACTAATGCGCATGCGCAAAGGACGAGATAGTAACGTTTGTATATGTTTAATTAGTTGTATTACTTCGGTAAATCAAAAAGACATGAAAATGCGCATTCATGCAATATTCTATTTGCGCATGCGCACTTGTTATTAAACAGTACTGCTGCTTCGAATGAACAAAATAATGATAAAATAATGTTTGATTTTTTCAAAAAAAATCATTGATGTTTGATCACTGGTTCAAATATCGAAGATTGTGTTTAACTAGTTAAATTAAAACCATAGAAAATTAATTAGTTTCTAGTTTGTTAATGTTTTGTTTATTTTTATCGATCTATTGTTTTAGATCGATAATGAATAGACAATAACAACATTGTCCGGTCCATAGAATCATAATTTTTTTCATTCAGATGGAAAAATTTATTTATTACTTGAAAAAGCGAATATCCCTTTTTAGATATTAAAAAAACAAAAAAAAAAATCTAATTTCCCTCTTCATCATCATATACAAACAAATTTAATTAGGACAAGTCAACATTAGACAGGTTGGAATTGGAAATTTTCCAAAATGTTTGACACAACTGACAAGTGAATTCGATTTTGGTCCAAATCAAATCCGGCCCTGTAAAAGGATAATATTTTTAATTGCTAATAATCGCTTCACCCAAATAAAATAAATGCTATTTTCGATACGTTTTCAGATTGACGAAATGGCAAATTCTGATAGTACCACCACATCAGCATATATGGAAACGCTAAATAAATTAGTCGTAAATGATACTTATGCATATAGTATAGTAAAGACAAATACTATTTATCCAGTAACAGCATCAGTTCCACCATCGACCATGCTACTTAATGCGCAAACAGAATCATTTGAAAATCCAAGAAAATATCCTGAACAAACTAGTAGTAGTAGTGAAACGAAACAATTGTTAATAAATTTAAATAATAATAACGTGCATCAGCATCATCATCATCATCAATGTGGCAGTTATTTTGTAAAGTGCGAGTGTAAAGATGAAGTTCTATTATCGAATGACACTGCTGCTGGTTCGATACCGCGTTCAAATTCAATTCCCATTCGTTCCATAATAAACAACTTCGATAATAATCGAAGAACTAAACGTCAATTGTCAAGTCCAGAGATAACTGCAACTAGTTGTAACAGCAGTAGTGGTATTAGACATCATCAGCAAGTGAATGTTTGTTTAAAACCAAAAAGTCCTGCAACAGCCGCACCATTATCATCCGGTACAATTAAAGCCAATGTGTTTCTAAACCATCCGGAAATCACTTTTCCAATACCGGTTGAAGTGTCGAGAGAGGATTATAAAAATCATTCAATACCCTCATCACATTTCTATCCGGAAATTCGAAATAAACTCGATTATTATAATAATCATAAAACCGATGAACAACAGAAAAATATCGAACCGAAACAACAAAAAGAAGCGGAAAAATTCTTTAAAGATTTCGGTATATTTGGACCAATGGGTAATGAGTTAACTAGTAATTTTTCACAACGTTTACATAATTCGATTGAGGATAATTGCAATCGTTTAAAACAGCCAAATAATTCGAATCGAACGAATAATCATCATTGTAGAATGAATCAAAAAATTGTCAACGATGAAGATTATGAACATATGAAATTAATGTTGGGAAAATTAAAAGAAAATGTATGCGATTTGGAAATGAAATATAATGCTTCGCAAGTTGAATTGCATGAAGTGAAAAACTTGTTGAGTGCTAAAGAAAATGATTTATTGAAATTACAAAGGGAAGTACATAAATTGAAAGTAAGTGGAAATTGTTTGTTTTCTTGTTTTGAATTTGATTTACGAATTTCAATTAGTACAGAGTACTGCGCAGAGATGGCTAATCTATGCGCAGACACTATAGTGGGCCATGACATAATATTATAGAAACAACAATATCTGTTTTATCAAAGATAATAAATAGATAACAATTTGAGGCTACCGTTTGTTTATACATTAATTTATTGCTGGTATTTTGTCATGCAAATATTTTCTCATTTCCAATGTAAATGTTCATTGTAGCGCGTCAGTAAACATTATGGGAATTATAAAATTGAAACGTCACCAGCACGTATCAATGTGAACAAACAAACGTCCGGAAAGTTATAAATAAATATATCTAAATTTATAGTTACGTATGAAGAACAGAGCCTTTCGAAATCTGTCAATGAGACAATTGAAAATCAATTTTCAATTGTATCATATTAGACGTCTCTATTGTATCTATACATATGACGGTTTTGATAGGTAGGAAACATCTGTTGCTTCAAAATATATTCAATTTAAACGGAAATTAACTCAATGTCTTTATTTAACTTTACTATCCTGCTGGAAATCTTTTTAAGACAAATATTTTTCAGCTGTAAAACTGTCCGCCTTTGACTAGAATAAGTCCCTATAAAGGACTTATTAGTACAGTCCCAAAAAAGGACTTATTAGTACATCCCGATTTTTTGCATGTACGAGTAGAAATTTTTTTTCCATATTTTTCATTCAGAGCGTCCTACAACAAACCACTCCATCTCATGTCGGTCAAGATATTCTAACACGAATTCAAGAGGAATACACAATGGCGATATATTCAATTTTTAACGGAAATTAATTCAATGCAAAACATGTCTTTATTTAACTTTACTATCCTGCTGGAAATCTTTTTAAGACAAATATTTTTCGGCTGTAAAACTGTCCGCCTTTGACTATAATAAGTCCTTTATAGGGACTTATTAGTACAGTCCCAAAAAAAGGACTTATTAGTACATCCCGATTTTTTGCATGTACGAGTAGAAATCTTTTTTCCATATTTTTCATTCAGAGCGTCCTACAACAAACCACTCCATCTCAAGATATTCTAACACGAATTCAAGAGGAATACACAATGGCGAAAACTAATCAGCCAGCAACTGTACATAATAATAATGATAATAATTTACATCATAAAAAACAAGGGGTGTCGGCCGAATCAACTGGCGACCAACAAAATGATGTCAGTGTGATGAAATATGAGAAAGATTTCAGGTATTATTTAATTAAGCAAATAATTAAAGGATGAGCCGCTACTAGCGAGTGGTTTGTTGGAAAAATACTAAGCGCTAGCGTATTTTTGTGTATGATACAATTTAAGCAAAATTTCCAGATCAAAGCAACTAATTAAAGACGCTCTAATGGATAATGCTTTCCTAAAGAATCTGGACACATCCCAGATTCGAGCAATAGTCGATACAATGATACCAAAAGATTTTCGAGCCGGTTCGTATGTACTGCGACAAGGCAATGCTGGCGTTCATCTATTTGTAACGGCCGATGGTGATTTCGAAGTGATTCAAGATGGGAAAATGTTGGGTGTTATGGGTCCGGGAAAAGCGTTCGGGGAACTGGCTATTTTATATAATTGTACTAGAACGGCATCAATTCGTGGTATGATTCATTTATTATTTTATTATTCATTCTATAAATTAAATGTTTTATACGATTTATGTAGCTTTATCAGATTCAAAAGTATGGATGCTCGACCGAAAAGTCTTTCAACAAATAATGAAACGAACTGGCATGCAAAAGTTGCAAGATAATATCAATTGCTTGAAATCGGTACCGTTACTAGAGAATCTATCCAATGAGGTTCTGACTAAAATCGCCGATGTACTGGAAGTGGTAAAATTTAGAATCTAATTCGAACATCTATTGTCACACGATAATAAATTCTTAATCTTATTAGGAATTCTATCCGACTGGTGCATATATAATTAGACAAGGAGCCAGTGGAGATACGTTTTTTATTATCAGTAGCGGTTCAGTTAAAGTTACACAGCGATTACCCGGTAAATTTCAATTATCCAGTTTATTGATTTGTAATTAAACCGCAAATTATATTACCATTAATTCCTATCTAAATTCTATCAGAAATTAGTATAATTCAACTAAGCTCCACAGATGGCGCTACAACTAATTCATCTTTTACTAGAATAAGACATCAAAAAAATCATTCAATATGCAACTGAAACTGTAGAATTTCCAATTCAATCCCAGTCAATCATAACAATATTTGCTTTAATTCTAGGCCAATTAGAAGAAGAAGAAATACGTAAATTGAATCGTGGCGATTATTTCGGCGAACAAGCATTACTCAAAGAGGATTATCGAACGGCATCGGTAATTGCTCTCGAACCGGGCGTGGAATGTTTAACAGTAAATCGAGAATCATTTCTACAATTATTAGGCAGTTTAGTGGAGTTTAAAGAGAAAAATTATGGTGATGAAGAGAGGTTAAGTAGACCGATAATATCTGAACCACAAGGTATGAAAATTTATCAGTTTTTTTTATACATTCACCATACGAATCAGTAAATAAATGCAAAATGAGTGAATTCTTATACGGTTCTAGAACGGTATGACCATATTTATTTTTGCAGAATACGATTATATCAAATTCGAAGATTTGGAATTTATTCGAACACTAGGAGTAGGCGGCTTTGGACGTGTCGAACTAGTGCAATACACTAAAAACCTTAACCTTACATTCGCATTAAAATGCTTAAAAAAACAACGGATCATTGAAACGCAGCAGCAGGAGCACGTTTTTAATGAGAAAAACATCATGTTAAGATGTCGAAGTCCATTCATCTGCAGGTAGTAGATCAACGATTATTTTTTTGAATGGTCCTGTCTGAATCATTTCATGATTTTTTAGGCTCTATAAAACATTTAAAGATTCGAAATATGTTTATATGCTATTGGAAGCGTGTTTAGGAGGTGAAGTATGGACGATATTGAGAGATCGTGGTTTTTTCGATGACCATTCATGTCGATTCGTGACAGCGTGTGTGATCGAAGCATTTGATTATCTTCATTCCAGGGGGATCATTTATAGAGATTTGAAACCGGAAAATTTATTAATTGACAGCCAAGGTATATACCTACTCAAATAACATCCGAATCATTCGACGGGGTGGATTCGTCGTGGTTGTACGAGCCATCCCTTGTTTTTATATATATACAAATGATTTTATATTCATAAAGAATTTGATAAAAATCGATATTCGATTTGTAGGTTACGTGAAACTTGTTGATTTTGGATTCTCGAAAAATTTAGGGTACAGTAGTAAAACATGGACGTTTTGCGGCACACCAGTCTACGTTGCTCCAGAAACTATATTAAATAAAGGTCATGATAGAGCAATAGATTATTGGGCTTTAGGTGTTCTAATGCATGAATTATTAACGGGAAAGTATGTCATCATACTCTATAAATAGAATGGCACGAAATTTTGATATTAATAAATGTCATTTTAGTCCACCGTTTACATCATCTGATCCAATGAAAAGTTATAATTTGATATTAAAAGGTATCGATGCAGTCGATTTTGATAATGTGGGCAGAACTGCGCAGAGCTTGATTAAAAAACTATGTAAAGTGGTGCCATCTGAACGGCTCGGCTATCAACGTGGTGGTATAATGGATATAAGGAAGCATAGGTAACGAACAGTATCGATAGAAATTAGATCAAATTTCGATAATTTTTTTTTTTTTTTAATTATTTCCAGATGGTTTCAAGGATTCGATTGGGATGGCCTGGTGGCCAGAACGTTACCATCGCCTGTACAACAATATGTTCGAGATCCGTGCGATACATCGAATTTCGATAGTTTTCCGAGGGACAGCGATCAGCCACTTGACGAGTTTTCGAATTGGGATGCAAATTTTTAATAGACAATTTTCATTTGTGTACAACACTGTGTAAATTATACTTTAATTAGGATTACATTTTAATTGCATGTTAAAAATTAACAATATTTTAACTAAATATGTAAATAGAAATCAGGAAAAAAAAAATCTCTCGGTGCTGTGATAGAAATTAATTAAAATCGTGTAGTATTGAAATATTCTCAAATATGTATAGGAATTAGGTGTTTAATTAGTATAGCGTTTAATTAACGAATCAGGTTATCTAAAGTAGTTAAGTCATTGTTTTGAATCTTGATTTGCATCAATAATTTCCAATAAAAAAGTCAAATTGTATTAATTAATTAGAACAAAACGGGAGGATATAATATTAAAGGGAAAATATCAATAATTCGAAACTAAGCTATCTATCCCCCTCTACATATATTTTTATAACAAAACTACATATTCCCTGTACTAATTGACACTGACAACAAGGTGAACTATTGATAACATGCAAAGTAAGTGATAATTTTCATTTGACATTTGAAATAATTATGTTAGAGGTTTTTTGTGTTGTTCAAAATCAATTTTCCACGAAAAATTATGCAGGTACGATACGAATAATCAAAATAATTTTTCAATTATAAAAATTCTATTTTTTTCATGATTACCAACAAAAGGAAAAACAAACTCCTTATCATGGAAATTGTAAAACTTGTCTTATTTTCGTTTTGCATGCTAAAGTATTTTTAAAGTCTTTGCTATATTATTATAAGTATGATTTATGACATTATAAAGTCTCGTTTGATGAAGAAGCACCCTTTTGAGAAAATGAGGGTATATTATAAAACTTGTCTGCTATATGTATATATTAAGAAGTCTTTTAGCTTGTATCCTTTCATTTATTTAGTACAGGCGCTTGACGTCTATTATTATTTAGTGTGCCAAATTTTTATGACCTTTTTATATTCCTTTCATTTTAAGTGTTGTCTCTAGATAAAATTACTTTGATGATGATGTTAATTATGCTGGCTTTAAACCTTAATTTTGCTTTTTGATGTTTTGCCGACGTAAGAAATATAATGTGACTGTTACGTCATTGTTGTGACGTATGCCACGTTGCGTTTGAAGTGTACGTATCTTGTGATACGCATCTAAATTCGTCCAAATATGACTGTCACGTGATAATGACGTATTACAAATACATTTATATATTCCAATTTAATTACTAAACCAATGCAACGGGGGTACGTCTTTTTCCAACTAAAAAATAAAAATAGTGATTTTTTTAAGAATTGTCCTTGGCGTGACCAATTAACATGATTTGATGGATAAGATGCGGATAACGCACGGTTATTACTTCTGGTCATGGAACGTTTAGAATAAAAAATTTATAGTTTGTTCTACTTGTAGGTATTTGCTTTCAAGATTATATGTGTATATGTATAGGTAGCGCGTCAATTGTTATCTAGATTTTTAATTCCTGAAAAAGCACTAATTACGTAGCTAGGTTTTTTTTTGTTCCAATACTTTTTCAATTTTCACGCTAGTCAAATGGATTAAATCAAATAAAAAATTCAAACAAAAACAATTGATCAGTTCAGTGTCTTCAAAAGACAAATTTGATTACGGTGTGTTTTTATACTTTATATCTAATTAAGTCATAATAATAATAATAATAATAGCAATCCACCGAATATATGTATAATACCAATAATTTACCACCTGTTCATTATTCTAGTTACAAATCGGTGAAACGCAGGCGCTACCTGAAAAACATTCACATAACGTTCACTATCAAAAAAGCGACAAACCGGTCCGAAGAAATTGTCCTGCTGGATCCAGACACTGGACGGCATTACGCGATTAGAACGCTTTCTCCAATTTGATTTAATTCAACAGAAAACGGCAAGAATCTTTAACAACCATCACCACCACCACCACCACCACCACCACAACTACCATCAATTAGAAAAAGAAAAAGAAGACGACGGAAGGTGAAAACCCCTCTATCGACTACATCCACGATGACACAGTAATTAAATTTAAACCAAAAAAGAAGCTTTAATCTATTTTTTGTGACACTTTTTTTGTTGTTTTTTTTTTTTTAGTTGACGCACCATGTTCTTAGACTAACATGTCAATTTATTTATTTGTAAATATTTGCCGGCTGACAGTTAAGTTGCACTGTAATTTAATCCACGAGATTTTTTGCATTTTTTTTTTTTTATTAAAAAAAAACACTAATCAGAATAGTGCCACTACTAAATTATTAACAGCACATTATTAAATGATAATTATGTAAATAACATGTCAATACGCTTTGATCTAGGCCTACTTGAATTCGTGTTCTATAGAGATACGTTTCACGTCTGTCCGCTGGAACTGGTCCAGTCTGCGAAGCGATACAGTACGGCTAACTTGATTTCGAATCTATTGTATTGTCAGTTGTATATATTTTTTTCTCGAAATCTTTTTTTTTTTTCATTAGGAAATTTGGCCTTATAGTTATAGCCACTCTATTTTTAGTATATACACAATAAAATGGTGTCATATCTTTAACTTCGCCCTATCTACCACTCCTTTAACCAACACACCCTGAAGGTCAAACTTTATGGGGTTGTTTTGTATTTCGAAATGAAAACGAAAAAAAATAAAAAATTGACACCATTAATTCGCTAGTTCCATTTAATTAAAATAGCACTTTCTCCGTTAATTAGTCATCAAAGTTTTTTGTCGCTTCGAAAGAGTTTTCGCAGCATCGACGCTGTTATCGATCGAAATAATTTTTTTGCGTCCAGTTCATTTTCCCTATATTCATAATTTATTTATTATCAAAAAACAAGGAACTTTCTTTTTTTATTCAAACGCTTCTCAATTGTCAAATTATCATTAATTATTCAAAGAGTTTCGTAGCCAACCAAAAAAGAAAAAAGGTCAAGTCATCAAAAAAAAAGAAGCTCGCATACATTTAAAATTAATCGCGTGACACACGTGACACGCGTCTTTTGATTATATTTTCTTTCGAATAATGTTTATTGATTGTTTCCCGACAACACACCAAAAAAAAAAAAAAGAATCAAGATTGTCTAATTTTCAACCTTGATTCGAACGGGTTAATTAGTATTAAATTCTAAGAAATATCAACACTAATCGTGTATTATTGTACCTCCTTACCTTGTACTACCATATCTACCAGGAATGGTCACGCGACTCTGTAATTTTTATCATTAGATTACGTTTTTTTTTTTTTTGTATACTTTCTAGAAGTAGGATTTAGTTTTAGACAATGAGTTTCGTAAATGTCAATGGCCCGTTACATACATAGGGCCAAAAAAAAAGAAAAAAAGTCATTGTGCCCAGGCAGCGACTCATAAAGTTTTAGTATAAGAGCAATTTCTTTCATGGTTAATCAAACGTGCTCGTTATCGTGTTGAGAAAGTAAATTGATTGTGTATTGATTAAATTTGGCAAGTATTTGTATATTTCTTGTAAAATATCCTCTCTAACCTGACATATTACTATTTGCAAATGGAAAAAACTGAAAGATCTATTTGTGAGGTTAGGGTACAGTTTTTAACTTTTTTTTTTTCGTTGATCAATAATACATTTTTATGACATTTAGAAATGCATGCAACAATACTTTCTTTACTGTAATATCATATTTTGTTAGACAAAAAAAAAAAAAAAAAACAACCATCCAGAACTGAATCAATACGAGAATTTCCCATTGACTTTTATTCTCTATATACAAATTAAATCAGATGTAAATTATAGTCGGAATGCAATTTGTTTCTCTCCTTAACAATTAGCTGGAAAAGATAAACATATAATTGGGTCAGAACCGATATTAATTAATTATTATTATTGCTAGTACCGTGTAGTATCCCGATGGCGGAAATAGAGAAACGTCGCTAGCCTCTTCCGCTCCCTTTCTATTTCATAATTTATAAAGAATAAATGAGTTTAATTATTAAAACTGCTTGTTTAGTTTTCAATTATACATTAGCCTTGTATCCAAATGTTCTGCGCAATAAAAAAACTTACCAGGAAGACGCAGAATTTACATCGACACATGTCGATTGTCGATATTACATTCTGTTTGATAATTTCTGCGCTTATGGGAAAATGTCCAAATGTTTTAATTGAAAATTCCCAAACATTTCATTTTCTACATATTATATATATATATAGGTTATATTATGTATACTATACACATATATATACTGTAGCAAGCTAATATTATAGGTCATGGATTCGAATCGATTTCCTTTTGAAAAATTAAACGAAATTCCATTTTATGCATGACCTAAATGTACTAATTCATTAAAACAACATATACATACATATATGTATTATTCAAACACAAATGTCATCTTATAAACAATCATTTTTCATTGTTCATCTAGCGGTTACGAGGGAGACGATGAATCTGGAACGAGTACTTGCAGTAGTTTACTGGCACCGCAACACCAACAATACATCAATAAGCGAAACATTCATTTGAATCGAGAGAGCTGTGGCCTGCCTTGGACCACAGATAGTTCAGAACATTTTATTGTTTACACTCTACCTCATCATCATCATCATCATCATCAACAGGAATATCATTTTGTTGAGAATTTAAATATTAAAAAACGGAATTATGAAGGGTAAGTGTGCTATCTTTTTTTTTTTTATGGAAAAGAGACAAATTTGTATTCTGTGTCTTTATTGACATTTTGCAACCATATTGTTTTTAAAACGAATCAAAGTCGCCTATGGTTTGTCTCTAATAGAAGTTTTCAAATTCTATTTACATAATAATTAAAGTTTTTGATTTTTTTTTCTTTTTTAATTCAAAATGAATTTATTTTCGATCGTTTTCAATTGTGAACGTGAAATGAACGAGCAGCAGAGCAACGGTGACTGGACGAGACGAGTTGCAGCCCCAGCCGGGGTTGTTGCGCCGTCTCGGGCGCAACGAAATCCAGCAAAATATTGGGAAATGTCAGTCTCCATTGAACACAAACAAAAAAAAAAAAAAAAAACAAAACAAAACAAAGTAACCTTAAATTAATGGAGATTTGTGATTACAGTGAATTTATTAAGTGAAGTTTTTCTTTTATTGTGTGTGTGTGTGTGTGTGTGTGTGTATACGTCATTAGTATAGTGAGTGACTTGTAAAACGCGTAAAAAGAAGTTGTTGGCAAGTTATTTTTTTCTTAACTACTACCACTTGTATTGATAAGTGAATATTCAATTGGAGCATAGTTACTTTATGTGGCCTGCATTTATTTAGTCATTTTCCTATGTATTAATTTAAAGGCGATTTCCATTTTCTACGTCATATGGTGACGCACACGTTGTGTTTTTCCAACAATGAGATTCCATTCCATTACAGTCGCATGCAGAGTAGTGGGATTTTTGTTTTTACTCGCGATAATCCACGCTTTTTTTTATAAAATTTTTATCAGCTTATTTTCCATAGCAAATTTTATTTATTAAATGGAAAAAAGCCGATTCAAGGATTAATAGCACTTCTAGAAAATTCTGTTTTTTTGTGTGTGTGTCTTTCAAAATGAAATAAAGCGATTATCTACAGGTTTTTTTTAATCTAGAAATTCAATTTTCCCACTATTATTATTATTATTATTATAAATTTCTTTTCATTCAATCATTTTCAATTGAAATTCATTGGAACAGCTTTTCGGATCAAACAATTTTATCCTTCATCAGTCATTTTGCTGTATTGAGTTTTACTAATAATAATAGTAATAGTAATTCGATCATTCCATGGCCTACTATCATAACTAAAATTATTTCTCGAATTACATTGACGTAGGTGTCATGTATGGAATACACAAAATGGTGGTGGTGGTGTTTAGAAAAAGCAGTGATGACCTTATTTTGTTATTTTACATTAATTCTCTGCGACCGCCCGCCCACCCCGATATTAGTTCCTATGTCATTTTTAAACGAATTTCTTTTCTTTTTTTTGAGGTTAATGTTTTTACCCTTTTGATTTCGATAAATATCCTGCTTATAAATGAGATCAGTCATTACATGTATCGAAATCTACTATAATATGGGTTATTAAGTTGAATTGAGGTAATGAATGATTGATCGGCACAGAATGGTATTCTGTGGGTTCCGCCCCCCCCCATTACAGTGTACAACATAAAGTAACTTAAAACTCTTAATTATAACAACAGAATTAGTACGTTATTTTCAATTTACTATAAAAGCATTGCGGAAATGATGAATATTTAATTGGATTTTCAATTGACGTTGTTTGTCAAAATTTAACTTGTCAAACAGTTTGATTTCATGCTAATTTCTACAACGCGAAAACAGCTAGACGGAACGAACAAAAATTCAGAAAAAAAAATTGCTTGAATAAGAAGATAATGAAATTACAATTATTCGTTGTGGAAACTGGTGAAAAATGGCGACGGGCGTTGATTAGGTGAGTGTAGAAATCAATTCATATTATATTTGTATGTATATATTCCATATATGTTGATTTTTAGAGATGCAGAGAAAAATTGTATATACAGGGTGTTACTATAGAGTTGTAGGAAATTTATATTGCATGTAGGTCGGTAAAAAACAAACGTTAGTCATCTAGTAATGACCAGAAGGTCGGGCAATGTCTGTGTACGGCCTACGCGGAAAGTAGACGTATTTTCTGACGTAAACTTGCAGCTACTAAGAAAAATTTTCACCCGTTTTTGAAGTATTGCATAATTTTTGTCGGAAATTAATATTTATGAAGTTACCAAGAATAGTTGTTTGGATAAAGGCCAACAGTGGATGATAAAATTTTCACTGAACGCTATTTGAACACCCTGTATCTAAAATATTTTGACTGATAATCTGAAAAAAAGTTCAATTTTCGCACTAAATGTGTAAATTCTTCTGCTGATAACGATTTTTGCCAAGGTTATGTGCCGCGACATAACCTTATTTAATCGTAACCATACGAAAAATCTGTAGAATATTATAGTATATGTAAGAAAACACTTGTATTTAAATCTATCTACACTCAAACTACATAATAGAATTTAAATAAATGATAATTGAATAATCACTATTTGTCAAAGCTCAATTGACCTTTAAATTCAATTTTGAATTTATTATTATTGATTAGCGTGTCGCGAAGTAATCAGAATACAAAAATAGTTTAAGAATAATGTTCGACCATCGTATACAAAGGTGCCTATGACCAAAAAGTCCAAAAACACATAATAAACTAGTTAAATGTCATTAAATAAAAAAATAAATGCGCTATGAATAGTCGGCGATGGAAATCAAAAGAATGGAAGAAAAACTAGAGTATGCTACGAGTAATAAAGAAAATGTCAATGACAAAGTAACAAATTTGGTATTAAATTGTTGTTCAATTAGTACTGCAGCAGGAAAATCTAAGTGAGTTTCACTTTTATTAATCGTTAATTCAAAATTAATTTGCAGTATATTTGACAATTTTATACATTTTTTGATTTTGGTATAAAAATGATTAGACGATAGTGGGCATCGATATATGTGCCCAGCCATTTAATTGGGAATATGGCGGCGTAGTTCTGCGCCACAATACTAGTTGTTTGTGTCTAGATGAATCAGTACATCTTTTTATTTCCATTTTTTTTTTTTTTATTAAAATTACGCTTCACGTCTTCTATTAAATAATATGTAACAATAACCAAATTTTTTTTCTATTTGGTATTGTCTATACTGCGCATAGATTTTAGCCATTCTACTAGTCCCCGCCCCCTACAATGATTAAACTATGCGCGATCCAGCTGGTAAACACCCGATCTATAAATAGACCAAACTGTATTTTACAGAATTAATTTAAATAACAAAAGTCAAGATTAACATAATATTTAACCGTGACAGTTCATTCTGTTATCCATTCGATGTTTTTTACACTATGTAAACTTTAAATATAAACAAAAAATAGATGAAAAATGCAGAATTTAAACAATATGCGCCAACTATTTTTAGCGAAATTTCAACAGCGGAAACGAATTAAAAGTGTTACAAATTCGGGAAAATTTCCAGAGATTTTTTTATGAAGCTGGAATAATAATAACACAGTAGTCGTATGTTTATTTATTTATTTTCGATTTTATTTGATTCGGATGAATGAAAATTTGATTTGTAAAGCAAATAGTTGAGTCTACAGAGTGGTCGATTACTAGTTTCCAACCTAATTTTTGGACAATTTATCAGATTAATCGAGTAATTTGTAGCGAGAGTTTCTCGATAATCGTCGAATTTGCGTTAAATTTTCGAGTCCTTTATTTTCGAAAGATCTTGGATTGGAATGCGCGGTTTGCGAAGCTGGTTTAGAATGTTTATTCTCCTCAGTACTATCTATCTTTACTATTCTTATCTATAGACAAGAAAAGATAGCACAGTCAATTAAAAAAAATATTAAAGTAGATTGAAAAATTCCATTTGGATAAAACTATCGATCGACCAGATAGGCATGAAGTCTATCTGATAAATTGCCAGACCTAAAATTGGGATGGACACTAGTATTCGACCATCCTGTATAACATAACATCGTACTGATTTTTAACCTAGAAATTGGAAAAAAATAAACTGTCCTGGACATTATTACAGTTATTTATCGTTGAAGTGATAATATTCATAAATACGCGCGTATTCAATACACATTGGCTGGTACTGATAAGATATCTGAGGAATGTTCTTATAAAAACAAAATCCATGTTTAGATAATATATCGTGAACAAACAAACAGTAATCGGGTTTTTTAACTTTAAAGTCAATAAGTTTTTGAAGGAAATAGACTAACTCGTACATTCTGCTTTATCAGCGAAAAACCGGATGTACTAATAAGTCTCGAAGCGGGTTCAAAAATATACAAAAGGCGATTTGGCATCATCTGATTCTGTACGTTTTGGTAACAGCATTCGGTTTGGTTGGCGTAGTGTTCGATTTGCTTAAAGTGTTGTGGCCCCGTCTTTCGGATTGGGGTTAGTATGAGCCTTGGGACAAATGAAGCATATAGATAGATAGTTCATCATTTAATCATATGTAGAAAGAACGGAGAGAAATCTACGCTGTTGAACTGAATTTTAACTTTATCTTACAACAATGGCGGTGTACCTATTCGTCGGTTCTACTGTTTATTTTAATAAAAATGTACTAGATAGTCTTACAGTCAAAGTATAAATTAGAAAATTACACGCAACGAGTTTTATTAATTAGAAATCAATGTGGTTTTTTTTTACCGATGTCA
The DNA here is from genome assembly GCA_949748235.1 of Platypus cylindrus. Lineage (NCBI taxonomy): Eukaryota > Metazoa > Arthropoda > Insecta > Coleoptera > Curculionidae > Platypus > Platypus cylindrus. The sequence continues at coordinate 10,312,681 of OX456494.1, forward strand.
TTCAGTTCATTGACATCCAATAGACAATTGTATGTTTTTAATAATATTATTTTATAAACTATATAAATCAATTTGGATAGAAAACAAGTGTATACGTATAAATGATTTATGCAAATGAAAAACAAATTATTAATAATTTAAGTATACCATTTTTTCCGAACTAAAATTCAAGTTGTTGCCAAAAAATCTATTAAAGAAAAATGAAGAATTTACGATGGCCATTAATTGAACATTTTCCACATGAATTAATAAAATGTTGAACAGGCACAAATTGAAAAAAGTTGTTTTCCAACTATCGATTGAAAAACAAACATAGTTTTCCCCGTAAAAAACAAAGATTACTTGATTAATTTATAAAAAAAAAAACTATTCGTATTTCAATTTTAATATGAATCATATCATTAGAAACATTTGTTTACAACATATCGTATTAAGACGAACTTTGAATTCATTATTCAACATTTGTAATTAGCATAATTTTTTATTATAACATTCAATTTTCCTCCTATAGCTATCAATTACCAAAGCGCATAAATTACTCGATGGACTAGTGGAGTATAAGTAGGCGCCAGAATTATTCGTGCGCAGCGAACTCGAGCGATGAACTATGCGCAGGCAATAATTTCGTTATGGACTGCACTCCGGCCTATTAATTGCTATTGATTGACGAAGACAAAGCCCAAAATGCATTAGGGCGACCAATTTAAATATTTTCGTCCCGCCTATTGACCACCATCTTTCTTCTATTTTTCAGTGTAATTCGTTAATGGATTTCAATTTCTATCGATCTACGGGGAATTGTGTACTTACGCTTATTAAAGATAAGGAATTACATATAAATAAACTTGAAATGTACCTATATTAGATAGATCATAAATTCTCTCTCTCTCTCTCTCTCTCTCAAATGCATTACGAATAGTATATCATTTCTAATATTAGTCAGACAGCAATCGTTGATTAATGACGTAAATTGTTGCTGCTAAATTGCATTAAAGCAATAAATAGTTATTACCTTAGGAATAGAAACAAATTGATTTTAATGTTTCAACGTTGGAATATGCTACAATAAAAATAATAATGCGGAGATGGATTTTTTAAATCTGTTGCTACATAAAATCACGGACTAAAAAATTGTTTTAGGTCAATCAAACTTCAGAAAGAGAGATCGGATCGGATGCAAAAGTGTATGTGTTTACAATGTTTTATAATACACATCATCACCAGTCAGTAGCCGCTTTGAAAGTGCGACAGCATCTGTATCTATAATTTTTTTAAATAACACCATTTCGATTATAAAAATTATTAATTAAACGTAACCATCAGAATTCCTTGAAAGTTTAAATATGTGATTTTATATAATTTACATGAATTAATCATAAAAGAATGATTCATACGGTTATTTCTGAATGAAGAGTAACTACTAACTATATATAACTATGTATAGATAAAAATTATATGTATTTTACTGGGGAACAAAACTAACGGGTGTTTATTTAAATAGACAGCGAGACAGATACAGATAATATACAAATACATATAGATTATAGATAGATGTGATGGTGGTGTGGGCTAGTGCAAGTTGAAAGTTTTTGTGTACTTTTATATTAGTTGAAACGTGAATTATTGATAAAGGTAAAATTCAATGTAATTTTTTTTTTTTTTTTTTTGGTATAAAACCGTTTGTGTTCTCCGTTTAGTAGCGCGCGCGCGTTCAGTGAGCGCCAGCGACGCGACGCGATGAGAAGGTTGCGAAAATCGTGTGTATTTTTAAAAATAGTTTTGTTTACAATTTGAATGCTATCAGACGTTAATGAAATCTTGGATAAAACAAAGTTTGTTGGATTTTAATTTAAAAACACAAAAATACACTCTCGAGTTAAAAAATCGTTTGAATTTCCCGCCCAAAATCTTAATTCTCAGCAAAGAATATCGACAAATTTATTTGTGATATTCGATTTTGGCGGAAAATTCAGAAAAATCAAAACATTTTTGTGTTGTAGATCAACTGAAAATCAAATTTCTAATATTCTAATGTAACCATGTATCTAATTCATACGTACGTCTGAAAACACCCTAACGTTGAATGTCCACACACAAATAGATTCTAGTGTACGCGACACATTAAAGTTTTTGTTTATTTTTAATACGCTTAGATATAGAAAAACTAGAACGTCGTCGTCCTCTTGTTTTTCTTTTATTATATGCACATAAAAATACATTAAAAATACTTAAAATAAAAGTGAAATATGTGAAACAAAACAAAAGTCTTTAAGTTACACAAAGTTGCGTTCGAAAGGTCATAGATGTCGCTAGCTAGTATAATTCGAAGTTTTATGTTTTTTTTTTCTCTATTACACAGTAATTAAACAGGTCGTTAGTCTAATCGATGATAATTAAACAGATCTCGTTCCAACTTATTGAAACAGTTTATTTAATTTAAAGGAAAGTTTTTTTACTATATTGTAAAATCCGAAAACGGCCAACCGCCGCCGGCTTGATTCTCATTCATCGTATACACACATGTGGAATGTGATGAAAATGAGATAAGATGCGTAGAGTAGGGATGACGAATGTATGTAGGGTTGCAGTAAAGCCAGCAGATTGATTTGAAAGTTTATGAAAGTAGTTTTCACTTGAAAATTGTATAATTTCGGGTTAGAAGATAAAACAATAAATTTTACGCATTTTCTTCGTATGAAGAACATAAACATCGAACAGATAATAATAATAATTCTTATTATATTATTATCATAAGCACGTGTACTTTATACTGTCATTTTTAGCACTCCGAATTCTAGTTGTTTGTTATAATTATTTTATTATTGCCGTGCCAATCGGAGTTTGCCAATCAGCATATTTTTTCGCATATACCCCTTCTAATATTAATTTTAATCATTTATAATGATAATAATAATAATGATAATGTATACAGTTAGTTTAGTAGTAGTTAGTTGTTTTGTTTTCCTGCCTAAAATAACAGGATAATTTGCTGCTGTTGTTGTTGCTTGTAACAATGCCCAATAAACGATACAGGTAAATTTATTAGAAAATTAAAATAATCGTAATTTATACTAAATAATATTTAATTTCATCCTAAAAAACAACGTCATTATATAGATATACATTTTAAACTAAACGACCATGAGCTACAATAAAAGAGATTGGAAAATCATATTTGGTAAATATATAAAAACAGAGATAGCTTTATAGTATATAACTATTTCATCATTATTCTAATAAATAATTATTATTATTATTTCGCTATTAGTTTCATGCAATTTTTTTAATTACGGTGGCAGTGTTTATTTCCTGTAGTCGTTATTGTTATCATCATCATTATTAAATAATTTACTGATTGACAATAAAACAAGTTTTATTGTTCAGCGCATCCGCCATATTTTAGACAGCATGTAATTGAACTTGAAGAAAAGCACGATATGTAGATTATTAATAATTATTCCAACAAAAAAATTTTGTTATAATAATGATTACTAGACAATAATTTTATGATGTTTTTTGCAATTTTTTATCGAAAGTTTTCGAATTCATTTTGCCAGCGCATCCGCCATAATTTAAAGCTCGGAGGATATTGAGTTAAACGGAACTTTTACGTGAATTATTATTTATTTTATTAGAATAGATACACACTCATAGCAATTCATGGAAATTGAATAGTATAGAAAAACAATTCACAGGAAAAAAATATTAAGAAAAGAAATTACGAATCCAAAAATTGAAAAGATTAACTTTTGATAACTGTCCAAAAACATTACCTACGAACGGCTACATAAACAAGTCGATTACTTACTTTGTGTTAATAAAATAAAATATGTTGATTTTATTTTTATTGAAAAATACATTAATGTAAATCCATGTCAAATTGAAGGATTAATTTTTAATAAAGTCATCTGTGCGCTACAGGAAAAACTAGTGTAGGGATGTAGTAGTAGGGATGTTTGGCTATCGCGCGAGTTCTTTTTCGCGGCGTATACACTAATGAATAATGAATATCCACGGTTTAATTTAATTTATAAAATACGCACAGCAGCTGCTGGATACTTGTTTATCTCATCTAATAAAATACATTTTGGATTGAAATTAACTTTTTTCTTTAAAATTGGCATGATTCTTGAATAATGGCGAATTGTTTATTTAAGAAATAAATTTGAAATTTCTATTCTAAAAAAAACCATTAAATTTAATTGCAGATTTGGAAAATGTTCAACACATTTATCGCGGAATGAACCATAAATATTGTAGATCATCTGAATTTTGCTATTTACTTTTCATTTTTGTGGCTTTCTGTTAATTTAGAAAATCAACTGTGTGGCGAGTTGATTTGCTAATTGGCCGCGTGATTTCATTATCGCTTTAAACATTTTATTTAAATAACCGCACTAAATATAAATATTAAGAAAATTGTTTATATATATTAACATGCAGCGGTGAAGTATGTGGATTGCACAATTCTATTGATAGTAAATTTCAAGTTGATTTAAATTTTAAGGGAACGTAAACAAATTTCTATCTAGATTTCATCAAAATCCAAAACTGCCGACCCTGTTCTTCGATTTAATCAGAACGAAACAATGACAATTATCAAATTGCTTTTTTATTATGCATATATCCCATCTATAGACCATTTTTAATAATACTCATTTAGCCTTTGAACTAGTCTCTACATAAAATAAATTATCCATGAACTTAAATTGGCCAATATTCGTTGGTATTTATTAACAAATAAAATAATTTTAGTATTTTTTTGTGCACAATGAATTGTTGCTGTGGGCCGGTTCGAACGTTTTTAACATCAGTACGTTAAATTAATTACTAACATTCCGTATAATAATAATTTTTTAAAAAAGAAAATAGTGGGAAAAAAATGACTTCTAACGTTGTAATAGACAGTGATAGTGAATGTGATAAAAAAAGAAAGACAACTTATACAACATCAAAGCCGTCAATACGTCCAGCGGCGCCATCAACAGCCGACGTAAAGAAAAAATGGAATGAGGAAAAATTAAGCCTTGACGGTATAAAATATATCGATGATTCATTAGAAGAAAATAATAATCGAGAAGATAATAATAATGATACAAATCAATATACCGAAGCAGGAGAGTAAGTTGAAGAATTTATCTCATTATTAAATACGAATTTAATATTTAAATTTATCTCAACTAATTGTAATTTACAATTAAAATTCGAAATTTATTTCAACTTTCAATTTTTTATAAATTACACTTTACAATTCTATAAATTCTTTCGTTTTTACTCAGAACGGCAACCAGTTTAACATGCTCGCCTAGCTGGTGGCCTAATTATTGTTCATGCTTTTCTACCGACTATTATACACAACAAGCGCAGCTAGCACAGTGCGCTCATTCTTCCTTTGTTGGTTTGATCGGTCAGTTCACAGTAGACTAGGGTTGTGGTTATTTTCTTTTCTTTCATTTCATTTTATTGTTGTGCGGTTGAAAAACTGTTATTATTTACGTTTCCGGTAGGACTAAAAGGAAAAAATAATAGTATTTAAATTGTGTGAAATTGAATAGTGCTTGTTTTTAATTTAATTAAAATTGCGCATTTTGCAATATTTTTAACAACGCAGAATATTTAATTAAATGAACATTGAGAATTTTTCTGTTTCTATCAAGTAACCTATGTGTTATTACCAAATATGTCACATAAATGTGTTTAGAAGAATTTCTTTAGTTATCGGTTAGTTATTTTGTGAAGGAATTTCGTATAAGAATACTCAACATACATTCATTTTTAAAGAGGCTATCGCTAAGGTTTATTAACCCACAATGTTTAGCTAAGGATCTTTTTAATAAAGGTATAGTATAGTGTGTATGTAGTTTTAAGATGGCCCCATTTTGCAATTCATTTGTTTTTTTTCCATTCGTCGTTAATACTATTTTTAGTTTTGACATTATACATCGATACAATACGTATATGAGTGTGGGTTGTATTTTTATTTTCCCAACGTACCTACAATAATACGATGGATTTTCTTTTAATAAATTTGAATTAAATCATTATTATTATTAGCCAGTTTCTTCATCAAACTGGTTGTGTTTCAAATCGGCAAAATCTATACTCGTTCGCAGGTAATTAAACAAGAGAAAGTTACGGAATTTCAAATTTATTACGTTTAAATCGAAACATCTGTGGATGTAACGATGATGCCACGTGCTCTAGATTTATTTATAAAAAGGACGGTGTATATTAACAGTATATGCTCTAGGTTTTTTTTTTCTTTCGGTGGTGTAAACAAATCTGACAAAAAATTTCTGCTTGACATCGTTAATTATTAATTGGATTGAAATGTACCATACAAATAAACATTTTGTTTCCTAAATTAGAAATAACAAGTCAAAAATGCAAAGATAACCTCTATGACATTTATCGACGGATATGTAATAGAAAATTATGACGTTTATTAAAAATGTCGTTAAAATGAAGAAGATTTCCGGTTCCGCCATAATGTCCAACCTCAAAATAAGAAGTAATTTTGCACTTTGACTAAGATTGTATATATAAACTTCGTTTTTCTGAATCTTTATAATTTACATTTTTAAAGCCACTGTCTAGTATAGGGTAGTGAAATTTTAAGCAGCTTAAACAAAAAAATGGAAGACATTTTTATGATTATTTACTATCAAATTGCAAGTAAACACGTTTCCTGTACGGAAATTAACAATTTTGCAAAAACTTTGATTCCATTGTATTTGTTTAAAAACGAAAAGATAACCGGCATTATTTATTGTATTCAATCGCATTGTTAAATAAATAATAGACAAATCTCAGGAATAGGAAGCTACACATACATAATTCTATAGATTATGTATTGATTTCGTAACCACCAATACATATGTAGGTACTTATAGGTTAGTATATGTAATAATAAATAATAGATAATTGTATGTATGTGGGTAGCGGCGGCATATTTTCATTACATGTCATTATTCGATGTTGATTTAGGTATAAACAAATTAGTTTTGTTGAAATTGGAAGTATATTTGCTATTTTAAGTAAATATCTCATATATAGGGGCACCCCTATATTGAATAAACACCATTTTGTGTCGATAAAATATGAAAATAGGACAGCAACACTAACGCTACAAAATGGAGAAAACAATAAACATTTCCTGGTACCTAGACTGAAATAATTGACCTTTACTGTTCTTTTTGTTAAGGTTTCTCATTCACCCGGCCCTTAAATTTGCGGATATTCCATTATTATGGGGCGATGAAATACGGGAAAAGAAACCTTTTCCGTAATCCGATAATCCATTGCAAATACACATGAATGTTGTAAGGTTTGAAAAGTATAAATTTCAAATTTCCAAACAAACTAAGTGATTGTTAATTAGTCTAATAATTAGCATTCTTAAATTAGTCATATTTTATTTTTTATATCCATCAACTTTTTATAATATGAATTTTTAATGAATTTCCTTTGCAATTAATTGCTGAAACGACAATTATAGATGGTAATTTTTTCTATATCATGTGATGCGCTGATAGAAATAGTATTTAAAAAAAAAAGCTTGATAGATAGGTACCATTTCATTATCAAGGTTCCATCCAATTATTACCGCTAGAGGTTCCTACCTGTATAGTTTTTATTTTAATAATATTTTAATAAATCGTTAAATTTATTACCAACTGAAGGTCATTAACGGAGAAACGATAAAATAAAACCTACCACTAGTGCGGATCATAAAATTTTATTTACTATTCAAAGATAACGAAATCCTTTTAAAAAGTAAGACTCGTATCTTCCCCTTATTATTCTAATAACAAGTGGTAAATAGTTGCAATTGTTGTTAATTCTCTCGTGCTGTTAATTATTCAAACATTTTTAAACAAAAGAAAAATATTGGGGTTTTTTTTTCGGTGTTGATTAATTAATATTGTGCCGCTACTAGTATCTAATTAAAATTAATACAGTCCACATATTTTGTGTGTCACGCTAAACTCGACTTGTTTCGTCTTTTTATTAAATAATAGTAATAATACAGAAAAAATGGAGTCATATCTGAAGGTAATAGAAATATGTACAGAATACAGCCATAACCTTAAATTGCTAGAACCTGTTGAAAACAAGCACATGAACGTCTCAATTTAAACGAATCAAGCGTCTATTAATTAAATGAAATTAATGGACGTCATAAACGTGCCTGAAATATGAATTTGCTGATAACTGATTGTATATTACTGTTATTGAAATTATTGAACTATGAATTAATTGTTAAAATATTGTGTGGTATATACTAATGATTTCTACCGAGCACTACCGAGTAAATAAAACGAGAGGAATTCCTATTTGTCTCCACTCCATACCCGCCAATGGTTAATTATCTTGCAATTACATCAATTTTCTCATCTATTACAGAATGGTCTTGGAGCCCAAGTTCGTCGATTATGGCAGCATACATTCGACAACTGACGGACATACACATCCAGGTCTTAACGGGGGAGGAACTTTAGGTGGTGCCAGATCGGCATTGTTACCTCCATTAAACGGTGAAGAGGCCGCCGTTCCAAATACATCTACCGGTTCCAAGATGACTGAAGGTTTGTCTTTTTTTTTTTTTCTTTGTTTTTGCATATACGTAATTATCATATAATCCATCTGCGATAACTGTATGTATTTATACGTACCTACGTGTTTTTATTTTCACTATTTCAATGCTATGTTATAGGAGATTTATATCAAAGGCAACCATTACTAGCCAACTCATCATCTAAAAGCAACGATCATTGGACGCATAGTAATTCGCATGGGACCAATAGCTCTGAATATTATATAGACGAAGACGACGATATTATGGAGAAACCTTCCAGTCGTAATGGCGATATCATAATTGATATTCCTAGTTCTAGGGAAACGACAAAGTTTCCACAAGAACGATGTAAAACACTTTTAGGTAATTGCTATTAATATAAGTAGCGAGCGATTGATTTTATGCAATAAATTTTTAATGTTAAATTACTAATTTCTATCCATCTAGTAATTAAGGGTCAATTTTTAACTGCAAAAGGTTTTTCGTTAAAAAAAATTTACAGAGAAAGTTTTTTTCTGAAATAAAAGTAGGACCTAACCTAACTTCTTCAGTTCTGTCAACGTTTTTTGTAAAATGGTTAATCCACAGTTAACATTGATTATTATTCCGATTATTTTTATTAATTAAATTTGTTCGAATTTTCGCTACTGTATTTAAAATTTAAATTAAACAAATCCTGAATATACTCGTACTGCCACAATTTTTAAATATTGAAATTTTCTTTCAGCTTTTGTAATAATGTGCTTCAACTTCATTTTAACATTAACATCATTAAGTTTAGTACATGAACGTGTCCCAGATAGAGATGTATATCCACCACTTCCCGATATATTTCTTGATAATGTACCTGCTTACGATTGGGCACTAGATGTATCAGAATACATAATCATATTTTGCATGAATACTTGTATGGTTGCCATGGTATTTCATAAGCATAGGTAAGGATTTGCTGTGCTTTTTTTTGTGCCTTATCAATTAACAATTATTTTTTGCTTATTACAGATTTATAGTGTTCAGAAGAATATTTTTAATAATGTCTTTCCTGTATATGTACAGAGCGATAACAATGTATGTTACGGTTCTACCATTAGCTAGTAAAACATACCCATGTTCTCCAAAATCCAATGATACCTCACCACTTCTAATCGCTAAAAGAGTTTTACATTTAATGAGCGGTTTCGGTTTATCCGTAAATGGAAAGCATACATTTTGTGGCGATTTTATTTATAGCGGTCACACTGTTGTATTGGTTTTTTGTTACTTGATTATATCAGAATGTGAGTGGTTAAAAGCTAGAGAGACAAAAGATGAATAGCATTGCATAAAACGAACATTATATAATTTACAGATACACCTAATAAAGCGTTTTTCCTAAGATGTATTCATTGGTTGTATTGGCTATTGGCTGTTATTGGTGTGATTATGCTTCAACTGTCTCATGGCCATTATACAGTTGATGTTATCATTGCTTATTATATTACTACAAGGATATTTTGGATATATCATACATTAGCCAATAACAGTAATCTCAAGGTAAGAAACAATTATTAGTGGAATCTTATAATTATTCAAAACAGAAAAAATATTGTTCAACATTAATTTATTCAAATTATTTCTTTTTTCCTGCAGCAATTTTCATCGAATAATCTGTTAGGTCGTTCATGGTGGTTTGCGTTTTTCATATATTTTGAAAGTAACGTAGGCGGTCCTGTTCCAAAACAATTCGATTGGCCATTGCCATGGCCAAGAAGATGGAACTCGAAAAGCCGTGCCACGTAATGCAATAGTTATTAAGTTATGAGTACCTAAAAAAACTATTTTATTTTTAAAAAGAAAAATGATAACATGTGATAATAAATATAAGTAAGTAATAGCACCATAGAGTACTCACAATAGAAAAAAAAGAGTTTTTAAGAAGTATAGTAGGTATTTCGTTTTTTTTTTTTTTTTTATTATATTTGTATTTTTACTCATGATGGACAATGGTGAATGCTAGCTTTTGTACGATGTACAATGAGAAATTTCAGAAGTATCTACGATTAAAATATGCTTCAAGATGTACCTATACAGAATCTGTTGCTTCATTTCTTGTTTTGCTTCGATATCTTTATCTACCGGCTCAACCGGAAATGTTACGCGTTCCTAGGCAATATCTTTAATTGATACGAGTCTGAATTTATTTGTTTTGTATCGTCGCACGATGATTTGAATATTGAAAATATCACATTTAGTAATTTAACTGCAAATGTTAAACTCCATGAATGGCAAATCAAATAAACAAGTAATGTTCCTATTAAAATGAAAATCATAAAATGAAATTTTGTTACTGGATGGATTCCATTTTTTTCTTTTATGTTGAAATTTGAACTGAACAGAAATATGTGTAGCATAGCTGCGTTTATTTATATTTGTTTTATTGCCGCTATTAATTATTTAAGGAAAGATTAGTGTATTTAGATAAATGAACCTTTATTTTGTATTTATTTAGGCAAGTCATTCTAAAATTTTAGGCAAATAAATATATTTATTGAGAATATTAATGTCAAAATTATCGAATTAGATAAAAAGAAAAAAAGAGAGGACTGATAAGCGTCTGCGATATTAAAAAATTTTGTTTATTCATTGCCTCTGCTTATTCTATACACTAGAGTTTGGTAATGTTCACTGTAGTGTTTGGAGAAAAGTTGAAAATATATTAAAAAATTTCGTTTTACAAACAATAAACATTGATCAAATGGGTAAATGTTATAATAATAAATTGTAAATAGTTATTATTATTCGCATATTTTCTATAGTTATTTAAAAAATGCATAAAATTGTGCAATAATAAAAGATCTATCTATAGACAGATGTTTGCTGTATACGAGCCACTGTGATGTTTGTTTGTGGTGCACAGTAGATTCCATTATTATTAAACGGCTGATTGTATTATTTTTTTTTTTTTTTTCGTTAAACAACATATCTTAGAACTAGAAAGTATACAAATTAGGCGCCTGCGACCATCATGGTCCAAATCAAATCGAATATTCCACAAACACAACTTTTGAATCTCATGGGTGCATCGTGTGTTATTCGTATACATATTTTTAAAAATAAATAATTATTTACTATAAGATAAATATTAAGCGATATAAATTATTTTTATAATATATACATTTTATAATCATTTTACTTTATGAATTTCTACGAAATACTAACTAGATTTAATTAATCAAAATGGCACATTCTATTGTTGGACTGAAAAATCTCTCGATTTGTATTACATTTACTTTGTTCCATATAATAAAATAATAATATTTATATATAATTTAATGAGAATTTTTTGAGGAAAATGTGATCTGCTGGACACTTGCCTTACATATGTCGAAACATTTCTAATTCTACTTTTGTAAGAATAATATTTATTGCTTGAAAAGAAGATGAATAATCCGAATTTATCTGTTGTATGTTTTTGTTCATTAATTTACTTTAATGCCGAAGTTTTGCATCATATTAGATTGGTTAATGTGTTGTAAATTAAAAAAAATCTATTTATTTTACCAATTCAATATGAAACAAAACAAACGTATGTAAATGCATGTTTAACCTTTAAACATTGTTTTTGTTTGTTTTTTTACGAAATTCGTGAATGAAATGTTTATTAGTTCGCGTCCAGTTTAAAGTTGAAATTAAACAATAGTTCTTTCATTTCCGTTACTCATTAATCATTGGTAAAATATATTTTAAGATTTTTTCTACTTATAAAATTAATGAGTTTTATAAAACTTACTATTTTTTCTACAGAAAAGATGTGATGATTTATATTAATATTGATATAGTTTATTAATGTTAATAATTTCAAGCTATTTGTTAAAATACAGAATTATTTTATCAATCAAAAGAGTTTTTATTGTTTTGATTGTCGTATTTTTCAATTTGATTAGTCGTTTTCTATTGCTGCACTAGTTCCCACTGCGCAGACATAACCTCCATGATATTCATGCGCGCTGTAAATATGTACTGGATATTACAAATAGAAAACCATGGAAACATTTCAATACAAACAAAGGCAACCATTTATTATATTCCATAAATAATTGAAAAGAACAAAATGTTTAATATAAAACACAATGAATGTGTAGGCTTTGAATCCAGATGGGAAGTGAAAAAGTAAGTTTCAATTCGTATTAAAATGGCGGCCGATAATTAGGTTTACTATTTAAAAAAAGAGTTTATTGCGACAATGCCAGTCAAACAACAAACTATTCAGTATCAAATAAAAGTAGTGGAACAAGTGAAAAACGTAGTCAAGATGTGCAGACAAATCAAGTTAATAAAATTGCTAGCGATGGACAAGAAGTTGATATGAATAAATTGGCAAAATGGCTGAATTCAGTTTATCCGAAAATTGAAAATAATTTAAATAATTCGACGAATACAGCGAAGATATTCGAGAAATATCAGTTGTTAGATGATAGAATCGATGATACTTGTAAATTGATTCATGAAATTGAGATATCTCCTGTAGATACAAATAAGGATACAACGGTATGATTGGTATTCAACTTGAATATAAAAACAAATTCCCTATTGACTGTTTTAGAAGCTCAGAATTTCTAATTTGGATTGGAATTGTAATGGAAAAGCACTAGCTGCCACTTGTACTTTCCTACATGAATCCTGGTGTTATCATACAGGGCTAATAGTGATTTATGGCTTAAATAGGTACATAAATTCAACTTATTTAATATCCTATAAAATAAATCTATTTTGATTGTATTAGAGATAACAGAATTAGTGATATACCTAAAAAAAGATTATCCACCGAATCGTGTGTAACATCATTAAAATACCATCCACTGAATGAGGGGATTTTAGCAGCCGGAACAAATTCAGGTAGAATATTTCTCGGAAACGTAAATTTTCACGATTGTGAATGTAAAAATTTGAAGGAAATATCCATATATGGAACCTCGACAATGAAATCGACTCAAATCTGTATACAGTCACAGGACACAAGGACTGCATAACGGAAATATTATGGATGAACGACGTTGAATCGTATAAAAATATAATGTTGGCCAGTTCAAGTACAGATGGATTGATTAAATTGTGGAATTTTTCTAATAGTGACAATTTCTTGCAAATTAAAACAACGTAAATTAATTCGATTAAATAAAAATGTGCAGATAAAATAGTTGTGCTCGTTCTAAATTTATTTCGCAATTATTATTGTTAAATTCTTCATTTGACAGGTACAAGCTGCGAACACCAATACTAGGGAATATTACGCGCTCAACAAATATTCGTCGATCCTTAATAAATATAGATCTAGCCGTTGTGTGTTTTGATTTCTCGAAATATTTTGCCGACATGTTTATTGTCGGCACAGAAGGTGGACTAGTGGCCAGATGTTCCGTTTTAGGAACTACATTAATAAAAGGTAAATTTCCAAATAGTTTCTTGCAAGCAACAAAGGAATCGTAATATCTCTAGGACCTGATGGTGAATCACTTTGTTACGATCCCGTGTACAAATACTATGAACCACACAAAGGGGAAATTTTAAATGTAAAATTCTCTCCATTTAAAAAAGATGTTTTCATTACAAGTGCAACTGATGGGGAAATACGAATCTATTTAATTGAACAAGTAAAATAAATGCATACAATAAGATAACGAAAATTAATTCTTTATTTGTAAATGGCTAGGATGCGCCTGCGCAAATAATATTTACAGAATTAATGACATTAAATGGTTTATCGTTTATACCATATGAAGAGACATTTCTGGTTACAACTAGTGAAGCTGGTACAGTGGTTGTATTCGATTTAATTAAAGGGCAACGGATTAACGTACAATTTGATACGGACATTCCGAAGAGTTCTTTATTAAGTTTAGCAGTTAACAATAAAAAGTTAGTAGATCGAGTTAGTTTGATTATTAGCTTCTATATGATTCCTTTTTTTTTTTTTAGTGAAAGTTTCATAATTACTGGAAATAATAATGGAAAATTGCAATTGTGGAATATACCGTGGCGCAGTCTAAGCGCAAATAAAAAGAAAATGAATACAATGTCCTAAGTATACTTGATGAACAATAGAAAATTTGTTTTATTAATTAAAATATATAGTTAAAATTGATTAAAACTTATTAAAGCAGCCGCTATTTACAATATTTACAATATATTAGAATAATTATTGCTTTGCAGGGGTTGGTACGATTTTATTTCTTTTACTTCCCGTTTTGACTTCTTTAACTTTCGCTGCAAATCGTAGCGAACTCAGCGTTTCATTTAAGCAGTCTTCAAATCGATTTATGTTTACAATCATTAAAGTTTTCGAATTGAAACCCAAAGAGGATTGCAGCAAGAATGTTAATTTCGAATTTCTGAAATATAAATTTATTAGGTTATGTTAATGTAGAATTAAAAAAAACGTAGTATTGTGATTCGTCCGGACAATTGACAGATCAACCAATCACATGTGTAAGAGCATTTTTCTGGAATTACATTTACCTGTATGGAATATGTTTCGATTTGGAATGCAAAGCTGAAATAACATCACCCAAATTCGATAAGCTCCTATTTATATTTTTAGTCTCCATTAATCTGTTGTCATTCATACTACTTTTAGCACATTCCGATCCTGCGAGGTCTATTAAATTAATGGAGCCTTTGTATATAACATTATCTTCTTCAAGTGCTCCTAATCGAAGTCAGAATATCAATAATGGAAACAATCAATATATTTCACATACCCTCTAAACAAATTTTGACAACTGCATGCGACCTACTGCTGTGTTCGTTAAAATCGGTTGCTGCCGTTGCTCGATTTCTATTGGCTACCGCCATACGCTTTTTCAGCTCATCTGCATTCTCGAAAGTTTCCATAGTTAGATTTGGAACGGTTGTACCTTTGCCATCATTATAATAAATCTCGAGTTTTTGTGAACTATTCAGATTTAATAAATCTCGAATATTTTCATTGTAGATTTCCATAAAACTTGCCTATAAAAACATACATTTTCGAATTGTAATACATTTAGCTGCAAATTGTCTGCCGTGTATGGCCGAAAAAGAGAAATTTCAAATTACCTGCACTTGATACTTCCATCCAGATTCAGTTAAAGTAGAAATATTCTTGAATATTAGATCTACAGTTCTCGGTATCATTCCAACTAATTCCTCCGATTGTTCGCCTACCATAGTAAACGTTTTACCCGATCCAGTTTGTCCATATGCAAAAACACATACATTGTAACCATCCAATGCGGATTGTACTAGTTGAGATAATTCTTCAAAGATCTATTAATAATAAATATTAAATTCACGATAGTCATGATTAGAATGAATTTTGTTAATGAATTACCTCGGACTGTCTAGTATTTTCAGGGAACACCCTATCGAATACAAATTCATGCTTCAAATCCTGATTTTTTCCGGTTATTTTGTTCAAATTTTCTTGACTTTTTTTAATTTCCAAACCGTTCTCATCAACGTAATTTACGTCGCACTGAAGACACAATATTTCCGATTGTTTAGGTGGTCGCACCCGGCAAAATACACGAATATTTCCTAGATAAATTCAAAAAAATCGTATTAACGATGAATACAAAACAGCTTCCAAATCATATCGATTGAACCTTTCAAATCCTGAATGGTATTGTTCAGTATTCTTCTTTGAGATTGTAAATAGCAAAGTTCTTGTTTCTGTGATTTCGTTTGTTGGCGTAAACTAGTTAATTCACTATTCGCCAGATTTAATGATTCCACTAAATCTTTATTTTCATGTAAAAGCCTTTTGTTTTCCATCATGATTTTATCATGATCTTCCGTCAGTTTTTGCCAGTTTCCTAACAGAGTATCATGTGTATCTGTTACTGTATTTAGAGAAGCTATAACAAAACAATATTAAAAAATCTGAAATACAAAAAAGTGGAAAGTTTCTGTTTACTTTGTAAAGTCTGTACTTCCTCTAGTAATTTTTTATTTTCGGTTTGAAGAGCGTTATTTTCATTAGCAAGATGTTCTTTCTCTGTTGTAAGGGTATTTACCACTTTTTTAATTTCATTTATTTCACTGTCTTTATTGGACCACTTATTTTCCATATCTAGAATTATAACAAATTAAAATGCTCGTAGATTCTATATTTTTGTCTTTACCATTCAATTTTGCTTTCATCGTTTTTTCCGAATCCACAACGAGTTTATGTTTATCATTCAAAACTTGATATTTTGTCTTAAAATCCCAGTCGGGTATTCGTTTACTGACTTTAGGTTTTGGTGCACCATCATCTTTAGTTTGAGTGGAGCTGGTTGCAGGATTAGGTCTTTTAACACCAGCTATTACCGGTGGTTTAGCATTAAACTTTCTCACTTTATTTACATTTGAATTAGTAGCTACATTTTGTATTACACGTTTATTATTTACATTCACATTATCTTTTTGCGATTTACTCTGCGCCACACTATTTTCTGCCATTGCTAGTTTCGGTATTTTACTGGACATTATTTATCATTTAGATTTTTATTAAAACAATTCTTCTTAACTAAGAACTTTTAACTTTATTTAAAAAAAAGTGTTACCATTAAAAACGAATCAATAATAATAATTTGATACCACCATTAATTACATATTAAAATTGAATTTTTAGAAATATAAACGTTAGGTTCAAATAATTCGTTAAGACATTAAAATTAAAATTGCATTTTCTGTCATGCATGTCACAATTCAAATTTGATTGTTTAATTCGATTGGTTCAATCCGTCCAATCCAATCAACATCATCCTGTTCAGTATTCACATCACATTTACAATATACAATTTGCCTACCCAGTCAAAAAAAAAGAAAGCCACAAAAAAAATTTTGACTCAAAATATCTGCATATGTATTATTTCTACGGAACTGGAGTCTGGAATCAAATCTGGAACATTTCAGGAATGGAAGTTCGGTTCGGATTTCCCATTTCTGTCAAAATGGACCTTTACGTTTCATTCAAAATTTAAACGTAACCATTATATTTGTAAGGAAGAACACTTAATGCGCTAACCTATAATAACATCTTTGTTTAACTTTTTGACAATAACAAATAAATAAAAAAGTTTTTTTTTAAATTTATTTAATTCGGCTTTGTTTTTTCAAGCACGTTATTTAAATGAGTAATTCAATGCAGATTGCTCATTCACTTGACAAGAAACTTCGAACAAAAGATGTTATTTCAGAAACGCATGTTTCATTTGATTCCCTAATCTTACCAAAACCTTTACTGAAAGGTTTGGAAGATGCGGGATTTCAAAAGGCCTCTCCTATTCAAATTAAAGCGTTGCCTATGGGAAGATGTGGATTTGGTATGTAAAAACCGTGAATTAATTTAAATATGTGATATTCTCTATATAGGTTTACTTTAGATCTGATTGTAAAGTCCAAATCTGGTACCGGTAAGACTTTAGTTTTTGCTACTATCGCTTTGGAATCATTAAAATTAAATAAAGATGACGTACAAGCATTAATATTGGCCCCTACTCGTGAAATAGCAGTACAAATACAAGAAGTTATACAAGTCGTCGGGAAGCACTATGATAGTAATTAAAAAGCTAAAAATTTTCAACATTTATTTCACAAAATATTTTCAGACATTCAGATTCAAAGTTTCATAGGCGGTTTACCATTGGAAGTGGATAAAGAGAAATGCAAACATTGTCATATAGCAGTAGGTACACCAGGTCGAGTAAATCAGCTAATTCAAGAAGGTTATTTGAAAAAGGCATCAATAAAACTATTTGTAATGGACGAAGCCGATCATTTACTTGATAAAAATTTCGAAAATGACATTAATGAAATTTACAATTCGTTGCCAGAGAAGAAGCAAATAATCATGTGCAGTGCAACGTATCCAAATGAATTGCAAAATTTTTTAAATAATTACATGCTCAGTCCGACGTTTATTAGCGTTGAAATTGATTCACCGTTATTACTCGGCTTAAAGCAATTCGCGAGAATATTAAAATCACCTCCAAATATTGTTAATCAAACAAAAGCGAAAAACGAGGAACTTTTAAAAATCCTAAATTCAGTTTCCTTTACACAATGTGTAATATTTTCGAATTATCAAAGTAGAGCGGAAAGTACATCGAATTTCTTGAACAGAAATAAATGGAACTCGACATTTATTTCATCCGCTCAAAAACAAAGTGACCGCCTCAATTCGTTGTATGAACTAAAACAATTCAAATGCCGAATAATGGTTTCTACCGATTTAACATCACGTGGAATCGATTCGGCAAATGTTGACTTGGTAATTAATTATGATATCCCGATAAATGCAATGGTATATTTACATCGTATGGGTAGAGCTGGCAGATTCGGTTCATCTGGATTATATATAAGTTTATGTCTATTTGGTGAGGAAACTACAAGATTACAAAACATATTAGGCATAATTGGTGGACAGAATATAACCATACCCATTTTGGATGATGATTTAGATGTGAAAGCTGACAGTTTCCCGAATAATTTGAATGGAATCGTACCGGAAAATATTCAGGAATTTACGGATCAATGCAAAATGGAAATTATTGCAATGAAAAGAAGTGTCAAGAAAAATACAAAAAGTAAAAACAAATCGGAACGCAAAAACGTAAAAACGAAACTCAATAGTCCGGCAAATGATGTAGAAAAAGTAGTAGAAGAGAAACTGACAGATGTTGATGCATCAACAGTATTAGCACAATTAGCTTCCGGTACATTCACTATGGATTCAAGCGAAACTGAAAATATCAATCATTTACCATCTAATCCAGTATCGGCATCAATAGAAAACGATTCTGTTGATTTAAGTCCCAAAAAGCGATCGTCAAAAGAAATTGAAGATATGGACACAATAACCGTTTTAAAACAGCTGTCAGAAGGAACGTTCTCTAAAGAAGAAAAGAAACGTAAAAAATCTGCCACTGAAAATCAAGAAAGCGACGAGATTTATTGTAAAAACAAGGCATTACTCAGCATAGCAAAATCGTTTAACAATTCTGAAACTGATCAGGCCGATGCCGATTGTTTATCGGAGTATTTAAATTTATTAAAAGCCAAGGAATCCACAGAAATGGCGGAATTTATTGAAAATCCTACCATCGGTGAGACTTCGAAATCTAAATCTATTGACATGGAAAATATTTTTATGCTAGCCTATAAATCACAAATTGATCGAAATTCAACGAAATGGCAGAATTATCTATCAGAAGAAGAAAAGGAAAAACTGAAAGACGATTACGAAACTAAATTTAAAGATGGTTGCACGCCAGCAATAAATTCCACAGAAAATCGACCAAATAATGATGATGACGATGAAGAGGAGGAGGAGGAATATAATCCAGATTATGATTTCGAAATCGAAAAGAAAGTCGAAATTAATTATCTGGAAGAATCAGTCGAACCGCCAATTTCGAACACTTTTACTTCTGTTGCCAATGATAATCAACAGACTGAACAAACGCAGAACGGTTGTTTTAATATGAAACCAGTTCGAGATAGTGCCGCATTATCATCATATATGAATCGTTACAGCAGGAATTATGATAATCTTCGTAATGATTTATGGTGGTCCGGTTTAAATTTCGATTCGGTTCAGCATTTTGATGAATGGTTTTATGGCGATTGGCATAATCGAATGATTTCCGTAAGGAATTTCGTACAGGAAAACATTTATGTTGAAGAGATGTTTAAATATAAAAAATATTCGACAAAATGATATTTAATATATATTTTACAATATTATACTATTGCTTTCTGAATATATTGATCGATGTACATACGACACGGTGTAATTAATAATAATAAAATAAAAACTGTTTCAATAGTCTTGAATTTCTTCACATAATAAATTGGATGGCTATTACAAGATATGCGCATAAACAATTTAGTACAATCCTCCACTTTTTTGATCCTTATTACTTTCAGATGATTAGTATAATATAGAAGTATTTGAGTAATCTGTATGTTGGGTGATAACCTTACATTTTCAAGAGATGCTAAAAACAGCTGATAATGTTAAAAAAAATCGGTTTTCGTAATTTTTGTAGTACTTTTTGTTCAGGTAAAGTTGTAGTGTTTTTGGAAGAATTCTGAAAAAAAAAAATGGTAAGTGAAAAATCATAATCTGAATTTCAGTAAAATCAAAAATGTCAATTCCAAAGTGCATATAGTAAAGCTTAAAACTTAAAACACCCCGGATATCAGGGTTTAATATTACTAAATGCATTTTTTATGATTTAGTAAAGCCACTTTTGATAATTTACTTCTTCAATTATTAGTAGACGAAAAAATAGGTCTTTATTCGTTTTAACTAAAATGTTTATCAATTATTAAATCAATTGCTTTAATAATTTACCTCCTTGCATCATTCAATAGCACCCAGCTACATACTAACTACATTAAATATTTATGTTTTATTTGATTAACATTTATATAATTCGAAAAATGGGTTGGCAACGTTGCTTTTCGATTGTTCCAAGTGCAATTGCACCTGACGTCTTATCCATGGATTTGTATTACTCTACTACATGCAAAAATGAATAGGAAACATTTGCGGAAAATAGTACTCGTAAACTATTACCATTCAACTACGCAGTACGCATGCAGAGTTCATTTACAATTTATTCATTTCAATTAGCATTTCTGATATCAATTAAATTAATATTCCATTTATTTATGTTTGTTTTGACGGTTTCTTTATAATGATAGCTCCAATTAAAATAATTTGAATTATAACATTGATCTTTAATCACGACCTTTAGTCGTATCAAGAGGACGATGAAGAAGGAGGCACCTTCGATGGCGAATCAGATTCATTCCCGAAAGATTACGGATATGGAGTATTTGAAGGTGATTCATCTGATCTGAACTCAGTTATAACTTCAGCTGATGCTGATAGTAAACCAAGAATATTATTAATGGGCCTTAGAAGGTACAACTGATTAATTAAATTGTCAATTTAAAATTTCGATAATGGCAAATTGGTGTATACCTATTTAGATAACCAACAATACATTTGTTGCTATCACATTTGTATACATGTTTAATTGTCAAGCCGCATTTGAGTTTTGACATCTATGGAACTAGAAATTTTGTCAAAATGGCTACAATTTTTTGTCTTCCCCGGCCTTTTACGGTTCTCCATAATTCCGAAATTAAATAACCTGTGAAATAATGAATACAAATTCACTTTTTTTAGATCAGGAAAATCATCAATTCAGAAAGTCGTTTTTCATAAAATGTCGCCAAATGAAACACTATTTCTAGAAAGTACCAATAAAATAATTAAGGACGATATTAATAATTCGAGTTTCGTACAATTTCAAATATGGGATTTCCCCGGTCAAATTGATTTCTTCGATAACTGTTTCGATTTCGACACAATATTTGGCGGATGCGGTGCATTAGTGTTTGTTATTGATGCTCAGGTACATTTATTTGATTATATACTATACCATCATCAGTATAGTAAAATCTATATTTCTTTTCTAGGATGATTATGGTGAAGCGTTAAATAAATTACATACTCTTGTAACAAAAGCATACAAAGTAAATACCGAGATCAAATTCGAAGTTTTTATACACAAAGTCGATGGTTTAGGAGATGATTCAAAAATGGAATGCCAAAGGGATATTCATCAAAGGGCAATTGATGATTTACTAGACTCAGGTTAATCATTTCCTAATTGACTCGATCTGCAACATAACATTTTTCTAATTTTTTTTCTTTAGGTTTTGAAAAAATACATTTAGGTTTCCATTTAACATCAATTTATGATCATTCTATTTTCGAAGCTTTTTCTAAAGTTGTACAAAAACTAATACCACAATTACCGGCTCTGGAAAATTTATTGAATATATTAAATACGGTAAGTTACCTTCGGATAATTAATACACAATACTTGTGTAATGTACACACCGTTTTTTTATTCCATTTCAGAATTCAGCTATAGAAAAATCATTTCTTTTCGATGTTGTGTCGAAAATTTATATTGCAACAGATTCCACTCCTGTTGATATGCAAAGCTATGAATTATGTTGTGATATGATTGATGTTGTTATCGATTTATCATCAATTTACGGGTACTATGGCGGAGACATAATATTTTGTAACATGTGTATAAAATTAGATTTTTCTTTTTTATAGAATAAAAGAAGGCAGCGGATCGGCATCGTTTGATGATCAAAGTTCCAGTTTAATTAAACTAAATAATGGTACAGTACTCTATTTGAGAGAAGTTAATAAGTTTCTAGCACTTGTTTGCATATTAAGAGAAGACAATTTCGATCATAAAGGTAAATTATTACATATCATTCTGTTATACTTTTAAATTAAATTATCCATTCGTTTAGGTATAATCGATTACAATTTTTTATGTTTTCGTAATGCAATTCAACAAGTCTTCGAATTACGAAATAAAAGTCAAACACCAACAGTCGATTCAGTTGAGAGTACAGTTAATGGAAATGCAGTTTTAAGTGGCAGTCAATTAAGTCCTACTGTAACAGATGATCATGTCACTACTAGATAACTGGGTCTATTTTTATTTATTTGTCTCTTCATATTTGCTTTGTTGTTATAAAAATGGATGTACGGTGAAACTCGATTGTAAGGACCTTCAGGAATTGTTATCAAATAGCATAGGGAATTTGGTGGGGACCTGAATTTACTATATTCATCATTATGTCGTTCCAATCGATTTATGCTGTTGTATAAGAGTATTGTTCATTTTTTTCGTGTTTACACCATATTACAATTTTATAAATATAACCTTTTTTTTTTTCTCTTGTTATTGGTATATTTATAAAACTGTACTTGCTGTCTTCTTGTTATTCTTTTGTAATTTGTTGAGTTCATCTTCATTTCTAAACAACCGCTTTTGTAAAGGCAGAATACCTATTTTGACTATTACATTTTTTGTGTTACCTTAGAATACTTCATATGTAAATAGATCTCTCGCAGCTAATCGTGTCCTCCTCCTCAAAGAACTACGTTTACTCATATTTTTTTATCAGGTTTTTATGCATGTATACCAAATAAGTTTAATATGTACTTTAGAATATCGATTGGATGTGTGAGAGTACTTTTTAGACGATTTATTCAACGACAAAAAAATCCATTTTTATTACCTATCGGGT
This sequence comes from Platypus cylindrus, assembly GCA_949748235.1. NCBI lineage: Eukaryota > Metazoa > Arthropoda > Insecta > Coleoptera > Curculionidae > Platypus > Platypus cylindrus. The sequence continues at coordinate 10,336,403 of OX456494.1, forward strand.
CCAATCGATTTTGTAATTATTACTATTTACTTTTATTGATTTGTAACAACCATTTATGTAAAAAAAAAGAAATTGTTAATTTTAATAAAATATCTATTTTGAAATTATATGCCTATCAATTCATTCGAAGTACACCAATTTATTAGTCGGATATAATAATATGCAATTTAAAAATATTCCGAATGCACTTTTCATTTGCATTCCATTTACTATAAATAATCAGTAACTATTGTGCCCTATTTATATATCGATTATTCCTGGCAAATAATCAAATCGATAAATAATTAGTTAACATTACATTCATTCGAATTATTATCTACGTAAGTAAAGTTTTTCATCTAATAAAACAAATAGAAATCAATTTCTCCTTGACAACAAACGCGCACAAAATCATGTTGCAAGACAATTTAAATCCTGAAGATTTAATTAAAGAGGCAACAAAACCAAAAGATGGTGATCAACTCTATAAACCAGATGAAGATTTTCAAGCATTAATGGGCGACGACAATGATACGGTAACGTTCGTTTTTCAACATGTTGAACCGGTAAATGAGGGTACATTGACATGTGTAGCGAAAACTACACGTGGAATTCTTAGTTTCGGCGCTGTTGTACAAGATGAAGTTGAACGGGCACTTAGCGGACGTGTTAGTCCTTCTGTTAATCGACCAAAACCTGTAAGTACAATAAATGGATATATTAGAAAAATGGCAGTAGACAATTTTCAATTTTTTTTTTGATCTCATTATTTTAGAGACAACATTTCTAAAACTTACCATATTTAATGTGTATTATATAAAATTAAGAATAATCGAGTCAAAATTGAATGTTAAGAATGTAAAAATAACCTATTGGCGCCATTTGCCAAATTTAACATGAGGCCGGAGTTACCCAGCTTCGTAAACTTAATGCATAATAAATAGCGTCGTTATTTTTTTGGACATAAATGTTAATATAAAAATATATGCGTTTCTTATCAGTAGCGGTTACCCAATTTCTTAATGAATAAACGTATTTTTAAAGTTCCCAAAACTTTTAACGTTTTACATATTAAGAAATAAGAAGAATTAAGAACGCGTGCGCTTGCGCTTTCACCACAAAATATTTTTGATCAGATGATGAGATGGACGTGATCTTAACCAAACTATTCTGGCCACTATTTTTGATAATAATTTTTTAGCACATTTAAATCGTTTATTTATAATTTTATTATTATTTATTAGTTACTTTTAGCTTTTTTTTTGATCAATCATTCATTGATCAATCTGTTGATTCTTCTCATTAATTTCGATTTCAATGTCAGTTCTGTCAAATTCTGATTACGAATTAAGACATAAGAAATTGTATAACCGCGTGTTTTTAATTTTTAGTGGTTGAAAGTTATGTTCACGAAATAAAAATTAAGTTTACGAAGCTGGGTAATCTCGGGCTGAGATAAAATTCATAGCTCTCTGAAAATGCCATACGAATTAAGAAAATTTTCGTCCGTTAATTATACATTGCACAGCATTTGGCCTACTATGATTTAAAAAGAAAGCAATTTAAGTAGTAGTGGACAATTTACTTGAACAGTTCATTTTTCTTCTATTTTTTTTACAAGATGAACTGTTCAAGTTCATCTTGAACAGTTCACTATTAATTGATGCCATTTAATTAACCGGCAATGATTAGTTGCTCTAGGGTTGCTGCGCAGACAAACTGCGTCCACCTAGTGTACACTATTTAAACAATAACAAACATAGTTTACGGACACCAAACATATGCTACTAATTCTACGAGTATACATTTTTTTAAGTTTCGCCATTGGAAACCATCTCTTCAAGTTGAAAATACTGAAGTGGTTTGTTATGAAGGTGACCAAGCAATGCTTCAAGTAAAAATCAGTGGCTATCCAAAACCGGACATGCGATGCACTTTTAAAGACATACCAATTATACCAAGTTCAAAATATAAGTGAGCACATGTTCAGTTAATCAATCAAATAAGCCATGACTCGAGTTGTTTTTTTTCTTTAATGCACAGAATTTATCATGAAGACGAAGAGCACATATTACTTTTGGTAATAAAAAAAGTGCAACTAGAAGATGCTGGAATCTATACTGTAATGGCAGAAAATGAAATTGGATTTCATTCGGTTGATATTAAATTAACAGTCATAAGTGAGTTTCAATTAATTGAACAATCACCAATTAATGTCAATTTACACAGGACAGAAGTATCCGGAAATTAAAACAAAATGTGAAGACATTTCAATAGCCGTAGGCGAAAATGTGATTATACCAGTTGAAGTGGATGGTATTCCAAATCCAAATGTACGATTCCTGAAAGAGGGACGAGATATTTTTCAAAATCAATATAAAAGAATAATCGAAAACTATCCCCATTTTACGCTGGAATTAAATAATTTGACATTACGAGATTCCGGTCAGTTGTTCCGTTTAGTTGTACTTTCACTCAATCAATACCGAAAACGATTTCAGGAGTGTATTCCGTTGTGGCAACCAATGTTCTCACACAGGTATCACAATTTTGGAGTATCTACGTGTACAGCAAACCGAAATTTCTTGATAAACTTGGCCCTAACCTCGAGGTATATCAAAATGCCACCGTAATCCTGAAAGCTCGCATCGAATCCGAACCAAAAGCAGTGATTAAATGGTGGAAAAACAATCAGGAAATCACCGGCGATAAACGATTAATAATCGATTATGAAAAAGAGTTCTATTTGCTAACAATTAGCGATATCATCATCCAAGATGCAGCAAATTATAAATTCACAGCTGAGAATATACATGGATGCATTGAAGATGTTGTACGCATTGATGTGAAAAAGGCACCAACAATTATAGAAGCATTCGAAGATGCTGAGGTTCTTGAACAAGACGTTTATCATATTATTCATACAGTTGAGTTTTGTATTAAATTAGAAGCTTTCCCTAGACCGGATGTTCAATGGTTAGTCATTCTAAGCTGCAAACGATAGACAAATGAAATATTTTTTCCACCAGGTTCTTAGATGGCAATGAAATCGAAGACGACATCACCAAATTTACCAGAATTGAAACAGACGAAACAATTAAATTAATAATCAATGAACCAACCACTGATCTCTCTGGACAATATCAATGTTTAATTTCCAATGAATGTGGCAATGCGCACGCTAAAGCACGCCTCACAGTGAACTGTTCGTGTTTATGTGATTTTCACTTAACAGAATTAAAATAGCTCCGATTTGCATCCGAGTAATTCAAGACCAATACGGAGTAGGTCGGAATAGTTTGAAGGCACTCAATAATAGATCACAGTAACTGCACGTCTGTTAAGTGGAAATCGACTATGATTCCCTTAGCGCATCTTTTAAATCTTTTATTGATGTATTCTTTTCAGGTTCTCCTCGAATTATAGTTCACTTACTAGACCAAACTGTAGAAGAAAATAATTTCTTATATTTCGAAATTGTAGTGCGCTCTTTTCCCTCACCGAAATGCAAATGGTTCCGTAACAATCAAGAATTTGAACCGAATGAACGAGTGGAAATGGGTTTGACTACGTACGGTAAAAAACGATTCAAGCTCACTTGTTTAATCAGTGAAATATCGTTTGCGGAACGGGGCGTATATGAAATAGAGGTATACAATCAATTCGGTGCAATGAGAAGTCATTGTTCAGTGGATATTTTGAGTAAGAACTTGGCATTTATGTTTGTATTGAGTGAACAGTTTCAATGTTTCCATTTTCTTAGCGAAGCCAGTCATTCTTGAAGCTCAAATGCCCGATATGGTAATAAAAGAAGGTGCCGATATAACCTATACAATACGAACATTCTCAAATCCATTACCGGAAGTGACATGGACGTGGGAAGGTGAAATTATCAACAGAGCGGATCCGAAAGATAAAAATAAACTGATTACATCACACGATTCAATGGATTTTCGAATGGGGATTCGAAAAGCAAAATTAAACGATGCTGGAATTTATCAGTGCATTGTTCAGAATTGTGTTGGCGTTACCAAATATCGAGCGGCACTAGTTGTTATGAGAAAGAAATCTTATGAAACCGATGATGATGAATGAATATTAATAAACACTTAAACAGTACACCTACGAACTTTTATTTAATTTTTCGTTGATTTGAATCATCATTTCTTGTTTAATCTTCAGCATCTTCTGCAACAGTTGTTCTTTCACTTGTCAGTTCGTGTAAATGATGTTTCCTCAATGTTTCCACATTATCTTTGCGTAAAACATCCGCGAAAAAGGCATGCGAACCTTTTTGATCTTTACATCCTGATGATGTCCGTCCTATTATCCAATCGCCAGCGATTGTTTCGCTGTCATCACATATCCTACATTCACCTAAAATTGACAGCGGCGCGAGCTTCGCTCATCGTTCATGTGCAAGAAAAAGGATTATTACCTAAAAACAGTGCAATTTTCTTATTCTCATTAGTATATCCAATAATAATAATTTCAGATGCTTGTCGAAATGGCACTTCAACAGTTACATTCCATTCAGTGCCAACCATAAATCCTTCATCGCTTTTCGGTTCTAAATCATTCGCTTTAATCGTATAGGAATTTGAACTTTTACTATTTCTTATATGGAATTTTTTGCCTGCTACCCTACTATCCCAATAACCACCAACGTTACACAATGTGCCTGAATAATAACAGATGAAGACTGAATTTGTTCTGAAGAACAGATGCAGATTTCTACAAAATAGATTGTTAAAATCATCACCTTCTTTAGGTCTTCTGCCACTTTCGACATTTATCAAATCCTCCACATCTTCTAGTACTTTACTCAGGGCAGTCATTTCACTAGTTGTTTTAAATTTATCTTTGATCATATCACCAGCGGCTGGCTGTTCGCATGTATGTTTCTCATCGTCCGTTTCCTTTTTCTCAATGTTACTCGATTTCGATGAGGTGTCTTTAAATCTTTTCAAATATTCTCTGCCCAGAATTGCTTTATCCGTACTTGCCATGTCATGATTCCTATCCACATCGTTCGCTTTACGATCCAAATCATTATTAACTATTTCGGGTCTAAAAAAGACCGATATAAACACTGATAATGGACGAATCGTCCAGCCAGTACTTACTTCAGTGTTGGTTCTAATGGTATTGGAATAACTAGAGGCACAACTGAAAAATTACTACCATCACCTAACAACGAACCCGTAGTTAAAGTCTCTTCGATACGCTGAAGCGGTACCACATTGCCTTCTTCAATTGCATACATATTATTGCTGTCTGTCAGTTCCTGTCGTTTACGTCGTTTCCTTTTATATTTCTCATTCAACTTTTCGATATATAATAAAAGGTTTTTTCCGGCCGCATTTTCACGCATATATTGTTTCGCTTCACGGGCAATTTCCCTGCGAGCTGCTCGCCATAAATCTTGATCTTCGTATTCATTTGTGTATTTTGAACTGATTGTTAATCCGGATAGGAGAGAGAGAGATAGGAAAATAAAGATAAAATGTAAATAAAAATTCAACATAAATGCTACGGTAAAATTCTTGTTGACGTTATGGTGACTTTTCGGCACAGAATAAATGTTCTGTGACTGTGAGTATATGGTGTTGTCTAACTAACCGGATGTAACTTGTAAGGAAGATAGCTAGCAAGTAATTTAGATGTATTTTAATCACTAATTTTGGATATCACTAGAAAAACACATCGACGACTTTTTCATCTAAATCAAAAATAGCATTCAAATAGAACAATTACATCGATCTATTACTGTGTATTATTAAAAAACAAACAAGTAGAATGACGAGAGCCAACTACAATATGCCGAGAATAACTTCCAAAGTTAGAGAGAGCATTCATGTGGATGTTCTCTGCGATGTTACCATTTAGTAGGTGCTGCTGTTCAAGCATTGAAAAATCTCTCTATCGGTCCGTATTTTTAGGATTCCCCCAATCCGATCAGTGTGTGTTTTGTGTTAGAAATAAATATTTTATTGAATTAAACTAATCAACAAAAAAAAAAAAAACATAAAGGGTGTCCCCATTGAATTATCAGAAATAGGTTCGTTATTATTCGATAAAAAAGCTCTGGTGGTTTGGTTATGTTAACGATTCAAGTTTTATAACTTGAGAGTGTTTAATGGATGAAAGTTTTGTGATTTAATATTAAATTGTGTCTATTGTTTGTTTAGATTCTTTTGTTGTAATGAAAAAAATCACCATGCACGGATGGCATTTCGTTCATTCTACACGTTTCTCTTCCCAATCATTTTACAAGCAAAAAAAAAAGAATTACTTTTTGCTAATAATGATAATAATAATTATAATAATGATTATGAAACGTAAACAACATACATACACTGATTTGTCACAATTATGTCTTCAATGCCAAAAATATTTTTGGCGCAGTCAAGTTTACGGACGGGCGGTAGTGTTTCCGTTAAGTTTTGAATATTATTATTATTATTAATTATCATTATTATTTACTTTTTATAATAAGTTTAACAAAGACAAATTGATTTGAAGAGGAATAATTGGATATGAAAATTTCAAAAATTCAACGACAAACTACAGAAAATAACTCTAAAGAAAAACAATTTGTAACAAAGAATTATAAAGGAAATCCTTCATGATTAATGACATCGAACAATAAATAAATCTATTTTTAGGAGCAGAAATAGTTTTTCCTGCACTGCACAAGAAAATTACCAATTTGCGACCCAGTTTTCTTTATCGATTTGTGTACATTTTACATAATTCGATTTGTTCCATTATAATTTCCTTCAGTTTATTTGCCTTTCGTTTGCTTCGCTTATTGATTACTTACGGCCTTAATTTTTATTTCTGATTGATTGATTGATTCAATTTTTTTAATCACACTCTAATCACTTAATCAATAGCACAAAAAAAAAAAGACAAAGTTGGTTCATTCTCGATAGCGCGAATAATTTTTGTCGTCTCATAGGTAGAGTTTTTCATTGGCAAATTACCAATTAAATGATATTTAAAATACATACATATAGATTAACTGACCCACTCTTTATATAGATCAATTGCATTGAAATTTTCTTTCTTAGTTTGTGTAGTAAGAAATTTATTGGTTGGATAATAGGGAAATTTTCCAGTTCGACGAGATTATATTCGGGGTTTAAGTGGCTAATTCTTTTTTACTTTTCTTTTCCGTTATCATACAGGTATCAGTGACAATATGAATCAGTGAATAATGGCATCACACGATAAATCGAACACAATCACAAATGTAAGTTATAATAAACCACAAAATTTTAACCTCTAAATACGAAGTACCACTTAAAAATCGAAAAAGAAAAAAGCGACTAATTAATAATTGGAATTTTATATTTTTACAGAGACACACGTAATTATTACACATAAATCAAATACATCATAATAATGTACATGAGCAATCGAATGAAAGCAAAGAAGTCGAATCGATTAAATTCTTATTGTAGACGAAGTATCAATGTTTTTTACATTGCGACACCCTGTATGTGTATATGAACCGAAAAAGTATTAAGTATTATAGCGCTTTTTTGTGTTCTTACTGCTGCTGCTGCTGCTGCTTAATTTACTCTTTAGAAATCTATCATTTGCATTTACTTACGTTTTTTTTCTAAGCTATTTTTAATATTTAATCAAGCCAATTAACCAAAATTTATTTTCAATTTCGATGCGCTCAAAAAAAAAAAAAATGACAAAAATAGAATTTATTAATGCGCTTGTGTTATTAACTTCAATTAAAAACGGAGAAAAAAAAAACATCCGACATTCTGGAAAAAATAAACACGCGTCAAGGTCAGACGCGCTCCATTAATAAGGGCGGGCGATTGATGATCGACATTTTTTGAGGCGTGAGCGAATCGAGCGCTTCAGATCATTAATCGCTTTTTTGGAATTTTGATACTTCACTGATGTGTTCATAGCATTTGTATTTTTTAATCTGCGAGCAATTTGAGAAAATCATGAAAATTTTATTTTGACTTTTACGTATTTTTATGTTATGCTTGGATTGGATCACATTATTAGTATTCATATCGATCGATATGCGTCGATATTGAATGGAATTGTTAAAATGACAAAAAGATGACTTCCGGATGCCTGGTCGTTACAGTCACTGCAAACCATAGATGCTTTAAAAACGAATTTCATTCAATCAATATGCTCTAATAACAAATAATAATTTAGCCAATTAAACACATAATTAGCATTTTTTTTCTAAACAATTCTCAACAAATAAAAGCAAAACATGCTTCTATTAGCCTCATTTCATCATCTCATAATTCGTTTTATTTTCCGCATATATAAACAATTAATTAATCTTTTTTCCCATTATAGACCCCCGGTGAAATCTTGATTGCCTGGCAAAATTACAAAGCAATCAATCCAGATGAATTAGATTTAAATGAAGGCGATGTAGTAGAATTAATCGAAATTAATGATCCAACATTAAAAAATAAGTAAGCCCCATGAATCATACCTATTGGATATATATATATATATATATATATATACTGTTAAATAAATGGCGAAGGTGCCAACACAAAAAACACTTAAATTTCACTTCAATTTATTTCAGACGTTTAAAATTAGATCCAGATTTGGATAGTGTTGCCAGTGAATTACGTCTTGATAGTACAGCAGCACAACATAAATTATCAGTAAGGCCGCGTCGACATTATGCCAGTTCCAGACATTCCCCAACTAGATTAAATGTAAATGCCAGGTAATTAGTTTATTACTAAACTATTATAATATACATATGTATGTAATAATAATTATTAACTGATTAGATGGCTAGTAAAAGAAGTGAACGGAACGAAAAAACAAGGCTGGGTCCCGTGCAGAATTCTACAAACTGCCGATGATCCGTCATTGGGCGGTAAAGCTGGACTGCCAGGAGATGCTGCTTTTAGACGACAGTATGGAATCGATTAATTTATTATCTGAATTTATTTATATATTCATTATCTGAATGATTCGATACGATTGCAGGGCAGTTGTCAAGGAACTAGTCGAAACTGAACAGGAATTTGTTCGAGATTTAGATTATGTCGTGCAAAATTATTTAATTCCATCCGAATCGGGAAAAACGCCGAAAATTATTAAAGATAATTTCGAGGTGTTGTTTGGAAATTTAAAGGAAATTTCCGAATTTCATAGAACGTAAGTGTAAGAATTAAGATTCTTAAGAGAATCTTAATTCTCTTAAGAGAAAAATGCGACAAAAATTTAAGAAAAACGAAAAAATCCAATTCGCATCCATTAAATGTTGGTTATCTGAATTATTTTTCAATTTAAATTCCAGAGTACTTATGGATGGTGTCAAATACTATGCAAACGAACCAACACTATTGGGCAAATCATTTTTGCGACTAGAAAGAGACTTTGACAATCACGTAAATTACTGCCGTGACGAGCATCTTGCACAAGAATTTCTAGACACCAATGATGAAGCGTACGATTATTTTTTCGTAAGTAATTAGTGTAAGGTTTGCCACGTGTTGGCGCATCCACCAAAATGTCAAGAAAGTGTCGTATATTGAAATTATTTAAAAAAAAAACCAAACCATATTTTTGCAACACCCTGTACAACGCTGAATAGAATCATTAAAAATAAATTCGCTATAATGCTATGGCGGGTGGGTAGATTTTTACGCAAGCATGTTTGAAATTGTATTTTTAGATAAGTTAATTTTAGCGAAATGAAATATTTTCTAATCTGAATAATATATTCGAAATATTTTCAATTGAGAAAATGATTCTAAAAATCGCTATGATTTTCTAATTTAGCAATGCAGTATAATCCGTACCTAGTACCAATGGTAATTTTACCATTCTCAAAATGAATCCTCATCTTTCCAGGACATCATTTTTGCTAACCACGACCAATTCTATTCTAACGAAATAACAATTTACACACGCCATTAGACAATGTCTATCTTTAGGATTTGCCGCGCCATATTACGGGGGGGCGCCAATAACGATGATGATGTTGATCCAGTTTGTCGTCCAGTGTCATCCAGTGTGTGTGTTTACTGTGTAATAAGTGCGTATCTAATACAATCTAACTAAGGTTACACGACGTGTTACGCTAATCAGAAAATCCACAGGTAGGAGGAAACTAAAGAATGTTGTGAAATAGATGCTTGATGGCTTGACGTCACAGTAGCCCTTTCATGTAACGGACCTGATCGTTTTATTAATGGCAGTTAATCGATTACGTAATTTGGCAATTGTTTGTAATGAATTATGGTTTTCAATAAATCTAATTTGGTGTGGAGAAATTAGATCTTGTCTTGTTCATATTTGGAAGTTTAATTTGACGTGTTTTTCAGGTTTTACTTTCAGCATTTCGTTTTTGCTATTTTTTTTTTTTTGAATTTTTGTTTTGCCAATTTCAACAATTAAACGTACTGTATACGTATTTTGATTACATAGTAATTATACGAGCCTAAAATAAAATTAAATAATAAAACCTAAGCAAAAGGATCGGAATTAAAACAAGCAAAATAACGAATGTTGCGAATAAGTTTCTTATTCTTATTTCAAGCTTATAATAGACTTTTGGCAATGTTCGCTGTTTATCTTTCACGGTGTAAAATTATACAAGTTCGTTTTTCCAAATTTAGAAACTCGAAATGCGACAGTGAAAAGTATAATATCAAAAATCAAAAATTTTGTTTATTACAAGCTAAACTAAATTTGTTTAACCTGCACTATTGCCGTCAATTGCACTGATACAAACCGTAATTATATAATTACAAAACAAACAATACATAAAATTATAATTAAAATCATCGTCGACATTTTTTAGCGTTCAAGGTCATTACTTTTTTCTTTTTTTTTGGCTACATCTAATCGAACCTGTCAACGATTTAATCGAATAATTTTTCACAGGAAAAATAAAATTGAATAATTTCCAAAAATAAAAAGAGAAACCAATGTGAATGATTTGTTATACATTTTTTTTTTTCTTCTAAATCTGTTTCAGGACCTCTCACAGCGCCTTAGTGACGACAAGAGTATATCCGAGCATTTGAAACTTCCGATACAACGTATTAACGACTATCAGCTTCTATTGAAGGTAACAACAAATTCGTTATTAAGCAGCATTTTGTTTAAAAAAAAGGGTGTCAATATTTCGTCGTTAAAATCAGCATAACAAATCGATAAATAGCTATTTAGGCGCCAAGATTATTAATAAAAGCGAATTAATTACAAGTAATGTTAAAAGTCGCTAATCGAAATTCTTTCAAAACTTTTCAGCCTGCGAAAAATTTGATTTATAATTCGAAGTTTTTTTTATAAATATACGAATTTTATCAGGGAGTGCTTTGGAAGCAGTGGAAATTCGCCATAAGGAGGCGTGGCTCCAATAAGTCGTATCAAATCATTGTGTTTGGACAAATTATTTTATTTTCCATTTCATTATCATATAAATCCGCTACTACTATTATCTATTCAGTGATTCAGTGACATTACTCTGATTAAGAAGTCGAACGAATAAAATCGATTTTAAAGTCGAAATCTCACTGAAAAAATACTAAACTAAAAAAAATTTTTATATGTAGATTAAATCTGAAATCATCTTGACATTGTTCATAGTAGGCGGCGTTCAGTCAGATTAAATAAATAGGTCACCACCATTTTGCTATTTTTGTTTTCAATCTAATTTTGTATCGCACGTTTGCACATTTCAGCCATCAAACACACACATAGAAAAAAGCCGAAATTTCCCTCCTATACCATCATTTACTTGATTGTTTTAAACAAAAATCGTTTTTCTGTGAAAATATCCATCAACAATAAACACAGTTGTTCTATTTCAATTCATTTTACAAAAAATGAAAATGAGCAAATAAATAGAATAGATACAAGCAAAAGATGCAAAAATAGTCGAACTTTATTTAGGACAAACGAAAAATGTTAAAAAAATTAATAATTTCCGTAATTCTAAATCACCAAAACCGCCAACTCTTTATTAGGTCATCGTCTCTACTTACGTTTTGAAAGAGCCTAAAACGACTAATCTACGATGTGCGTCACTTTTACTAAGAAGAATCTTCTTCTTTTTTCATTAGTTTATACTTATACTAGTCACTGACCAGATCACTCTATGATCTATTGCCCAAGGCGGTAAATATCGGGAACTGTAAATCAATGCGATCATCGAATAAATCGATTACATTGACACTTCATGACGCAAAATATGATTTATAATTCAATAAAATAATGTCAAAATTCTCAGTAATTTAAAATGAATTGCGATTCTTGTATTTACTACATCGGTTTATTTGCAATTGTTGCCTTTGTGATCTATCTCTATAGACATCTCTAAATGCACCCTATTACTACAAACGAACTTTGTATCCATGCAAGCGTCGGATCATTCAAGCATTAATTATAAAACTCTTCTTTTTTTTAATTGTATAATAGGAGTTGGTAAGGTATAGCGCGTGCCTTGGCGAGAACAACGCCGACTTACAAAAGGCCCTTGAGTTGATGCTAAGCATCCCTCATCGTGCCCAAGACGATAAATTCATAACAAGCATCGAAGGATATAAGGGTAGCATCCATAAACTTGGACGTCTACTGGCACACGATCGTTTCAGTGTGACATTTGGCGACTGCTCGAAGGAACGTTATCTGTTCCTATTCAAGGCGCGTATACTTATTTGTAAGGTTCGACGTATTTCAGAGGATCGATCCATATTTCAACTGAAGGATATTATAAGAGTAAGTGACGCATGCGCATGGCACTCATATCGGACAATTACCGATAATAATCGATGAAAATCATTTTGCAGCTTCCGCAAGTTGAAGTAAAAGATCACACTGAAAGCGAGAACGAATTCGAATTAATTGATAAGGCAAGTGGACAATCATTGATCTTAAAAGCTCATCGGAATAATATTAAACTACTTTGGTTGCAAGAGATTCGAGAATTTGCAAAAGATTACGGTAGTTTAGTCATGCTTGACAATTGTCATCCGCCACTGTACCATTATTAATCTCGTTTTTCCTCAGGTGATATTGAAGAGATCAGCGATGAATTTCAAATAGCCTCTCCACCAACAGATCAATCTCCAAAGGAATCACAAGTTCAACCTGTTGAGCCGGCAACAAAAAAAGCAAAACTCGATCAACCGAAACTTGCAGGTGTCACTAAAACACCGCTACAAGACAGTTTGGTTTCCGAACTTCAACAGAGGGTACGTGCATCAGCTGAATCGACCACAGCCGGATTAGTATTGGAAACAACAACAACCACCACCACTGACATTATCCAATCCGACACACTAAAACATATTCTAACACCTGAATCGGAAGCGATAGATTCAATTGTCGATTTTCCAGTGTTAAAGAAAACGTATAGTCAGATAAAAGAATCATCAGATTCATCAACATCAAACGATAAAACTATAGTTCCAGAGAATTCGAGTCAATTACAAACACTTAAAGGTGTTGAACCATTGACACAAATCAATCAGCCAAGAGTTCTAGAGGAAAAAGTCGACTATCATATTAAACCATTGCCAGAATTAACACCGGGTTCAGCTTTGAAAAAAGTTTACAGTTTCGAATCGCAAGGACACGGCGATACAGTACTAACCGATTATAAAGTTGGTGTTGAATTTAATGTTGAAGTTGCAGACGATATGAGTAGAAAATATTCTTCATCTACAAGAGGTTAGAATATGATGTGTGGTGTGATTTGATTAATTATAGTATTAATAAATAAATGTTTGTTTACTAATTTTGTGTGTTTGTTTTCGTTGAATTGCCAATGGTTTTTTTTTGTTAAAATTACGTCGAGTGAAAGAATTCATTCTATTAATATTTATTTGTTAATTTTCACTATCGATCTAATTGAGTAAAACCCAAACTCTGGATTAAAAGTATTGGTTATTCCAGAAAAGTACTTTCAATATTTAAAATGTCTATATTCCTTAGACAACGCTAGAAAGAAATATATTTTAGATTATAAATATACAAGTCTAAAAATTATTTAACTTATTGCAAATTACATTGGCTTCCATCCAAATTGAACAACTGATAAAAAATATTTCCAGTCGTATGCTTTCCAAAACAATTTAACATAATCTATTTTGGTTGTCATCCTATCATTTGTTTTTATTATTATTTTATGAAACTAATACATACATGTATCGTTCTAATATGATAACCAAATACGTTTTACTATACTACTCATTTCTACATAATTATGTGGTTGGAAAATCTTAGTCCTAAATAGAAGAGTACAAATATACTGGTGCACATGTGCAATCTAGTGCGACATGAAACGAAATGGCCACAGCCATCAACTATTACTATTATTGACAGCTGTTACAACAGATGCGCATGCACCATTCAATACAAACCACCACCTCGTGGCTGTTTAATTTCCCTCAAGTGCTTAGTACAGTATGAAAGTATTTGATGCTCACTAATCCAATCATCAATGTATCGTCTAAAACAAATGGACACCAAATACACAAATAACACTGCCAATATTCTTTAAATTAATTTCGCTAATATAAAGCACCCGCCAAAGCTTATCTATCTGCTATCTATCTACTTGTCTGCAATTTTCCAAAATATGTACTATATCTCATGATAAACGAACCTTAATTCACAGACGGCGGTGGATACGATACGTACAGTCGATCGTATTCCATTGATGCCGATAAATTGCCTTCGTCCCGATACAGTACCTCTACCACCACTACCACCGCCACCAGTGACAGTACATCGAAATATGGAACAGGAACGGAGGCATTGAGCAGTTCGAAATACGATTCATTGACTAGTAGCTCGAAATATGATACTCCCTCCTCAAAATACGGATCGCTGTCATCATCGAAATATGGACGTGATGAGTCTTTGACAGGTTTAACATCGTCCTATTCGCGAAAACCTTTGACCGAAAGCAATGATAATGATTATAAAAGTAGCAGCTATTCAAGGAGATCGATTCGATCATCGACACTAGGAGACACGGAAGGGGATAGTTATGTCAGAAAATACAAGCCGAGTAGTATCACTGACGATGATGACTTGTACACAAGTCCCTATACGAAGAAGTACAGCACAAGCAAATCGCTTACTGAAGGTTCGCCAACGGATAGTTACTATACGAAAAAATCGATTCGTGGAAGCATCGAAGCGGAAGGTGACAATGATAACTATACAATTAAGAAATCGATTAAAAGCAGCCTTGAAGGCTCAACATCACTAGATCCATCTGATACTCTAAGTTACAGCACGAAAAGAGCTCTAGGTTTAGGTTCAGATATTGGTTCGAAATATTCACGTCGATCCGTATCGGCGGAGAATAGTGAGATTGGAAGCAAATACAGTATTCGATCCACTTCCAGGGGCGAAGCTGGAGATGATACTGAAGATTTAATTTCGAAATATTCAAAAAAATACTTAGATAAAGAACGCATTGGAGAGGAAGAAGATATCTATGCGAAATATTCGAAGAAATATTCCAGGGGCAGTTCAACGGAAGCGAAACCAACTGCTGACGAGGACCTAAGCTCTTCGTCGAAGTATTCGAGGAGAATCTCGAGAAAAGAATCGGTGGAACCTACAAATCCAGAGGATGATCCTTATGAGAAATATGCACGAAAGTATTTGAGAAAGGATGAGGAAACGTCAGAAACGAAATCGTATAGTTCAAAAAGAGACTTGGAGGAGGACGATGCTTATTCGAGATATACTAAAAAATATCCCAAACAAGATATTAGTCCATCTCGATTTGATACTGGTAAGATTCTCAAATATTTTTCAATTAAAATTACGAATTTACACAATTCATTGAACACTCTCGAATCTCATTTATTCATTTATTGTGCAGTCCTTGTGTCTGATTGGTCCGATGTTTTATAACAATCCAAACACTAAATACGCAAACTAACCTAACAATGTAATCATGTATTTTAGAGGAGTCTTCATTAATTCAATCGGCTTCGAAAATTAATGGAGGCAAATCCGAACTAATTGAGTCCAGGCAACAAAAATCTGAGTCATCTTACTCAAAAGAATCGTATTTGCACGAATCGAAACATATCGAAAGTGGTACAGAGTCACATGTTCAGGTAAAATCTGAGCTTCAAAGTGCTTCTGCTTCTTTGGCTATGGCTTCTAGTTCGCAAATTGAGAGAAAATCCTCAATTTCACAATATGCTTTTGCTACTGCTACGGAACTAAACGATTCAAAAACCCATGTCATAATGTTTCCCGGAAATAATTTACAGAGCGATGGAAAATCGGCTCAAGAAAAACTTATTAGCGAAACCGATGGCGACCGCCCGCATTTCATTAAAACCATTCGAGGCACAAATATTGAACGTAAGTAGAATCAACAATTTAAACTTTATTCAACTTTCCTTTGCTTTACGCTCTTATTAATTAATAGCCGGCGAGAATGCTTATTTTGAAGTACTGCTTAGAAAAAAACCTAACAGTTTCATGTGGCTTAAAGATAGTAAACCTTTAAATTACGATGATGGTAGAATTCAGGCCACTAGTAATCCTAATGGACAGGAGTACAAGTTGCTTGTCAAACAAATTAAAGAAGACGATGGTGGGATTTACACAGCTGTTGCTCAGAATAGTAATGGGCATGCTTCCTGCTCTGCGCAACTAGTGGTCCACGAACGTTAGTACCTCATGGTGTCTTAGAACGTGTTTTTCTTTGTAATGTTTGTGTGGTGGGAAAGAGTTAAATTAGCAGGACAATCGACTCTATTTCATGTTGTTATGTCAATCATACAACTATGGTTACAGAGTGTATCTTAACTGGCTCTAATAAATACGTTCCACACATTTCAGTCACAACCGAAGAACGAGATGAAAGAGCAAAAAGCGACCATCCCGAATTTCTTGTATCAATGAAAGATGCTGAACTTCTAGAAAATACCTATTTACGTTTCATGGTTAAGGTGGTAGGAGAACCAAATCCAGAAATCAATTTGTAAACCCTCTCCACTCAGCCTTCCAAAGATCATTAACTAACTATATAAAAATTTCAGTTTCAAAGATGGCAAAAAGATTCATGAGAATCAAGACAGACTACAAGTAATCCGAGAACATTCGGATAAAGGTTTCTACGAATTAGTTATACCGGAAGTCAAAAAATCTGATGCTGGAATATACAAATGTGTAGCGACAAATAAATTCGGTGAAGCATCCTCTGAAGCCACTGTTACCGTGACAGATAATAAGGAAATCTTTGAAGAAATGCCAGAAGGTGAAATTCTGCCAGTTGGCGAGAAACCCGATTTCCATTGGAAAAAAGATGGCACCGCATTCGAACCAGATGAACGTTTCAAAGTATTAATGGGTGACGATGAGGATTCGCTAGCATTAGTTTTTCAACATGTTCGTCCAGACGATGTCGGCCTTTACACATGCGTGGCACAAACATCCAGAGGCCATATTAGTTGTAGTGCTGAACTGACGGTTCATGGAACTGTAAATCAATTGTTTAGGTAACTGACATTTCTACAGAGTGTTTTTCAAGTTGTACATATTTACTATTGATGGTATCAGGGAACCGGAAAAACCTCAACTAATAATCGAAAAGAAAGATCCAATTGCAACTGCTGGCAATCAAGTAATGCTCGAGTTACAAATCAAAGGATATCCGAAGCCGCAAGTTACTTTCACGCATGATGGTAAACCGGTAGAAGCTGGTACGAAATATAAGTAAGTTCGAATAAGTTTTTAATCACTTCTCGCGATTACCTATCTTAATCGTCACAGATTTCTATATGAAGATGAAGAAAGTATGTCGCTGGTCATCAAAGATGTTAAATCAGAAGATGCCGGTGTCTATAAGGTAATTGCTGAAAATGAACTTGGTTCCGACAGTGCTGAAATGAAGCTGACAGTTAAAGGTAAGGTCCTAGCTAGTTTATGTTAATAATTATATTGAATGTTTTGTTGGGATTTCAGCAAAGCATTGTTTCTATGTAGAAGAACATTTAGAAACAAAAAAACACTCATTTATAATCAATGGTAAAGTCTTAAAAGTTGTCGTCTCTAGTATACTCGATGTTCTATCTCTTATCTCTTTAATCTATAGTTTTCTTCATTAATATTCTTAACGATTTTCTTGTTTTTTAAGCTATAACATTAGATGATTCAATCTAATATTAATTTGCCAAGGTTATTCAATTCTTTTGTTTAAAAATATCAGCGTCGGTTCGAAACAATGACGTTTAGTATCTGTAAATCTCTGAATATATCTAGTTTCTCATACTTTCTATGCCAACATATATTTACAATAGAGACATCTAGGAGTTTTAATTATTGATTAGGTACTCACACCATATCTATATGCACGTCTATATCGTACTCTTTGCTTTCAATATGAACCTACTTACCAAATCTCCATTTACGAACATTCAATTCCATATTCTAGCACCACCAAAAATCAAAAACAAAATGGAAGACATCTCAGTTCACTCTGAGCAACATTTAAAAATGACAGTAGAGATAGAAGGTATTCCCGAACCGAAAGTACAATTTTATAAAGATGGCAAAGTAATTAAAGAAAATGATCGAACGAAAATCATTAAAGAAGCGGAAAAGTATAGTTTGGTAATAGAGAAAACAGCCCTATCAGATACTGGCTCATATTCAGTTGTTGCAACCAATGAGCTAGCACAAGTATCTCAGTTTTGGAACTTAGATGTGTATAGCAAGCCGAAAATTTTAGAGAAATTAGGAATTGAAAAAGTCGTCTCGCAAGGCAAAAATTTAGAATTGAAAGTGAAAATTGAAGCTGAACCAAAACCGCAAGTTAAATGGTACAAGGGCGAAGAAGAACTATCATCATCCGAACATTATGTGATTAAAGAGGATGGAGATACATATTTATTGAGAATTACTGGAGCAGTTACAACCGATGCTTCGAAATACAAATTCAAAGCCCTCAATATACACGGAAGTGGTGACGATGAAGTGACCGTTCATGTTAAAAAAGCACCAAAAATCATTCAAGGTCTTCACGATATGACAGTTACAGAGCACGATAAGAATGTTACATTGGATATCAAAATGGAGGCTTATCCTAAACCAACTGTTAAATGGTACTAAAGGTACTTGTCTACTGATTGCTTTGCGTTAATTAGAAAATTATTCAGGTATCTCGATGAAGTTGAATTGCAAGAAACTCGCAGTGAATTCACTAGAATCGAATCAGACGATGGAGTTCAGTTGATTATCAAAGAAGTTTCTAGCGATCTATCCGGGCAATACACTTGCAAGCTGAGCAATGAAATTGGCAATGCGGAAACCAGTGCAAAACTAACAGTTAATTGTAAGTTGATTTAAATAAAAGTAGCAAGAACTATAAAAACAACGTTTCTAATGTAGGTGCTCCAAGAATTATCAAACAACTTGAGAATACAACAGTGGAAGAAGGGGCAGAACTCCATTTAGCAGTTGAAGTGGACGCCTGTCCATCTCCAACGGTTAAATGGTTAAGAAACGGTCGTGAAGTATCAACTGATGCACGAATTAAGATCACCCGCGATAAACAGCGCTATGAAACACTTAATCTGGCTGTTAATTTAATTAAATATGAGGAACAAGGAGAATATGAAGTTGTTATACAGAATTCCTTGGGGACAGTTAGTAGCAAGAGTTTCGTTACCGTACACAGTAAGTATTTTGACTGTACCTAGTTTCTTAGCTACTTAGTTGGGTATTGCCATACCACACATGTAAGGTGTGGTCATTTCGAATAAAGTAAGTATTTTCATCAACACGTTGTTGTTCATTCATCCACAAAAATCAAATGTTGTATTTGTCAAATTTGTGTACTTGTCAAGTTTATGTTCATGTCCTTTGTTTGCCTAAACCAATTATAGAAGTAACTCGTACGGATGCCATTGAAGAATTCGAGTCACCGCCAAAAACGATACAAACCGAAGAAGTTATCGAAGAACCCCAAGTTGCTAAGAAAGCAGAAAAAAAAGAACGAGAAGAAAAGGAAGCAAGTACACCTAAGCAACCAGTGATAGAAGATGTTGACGAACCAGTATCTCCTAAACAAGGTACTTTTGTCTTTCCTCAGTTTCTTCGATCAATATCACCCAAAATTATGCTTTTACTTGTGCCCCTTGGCTTCTTTCGATCGAAATGTATCTAACATATCATTCTCGCCAAAATTTTAATAGCTTTAGCTTTAAAGTTCTAGATTTTCATCACAAATATTCAATATAAAAATAATTAGGTCGTCTAGCGGAAAAACGAAATCTTGAAATTGAATGTTCGAAATTGAAACAAAAAGCGGACTTAATGGGCGAACAACCACTTTCTCCTAAACTAAGAAAAAAAGGTTCATTTGCCACTATTGAAGAAGCAGACTATTCGGAAGAACTCGATGAACAACATAAGCCCAAAACGCCACTAGTAGAAAATGTCCCTGCAAAAAGACCGAGCTGGCCGAAAGTAATGGAAATTGAGCAAATAGAGGAAGAGAATTATGAAGAGCCACATCCAAAATCTCCTGAAATTGAAGACGTTAGTATACAATTTAAAAAAGGAAAAGCCACCAGAAAGGAAAGCCTGGAAATAATTGAAGGGAACGCCTCATTACGGCCTGTGGAGGAGGTGAGTGAAACAGGAGCGAAAATTAAGGTACCGAGAAAGTCTCTTGAAATGACAAAAGATGAAGTTGAAGTTGAAGCAACTATTACTAAATATGATATATACGACAGTAGTAAAAGTGAGAATGAGAAACGGCAGGCAAAGCTTGAAGATAATGAAGCAAGAAGCGAATCTAAAGGTACCTATACATTGTTTCATTCTAAGCACTACTTCCCTTTTCATTATAATAATCTGTATTTGTGCATTTCTTATTTTATCCTTTACCTCATATCATTTTTTTCATGAGCCTCTAATCGAAGCAAGCTTTGTACGCTAACTGTCGAAATAATTCTATGAAGGTAAGCATGTAGTAAATAAATAATTATTTATCTTGTAGATAAGTTCTAAACACTAAATTTAACTTTATTTGTTAACACTGCACCAATCAATTTGACCAGTATAATACAAAATACAGACTACAATTAGCTTTCAGATTAACTAGAATGGAACACTCTGTATCTAACACGCATCCATCACGAACTTACTTCCAATAGTGTAACAGAAAAAGCACTTTTTTGCAGTACACACATACACATTCCCTTTAAACTCTTCTTTAAATATAATATATATAATATTTATTCATCGTCTCTACAATCTTCTAACATTTCTTTATCAAACTTATCCAGCTGTACCGATAATATTGGATACCAACATGAAAGATGGTTCCCGTCCCGAATCATTGGATATAACATATATTGTACGAGGCTTTGCAAATCCACCACCAGTAGCCACATGGACATTGGACGGTAAGGAAATCAAGCCCGATGGTCATCTACGTATGACGGCAAGTCAAAATGGCGAAGAATTCCGATTGGAAATTAAGAAATTGGAATTAAAAGATGCCGGCGTATATCAATGTACATTAACAAATCCTGTAGGATCTGTAAAGCAACAGGCGGTGCTAAAAGTAACACGTAAGTATCTCTCATTCAAGTTTAGAAAATAATGTTTACTTGGAAACATAAAAATAGACGTGTCTAATAAGTCTTCTTCGTAAGACATCAGTTTGAACTGCGATAGCCTACTTAATACTACGTCTATTTAACAGAGATTGACGTATTTACACAAATATCACATGATTGTGTTCTAGCTGAAAAAGAATTGCGTCGCCCTAAAATCGTAGACGGTCTCAAAGATCAAACGATCGTCAAAAAGAATGGAGTTACACTGAAAGCTGTTATCGTCGGAGAGCCAATTCCAGAAGTCACTTGGTAATTAGATAAAATTCATTCAATCAAGAGCGATTATCGATCATTTTTTTTAGGCTAAAAGACGGTCGCCCAATTTCCAATACTGAATTCGAAAAAAGCAAAATAATTTTGGAAAGTGAAGATCATGATGTTGACGATGATTTGAAGGAATGCACATTCTCATTAACAATTCCTCGAAGTAAGATATAACTTTGCTTTACAATTCATCCTAAACATTTGATAATTTTTAGCTGATAGAACAGATCAAGCAAAATATACAATTCAAGCGAAAAACAAATGGGGTGAATGTGAAGACAGTGCTCAATTAACAATCATTCTTCGGCCGGAAATTGAAGGGCCGGATGATGTAAAAGTAGTACCAGGCGAAGCGACCGAATTCAGCGTCGTAGTTCATGCGAATCCAGAGCCACAAGTACAGTGGATGAGAGATGATAAAGTGATTAAATCCAGCGATCTGATATCAATTGTCGAAGATCGGGCTAATGAGACTTATAAGTTGGTATTCCATAAAGTGATGCTGGCCGATGAAGGATACTATAAAGTTGTAGCGAAGAACGATTTAGGAGAGAATAGTTCAGAGGGAAGATTGAAAGCAATAAGTAAGTATCCTTAAATGAATCTTACAAATGTTTTTATCGATGAATTAATGCAAATTGTAACTTTATTTACAGAGGAAGCAGAGCCAAGCAGTAAGTGTTTAGAACACTAAATGCTTTTGCTTACTCATATTTCGCTTTCTAGCTCATATTTATTTTTTTAAGCTTCATTCTAATTTTGTTAATGAAACTTTAGTTTCATCTTATGCTTCCAATTTGCTTGCTTCATGTCTAACATATTCTATAATTTCCAATGCGCCCTAATAAGCCTCAATATTATTTAGCTGAAAGACCCAAATTCATAACTGGACTCAATGACGAGCAAGTAGAAGACCAAGGAGAAATAACACTAAAAGTACGTGCCGATGGACTGCCGAAACCGGAAATCAAATGGTATTTGAATGGAAAGGAAATCGTCGAAGATCAGAATCATAAAATTACTCATTCAAAGGACGCCCAAGTTACTAGTACACTTGCAATTAGTAATTATGGCGAAAAGGATGTTGGAGCGGTTAGTTAATCAATCGAACAATATTGACATCACATTTTAATCAATTTATACCTGAATAGTACAAAGCAGTCGCTTCGAATGTAGTCGGCGATGCTGAAACTTTAGCTCGCATTACAATGGTCCAAACGGCACCAACACTGTCAAAAAAATTAGATAGAAATTTGGATGTGAATGAAGGAGAACCTTTGGAACTAAGAGCAAAGATTGGTGGAAGTCCTAAGCCCCAAGTAACTACGACTTTCCAGAAATTATTTCCCTCAGACAAAGACAATCTAAAATATAATCCTTTAGGTCATATGGTACAAAGATGGCGAACCGATTTCACCAAACGATGCAAATATTAAAACCGAATTGCTACCGGATGGCACAGTCAAATTGAAAATTGAAAAATGTAAACCGTCTGATAGTGGCGCGTATAAACTGGTGGTGAAAAATCCAAATGGTGAAGCGGCATGTCTTTGTGCTGTTGCCGTAGCACGTGAGTACTTTTGGTATAGAGCTTATATTGTAAAAAAATATTATGATACTTATGATCACTAATATCGCTTTGTTTTGCTTTCGCTCACTAATAAGAGTAAATGAACAATTTAGAATTATTTTAATGTTGTTTCATTTTATTTTCCTTCCTGATTATACTCAAATGCTTCTAAAACCATACGGCAGCTAGAAATGAATATTATCAACATATCGGATATAACATCCATCATTTTTAGCGAAACCAAGAAGACCCAAATTCCTCAAATGCTTCAAAGATCAAAAAGTTCCCATTGGCCAGGAATTGCGCTTAGAAGCTAAAGTTGAAGCTTATCCACCACCGGAAATTAAATGGTTCAAAGATGGTGTTCCGGTACGTGCTTCATCAAATGTTCATTTTGAAACTCATCCCGATGGAAGGGTGGCTTTAATCGTTGATGTAATGAAGCCGGAAAATGCGGGCAAATACGAATTGAAAATAACTAATAAACTTGGCGAAGCTGTTGGAGATGCTATTATTAGCACTGAAAGAAAACCTACTAAACCTCAATTCATACAAACACTTACCCCGCAAACGGTTGTTGAAGGTTTTCCGGTTAAATTCGAAATTAAAGCAGAAGGTTTTCCGGCACCACAAATTACATGGACACGTAATGGTGCCGAAATTGTTTCAGACAATAAACATGTTAAAGTCATTGAACAACCAGACGGCACTTCGGCACTGGTTATTGATTCATGTGATAAAATGCGCGATTCATTAACTTATAAAGCCGTAGCAAGCAATGAAGCTGGGGAAGCGGAAACATCGGCTCCACTAACTGTAAAATCATCTACAAAACCTGATGAGCCAGAAGAAAGACCCATATTCCTTCACAAACTTAAAGATGTTATAACCGATGAAGGTCAGCCTCTGATTCTTGAAGCACCATTTACTGGAAATCCCATACCTTCAGTTGCATGGACAAAAGATGGAATTCCAATTGTTCCATCTGAACGGATATTACTTACTTGTGATGGCAAACGAGTAAGACACAATTTAATTATGCATTTTCCCACATAATACAATACGTAATTCAATTTAAGGTGGGTCTTCGAATTGACAAGGCTGTACCATCTGATGCAGGTGTCTATGGGATTAAAATCACTAATCCATTAGGTGAAGAATCTACTGAAGGAAAGGCAACCGTTCGAAAAGTTTTTCAACCTCCGAATTTCACTCAACGTTTTACCGATTTACAACAAGCAAGTCAAAGAAATGGTCCCTCTTGATCGATAGTATTTAAATAACATATAATTTTAGTTGCCCGGACGAGATGCTAAGTTTCCTTGCCGAGTTACTGGTGTCCCTCAACCAGAAGTTGTTTGGTCGAAAGATGGCGAACCAATTGGAGAATCAGATAAATATCATATCAAACGCGATGGTGATTTGTGTTGTTTGTACGTTCAGGATTGCGAGCCAGATGATGCTGGAGTTTATAGAGCAACGGCAACCAATCCGGAAGGCCAAGCAGTTTGTACGGCAGCTTTAGAAGTTGTCAAAGAAATGTAAATGTAAAAAAAACTTTTCAATTGAGTGTTTTATATAAATTACTATTTTTTTCAGTAAAATTCAGCAAAAAATTGAACCACCAACGTTCCTTAAACGCATTGGTGATACTGAATTATTTAAAGGAATGACTGCCAAGTTTACGGCTTGTGCGTCAGGAATTCCTGAACCTGAAGTCGAATGGTATCATAACGATCAGAAAATTTATCCATCGAAACGAATTCTTATGGACAAAGATACAGCCGGCTTATTAAGACTAAGTATCCTTGGTGTTGATCAAGATGACTTGGGAAAATATTCCTGTAAAATATTCAATGATCACGGCAGTGATATTTGCCATGCCAATCTGAGATTCGATGAAGGTTTAGAAGCGAAACCGAAACGTCCAATGACTGACCAGTATACAGATTTTGATAAGTATAAGAGAAGTGGAGCACCGGTGCCTCTATCAGATCCACCGATAATTTCTCAAATGACTGACAGACATTGTACCTTATCATGGAAACCGTCAATTCCCTCTGGACCAAGAGAACCGGTTACATATCAGTTGGAAATGTGTGAATTACCTACTGGCGATTGGTTCACTGTACGTACAGGAATCAGAAGTTGCGTTTGCGGTGTTAGAAATTTAGAACCGTTCAGAGATTACAAATTCCGGATACGTGTAGAGAACAAGTATGGAGTTAGTGATCCATCGCCGTTTGCTGTTACGCACAGGTAATAAAGTTAGTACTAAATTGTAGTATAGAAAGTAATGAATGCATTTCTAGGCAAAAACTGGAACCAGATCTACCACCATTCAGACCGTATCTTCCACCAGACGTTGATTTCCGTCCAGAAACATCGCCATACTTTCCAAAAGATTTCGATATTGAGAGACCACCACACGGTTCGATGGCTCAGGCCCCAATATTCCTACGGCAAGAACATCCTACACAATATGGTATTAAAGATCAAAATACGAATTTATTCTGGTTTGTATATGGTTATCCAAAACCGAAAATTACATTTTACTTCAACGATGAACTTATCGAACCTGGCGGTAGATTCGATTGGAGCTACACCAGAAATGGCCAAGCTACACTGTTTATAAATAAGTAAGTGTGGAAGTCACTGGAGAATTCAAATTATTATGTAATGTTTTTTTTTGTCAGAATGCTGGATCGAGACGTTGGCTGGTACGAATGTGTGGCAAGAAATGAACATGGCGAAGCCCGGCAAAGAGTACGTTTAGAAATAGCCGAAGCCCCCTACTTTATTCAACGACCTGATGTCGAATACGCGATGGTGAGAGGTAGAGTTCAATTTGTTGCCAGAATCATTGGTGTTCCGTATCCTGAGATTAAGTGGTACAGAGACTGGAAACCTTTGGCGGCCTCCAGTAGGATAAAGGTAGAAAACAGAATATTTCTACGAAATGTTTCAATGCTTATATTTTGAATTCTAGATAACTTTCCACGAACCAGATACATCGATGCTAACAATTACTGATTCAATCTACAAAGACGAAGGACTCTATTCGGTATCGGCGAGAAATGTTGCCGGTTCGGCATCCAGTAGTGCAATGCTTTATGTTGAAGACAGCGATCATGAGTATGGTATCAGAACGTACACAAACATTTCTCCAATCAGACTGCATAAAAAGCCAGTGAGTGACTATTATGATTTGGGCGATGAATTGGGACGTGGAACTCAAGGTGTCACTTATCATGCAGTAGAAAGAATTAACGGTAAGTTAAAATACTTCATAAAACCGATTGATATTTTAATAAATGTTTTTCATAGGTCGAAATTGGGCGGCGAAAATAATGCATGGCCGTGGTGACCTTCGTCCATTTATGTACAACGAATACGATGTACTCAATCAGTTGCACCACAAAAAGTTGATTTCTCTACACGATGCTTACGAAACCGATGACTCGGTAGCATTAATATTAGATTTGGGAGCGGGTGGTGAACTGGTTTCAGATTATCTACTTAAAACGGACTACTACACTGAGAGTGACATCGCAGGATTCATTAGACAGCTGCTTCAGGGCCTGGAATATATTCATGGAAAAGGATATGGACATATGGGCCTCACGGTTAGTTGTTTTAATACTTTTATAAAAAAATTGAATAACTATTTGTTTCTGTTAGCTCGGAGACCTTCTTATTTCTCATCCAGGAGGTGATGATCTTAAGATAACTGACTTTGGATTATCGAGACGTATCAGTATGGCACATTTGTATCCTTTGTTGTATGGTGTTCCCGAATACGTCAGTCCTGAATGTGCTAATAATGAAGGTGTCGGTTTTGCCCATGATATGTGGGGTGTCGGTATCATAACTTACATACTACTGTCTGGAAGATCGCCATTTAGAGGAGCAAACGATAGAGAGACTTTAACACGAATTAGAGAAGGCAAATGGATATTTGATGATGAAGAATGGTGGAGCAGAATTAGGTATTAATACAAATTATCTTCTAGCCTCTAGAACTACTCGTAAGTTCACTATTCTAGTGTTGAAGGGAGAGACTTTATTTCGAAGTTACTCGTTTACCACCCTGACGGCCGATTAGACGTCCGGGCAGCTCTGAAACATCCTTGGCTAGAGAGATGCGACAGAAGATATCAGGATGAATTCCAAATTAGCAGTAGATATTTGAAAGACTACTGGCAGCTTTACAGGTAAGACACTAACTAGACCTAGTATATATATCGATATAAAATACCTCATATTCCCTTATAGAGAATGGTACGATAATGCTTCATGCAGAAATTGGTTCCGTCGTCGACCTTTGGAAGGAGCCCATACGCATCCTTCTAAAATGGTTTATCCACCTGGTACAATCTATACGCCAAGGCCATCACCGCCTAGAGAACGAACACCGAGACCAAAAACATGGGAGGATCAACTTCCATCACGGTCACCACTTAATTATGAAATTGGAATTATTAAATCCGAGAGCCAGTAAGTTACAGATTACACTTGCTGATTTAAAGAATATTACCGAATTATTGTAAAATTTAAGCTATCAAAATGGCCCAGATACGTATCTTCTTCAACTTCGCGATGTTGATTTTCCGGTACGTTTGCGTAAATACATGAAAGTAGCTGCGAACAGAGGACCAGGCAGTGGATATATCATTTCCGATGACAGTGGCTACGATTGGAGTGTAAGTAGGCTGAATATTGACATAAACAACTACTAAACCAGTGAGATTTTAGACTCCAATTATTCGAGAGCGTCGTCGATTCACTGACATTATGGATGAGGAAATTGACGATGAAAGAAAGGCTCGTATAAATAAATATGGAACAACAGATACTCCATATATTAGACGACTTAAACATGAATTAGGATCACGACTGGACACATACGTAGAAGCTGAAGCTTTTATTGAAAGTAAACAAGATGGTCGATTACCATTTTTCCGAGAAAAACCCCAGCTAACAGCAATGATGGAAGGAAAAGACTTGGAATTGACATGTTTAGCTGTCGGGGAACCGACTCCCATTATTCAATGGTTCAAGTAAGTGAGAGAAAACAATTAATAGAATTCTTCTCAGTAATTTAACTTTACAGAAATGATTCGATTGTTGCTGAATCGCATCGTATTAAAATATTTACTGACGGCGAAAATCGATCACATTACCGACTGACACCTGCACTAGCTTTCGATCAGGGCATGTATAAAATAGTGGCCAGAAACAAAATTGGACAAACAATCGCTAGAACTAGAATCGTATTGGGATTGGTACCAGACGAACCAGACAGTCCAGAAATCAGTCAAGTTTCCGATACTGAGATTCTATTAACATGGAAACAGCCGAAAAACGATGGAAATTCACCTGTTATTTGCTATAGATTGGAATATAAAGTTGCTGATAATATGGAATGGAATAAAAAAGCTGATAATATCGATCATGAGTTTTACTTAATCACGGGATTAGAACACGATCAGTCGTACATTTTCCGATTGGCAGCTAGAAATGCAATTGGATGGAGTGATCCCGGAGTGCCGTCTGCACCAATTACTACAAAATCCAGTGGTAATTCGTATTATACGAATTCTTTTGCCAATTTCTAATCCAAATTATTTCTAGGAACTCCAAAAATACAATTAAGCAAAGCCATGGCTCATCTTCAAGCTATAACTGATAGCGGTAGAGAAGTAGAAGATGAGAAACCATTTAAAAACAATTACAAAGTTGAAAGTGAACCAATTCAATGGGAACATTCTAGTATACAGGAACGTTATAATTTTATATCGGAAATTTCGAAAGGACGTTTCAGTACAGTACTGAAAGCAGTTGATAAACAAAGCGACGAAGTGGTCGTTGCTAAAGTTTTAGAAATGAAAAATCAACAGCAAAAAGACGATGTCGAAGGAGAATTCACGGCTTTGCGATCACTTCGACATGAACGAATTGCTAGTTTATTAGCTGCTTTCCATTCTGATGATAAAGCAGTGTTCGTACTAGAAAAATTACAAGGAGCCGACGTTCTAACTTATTTAGCTAGTAAACATGAGTATACTGAACAGACTGTCGCCATAATTATAAGTCAAGTATGGCATATTTTGACTATTATTTAATTTTTAGTGACTGATTGGTTTTTAATTTAGATTCTTGATGGATTACAATACCTACACTGGCGAGGACTTTGCCACTTAGATTTACAACCAGACAATATTGTTATGGCAAGCGTACGATCTGTTCAAGTAAAACTAGTTGATATGGGGTCCGCTCATCGTGTAACTAAGCTAGGAAATAAAGTACCAATTGTAGGGCATCCAGATTACATTTGTACGTAAAGAACAATAACGAAATAGATAGTTTTAGACATTCAAAATATATTTGTAGCACCTGAACTGTTATCTGAAGAACCAGCCTATCCGCAAACTGACATTTGGAGTGTTGGTGTGTTAACGTATGTTATGCTATCGGGTACGGTACCATTCAGAGGTGGAGACGAGCACGAAACGCGACAGAATATCTTGTTTGTTCGTTACCGATTTGAGCATTTGTATCAGGAAGTGTCGCAGGAGGCAACCAGATTTATTATGTTGTTATTTAAACGACAGCCAAAGTAAAATTTAATACGGCCATTTGCACCAGTTAGATTATGTGAAGTTTAAGCAAAGTTGTACTTTTTGGTCTATATAAATTACATTGTAACTATGGAAATTAATCTGCGTTTTATCTTAAACTTTATCTAATCAAACTGGTGCAAATGGCCAATACTAAAATACATTAAAAGTATATTGTATCGCATACGTTATTTTTAGTAAACGGCCAACTCCAGAAGAATGCCACGAAAACAGATGGTTACTACCAACCGATTTTATGATTAAGAAACGCGAAAGAAATGTATTTTTAGGAAACAGAATAAAGGTAGAATTTTTAAAATAAAACTACGAGCAATCTGGTTTAAATACTAAGCATATTATTTTCAAAGGATTACTCTGAAGAGTACCATTCAAAGCGTGAAGAATCTGCTCAGTTTTCTGCAAGTCAAATTGGTGGAAAAGCAATATTTAGATCGCACAGTATACAAGAAGAATTATTGACTGCACCTTAGTTAGCTAAGTATTAATATACTATTTTAGTGTAAATAATTTATAAAAATATTATTTATTTATTTATATCATCTTCTTATAATCAAAACATGTTTATTCAGAGCAAATGTTTTTCCTTTCTAGCTTAAGACGTTTACTGTTTTATTATATCATATTTAATATTGTTAGGAAAGAAATAAATAATTTTGAAATGTCAACGTATATCCCGAACCCAAATAAATTTAAAAATTACTTACTTTATTCAGTTGCATTTAGCCCAATTCAAAATATGTTTACTAACAGCATCGAAAGGATTCTTTTGATGTGATTCAACATTTAACATCTTTTCAAATCTCTTGGCATTGTCAATGATCTCCTTCTGGCGTTGATCGGCTTTTTTAATCGCTTTCTTAACCTTACTTGGTTGATTGTCACTACCATACTTTCTTAGAATTTCTATTGGTGGTAAAGAATCAGGAAATGACATCGTAGCTGTTACAGTATCAACAGGTGTTGGTTTCTTCTTTTTATTGAAAATAGCTTTCTTTCTTGCTTGATTTACAAGATCAAGTTTACTTAACAGCAATTCCCTTCGTAATTTCAATTTTTCTTTCTTAGGTAAAATGGTATTTTCCGGCATATTACATTTCAACGATTTGTAGGATTTTACACTTTTAACATCATCGTTGTTCAATTTCGTATTCAATTTACTGATATCTATATCTAATCCAGCAAAAAAATCATTTTTAAATGATATTACAGGAACAACATCTGGCAGATTTGGTTGTTGCAAATTATTTACTTCTTGAGTTTCCTTCTCTTTTTGCGCAGCTATGTGGAATTTTTGTCTCATTCGTCTAGTTTTACCCATTTTCAACACCTTAAAAAAGGATTTGGGATATTAAAATATTTAAAGATATAAGTATTCCGACGTCTTAGCGTGACCATTGAAAACCAATAAATATGTTCCTCTTTCCGAACTGTTATAGTTTATTTATACTATTTAGAATTTTTACCTTTATAGTTTTTCCTTTTTTATGTAAGAAATAAATCACGATCTTTTAAATAAGATCTAAATGCAAGCTATTCTATAAAAATTGAACTAAATTGTTAAATTGTTTGTTGAAATCAAGATGCGACAAAATAATACTAGAGATCTTATTTTCCTATACTTACTATGGACTATAAAACGGCGAAACACTACTAAGGGTACGTTCAGTGTTCAGATATAAATTGACGAGTTTGACATAATCTAAAGCTAATCGAGTTCCAAACTCAAAATTTCTGGCTCAAATATTTAATTTAAAATTTAAAATAAAATATGTATGTAGTGATTTCAAAATTTTCAAAATTTCATATTGAAATTTTTTATTTATTTAATTTATTTCTAAATTTCAAAGTTTATAACAAGTATGGCCAGTAGTAGCTGGCGAGATAGAGACATTCAACATAACCCAAAAGGTCAAATGTGCTGTTAACCTAACTTTTGTATATGTTTCTTTTTTTTTTCTTAAATTAACTTTTTATTTCACGTTATTAAAATCATAACTAACTTAAAGCATAATACAATTAGAGGTCAATTTCGACAAAGTGTGAGTGCCTTTGCTAGATTTTGCAGCACAAATTACGCCGTGTTTCAATATTTATGGTAATGCCGTAAATTCGTTTAACCATGTTTCTTACCGGTTCTACCGGGTACTTTTTATACAAAACTATTATTATCTGTATCGGCTATTGTTAATAAAAAATATCCCATACATGCATAAACTATTTCAAAAAGCCGGTCTGATAACATTTGTTTTTACTTATTTATGAAGCATGAATACCAATCAATTTGAAACCACAACTATAAACTTTGCAGACGTAAAAAAATGTATAATTGATACCAAGTAAATAATGTCGATACATTATTTGAAATAAATTCATTAAAAATCCAATTTTTTTTTGCAGCCATCTAATTAGTCGCAATGGTGAATTGAATAAAAAAATATTTGTAGCCAAACAACTAGTAAAAAATTTGAAAACAATAAATAATGAACTGCATCTGGATATGGAACGAGTAAATTTTAAATACAATCGCTTAAAACCTGAATATGATCAAGTACAAATCGAATTAGCCGATACGAAAGAGGCTAATTTAAAACTTACCGAAATGTATAAGGAAGCCGTGGTTGAATGTAGGGACATGCAAGAAATGCAAAATAAACAATTGAATAGTGAAATGACTTCGACTTCGGAATGCATGAAGAAAGGGTACGGTAAAATTAAGAACGGTGCTAAAGAGCGAGTAACTAAAATAAATACTGAAAATACAATGAATCAGTTAGTTACAAAAAATGAAGAATTGGAAAATCAAGTTCTTGAATTGCAATCGGAGGTAATATCAATTACACCATGAAATGTGTAATATTTATTGTATTTTCTTTGTATTTCAGATCATCAATCTTCAACTATTAGCAGAAGATCGCAAGAAACAAATTGAAAAACAAACGGAAACTTTGCGACTTAATTTAGAAAAAATACAATTTTTACAAAACGAAAATCTCATTTTGTCGCTTAAGAATAACTCTAAAGAAAATTTAAAGCAAAACGTTACTTACTCCAAAGCAGTCCAAGTAAGTATTACAGATACTGAGACTGAGGTATTCAGACGCCTAACGAAATTAGAAGAATCTGAAATTTCTTTTAAAGCGAAATTTCTGGCTTGTGAAAATGATGATGGTAAAGAGACAGTAATGGAAGAAAACGTAGTTGAATTACATAAAGCACATAAAAATTCGTCTGAACCGGAACAACAAAAAAATGATATAGAAGAAAAAAGTCTACTTTCTCCACTGTCATTTCCCATAATTGAAGATGAATCTTCCTTTTTTGACGACGGTCTTGATATAGAAATAAAAAGAATTCTAAAAATCACTGCACTAAGTGATAGTGTTTTCGACAAAAAAGGTCATCCGCCTGGTAAAAAATTTACACCGGACGATTTTCAACCAGTTTTACCACTGTCTGATGATGAAGATGACCTGCCGATGGCGGCAGATCTAAACGATTTAATCACACCACCACCATCAATTGTACAAACTGTCAATTCGGAAGTCGAACATTCCACTGATTTAGAGGATCATAATCGGCAAAAAGCGAAGCCAATTGAGAAAACAGTCAGAGCTAGTATAATAAATGAAATTAAAAATGGACGTCCTGATAGTCTTGAAGAAAATAAAATAAATAATGATGAAACTACGAATCAAAAAACTGTCATTGTAGCACAGCAAAATGAAATGCTTGACGCAAATCAAGCTGATTTCGAATCGAAACGGGTATCGATAGATCGGGAATTATTTGAGCAAAGTGATTGTATTCAAAAAAGACACGATTTATTTACAAAATTCATGAATTTGTCTATAAAAACATTTAAAAATTTAAGTGATAATTTAATAAACCACGAAACATTACAAAATGTGAAACACGAACATACAAACAGCCGAAAATATTTGGATCGTCAATTTGACTATGGCATATTCAGTGAACAGATACATTGCAAACAATGCTATTCGGAAAGAGCGCATTATATGATATTAAAAAATACATTCAATCAAAGTAAACCGGAACTACTTGGCTTTACTATTAATAGAAAAACGATTTCCATCAAACCAAATAATAATAAACCTTTGGATAACAACTACAATGTACTACAAAAACTTTTACGAGAAATGAATAAACTAAAATGCTCATTCACATTGGAAACGAACAAAAGAAAAACACCGAAATTGAAACAAGCAACATTTCAAACATTGGAATCTGAATCATCATCGGAAACGTCCCGTTTTCCAACGAATCCAGCTGTGACACTGAAAAGAAATAAAGACTTTTTTGTGCAAGCCAAACAGCAATTTTTCAATGCAGAAGAAGAAATAAGAAATATGGATAGTGAATCAGAATTAATCAGTTCAACACCGGACCTGTTATCGGAAAAATGTGCATCGGACGATTTTGAATCGAATGAAAAATCGCCCGACACATCGATTTTGAGCCCTCAAAGTGACTCAGTGATAAATAAACCAAATTTATGTAGTGTAAACGAAAATTTAGAATTAAATTCGATTTTTTTCGAAAAGCAAGACGGTTCTGAAATTGAATGTGCATCAATTTCCTCTGATTTATCTACTATGAATAGTCCACCTATTGAAGATACAACTAGTTTTTCTAATGTCGCAGAAGAGCAAGAATCGACTGTTAGTCATGCCAAATTACCCGTTATTATTCAGCCGATGAAATCTGTTGCGACAAGAAAAGAAGATTTTAAACTATCAGTTAGTGTTTTGCCATCAAGTCGCCAGGATTTGATAAAACCAATTAGTACGATTCACAAAAATTTTAAAACGTTTCATAATGTAGAAACGATAGCTGAATTTGCTAAAAACTGTTCCGAACAACCAAAGCCACAATCAAACAACAATAAAAACAGTGTTGATGTCTCATCAAATAATTTCACAAAAGATGAAACTAACATTAACTTAGAAGAAGACATTGCAGCGCTATCTGACGTAGCAATAACACACCAACACAAAGTCGATGTTAGTCCTACTAGTATCAGCGATAATTCTTTTGTTAAATTTAATAATCATGAGTATATATTAAGTATTCCCGAGAGCAGTACTTTACCGAATGAAAGAATAACGATAACAACGGAAGAAAATTCATGGCAGAATATACCTGAACTGCTGATAAGTAAAATTGATAGCATTCAGGAAAATTGGCAGAAAAAAATTAAAAGAAAATCGAATCAAAATGGGTATTGTTCAAGTACAGGCGATAAGGGATCATCTCTAACTAAAAACGATGGAAGTATCATAAAAACAACAAAGGAATTTACGCATAAAAATCCATTGAAACAGTCGGTATGTGAACATAATAATGTTATCGAAGATTTGGAGATACAGATAGATATAAATAAACCAATAAAAACTAAAGCGATCGTAAGAAATGGTCGAAAAAGGAAAATCTTAAGTAAAGATTTTGTTTCGAATTCAAACGATAGTGACAGTTCGGAGTGTGTTGCTAGTGGCAAAAGTAAGAAATTGGTAAAACGAAAAGATTCAAGCAATACTCCCGATTCTAATCGGAATATGAAAGATAACCGCAGATTATCTCCAGTTGTCGAACGAGCACCTGTCGAACATACAAACGATATTCAATTTCCAAATCATAATAAAGATGCCCATTTTGATATTTCCATATCTCCAAATTGTTCTGAACAGAACAATATTTCCACACAAAATTTATCGACTACCGATAAAACCGCAACCAATCTTTTCAGTACTCAAGATAACGCTAGTCCGAGTAGTGATAAAAAGAAACAGAAAGTAGTGAAATGCAGGCAAAAACCATCGCTAAGAATGAGATTATTGGGACAATTGAGAGACGGGAACCGTTGCAACAAAATCGTCCCTGAAGAATCACTAGGTGGAACTAATAGAAGGTGTTCCACATCTAATAATAATAATAATAATAATAAAATCAATATTATTCAAGATATTGTTATTTCGAAAACGGGAAATATAAATTCAGCTGTGAAAGTTGAAAATATCATTCAGAATAATATGGAATCAGAAAAATTAAACAGTAGAAACAAAATAACTAGCATGTTTAGCCCAAAGGCGAATAGTACACCAGTTAATATTCTCTCTCAAGTTATGAATGACATGACTAAATGCCAATCCAAAGAAAGTATAAAAGAACTACAAGTGAAACCTGATAATAGTGTGTCTAATATTGAAATAATTGAAAATAATAGTAAAATGTTGAAATCGAAAGCGAATATTTGCGATACAGATTCACCTGTATCACCGGAATTGATAGAATCACGTGTTGATACACCTGTAAAACTTCCTATTGATAAATCTTCAAGAATACCGGCAGGTAAGTAAAAGATAAATTCGTCTTATGCCAGTAAATTAGAAAAAGATTGACAAAAATCCACCATACACATTACGGCACTTGATAGTGTTAAAATTTGAGAATCCAGTTGCAATTTGTTTGATTTTTTCGTTTCGAACTGATTCGGAACAAAATACTACTTATTTATTCATGATAATATATCAAGATACGAATATTAACAATTTATTTTATTTCAGTGAATCTGAAAAAGTCATTAAATAAACTAATGGTGTTTTCATCTGATCCACAAGTTCTAGATGAAGTAGTTACAGAATTTGCCTTTCAAGATGGAAAATATATCAGCAAGTAAATAGATGAAATAAACTAAATATGAATAAAATAATAGCTAATATTACTTACAGGATCATTATACAAAAACTAATCGCTTTTCCTTTGGGAATGAAAAGTCCTCTTGACGAATCTAATCTGGCCCTATCTACAACTCAAAAAATCTTATTAGGTAATAAATATTCTATTGTTTTTAAGACATTATTAAGCAATCAATTTTAGGTTTCATATGTAAGTTGGATAATTCACTGTCCTGTTCGAATATATTCAATGAAATTTGCGATGTCATTGAAGAACATTTGTTTATAAAAAAGAAAGACACGAAGAAACTCACTTTTCATATTGTAGAATCGATGACAAGATTTTATACGGCCATATGTAAATTGAATAACAATGTGAATCGAATGAGAAAATTTATATTTGAAGTATTTTATTTTATGGAAAATCAGGCGATTCCGATCTTTTTTATAGTTTTAACTATGTGGGGAGAGATGTGGTCAATAGATTCCGATGGTCCAAGTATGTGCTGTTTCAACTATAAATAATTAATCCAATATTTGTATACGTGTGTTTAAATTTGTTTTAGTGCCGTTATTACAAAAAGTTATTGTCCAAATATGTTACCTGAAAGATTGCGCTAAACCTGGATATAATCTTTTACCACTGCGCGATTTATTACAAAAATATTATGGTTATCCGAAGGAACGATGGAACTGTGAACATATTTTTCAAGAATTACTTAACGATTACAAAAGTGGGTTTGAAATTATACGATTTAATTTCTAGATTAACGTAAATTAAATTCTAGATAATCCAGTTATATTATCAAGCTGTGCGATTTTACTTTTTTTGAAAAATAAACCTTCCAAATGGGTTCTCAATAAAGTAAAGTCCGATTTGATTCCATTGTCGTTGAAAAATGATTTAAAAGTTCCGCTTATGTTTTTGATAAATCACATCTACTCAAGTTTAGATCCTCGAGATACAGGCGTTATAGAAGAAATGAAGAAGTTGATTATTGCTTTATCTTAATGGTAAAATTGCTAATTAAAGGATTCAAATTTCTACAAAAATGAATTGTGTGTTATTATTATTTTCAGGCACCAATCCCTTTAATGGAAATTCATTCATTGTAAATGGCTAATTTCCTAACAAGATGCGATCATTTTTTTGTTTTAAATTAAATATTGATCAGTGATTGATTTTGACCAAATTGTATAGCAATACATCATTTTGCTATGCAAAGTTGTTGCAAAAAAGAAAACCCCAAAAAATATTGACGATTGAATGCACAAGGCAAATGACATCACTATATATCAGATATAACTCTAGTCAAGTCGTTAGCTTATGTTAAAGTATTTAAGAAGTGAAAAAATTAGTAATTCCAATTGCTTCCTTAATTTATACAAAAATAGCTTAAATTTATTTTTATTCTTAATGAACTAGAGCATATTCGTAAAAATAACATGAAATATTAACAATGAGGTTCATTGTCGACTAATAATGTTAATAAATAATTTTCTACAAAAAAAAGCAATAAAAACAGTAATTTATAAGTTTTTCATCTAAATACAAACTACAATTTAGCACGTCACTTAAAATTCACAGCCTTCCCAATTCTTTTATGTTCTAAATTGTTAAATATTGAACAGCCTCTGATAGGTCCTTCTAAATTAACCGCATAAATGTCGGCTGCTATTTCATCCATACCGATTTCCGCATCGGCTTTCGCTTTCTTAGTTGCTTCATCAATTTCTGCTCGTATTTTCACATCAATTTCCTAAAACAGTAAATGCAACTAGAGTTTACAGATCCAAATTTACAACCAATTTGACTACTTTAATTTCTTCAGCGGTAACTAGATTTCGTGAAATGATTTTTTCTTTAAATGATGTAATCGGATCTCTTGTCTGTCGAACTTCCTGGACTTCTTCACGGGTTCGATAGCTAGTTCCTGGATCTGACATTGAATGACCAGAATATCTAAATATAGAACACAGATAAATTACAACGATTAATTGAACAATGCAAAATTTCGCTTACCTGTAAGTGGCAACTTCCATTACCAGGGGCCCCTTGCCAGTTTCACAATAATTAATGGCCATTCTAGCAGCTTGCCTAACTGCCAAGACATCCATACCATCAACCCAAACGCCAGGGATGATATCTCCACGTGTATAAAATTCCGTAGTAGCTGAAGATCTGACAGTACTTGTACCCATTCCTGTTGAAACAAAATAATATAGACTATTTTATTGATTTTTCTGAAGAAATTATGTACCGTATCCATTGTTTTCACAAACAAAAATAACTGGGATTTCTAATAATTTTGCCATATTGAATACTTCGAAAATTTGTCCTTGATTCGATGCTCCGTCACCATAAAGTGCAAAACACACCCCATTGGTACCTTTGTACTTCGATGCAAAGGCAAGACCAGCTCCAAGAGGTGCCTAAAGTAAATATATTTATATTTATTATTATTAAACCAAAAGTTGATTTTATTTATTGCAA
This sequence comes from Platypus cylindrus, assembly GCA_949748235.1. Lineage (NCBI taxonomy): Eukaryota > Metazoa > Arthropoda > Insecta > Coleoptera > Curculionidae > Platypus > Platypus cylindrus. Next base: position 10,375,690 of record OX456494.1, read on the forward strand.
CGCCTACTGTGATATGGCTTAAGTAATGTGAATAATGATAATGACGAGATAAAAAGGTTAAAAGTTTAACTATATTTTTGGAATTAATTTGTTTATAAAAACATGTACATATATGAAAGGGCTTTGCAAAAATACAAAGCTGATAAAAAGAAAAATTGTTATTTTTATTTTGGGTTCGTTGTAAAATCGTTTATAAAACGTAATTGTACTTTTTGTATCCAAACCTCTTACCTGTGCTCCTACAATACCGTTACCACCATAAAATCTGTCACAATACATATGCATAGAACCACCTTTGCCTTTTGAACATCCACTTTTTCTACCAGTTAATTCTGCTAGTACTCCTAGTGGAGGAACACCCATCAAATAGGCCCAACCATGATCTCTATATGAGGTGATAATATCGTCAACAGGACGTAGAGCATGTTTGATACCAACAGCAACAGCTTCCTGGAGATTTGAATTGTTTTTATTTCGAAACTGAATACGTTAATAATAATTACCTGTCCATTATAAAGATGACAAAATCCTCGTACAATCTTTTCTTTATACAAATTACCAGCTGATGTTTCTAGACGACGAATCGTATGCATTTGCGTGTACATTTCAATGGCTTCATGTTTATTCAGAACTACATGGGTTGAAGGGCCTTCTTCAAGTCTATGCAATTTATATGGCTGTAAATAATATGCAGTTTAAGTTAGATAAATGCTAACATTAAAATTTATTACATTTTACTTGAGTTTCAAATGCGGCCTCCGATGTATAGCCATTCTTTAATATAAGGTCCACAGCTTTCTGAAAATACATACATACAAATATAAATAGGAGATTACTTCCCTAAATGCACATAAAGATTCATGAAATGAGCATTTAACTATAAGAGCATTACATTGAAATAATTAATAACTCGTTTAGCCATTGATACAACCAGTTATGTTCTCTTTTGTGCTATGTATGTTTTGTTAAATGAGATTCGAAATATTTCAGTAGTCACGCCATTATTAGTTAACCATAACAATCTAAAACTATTAAATAAAATCACCAACTACTCACTTTCGTTTGGTTAGTTTTCTTACAAATTTGTCGTACACAAGCAGGAAGCATTTCCAATTTTTATTTTAATTTATATCCACCGAAAGTTTAAAAAAGACTGAGGAAATTCAGAATCAAAATCTTTCGAAAGGTCATTTATAGGTTATCTAATTCTGATACACATATCAATCATGTGTCAAAAAGTAATGGTTGCGCAGGCGCAAACTGCAATTCTATTTATAAGGATTCTTTAATATTTCGGGAGCAAATGCAATTAATTATTTAAGAAAAGTTTAATTTAAATTAAAAAGAGATTAACTGAACAACTACTATTTACATTCGCAAGTTTCGTAACAATTTTTTTAGGATTTGAAAGTAGGCAACCGCTCATACACTGCAACGTAGGCAACCCCTGAATCAAGACGTATTTTTACAGAAAACTGTAATATTTGCTTTGCCATTAAATTTATATAAAATAAGAAAAGGTAGATATTTATTTTATGCGTAAATTAATCAATTAAAATTAACTACCGAATAGACATTTTATTTTTGTTTTTCCTAAGACAATAATAATACTCAATATGTCCTCGAACGAAAAGTCTTTCTCTTAATTTCTTTAGATATCACCTGATTTAAAATGCCGATCACGTACACGTCGAGACGTCACATATATGACCGACAAAGGGACCAACATGCACTAGTACAAAAAACATTTTCATTTTGTGCAACTGCCAAAAACTTAGTAGAAGAAAAAGAACCTTTGCTTTTCAATAAATTGGTTGAGTGACTGGAATCGGATATCAAGTGACCGGTTCTTGTAACATTGGCATAAAAAGTGTCTTAATCTGTTGGATTAGATCCACGAAAAAACTATTTGGTTAATTTACGATAATCATTAAATTAAAGAACTTTTTTTTGAGCTATACACGCAATTGACGTTTCAATGTCTTACCAGTTTTTCTCTAAAATAAAAACATCTAATTATTATTTTAGTCCTTGGCGCCTATAGATCTCTACTTTTAATTATCATATCCTTTTTGCTGATTAATACCAATTTTTTAATAATCACTTAAAGCTATGAAATATGAATAATGAATGTCAATGATCGTCTTATATAACCACATATACATACACACGTATTGTGGGTTTTGCATAACAACAAAAACAAAAGCTCTACTATGATTTCAATTATTTTTCAGGCCGTTATAACACAGAATTTATTATACTGCAACAGTATTAATGCTGTTATGAGTCCAAGAATTTTAACTAACCGCCAACAACAAATATTTTCTTAAATATTTGTATAAAAAATATAAAATATAAATACCAATAAGTTAAGTGCATTTCAAATTCTTCAAATTCAAATTTATGTAATAATTTGCTGTACAAAAACCAATAATAAATCTCCAATCGATTTGTATTGATTGATTTAAAAAAAAAAAAGACAAGCATAGCAAAGATAAAGAACAAATGATTGGAAATAAAAAAGAAGAAAAAAAAAACTGTTGTTTTGACGATTACGGTCAATTTAACAGACAAAAACGAGTTCAAGGTAAGTCATTCTCATTTTATAGTAATACAATATTATAACAATACACACAACTATATAGATATACTGCTCGGTAAGTTATACCGCCTACGCGAATCAAATAAAGATGAATTTTGCATTAGAAAGACAAAGCAAAAAAGAAAGAAATAAATTAAATTATTCTATATGTATAAAGTAGCGAAATATTAAATAATAAAAGATGCGCGAACGTTAATAAGCGTACATTGTGGATACCTGTTGATGTTCGATGGAAGGATGGAATATCAGATTGTGGACTTGACCCACCACCACCACCATCATCATCACAAGTCGTTTACAAACAGTCCATAAATTAGTAAAATAAATGTCTGAAGAAGAAATTAATCATTCACATAATGATGTAGCATAAGAATAATGTGGCAAACCTACTATATACGTACGTACTATATCATATACATAGTCGGCCGGTTCTACTGTTGGCTCTCCAAAAGTAGGTAGGCATGTGTGATTGTGAATGGTTTTGATTCGATTCAAAATCAATTACTGACTGGACTACCGTTTCGTTGTTATGTCATATGCCAATTAGTTATTTGATACATGGCGTGTATCGGGATTAGCATTTAATTTACGATGAGTTAATAAAATAATTAACAGAGTCGATATTAAAATAATAATAACAAAAAAAAAAAAAACAAACGAAACAAAACAATGTTCACAAATACCTACTTGATTTGTTCAACAAATATTCATGCTCCGCCCCCTGCCGAATCGAATTATATTTATAAAAATCATCGAAAGTGATTTACACAGATATTCCGGTGGCTTAAAGTGCAAGTGTGTGTGTGTAGATACATATAGTAGTAGTAGATGTACAGGTTTATTGCAGTAGCTGGGTAAAATGATGATGTATATGAGCCAAGAGATTTGAGTAGTTGATTAAGTAGACTGCGCGGTAGGCAGCAATAATACGGCGCACGAGTTTATATGGCCTGTCAAAAAAATTATACATACATACCATATACTAGAGCCCAGTTATAGCCATATATATATATATATATATCTATCTGTAGTATATCTTATATATATGTGTATAGTGCGAAAGAAAGACTCGAGGTGATGCGGTAGAGAGTGGTGCGCAGTCGTGCGGCTGCCATTATTGCGAGCCGCCTCGGCAGATCAAAGCGGCAGCTGATTGGTCGGGCCCGACAGAGAGATTCAAAAGCGCGCTTGCTTCGATCTATTCGCGTGAGCGCTAGTTAGTGTTTGTTAAAGGTTTCCGCTGTTGATCTGTTATCAACACACGTGTTGTATGCTGCGACACATCATTCACTGGACACAATCCGTGTGTCGTTCGTCTTTCGTTCGCGTAACTTTTGTAAACAAAATCTAGTTAGTTTAATGTTGGGGAACTAAAAAGTGCAAGTGTGTTTTGTGTGTGTGTGTGTGTGTGGGTGGGTGTATGTATGTGTGTCTGTGTGATATATATATATATATACATATATGTGTTGTTACTGTTGCTGTACACAGTAAGTACGTATAAAACAAATGAGTGACGTATGATATTTTTCCGGATCACATTATCGGATCGCGTAATAGTGATCTAGTGAGCGGGCTGTGATGCCGCGGTCGTGTGTTTTTAAGTGAATCATGCCACACGTCTCGTCCAGTGGTGGCGATGATCTCGGCAGCACCGATGAGGTTAAGGTGTTTAAAGACGAGGGTAATGATGAAGATGAAAAGAGGTCATCGGAGAACCTCACCGAAGAGAAAAGTAGCCTTATTGACCTTACGGAATCGGAGGTAAATTCCCATTCATTTTCACATCTGTGCACCAGTAAAAATCCAATTCAATTTGGATATTTTTATGCTTTCAAGTTTTTTTTTTTTTTTGTTTCGTCGAATCGGTTTCGTGACTTGACCGGCAAACGAAATCCGTCGGAACGATGAACAACTTGAGATCTGTTCAAAGATTATGCCTAGCAAAAGATTTTGGCAGGAAGCAAAATCGATTTTTAATTGCTAAATCAAAATTGTCTGAAGTCGGATTGCATCGTTTTTTTGCAAGAGTAGCTTAAAAATTTTGTTTTGTGCCAAATTACTTGAAACAATCAATTTTGATTGCTTTAAGTAATTGATATCAATATCCAGATCGATGAATGTATTAAAAATGTTCGATATTTTCAGGAAAAATCTGGTGGAAGTTTCAATTCGTCAAATAAAAATGCCCAAAGACCGGATCACAGTCCTGTATTCGGTAGGCAAAATGTTTTTTTTTTTTTTTAATTTTTAGTTATATTATAGTTAAGATGTTTTCGGCATGTTGAAATTGTGATAATTCCAAACGAGATAAAAAATGGCGCCTTTTTAGTGCGGGTCCATTAGAAATACTTTGAAAAAATTACATTTTTTCCGAAAAAATTAACAAAATCCGCTATCCTAGAATTGTATTGTACATGGGCGGAGCAAGAGAGTGAATTTCAGAGAAATCCAATTGCCTTTGCTCGATTTTATAGTATAAGTACAACTCATATTTTTAAATTTATAGGTATTTTTTATGTTTTTCACCATAATTATTATCATTATATTAGGTATTACTATTATTATTATTATTATTATTAAGATGTACTATACATTGTTGTACTTTTATCCAACGCATAATCTCACGCCTAAGCCACTTTGTATAGTGGAAAGGTTAATAATAATATAAGGGAACCACTGAAAATTTTACAGAGATTTTAATCTAAAAAATTTTATAGCCAACTATTTTTACCTAGAGACTCTTTTCGTGTATACTATATATATATATATATACATATGTATAATAACATGTCGAGATTACCCATCATTTTACCCATCTTTGAACTACATATACATATATGTATATTTAAAATTCCAATGAATTTGTTGTGGTTCGTTTTCAACTCGATGAATGTAGCAACTATATAGATCTTGATGTAATTGAATTGAATATTTGGTAAGAATAGAAAAAAGAAAACCATAATGAATGATTTAAGTGTGTTTTGAGATGTCAGGAAGTGGCAAGATTTCGAGTGAAAAATTATTATTAATATGTATTTATATACATCAGTATTATGACATTATTTTTGTATATAATGTGGGCCAGCCAGTCAACAAAAGAAATTGTTGAAAAATATAAAAATTCCTCGTATTATTTTCATACATATATGTATATGTATAAATAAAAGATAGGCAGATAGATCTTCATCTTTTATAGCTTAACTGACTTTATTTACAAATAAGAAGCAGATGTGAAAATAAGATTTAGTGTTTTTTTTTTTTTTTTTGATGAAACTGTATGTTTGTTTTACATATGAATATTTCATTTTATGTATCTTTTTGCCTCGATAAATAACATGTAGAGTTCAACATGGCCTCAAATTGCCTTCTGACTACATTTGATTCCATCGATTCGAATCGAATATAATCGTTAATATAATAATTGTTTTTGTACACATACACACTTCTTTTACCGGTTTATTTATCCCCAATTTTTATTTGTATCAATATAGGAAAAGTTGAACCGCACACATCATTCAACATGGGTTACCTTGTATCACCCTATGGATACGCCAATGGTGCGCCTGGACCCGTTCCGATTGTAAGTACATATATATTATTATATACTTAAAATATCTCCACATTATAATTTAATGGAGATAAAATGAGCATGTATAATTTCATAAAAAAAAAAAAACGTTTTAACCAAAAAACAATGTTAATCTGTTCATGATTTAAAAAATATGAAAAGAGAAGAATATTTCATCATCAGTTTCTCAATATTAATAAAAAAAAAAAAGAAAAGGATTTTTATCTGTAAAATCTTCTGGCTGGGTATATGTATGTAGATGCGTGACTGAGAGCCTGGATTTTCTAACATGTAATTTATTAGGCTATACAACGAAGCACTTTATCCACGAACTGCTTCAGAAAAAAAAACGTTGAAGATGTGTGACATACATTTATAAGCTATTTGAATATGATATGCATTTTGTTTAGTTTCAGTTTTTTAAATTATTATAAAGAAAATATGTATTTTTTACATATTTCTAAAAAATTGACATAATTTCCGTTACCTGGCAAAACGCTTCTGAACTTCATCGGATGTAATAAATTCACATTCATTTTTCCGTATTGAACAAATTTGTCGTAAATAACACTTGATTTATGTTAAATCACATAAAATATTCCCAATTAATTATCTAATTATGATATTTACTCACGGCCTTCTTGATTTTTTTTTAGAAATGTACCCGTCGAACGGCGCTAGTGGCGCTTGCTGTTTTATACAGTCATGTATGCCTGGTATATCTGGTTGCCTACTTGTCATATTATTTTTTAAATATTGACCTATGGGAGTTATTTAGATCCACTTATTATAGTAAAAAGAATCAACTTTCAGAATAATTAAATTTCCCACTGAGTACAATAATTACTATTTTCATACGTGCTGCTGCTGCTGCTGCTGCTGAGTTTTAATAAACCTGACGGGCGTTTAATTGACTGATTAACTTTTTGATTGTCATATTAATAATTAAAAAAAAAAAAATGTCCAAAGACTTTTAAAAATCCCTAATGTGAAACATCTACATATGTATAGTATGCATTACTAAATAATTATTGTCTTTGTGTGTGTATAATTTTATGAGAGAGAAAATTAATTCTAAAATCCTAGACATAATGAATATTCAAATCGTATTATTTATTTTAGTTGAGTAGACAGACAATGCGTCATAATTTTGATTTAGATATAATAGAGTATCTATATAGGAACTTCTCAATAATATAAATATTAATATTTACAATCCGAGAGGAATATTTAATTTTTACCTGAGCAGTTTTATTATCAATTCTATTGAGCTCTGTAATTAATAAATAAATATTAATTATTGTCAAGTACCTACATGTCAACAAGACTAATACAATACAGTAGATAATAATTTTCAGTTGTTCTTTTGATTTTAAAGTTACCTTTGCAATCAATAATAATAATATCGTTAAATAGCAGTGTGTATTTATTTATAATCTATAATTGGATTGGCCTACTAAAAATCTGTTTTTTAACGCTTCAAAATTAACATTTCTTTAATAATCTCTTATTTCAATCAAAATCAGACACGTGTGTTTAATTTATAATTATATATGGCCTGAAGGCACCAGTTTTATGACCAGAAAAAATGTCTGAAAAGTTTTAAATTTCTTCTAAAAACGTTGAAATGGTTCAGAGTTAAAACAGATGTGTTGTTTTTTTTTTTATTTGGAGAGAGAAAAAGAACGAAAAAATCAAAGTATAAAGAAACCATCATTAAATTTTAGTTCACATATTATAAAAACATACATTTGTTCAAATTAGAAAAAAATGTCCGTCGCGCAATTATTCATAGAAATTCTTTCGTTCTCTGCGTTAATTTTTTTATTTTATTATTTTATTTTGGTGTATATCATGGGGTTGTTTGGGGGCCCAGTGAAAAGCGGCCACCTGACCTGGTCCTGGCAAGTCATCTTGTACAATGACCTCCGGAATGTGGCTCTCATTCTCTCTCTCTCTCTTCCACTTGCTCGCTCTCTCTTCGCTGCTCTTCAATATCTTTGCGCTACGTCCCCTGGTCTTCTCAGAGACGGATTTTGAATTCGGTCTTGCTTTTTGACCAATACAAAAAAAAAACTAATGATATTTAACAATTATTATTGTAAATTTTGGTATAAATATGGTAAAAATTACCATATCCCCTTGCATATTATGACCTCGAGATAGAATCCAACAAAAACGCGAAACGTTTAATTGTTTTAATTCTTCGAAAGGATGGTTTTAACTATTACTAAGTAATAATTAATTTTATCGTCTCTAAGGCTCGTTAATGTGATGGAGGAGGGAGAGTAGAGACATTGATTCGCAATAAAACACGAATTTTAATCATTATTTTATTGCGGTTTTTAATTTTTTTTATGAAAATAAAAATTTTAATGCACCTCTGCTTTATGGTTCTTTTCTTTACTCTCAACAACGAAACCTCGTTTTGGTTGTCTTGTTGGTGGAACCTATAAGCTATAATGGTACTCTCTTTCTTTTTCTCTCTCTTTTGCTCTCGTGTGCCTTGTTGTGGTGCTGCTACGTACGTATACATATATATATATATAGTCAGGCAGGACCCCAATTTTCAGCCCAAGTTATAGCCTTCAGTGGTGTGGTGCGTAAGAATTTTCTCGAAAATTATAATGTTTAAATTGTATGGCTAGTTATGTGTTAACATGAAAGAGTTTTCGCACAAAAAGTAATAATTAATCTTTTTTGCGGAATTTATTTGAAATAGTTGTGTTGCCTGCCCTGCAGGCGTATTCTTATTATCCCATTCACATTATATGATAGAGAATAGAATAATCGTCGGCAACTTATAATAATAATAATAATAAATAATTTACAAGTTACTAATTATCAGTTTAGATAAGCAATAAGTTGATTATAATAGCTGTATATGAATTAAATGCCTTGTTGTGCATAGTATTAAAATTCTAAGGCTGATGCAGTACACTTTCATTCTTCTTCTTCTTCTTTCGATTCGAAAATACAAACAAACTGCCGCCCGCCTGCTGTCTAAAAATACTGCATATATGCGGCCTCCGCCCATGAACCCTGGCGGACGGGATACGACGACGCATCACCTCTGCTGATGCTGCTGCTGCTGCCCGCTCCTCATGCACGGTTTATATTATGCAAGCAGACGGATAGCAATTATGTCTTCCCTTCGGGCCTTACAATCATGCTCAATTATTATTAAACTAACGTTCTCTATCTCTCTCTCTCTCTCTCTCGTATAAAAATTAACACCCAACATCAATTTGGACAGCTCTACGGATTGGTTGTTGTGCTTTTTTACACCCAATTATTCTTTTCCTAACAATGTATGGATAGATAGAATGTAATTTGTAAATATGGGTCATCAACACACATTGATTCGATTTGGATGGAATTTAAATAGAAAAAAATGTGAATTAGCTAATTAATAAGGAGTTATTTGGAAGAATGTGTCTCGATATAGGGAACGTCACTTGTGAGGTCTCCTCTCATTGCTGCTGATCATCACCGTTGCCTCTCCCTATTTGATTAATTAATGAATTGGCGACAGTGTTGCTTAAATTTTTTGTTTGTTGTCCGGTATTTAAATTGAAATTGCTAGAATTATTTAGAATGATAACGTGGCTTAAGTAGCATAATTTAATTTTTCTTCTTTATGCATATGCTTCTTTTCAGCATATTTTCTTTTTGTTTTTGAGTGTATACTTCTACGTAAAACACGATGTAGTGTCGTGTCGTTCAGACTACGACATTTTTTTTTTTGTCTTTGTTTTGCACATGTATAGGCACATTTATGCAGTCTATAGAAAAATTCGTTCGGGAAAAAAATCGAGCCAGAGAAAAAAAATGAATGTTTTTTTTTTTTTTTTCAAAGTAAAGTGGATCTCTATCCCGTGTGCTTTTAACGAAATAACTTTTCTACATGTACACATACATGATGATATTTCTGGGACAAAAAAAAAAAAAAGAGAAAAATCTGCATGCGACAAAATAATGCTATACCTATAAGAGAGGAGGATGTTTTCAGTAATTATAGAAATTGCGAGGATAAAAGCGCGTATATTACGCGTTCGCATCGAATGAGTGCATATTTCGATGCAAAAAAAAAAAAAAAAATGTTATTAAAGGGGGTGGATTATTTATAGACAATGCTCGTATATCTACATGCATGTGTGTATAGTATATATAGTAGAAATAAAAATATAAATATAGATTTTATAACCATTAAAATGATATTTGAAAATGTACTTATGAGAGTTAAAAGAGAAAATTCAAAGAATTTATGTTACATTTTAATGATGGTAATTCGCTATAAGTGCGATATAATACAATACGAAATGGCGTTATGGTGTGTGGATATTGCACAAAATCTTGTTATGCTTCAAGGTTATTCATTTCATATGGAATATCTGCATACTGTTTGAATTCAATAACGTTCAAAGATTCAATAACATACGAAGAAATTTCCAAAAGAAATATCGTTTGTTAATTCGATTCGACATTAATGGAATTATATACACAGAAAATTAGTATTACTTTACAAAACGGCCCTCTTGATTGTTTTGAAAGTTTCGCTGTTGTCGCGCTTACGCCCTCTAACGTGTTCCGTCATCGGGACGGGTATTTTGGATTGCATACTTAATGTGTTTTCCATATTGTTTATTTTAGATAGTGACCTATGACATTTATTTCGATTATATTTTAATAAGTGTTTCGGTATATTGTTGATTTGCATATATCCAGAACACAAAACTGTTTTTTTTTTATATATATATAGAATAAAAGAAATCTTCAGGTCCAAATCTCCGAATATGCCAATTTAGCTGTCACTCTTCACGCGCTATAACAAGAATTGGTGCGGTGCAGTTTATCTCTGTCTTGCCCCTTTTCAAAGATAGTGAACAGAGAGTTCTTCTTCTTTTTTCTTCCATCTTCTCTTTTCTCCTGTCTTCTTGTTGTTATTGTTATTATATATTATTATTATCATTATTATTATTTATTTATTTTTTTAATTTGCATTGAATGACACGATTTGAAATTCGGTTATCATCGCCAAATGTTAGAACAAAGAAAAGATTGAACGACGTTGTTTCATAACTGCATAATTTGTATGTAGATATGTGTGCAGAGTGGATTGTTTTTTTTTTTTTTTTTTGGGTAATTCTTATCGAGAACTTCGATTTTTGGGTTAATTTTCGCTAGAGGACATTTAATTCATATCTAATTATTCTATTTATTTCTAAAAAGACATTGGCTACTTTCAATAAATTAAAAGATTAACACATTTTCATCTTTTCTTAAAGAATGACCCACTTTTATTTAAGTATGTATATGCAAATTATAACAAGATCCATTTTGTTTTTTGTTTTTTTCGTTATGTAGTATGGATAGTTGAAAACTGAAGCCATATGTGAGTGTTGTATTCTGAATAGTTAGGTCACAAAGCCGAAGGTTGGAAGTTCAACAGCCGTACCGTACAATTCATGTGTGGTGCTTCGATATAAATATAATTTTTTGGGGAGTTATTTTTATGATTCCGACGTATGCGTGTGTGTGTCGAAATTCCAGCACGCATAAATTAGTTGTTTTATATCTGTATACATACTTCAAGGTCAAATCATTCGATTCCTCGAAATAATCGTTATATTGGCAACTATGCCAATAGTGTATATCTTCTTCGTTTTTCTTTTTTTTGTATTCTACCAAAGTCTTCCAATCCATTAACATCATTCTCGATTTCTGTCGAAGGCAAGTGCATTCATGTTTAGTTCAAGACAAGTAGCTGAGCGTACAGTTGCACAGTGCGACCTTTCCCGTTCTGCGTGCTCATTATTCAATCACTTTGAATTACTCTTGCGTGTTAAAATCTTATATTCACTGCCGCTAAAAAACCATAATGTTTTTAATTTTCTTCGTGTTTTTTTTTTTTTTTTTTTTGATGGTTATGTTTAATAGGGCAACATTGTAAACTTTAATTTTAATTAAATTAAATTTTTAGTATACTATCTTTTCGGTTATAGGACTGTCTAGTACATTTTTATTATTATTAAAATGAACACTAGAACAGTGTCTTGCGTTGCTTATTATCACTATACTCGATTCATTTGTAAGCTGCTGTGAAACCGTTCATTTTATACATTGCAGTAAACATTTTGATGATTGAGCAGGACTTTTTACTGTGCCACTGGAAGCATCTAATTTATTTTGCTGTTAAATCTAGAACTAAACACTATCACCACGTCTATTTTTTTTCTAATAATTAAGAGATAATCACTCGCTAATTAACCATCAAAACGCTTTGCAAGAAAATGACAATGCGACATATTTTCTGAAATAAATCCATTATCAAACAATAAAAAGCAAACTATTAAACGAATTGCTCACTTAAATTCTTCTAGATGAATAAGAATGTACTTATGGTATTCTACCAGCAGCGTAATGCAAAATAATTAATCCATATTAAGAGTTTTAACTCTGACAGTTGAAGAATAATTATTCTGTTGTTGCTGCCTGCCTGCCTGCCTGCCGCTGCAGTAATACTGATGGGCATTAATCACAACAGAACATGTTATTGTTCATCATCACATGTGGGTTATTTTTATATCTGCATATTATATAAAAAAAAAGCTGTTTATTCAATTTTATCATTGATTCATATCAATTTAGATGCCCATTTGGAAATTATCAATTAAAAAGCAAAAAAACAAAATGGTTTTTATAAATTTCCAATTCTCTTTCGAAGAACGACGAACGTGTGTGCCTTAAAATTAATTCCAAAATGATCCATGTCATTGAACCAGTAATTGAACAGTAAGAAGAATCTGTTGCTATATACAGGGTGGTCGATTACTAGTGTCCATCCTGATTTTGGACTTAGCAGATTAACATGATGTCGATTTGTCAAAAATTTAATTTTTTTCAATGCAATGTGCGATTTTTTCTTATCTGATATTGTAGAGTATAAAAAATTCAATCCGCCTATCAAAATTCGGCGCCGTTTCAAAAAAACAAAATATTAAAAAAAATGAATAAAGTGAAATTGAATGATTTGTAACGAGAAACGCGCTACAAATTACTCCGCCAATCAGATAAATTGCCAAGTCTAAAATTTAAGATGGACACTAGTAATCGACCACCCTGTATATTGTATTGTGTGTGAGCTGCGAATGATCTTTTCGCTCCTCTATCATCATAACAGATATGTATGTATGTACATTATGCGTTCATAATCTTGTATTCTCTCTCTCTCTCTTTCTGATGGTATTATTTGCTACTCTGCAAATTATTCCTTTCATTCGTGTATTTCTCCCTATTCCCATCCGTAAACTACTTACATCAACCGGATCGTGATGTTGATATCTGAATGTAATTTTATTATTGTTTTATAAACGTGTTGTTGTTGTTGTTGTTGTAGAATAATATTATACGCATATTTTCCAGGCTAAACACGAACAAAGTCTAATTTCTACTTCTTTTACCTCCTCCTCTATCTGCGATACATGATAAAATCCCTCGTACTAAACATCTGCGGCTGTTTATTTTCATGATTTTTAAGTTTAATTTGTTGGTTTGGTTAGTTACGAGTTAATATTAGACAGAGTAGGTAATACTTCATTTTAATTAAGGACGTTATAGACAAGAACGACTAATCTTGTCAATATATCAAAAATTTTAAACACACAGAGAGAGAGAGAGCAGAGCAAAGGCGCGCACCTGTAAAACATTTTTCACGGCACGATGGATTTTTTGGCGCCCGAACTAAGACCATCAAATGATTTATTTGATGAATTTTATTCACTAGATGTATGCACTTCGCGTAGTGATAATGTGGCTACAAATTTACAATCTCTCAAGCTGATTATTTATATGAAAATTTCAAGCTCAAACGATTATAATATGAGTGTGTGTGTGTGTGTGTGTGTTTATTGTATTATTTATTTATATCAGCTCCTACTTACTAGGTGTAGTCAGCAAACCAAGGAAAACAAAAAAATGCATTGTGATTTAAAATGAGATTTTTTTTTCTCTCTCTCTCTCTCTGGAATCCGTCAGATTTATCGTTTCCTGTTTTACTTGATAAATTAGTCGTTCGGGAGAGAGAAGTTTTTCCTGTCAGACTGGGAAGGTGACTTTATTATTAAATAATGATAATAATAAGTATAAAACGACATTTTTTTTTTTTGGTTTGGGTTTTATTTTTTTTGGAAACTAGCCAGCAGAGAGAAATATAAAAATTTGTAGAAATATTCAAAATTAATATTTATGTTTGAAAATCTAAAAAATAGTTGTTTCAGTTTATGTATTTCGTTTTGAACAATAGTTAATTATGGTTTATTATTCCACATTCCTCGAAAATACACATAAATGATTAAAAATCGAAAATCTGTAGTCGCCCCAAAAGAGCAATAATCGTAATTTTTGGAACCAACCAACAAAAGAGAGAGAGAGAGAGAGAGAGAGAAAAATGGTTTCATGACTCAGCAAGACGTAATTTTTATTATTTTTTTTTTTACAACTCCCAAATACGTAATTAATTTTTTTCGCTTTTTATTAATTGCAATGTCGAAAATGCAAATAAAAAAAAGAACAAACGAATGTTGCCAACCGTACAGTTTATTAAACTGGTTGAGTTTATTTTTATTCGAAAAAACAAAAAAAAAAAAAAAACGAAAAGTTTCAGAACCAGTAGCCATTTTTACCAATGGTAACGTGCGGTTTTGAATAATACGCGGACGACGGTGGATGCGTGATTAAATGCTTAATTATTATAGTTTCATTTCCATATGTATTTAGTTTGCATATTTTCAATTTTTATGTAAGTATATAAAGAGAACAGTGTATTGAAATTGTAACATTATTTTTTTATATTAAAACGGTAAACAATCTGCGAACCAAAAAGAAAACATTTGTCGCGGCCGACACTATTGCGCAGAGAACTTGAGCGGCTAATCTATGCGCCAGCGCGGATTAGCGTACACATTAGCTGTGTTTCAACTAGTTTGTGATGGCAAAGAGCATGCGCAATACATGAAAACTGTTCCAACTTTACCCAAAAAGATACTTTTCTCTAGCTCACTACATAAACATGAAAATTGAAAAAAAAAATACTGAGAAAAGAGAGAAAATTCCAAAAAAAAAAGATAAATCAAAAAAACATGAGAAATTTACATAAAAATATTCTTGCTATCCGATAAATAACGACGGTTGCACTATTTCTCCTTCTTTTTTGTTTTCCTTTTTTGCTTATTACACACATTAAAATGTACTTTAATTTCAATTTTTTTTCTGTGCCATCATAATGAAAATCTAATTTCATTCGAAGAAAAGTAAACATGCAATTTTCTTCTTATATAATAATATGAATAGATATTTTTTTGCAAATCCTTAAAGGCCAGTCGCCTAAAGCCATTGAAAATTACGAATAAAAAATGGTCGAGGGGGGCGGCCAGCACACTACCATAGTTTTAATATTGGCATGGCATAATGAATTCAACTTCATCATAACTGTATAGAGGGGCAAAGCAGCAATTACGTCAAATCAACTAGATTTAAGCATTAAGTAGTTGTGCAGCTTAAATGTGTGTTTACGAGCATCTTATCTCGAGCGAAACGATTAGCTAGAATGTGTGTGCGTGTGTATGAGAGTAGGTTGAAAGTTACCCAAACACTTGCACGCACATTTAACATTAATTTCAGTCGTTTTTGTTTTCTGTACTATATCAATAGATAATCGCTCGATTAATGTATAATCAAACAGTTCTTCCTCGTTTGTAAATCAACAAGTCGATTCTAGTTATTGCCAACGGGTATATTGTCTATTTACCGTGTTGTAGAACAGTAAGTACTGTCTATGTCAACTTAACACATTTACTAATACAGCGGTTACTAATAAATAGCTGATGGCAGAGATGTTTTTGTTTCGGTTGGCGATTTCGATTACTTGTGCCCCTCTCTATCGAAACACCTTTCTTTGTCACACACGGTATGTTTAATATATTATTTTTGAGTGAATTCTAATGTTCAAAATTCATGGAATTTCCTACTAGTTTTCATATTAAAAACACAAAACGATTTATTTCTTTTATATTCACTGTCAACTCTCTAACGAATATTTCAAAAAAATTTAAACATAATTTTTTCTCGCCTTGTAAAATACATATGAAAAAAAAACTTTTTTTTTTTTTTTTGCCGTCGTCCTGAACAAGATAACGATCTTAATGAGGATGTGTGCGAAGACTAACCTGCATTAAAAAAAAAAAATAAAGAATTATTAACGTTGAAAATTTTATCTAGAATAATAATTAATCAGTAGTCTGAGTGCGGAATTATGTAAATACTTACTCGTTTTCCTGATGGGCTTATATAAGGTGAATATTAAGCGAGTTAAGAATAATAATAATAATTATCATTATTATTATGAATGATAATCTGAATAACTGAGAGAAAGAGAAATATTTTTAGTGTTGGTTGACAACTTGTACTTCACTTCTCCTAAACTCGAAGACTAAATTATTTCTTTTTCAATTCTTTTTTCTTCATTATGTATAGATAAATATTTATTTGTCATGTCGTATCTGTAAATTATTTACATATTTATCCCCACACACACACACACACATTGAATATGAATTTTAATTGCCTGAAGCCAATCAATTCCGAAACAAAACATGCACTTTTCATAATGATGACGTCGTTGTATTCATTCAGTCTCAACCAACAAAAACAAATACGTCTAAATGTCATCTAAATATTAAATAATACCCTCCTCGTCCGTCGCATAGCAGGAACAAAACAAAAGAGGAAAAAAAAAAAATTCTCATCGTCGAGACCGCGAAAGAAAGGAAACGCATTTCAACATTTTTAAGGCACAACAAAAAAAAAAAAAATGGAAACTGTGGGGAGAAGATACATGGATAAAAAACCATTCCCCCCTGTGTCTCCTTGTACTCAAGAAGAGCGTATTGTTTAGGAGAATATCAAAAAAGGGTTGACTTGACGAGGGAGACATGTATTGCCTTCTTGATAATACTACAGGGTGGTCAGTTACTAGTGTCCACCTGAATTTCGGGCTTGGTAATTTATCAACATGACATGTGATGTCTGTCTGTCGTGTCCTGTATGATTGCACATATTGACCAATCAGGGCACAGAGGCGAGTTTTCCATTCGATTTTAATTTTTTTAAATGGAAGGCGCTACTTTTTCTTGTCAATTCCGATTGCTAGGTACTTTCACCCTGTATATAAAACGGATTCGATTAATTGAAAAATAAGAGACTGTTAAACGGAATGGAAAAATTAAATTGTAATTAATTATTTGCCAGTAAGTAAGTAGTAAAGTAATGCTGTGTATACGAGTATATGATAAATTATGTTGTGTTTAGTAATCCGTTATTAAATGGTTTAATTACTGTAATGATTAGCTGTATGTGTACATATGTATAGGAGCTGTCAGCCGCTCTTTATATCGATCAAGGATTTTCTTCTTTTTTTTTCTTATTGTGTAATTATTAGAAAACGGTTATTTAACAATAATTATTTTGCTGAAACAGAACAATTATTTTTCCATTGCGGAACAATAAATAAATTTAATTTATCCATAGAAGAAGAAAAAAAGCATTCACACACAAGGATAATAAAATGCGGAACAAAAACAATTAAAAAGAAACACATGTGCAACACATGGAAAATTAATTACTAATGGAAATTTCGGTTTCAAAAAGTGAACATTTTCACATCTTCTTGTTAACCAACGCGCAAATGACAAGTTCATACTAATAAATAGATCTAAATTTACCTCTACTAGTAAAACTATTTCTGTATTTATCATAACTGGAAAATTGTTTTCTAACTTTTTAGTTGGGAGTTGTGATTGTATCGAGCGTCTTTACGTCTAGTAATTATTGCTAAACGGAGCGTCGAAATGTGATTTCGTTTTCGTAGACTGAAGATAATAAATAATCTATTTCCCATACCAATTATGTTCTTTTACGCTTACGTTCAGTCCACGACATACTTGGATAA
Organism: Platypus cylindrus; assembly: GCA_949748235.1. Classification (NCBI taxonomy): domain Eukaryota; kingdom Metazoa; phylum Arthropoda; class Insecta; order Coleoptera; family Curculionidae; genus Platypus; species Platypus cylindrus. The sequence goes on from OX456494.1 coordinate 10,393,867, forward strand.
TTTTATATAAAATTATAGTACCAATGTCAGATAAAAATCGCTATAATTAATCTGGAATGGTAGACAAATTTTATCGTATGACAATCATTTCGGGAGGAGTTATTCATACAAAATGCTGTCGTTGCAATGGACAGCAAAACAAAAAAAAAAAATCGTCGAACGCGAAGGCGTTCGTATGTTGTTTGTACATGATGAGAAAAAAGGAAAATTACACATTGCCGACTTGCAATTAATATTAATTAAGCTAATAATGTTAATTTACAAAACGAAATAGTATTATGTATTTACATTTCGATGATCTATATCTATATCTATTATATTATGTATAACTTGTATAGGCTTGTAAAATGTATGTACATGTGTAAAATGGATAATAAGCGTATAGATGTTGTCGAGTGGATTTTATTCATATTCATACATACCTGTTCATTATGTGATGTGAGAGTGGGAAACGTGTTGCCCCCTCACATTACACACAGTAATCATGTAGATTTTTAACGTAAATTACATATAAGCGGAGGGAATTGCCAATTTTTTTTTTTAGATGTACAGAGGTACTTAATTTAAAATCTAATAGGCAGCAAAAAGAAAAAGAAAATAAACTCAACTACTCGATAATTCTAATAATTTATTCATCAACATCACACTCGATTCGTTAATAACTTCCAAGTTTTTTATTCTGTAATGCGCGAAAACTCCCATTATTAATTCAGCTCATTAGAAAAGTTTATCAGGATAAATTAAGAAGTCAGAACAGAAAACTGACTGACATATTATTTTTGGTTACCCTCACACACACACACACACACATATACAGATGCACCATATGTGCTTTTCTGCAGGCTAAGTTTAGGAGGCATGTGAATTGGATTTTAATTTTCTTCAAATGACATCCGGTGTTATGCTTGCAGAATTAGAAATTAGACATTGTTGACTTTATTTGGAATCGAGTTATATAATCCTCAAGGAAATCATATTTAATTAATAATAAGAATAAATTGTAGACATGAGTTATTTATTTATTGCAATTTGCAATAAATAATTGAAAGTTTTGTGCGCAAAAATTAATAAGAACACAATCGAAATTGAATTAATTGTAATCAGTGGTGGATTTGTAGTAAATTTATGTTTTAACCTACCGTTCTAGAGCGGTAAATACAGTTTACTGTTCTAGAGCAGAAGGTAAAGATTGTTTTATTGAACTGTAGTGATACTAGACATATTACGATGTTTAATCTACTAGCAAATTGGTTTGTATTACTTACCCTTTTGCCGTGGGTGTGGCGGGTAAATTTAAAAAAGTGCAATTGTGAGTTGAAAAAAATTGTACAAAAATTTGGCACTATTAAAATGCAGAAGAAATTATTGCAAATTTTTATTATAAAAACAGAAAACCAAAGATAAAATCAATGAAACTGATTTACATGTCGATCACAAAAAATACAAAAAAAATTAGGGATTATTTAAATTTTCACGTTTCGAAAATGTGAAATCGTAAATCTTTTATGGCTGAGTTGACCTGAGTTAAGTAGGTATACCTACACACACACACACACACACACGTGTGCTGGTTAAAATTCCTTAATTGGGTAGATTTAAAAATCGTATCCTATTAAGGGAGTCTTCCATCTTAAAGAGAATAAAACTATATAAAAAGAAAAAAAAAAGACGATGGTAAAATTGAAATTGCATCTAATTTTTTTTTATACCCAAAAATAATGGCGTCCTAAAAGTTGTTTAATGTCGCACGTTGATTAATTTATATACTTATAAATAATAATCTTTATTCCTGTTATAACATCGGCTTGTTTTTTTTTTTTTTTTTCTGATATTTCATTCAGTTTATTATTCTTAATAGTCATTGACATCGAAGCGGTGGGGGAAAAGGGGTAACAAACAGAATAGATAATGATGATTTTTCGCTTAAAGCAATGACCAAAATATACATATTCACGTAATGATGCTGATCATGATCATCATCATGGTCAATGATGATGATGATGATTACAATGACTTTTATCTCATTATTATTCCAATTTACGACAAGCAATAAATCCCATTTAAAATTTCTTCGTGGAATTTGTTTTCTATTTATAAAATGTCCATCCATACATACACAAAAGTGAAAACTAACCTCATATACATATAGGTAGTTAAAACAATGACTTTTAAGTCATGTCAAGACAAGACTGACTCACTCACTCACTCGCTACTTATGTAGTTACTTACTAAGTCAGCATAGATATAAATAAGAGAGACAAAGAGAGAGTGAATAAATGAAGACAATGGAACGTTAGTAAAAACTACTAGCGAGTTCAGCATATTTTAACGATTCTACGATCGTTGACTATACCAATGCATTCATTTAAGAGCAGACAACCTTGCATTGAAAATGAGGAGGAATAAAGTGAAAGAGAGAGATAAGTTCGTCTTTTTTATTTTCTATCATGATATAATCATAATGATGATGATTATGGCTATTCTCTTCTAGTCTTAATGAATAATAATATCTTTTGTGGATTTTAATTGTTAATATCACGTTGATTGATTAGATGGTAGTTGAAAGGAGGAATAGTACATTCTGATTTATCAGCAAAAAACCGGATGTACTAATAAGTCCCGAAGCGGGTTCAAAAATATACAAAAGGCGATTTGGCATCATCTGATTCTGTTGTTTTCGTTTCGGTTTGGTTGGCGTAGTGTTCGGTTTGCTTTAGTGTTGTGGCCCCGCCTTTCGGATTGGGGTTAGTATGAGCCTTGGGACGAATGAAGCATATAGATAGATAGTTCATCATTTAATCATATGTCGAAAGAACAGAGAAATCTACGCTGTTGCCATTTAACTTTAACCGAACAAACAATGGGGGTGTACGTTTATTTTAATAAAAATGTACTAGATAGTCTTACAGCCGTTTAAAGTCATATAGTGTAAAGCTCGCCGCACCCCAGCACCGATTCAGATTCGAAGATTTGTACATAGACTTAAATCTATAACAAAAAAAAAAAAAAAATACATTCGAGCCCCACGTAAACGATTTTCTAATATTTGCGTCTAACACACACAACAAGATCATCCCGAAACAGAACGTGTTCTAATATAAACAAGTCGTCGTCGTCGTCTGGTCCGTTTATATTTAAACATTGTTGTTTTCTAAAACCAAACGTAGACTATCAAATTGAACTACCAAATATCCATCCTATCTATACTATACATATATGAATATATAGATAGTTAGGTTAGGAAAACAAAAGTTATGTTGAATAGAGTAGAGAATTGTATGTACCAACGAATGAATGCTGATGTTCTGTGTGGTCTCAATGTAAATATTTACACCCGTTATATTCGACACTAATTGTGTAAACCACTCACGTTTGTCCAAAAAATTTTATGGCTGCTTCTGTATTTTTCTTGTCTGTTGTGTCTTTTTTTTTTTTTTTCACATTTCATTTATGTTTCGGACAAAGACAAGGAAAGAGTATAAAAAGTGAGAAATTTGATTATTGTCTTGTTTAATAAAGATAATTAAGAGGCGCTTAGAAGTTTATCGCTAATTAATTGAATGCTGTTCTGTGTGTCTGTGTGTGTTTCCCTACCAACTCAAATCGTTAGTTTTTCGTAATTCAACTCGCTACTTTTATTATATCCACTTATAATAGACGTGTCTAACAGCTGGTCTAGTTAATGCCAAGGGCAACCTGTTGCAAGATATTTTTGTTTGGCTCTTTTTTTTTTTTTTCTTTTATATGTATATTTAGAGCAACCCAATTATATTGTGAGGCTTTGAACCGCTATTTATTCAAAATTATTGGGACGTTCGCGTTGCTAAGAATTTAACATAATTCCTCGAAATCAACTTCTGTTCGTTTCGGATAACTTTTTTGGGTAATAATTAAGAGAAACCAGCGATAAATCGTTCTAGTTGCACAGACAGAATTTCAGCGGCTAGTGTAAACGCAACATGAACATAGATTAAATAATAAGTTTTTTTATTTTAATTCCAAAGTTTTTAATTCTCTGCTCGCTACTAGCTTCATGTCAAATTCAGTTGACCAACTACAATTAGGTTAGAATAAAATTTCAATGTTTGTCTATGAATTATTTGGTCGACTGAAAAAGGAGACTGTTTAGTATAAACAAACTTATTAACTAAGTTGCATTTATTAAGCCAAAAATCGTAAATAATACTGGTAGTACCTACTTAATGAGGCAGCACAGCCTCGCATTAATTCACAAACTTATAGTTAAAATTAATTATAATTACTATTAGATAAAAAGAGATAAAATATGTAAAACTAATTAAATGTCATCGGTTGGCGAGTGAACAAGTTCTTGCACCAACAATTAATTTATTTGAATTCAATGTAGCGTGTCGGTGGTACTACTATGCCACTATTTTACTCACTTCACGGCACTTAAATAAAAAAAAAAAAAAACCCCAGTGTGTTACAATGTAAAAAGTTTAGTTGTTTCGAATACATTTCATGTGACAGGTGGCCCCACATTTTGTCCCCATTTAAGCGCCTATTTTCACCCTGTATAAAATCGTCCCCTCATTCTATTATACATAGATAGCATAGGAATTTAATATAGGAACCTGTATGATATCAATCCATAAAGGTTTGCACAATCCAGGGCAACATTTTTAGAACATTTCCTATGATTACAAGGAAAAAATTATGTACTTTACACGGTTAGCAAGTTGAAGCTTTCAAATTTCTCTTTGCCTACACATTCTTTTAACTCTCAAACACAAGTACTTATATACATACATATTAGTACCTACCATCATAGATAAACAAAGAAATAAAATATTTGTACTATTCTAGATTTATTTGTCCTCTCTCTCTTTCTATAGAAAAAAGAGAGGAAATACTTAACCGACCAGTGCATAAATTTGGTTCTCTGTGCTCAATGTCTCTTCTGACCTGGACCATTGTTAAACTGACCTTCGTTTTTCAAACAAACGATGAGAAGACGGTGAAAGAGGAGGAAGACGAAAAAGGAATGGATCTCTACCTGCTAGCTAGTTGCTTCTGCTTCTGCTGGTACCAACTATTCTTTTCTTGTGTTTGTTCACTCTTCCCCTTTTCCTCTTCTACCACACTTCTTAATGTGGCTATGGAATTGGAAAAGAACTACCACCACCAATTCTCATTCGTCTTGTATTGTTAGACATATAATAATATTTTATTATTACTATTATTATTATATGGGGTTTGGCAGGGTGACAGAAGGTTTAAGAACCACCACCTCTACTATATATATATATATATATATATATACGAACTTTGATGCTTTGATTTAAATGAAATTTAATACATAGGAACAGAGAGAGAATGAAGGGAAATGTCGAGGAACAACCATCGACCGCTGCCAGCCAGCAAAAATAATTAACACGAATGGAAATTACGTTCCTCTTTTCGTTAATGAGAAGGAAGAAGAAGAAGGGATAATTAGGTCTTTTGTTTCCTCTTTTTTTTTTTTATGTTGTTGAAAAGATTAGGTTGTTATAGGTTTTAATATTCAATTTCGCTCTTTTTCTTCGTGTTGTTTTTTAAGCAGCTTATTTTCAGCATGTTAATTTTTTTTTGGCTTTGGTATATGGTTGTTTTTTGATAGGTACTGACATTTTACGGAAATCGAATATAGTTTAGATTGTGTTTTAATTAATTCTAATATGTGAAACTTAGCTGACACAAAAACTAGTTGTTTCGATAGAAATATTATCACGAAAGAATTTTTTAATTCAAATTCAATCCAATCTGATTACAATTTATAGAAATAAATAAATACAATTTTTCTCGTGTTTCCCATCAACCTAAACCACTACATGGTTTTTTTTTTTTTTTTTTTTTGTCCGTATCTATCATCAATTTATTCTTCATAGTATCAATTATTTTTGTGGTTAATTATTCAACATAAATACCCCAACTTGTTCAATGCATTTTAACATCCATTTCGAAATCGTTTTCTTCTCTACATATCTATAAGTATAAAGAAGGATAGGGAGAGAGAGAGAAAGAGATGGGCTTTACCTTGTCCATTCGATTCCATCCATATCTTCGAAATTTATGGTTATACAAGTTGGAAAAAATTTAATTATATTGGGCATAAAACGCCAATTCATCATGGTTTAATCTTTTCTTAACTTATTTTGAAGTTTGTTGTATTATTATTTAATTCCTTTTTCTACGTCGTTTCGTTTTTTAAATATGTATACATATATATATATATTTTTTTTTTCGGTTGATTGTTGTATAAATTATGCCTCTGATTTTAGTAAGTACTTACATTAAAAACTAGATATAGAATTTAAATTAAAATGATGAAAACTTTTAAAGCAATTTTTTCTTTTCAAATTTTCATCATTAAATATCGTAAAATATCGATAATATCCATCCCAATCTTTCGATTGGTTAAGTTGCCTTATATGTGATGATGGTCGGTCTTCCGGCCGTATTTGGTCAAAGCGATTTGGGCCATTTTTGTGTCATTTTCATCCAGCTGCTTCTTCTACATATGTATATAGTGATTTACGACCTGTCAACCATTTCCTTCTTTTTTTTTTTGCATGCGTTCTTACATCATTAATAGATTTTCGATTTATGAAGTTATTTTAAATAAACGAAAAAAAAAAAAAAAACACTTTTCCTATAAGTATCTAATGACACGAGTAGTACTACTATTAGTAGAACTTTACTGTAGGTACAACATCACTAGCATCCTATATTCAAAACTATTCTTCGATTATAATAATAATTAAATTATCTAATTCGAAATCTAAAAAAATTCTTTCGGGTTGTTGTTCCGAGTTCTTTTCTTTATTTGTTCTGCACTTGAAGCTTTTTCAAAGCCTTATCGATGGGATGAATCGTATACATAACCGATGTATATGTATATTGAGAGAAAGAGAGAGAGAGAGAGAGTGTCGAAAACAAGGTGCGGAACCACACCGGGGGTAATACCATCGCACACAAAACACAGCAACAAACAAAATAACGAACGCAACAGCAGCAGCAGGAGTGAAAGAGAGAGGAACCAGTCGGTTTGGACCGGTTTTAAATTAACCGGGCTGATTATTTATCGGCCGGTTGTTAGCTGTTCACGATTATGGCTGTTTTTACACGTTTGTGTGGTTTGCTTGTTGAATTTTATGGTACCCAAGCAAATTAATATCCGGGGAGGACCATGGATGGGGCCATATAAATAATCGTTGAGAACACGTATTAGCATTTTTTTTTTTTGACAGATTTGTAATGAGCAGTGCAAAATTGTAATTTTTAAATTACAATTTTTTTTTTGTATGAATTTTACCACATTGGAATTACTGAGAGTTTACCGGTTTTCGAAAGAAATGTGTAATTAAAAAATTAAATGGTGAAGCAGGCTATGCATTTTTTACAATCATAAGTTACATTTACCAACTATCAAAAAAATCTATCAGATATTTAGTTTGTTCATTTTTTTTTTTATCCAAATTATTTCTAACTTTTCCTTCACTTACTCAAAAAAAAAAAAAAAAAACCTATCAATATTTTGTCAATTCAATCGATTCATTGAAATCTTCATTGTTGCTACTGCCTGCCAGGGCAGCAAATAATAGAATAAGAGGAAATCGAATTTACTATAATATTGTATTGACATGCACATAGAATGGGGGTGTGTACACTTAGTAGTGAGAGAGAGAGAGAGGGAGAAAAGACGAAAAAGTTCTAAGCATTGAGAATGCAGGAAAGGTGAAGATATGTGTGTAAAGAAAATAAACTACAGTTAGACTTATTATTGGCGGATACACATGTTAAATATCGACATGTTCGCGTCACGTAAAATCGAGGAATTTTTGCATTTATCAATAAAAACAAGACCGTAATATTACGTAAATTGCATTAAGGGTTTCCCTCTTCTTCTATTAAACGGTAACAAGCAGCACTGTATGCACATAACATTACCGCCTATACATAGAGATTGCATTGTAATGAAAGTATTAAGAGGGGTGGTGTTTAGAAGCATGTCTTTTATATGATCCCTTTTTTCTCAAAACGACCTATATTGTGATGACATTTTTGATGTTTTTATACCAACACTATTCTCACGGTTTTTCTTTTCATTTTTTTCCACTTCTTTTCTCTATTTTATAGCCATACAAAAAAAAAAACTATTCATTTAATTTTTTAATATCTAAATAGAAGAAAAAACTTTTCAGGAAATCACTTCTTCAATTACGATACGTATGGATAATTTTAAAATCGATCTAATTCTATTCGATTTGTTGTCGAAGTACTTTTAAGGAAAAAAAAAAAAAATGGTATTTTACTGTTATCTCCAATTCGAATGTATTGACGCCAACACACAAAAACCCATGACGTATTTGTGTGTGTGTGTTAAGAAATAACAAATCTTAATAGCAATGTTACTGTTTGTTCAATTTAAAAACAAAATGAATAATAAGTGAACCACCTCGTTGGATTATTTACAATCTAATGCCTTCCATCCACTTAATCCTCGCGCAACATAAATTACATCTTTAAATTTGGATCAAGTTCAAAATATGTCGTTAAACGTGACTGGACCTGTTTTGTCTCCTGGACTGTCATCCGTCCGTGGAGGCGTAAATTAGTTATTTCCTTTTGTCGTATGTTTTTTTTGCTAATAAACTAACAATTGGGTGGCTATGCGCGCCATGCGATTTGGAAATCTTCAAAAATAATACAGCAAAAAGTTTTGCTTTTTATTAAATCTAAGTAGTTCAAATTCCTAATTCCATTATTGTCTCTCACCTTTTATTTACATTGTCTAATATATTAACATATTTATTTGTGATTTAACCTATAAAAATAAAACTTTTATGATTTTAACACACAAAAACCAATAAAATATGTGATATATGGAAATTTCAAATGCTTTTTTTTTTATACATATACAGAGACCTCCAGACAGAGAGCCCATTAAATCGCAGTCGAAAAAAAAAAAATACAATTCGAAAAACCTTTTGTATTTACGAGTTTTATATTGTTAAAAAAAAAAATAAAAAATTGCTGGCTCTTTTTGTTTATGACTTAGAGAATTAATTTACAACAACATAATTAATTTTTGGAACGCTATAAAATCAAAACAAGCCAAAAATATACAGTCAAATCTTGTCTTTTAGAAGAAAGATTTTTTAAAGAAAAGTAAATCTTGTAAAGTACTTAACAGTCATTTTTTCTGTATCTTTCTTGGATAAAAATACACGTATTGCATGGAAGCGTATAATTATTATTCAAATTGGATAATTATATGTTTGTATAGGTATTTGCTATAGTAGTTGTAACCACCACAATTTTATTATATAATGCATAATATCAATATAAATAGATTATTATAATTTTGTTTACGCATTAAATTAGCTTTTATTAATAATAAATATACATAACATATTTATATGGATGTAATTGAATGATGAGTTTGTTGCGTGTGTTCTCTCTGTCCATTTCAGTTTAATTTCTAGGGGTAAAATCCAACGAGAAATAGACTAACAAGTACATTCCACTTTATCAGCACACAAAAAAACGGATGTACTAATAAGTCCCAAAGAGGGTCAAAATTTGTTCGCGATTTGACAACGATGCGCTTTACTACTCGTACCTGCACCTTGATTAAATAATTGAAATTGTGCTCATCCTCAAAAATTGACCAAGAAAAAAGTAGATGAAATTTGAGATTGCAAATAACTAAATATAAAAAATGTTATTGGCATATCTACAATTTATCATCCATAAATTATTTACATTCATCTAGAATGCCAATAGTTCTGTTTATAGTTTAGAAAGCCAATAAATCACATGGATTATTGCCATTCCATAGTCTGGTTTCGATTTGGCATATTCAGCTTGGTAGCTGGTGCAACTTCACTCTGGATGCATTTTCGCGCGTTTAACATATAGACATACCATTATTTATTTATAACATCAAAGGAATTATTGCACATTTAGATGAATAATTGCATAGTAGAGCAGCTTTAATTATGTGCAAATAACAAATTAAAAGTGTACACATACGAGCGAGCGTATATCTATATGTACTATAGGGGAGAGTTGCCGATATCGTACCACTAAAGAATTTCTTAACTGTAGCAAATGTGATTAGCTTCTAAAACGTGAAATCAGGTCATATTGTACCTATTCAGATATGTTACTTAAAGAATTAAATGACAAGGATTACAAATTAATTTTCCGTGACATAAGCTAATAAAAATACGATTTAGGAAACTGGTATCATAAATCGTACTGATGAGTTTCCAAAATTGTATTTGAATTGAGTAAACGAACTGTTCCTATACCTGAGAAAATTTAAAAAAAGGCCGAAAGTGTGCAAAAAGTAAATTTATTGTTCATAAGAATAAAAAAAATATATCAAAAAATCAATTTTTTTATCATATTTTGAAATGAATTATCTAATTTTGCTCTAATAGCTATGTGATGCATAAGTTCCATTTCCTAGCAATCAGAATTGACAAAGTACATTAACAACTGCCAAATAATAACAAAATTCACGCGTCAAAAGTACTTTGAAATTCGATTTATTTACGAAGAAAATTGATAGTCGAAAGCGTAAAATTCGTAGTAAAACTAAAAATGGTGAAAATACTAAATTTGGAATTTGAAAAAATTCTTAAGATATCCGAAAAACTGAAACGTTTAAATAGATTTTTGGGAATTCAACCAAAAAGTGGAAATAGAAAAGTTGGAAGAAAAACATCTGAACAAAAAACTATAAGAAATAAAAATTCGATTCGAAAACGCAAATCAGTCGCACGAATCAATCACAATAAAAGACTGTTAATAACAATGGCACAATCTAATCAAATTTTTCGTCTGCTTTCAATTAACCCCCAAGCCATAGACATTTCTAACAACCAATCGAATGCTGATTTCATAAATCGAAATGGAAGTGGAGACAACTATAATTCACTCTCGCCATCCATCAATAAACAGGAGAATCTAGTAGAAGTTCAATTAGTTAACGAAACTGCTGAATGTGATGGAAATGACAATGACAAAACGGAAACACTAAAAACAAAATTATCATCTTTAACGATACGCAGCAATCGTAGTAAACGAAATCCATCATTAATATGCGATATAAATCCAGAAAATATAAGATTAACGGGAAATAATAGTGAATTGAATAGTGACAAAAGATAAAACGTTATCGGCTTCATTATTAGTCACTAGAAAACAATTGAGGTTATGAATTTATTCTAAATTTAATTGATTTCGTTGTAGAAGCAAAGAGACGAAAACAAAAAATTTTATTTATCTCAAAATTTAGGGTTATGTTAGCATTTGTATATGTTACATTTATTTATTAATTAAAAAATCTCCTTTTCTCCTATATATAGCCTCACTTTATAATAGATACTTTTAATATATAATAATAGATTAAGGTGGAATAGCAATAATAATAATAATAATATGGAATAAGAAATTCCCGATTTTACTTTCTCTAATATGAGAATCATCCGCATTCTAGATTAACAAACACTTACCTGGAACTTTCGAACTTAATTTGGTGAAATCACTTGCACATTAAATAGATTTGCAATAAAAACACTCGTGATCACTTTATTTATCGAAATCGAATTAAATTTTGCAAGAATAATTAGTAAAAACCAATTATTTATTATATTTTCATACTCACTCACGGCCGTTTTGATTTTTTCGAACAATATCCCCGACAACGTCAACAGTTAGTGTGGCGCTTGCTGCCTGTTACCTATTTTTTCATATGGGCGACATATCTGGTTGCATACTTACTATATGTCAATATGTTTTTGATAGTATTTTTTATGGAAACGTAAATTCAATTATTTATAAAAAAGTTTGAACAAAAATCACATTATTGCAGTGCATATCAAACTGAAAATATTTAGTATAATTGATCCATCTTTTGATTCTTCTCATCAATTTGTCAGTTCTTTCAAATTCTAATTACTAATTAAGAAATTGTATAACCGCACATGTTTTTAATTTTTAGTTGTTAAAATTATGTTTACAAAGCTGTGGGTAATCGCCGCTCTAAATTCAATATCATTAAATGGGGTAGTGCTCAATTGGTAAGTTTGAATCAAACTTTTTACTCTCCATTCAAGAAAACCATCTCAAATTTCTGTGCCCTTAAGAAACAGCGCATCCTGTCACAATATTTTGTCGGTTCAGCTTTTTTTTGCGACAAAAAAAAAACATTTTCCATTATTCAAGAGCCTTAACTCCCTCTATTCAATAACTAATACTTACATACATATATTTATCATCTATCTAAATATAACAACCCCTCAATATACTATGTACAGTACAACCTGCTGTTACACTCTACTTCCTGTACTACAAAATATTAACAATATAATACAAACAACTTAACAAACAAATAATGAAATTAACTACTATAGTACAATAAGTAAGTAAGTATAATCTGTTCTCTGTTGTCATGTATATTTTCTATCCATTTTTTCCGCAAGGATTATCTCTATTAAAACCAACACCCCAATTATTATGGGATTGAGTTTGGGTTTATGTGGTGGCACACTTATGCGGCATTTATGAATTATTATTATTAATACGTACTGGTTATAATGATGATGGGTATGAAAGGGGAGAAAACGCGTTACTTACTTGTTAATTTGGCCTGGGCAACCAAGCAATACTACATGGGATTGTTATGTTTTTTTTTTTTGTTATGAGTGAACGGAATGCAGTTTTATATACATTACATAAAAATGACCTGCAACTTTAATATAATGTGATTTTAATAGTGGTTAATTTTCTGTATGACTAATTAAATGTTAATTAATACACACAATGGGAATTTTCCTCTCGATTTTTTTTCGACTGTACCAATTCGAATGATTCTTTTTTTTTTTTTTTTTTTTGTTTCAGGGAATTAAAATTCTTTTGACAGACAAAAAAACAACAAGAGATCGTATTATTTATTTATTTACTTAATAATAATGATAATAATTTTGTGCTTGAGTAATCTAATGGATGAAAACTATTTTTGAGGTCATGCATAGTTATGTCCATCAATACCATTAGATACGATTGTTTCTCACGCAGCAACAAAATAGTGCTGGGATGATTTGTCGATTTTTCGTTTTTTTTTTTTTTTTTTGTCTTATTCGGTTATTATTGTACAATGTTGTCTGTGGCGTAAAATCAGTAGCGTAACAAACAGTACAAGGGTGGGAAAATGTGAGTGATTTTATTAAAATCCAGATTTAATGAACGTCTAAAGTTTTAGTGAAACGATAACAAAATCTGATCCAGTTTGATTGAGACGATGTTTTTACATGAATAAATCAAAAATATTCATTCTCTGATCGCGTGTTCAATACGCTTTTTTTTTTTTGGTATTTATTTAGCAAAAATTGTATGCAAACTCATCCGCCACTGTTCGCACACACATACACTACAAAGCACACGGATTCTATTTAAATAATAATAAAGTTTTACAAGACAGGTCAACGAGACAAGGGCATTTCAAGTAGTAATATTTAACAAAGCTGGTTGTGAACAATTGTCGTTTTTTGTTTTTTATTTAAACAAAAACTAACTTCTTGTTTCGTATTCATCGGCAGAAAAATATTTAAAAATTCCTGTTTTTATGTGCGCTCATTTAGAAAACAAATGTTTTTTTTTTTTTGCATAAATAATTAACATTTTTTTTTCATCTATGTGTATGTAAGAAATCGAATTATGCATAGGAAAGTGCTGAAAATTTCCAACAAAAAAAAAAGAAAATAAACACGTTCAATGTAAAAGTTAATTAATATTTTGTTAATTTTCCCGCTTTGTGTGCTGTCCAAGTAAAGAAAAGTTAAAATAATCTAATTAAAATTGCATGGAAATTGTTTAATTAATAAACTAGTCGGTAACACGATATTCGCAAATAGTTTCTCTTTGACGTTTTGAAAGAGAAAAAGAATTTTTTGCTGAAGAAGATTCAGTCTGTTGTTGCATACCAAATAAGGTAAATTATACAGGGTGGTCGATTACTAGTGTCCACCACGCAAGTTTTACACTTGGCAATTGACACGTTGTCGATGTTTGCTCGAGAATTTTTTTTTTTTTTACGAATATAGGGACTTCAATCCGACTTTTCCTGCACTTCTAGGCTTTTACCTCATTACGTGACGATCTAACCGCAGAAATTGAAATCATTTCACACTATGCATCCAATTCAAGCTCATATTTTCCCGTTGTGATCACTTAAAATCACATCATTCTTCATAGTAAAGCAAAATAGACACACAAATCGCAGTACGTTAATTTCCAATCAGTTTTGTTTACTTGAAACATACTGAAAAATATTATAATATCATCAACCTAATTTTAATTGCCTCGTATATAATAATAATAATTAGTACTGATAATGATGACATTATTTATGTACCACAAAACGAAAACATTGATTTCGACATTTTTATCGTTTTTCTTAACCTAGATAAAGTCGTTTTATCTACTCGTATATTAAAACAGATTAAAAAAGGATTAATTCGTGTCTCTAGAATTTTAATCTCGATACTAGACATAATTTCATGTTCTAAACGAATTCATGTAGAAACATTTCCCGGTTTTCTTCATTTATCGTTTTTCATTAAAAAAAAAAAAGCGAAGTTCCGAGAAAGAAAATGAACACATTTCCTTTCAAATTGCACTCGAAAGAAAAATGATACATACAAGAAAAATTGCTACTACATCATAATATAATTGTCGCATACGTCGTCGCTTTTTTCAATAATTTCCAGAAATGGTAAATGAAATGCCTCTCTACTGCAATTAGTTTAATTGTAAAGATGAAAGCGTCGCGACGCGTCGCTTCATTTTAAAAATGTTCTTTTTTGAATGCGAGCAAAAAAAAAAAAATTGCGGAAAAGAAAAGAAAAAATCCGTTTGCTATGTAAAAGTAGTTAAGTGTGAAAAAAAAGTTACATTATAATGTTTGCTATACGACGTTCTTTCTCTATATGCAATTAAAACCACTATTATAATACCCCCCACTGTCATTATTTAATATGACCATCAATGGATACATGTGCAATTGAAAATCATTTAGTAAATTGCTATTGTATTTAAAAAAGAAAATATCCAAAAGTATCCGTCATAGTGCCAAAACAAATTTAGGATCGAGAACAATTTTTCGGTGAAGGAGTGAAGCGACGATGGATCGTTTTTTACTCGGAGAAAAGTCTTCAACAGCTTTTAACCAACAAATCCATGCATTTTTTGGCAATGAAAAAATGTTAAATAATTATGCACGTTGTATTAAATAATATTTTTTTCAAGATCAACAACATTTCCTTTGTACTACGTAACATTCAGCAGCAGCAATACCCGGTGTCAGCGTCCTTCATTAGCAGTGAAAATATTGATAAAGATTTCGTTTTTAATTAATAAATACAATTTTAAACGTTTTTATTTATTGTTATTAATTTAATTAATAGGTTTGCTTGTTTTTTTTTTTTTATTTTGCTGCAGTTTTATGTCTCTGTTAATTGAATAGAATTTAATTTCCACAATTAATAATAATAATACTAAGCCAATTATTAAAGTGTCAGTTATGAGTTCCTTTTTGTGCTACCGTTTTCCATCGATTATAGACACACGCCCGGATAGATAACTGTTAAGCGAAAAACGGCCCTAATCTGTTTGACCTTGAACCGTTTTACACACGCCATTCTTCCATTTTTTCGGTATAGTATTATCTATTTTGTGTAACAAAAATATATGCTTTCATTACAGTAGCAATAATCACAGAAATACAAATCGACTATAAAAAAAAAAGGAAATTAAAAATAATCTTTAAATAGAAGTCGAAGTTCATCGTTTAAAAAAAAAAAAAAACGAAGAAAATTTAATCGTGCATCCCGAGGAAAATAAACATAAATTAAAACGTCTCAAATATTTACATTCTGAAGGAAAATGTAAATTTAAAAATAGTAGTAAAATGTAATCAGTAAGTTCATGCCCGCCCATGATGTGCTTCCGGTACAAAGTGAAGAAAATATACAGGCAGAGAGAATAAGAATATCTCGATATTCTCAGCTAGAACTTGACGAGATGATACGCGTTGTTTACACATACGTCCATAATATAATTAAAACGAATGAATGAATTGGAAGCAAATAAAAACTGTACAAAGTTTGATACAATATTGAACGATGTAGGTAAATTGATTTTACCTTCTGTGTGCGTGTTTAATTTCCTGTTCTAGAAACGTAAATCGAAGATGACCAGCTAAATATTATTTATACATCTAACAATTTATTTGTTTATTTATACATATTGTATTATGTAAATCTTTTTTTTTTTTTAAAAGAATCTTCAAACTGGCCTGTCTTCATGTATTTCTTTCTTCTGTTTCGTTTCTCTACATCTTAATGACCTTCGGAACATTGACCTTTCAATTTTAGTATTTCGTATGTGTGTGCGTGTACTTATTTTACTAATAGCAAGTGAACTGGCCCGAAATTATTATTTTCCCTTATTTAAACTAGTAGAATCGATCTTATTTGAGTTTCAATCAGTTGGTTGCCAACAGATCAACTGAATAGAAATGCTGATTGTAATTTTGAAGCTCATTAGATTTGGAGTAGTCAAAGAATTATGATGAAAATAAAAAATAAATCTGTTCTCATTCCAAAAAATTTTGACAATCAAACAAAAAAAAAACATCCTCGCCTTAAAGCTAGATAATAATGATTATTATTATCTTGTTAACTTAATTAAATCACCATATAAATTATGTCATGAACAGCTGGAGATAGAAGAATCTGCTAATTAAATTTGAATTAATTATACTGGATTTCTTTCTTTTTTTTTCTACCTTTAAGACGTCGTACGTGTAATACGTTGATCGATCTCTGTCGTTTTACGTGTATGTGTGTTTTTTTTTTCCTGCTGAGCTTTCAGTTAAAATACGACGACGATCTACATGAAAATCGTATTTGATTTGCCACCATTTCATGCTTAAATAATTGATTGATTCTTGCCTAAAATGCAGACGGTAGAAATTGTATGCATGCCGTGTAGGTACTAACGACAATAACCATCAGCATTAGATGGAAGGAAGAGCTATGCTGATGGAAGAGCTATTTAAAAATCTATGCACATTAAAAGGCCTTTTTACATATGCACACACATACATACATACATCGAACGAGTAGTTCTTAAGAAAGAAGCGAGTGAGAGAGAAAAAAAAAAAGAGATAGAAAAAGGTGAAAACGCGTATTAGACACTCTGGAGGTGTTTTAAGTGCACACACATGAATATTAGATGTGGACCCCAAAGTGACTGACTAGGCGACGTGTCTGGTCTTAAGTCGCTTATATCAAATATTTACCCTCTCTTGTTATCAACTATACATATAGGCACAACGTCAAGCTATTGAATTTTATATTATTTTCATCGCTGTGTTATGTCTTATTATGTTAATTAATTTGCTGGAATAATTAACAAAATCGAATGACAATGTCACGTGTGTCATCTCTGTCACAGCAAACATTTTTGTGATGATGTCATCTAGTGGGACGCAAAAGTGGAATCTGAATAAAAACCATTGATCATATGATGTTTTAAAGGCTTGAACTAACCCCAATTCGAGCGGGAGTCACAACACTTTGAGCAAACCGAACACTACGCCAAACAAACAAACCAGACGCCTTTTTACCAAAACTACAGAATCAGAGGATACCATATAAGAAAATATAACGCAAATTCGATAAATTTGATTTAAAAGTTTTATATAGTTATAACTTATTGTTTCGAGATCTCAAATTTCATCTATTTTTTTCCATGCCAATTTTCGAAGATAAGCACAATTTCAATTATTTGATCAAAGTGGTACGAGTAGTAGAACGCATCGTTGCCAAATCGCTTTTTTGGATATGATAAAATTTTGAGCTTCTTTAGGACTTATTAGTACATCCGGTTTTTTGCTGATAAATCAGAATGTACGAGTGAGTCGGTTTCCCAAATTTATCATATGATGTCTTCGATTACCTTTTACCACTAGATACTGATGCGCATACATATACAAACAAACCGGCACTGAATTTTATTTATAAGAAGATATTACACTATTCAGTTTCATGAATCGTCCTATGAAAACTGCTGATATTAAATGATAGATAGTCATTAAAAATGAAATAAAAATGTAATTAAATTTACATTAAGCTATAGAAAATATGTTCTTGTTTTAAGGCATGGTTAGGGCGGTAGGGGTATATTATAATTTGAATGTCAGCTGGGATCTGGAAGTTAATATTTCAAAAAGATCTCTTGACCGCAACCACGTTAAAGGGCGTAAATTGATTAATTCCCCAAAAAAAAAAAAAAAAAAATGCTTATGAATTTTTTAGTGCAACGAAAACTGTGGCCTTAATGAAATTATAATTTACCTAGTTGACATGTTTGTACCGTGTTCTTATCTATGCTATTGCTCTTATTACGGTGTTTTAAGTGTGGAGCGGGGCGGTAAGCACAATTTACCGTTCACGAACAATTATTGTGCTATATGAATTATGAAAATTAATGGCATTTCGGTTGTTTAAAAATCTGATCACAAGGCAGAAAAAAACGAAAACAAAGCACAACATTATTTTATACTTTAATTATCTTCTCTTTCAACCGCATTTATCCTACTTTAATTTCATCAAATACTTACAAGTAATAAAACGTATTCGAGTATTTTTTTTTCTGATTCTTTGTCGTTCCCTCTGGTGGTGGTATTGGAGTTACTTACCATTAACAGACTACCACTTCTTATATGTATGTATGTTATGTAGTAAAGGATTCTTTTAGTTCTCTTCAATGAAATGGAATGCGTGCTATTATAGTGAGAGAGAGGGGAAGGAAGAAAGAAAGGCTGCTTTAATGGCAGTTGTTGTTCAGCTCCGGTGCAATACTTAATCTTTTCAAGCGTACCGGCAAAATCGAAAATAATTTACATCTTCGATAAGTTCACACATAACATTATCTTGTGTATAAATAAATATACAAAGATGATCGTTTGAATTAAACCAAAAAAAAAAACAAAAAAACAAAAACAAAGAAAGAAAAAGAATCTTTGAATAAATTTGTTCTGTCGTCTGTGCACTAAACCATCACTACTATATGTACATATGTGTGTGTGTGTGTGTGTGAATGTTTAATTTGCTCTTTGGGTAGCTCTCTAGGAAAAAAGAATTAATGACTGCAGAAATTAACATTTATGTTCAATTAGCGAGCTTGAATTTTAATTGATCTATTGAATAAATAATGATATTTGTATTGTGGGTTCCTATACTTATTTAGTTTGATGGCTAATTACTAATATGGTATAATCCATATTGACCCATAGTGACTGGCCACTTGTCCACTTTTAATTTTTTTTTTCACTCAAAATGCTGCTGCACATAAATTTACTTATTTTCGATTCAATGCAACAAAATAACTTTTATTTTCCTATTTTCGAACTATTCATGTGCAACGAAATTTTGTTGACTGCTCGTCTCGTTTTTTCCAATAACCATAGGAGAGACCACTTCGTGTTTTCTTTTCTTTCCACTTTTTTTTTTTTTTTTTTTTGTGTCCTTACAGAAATCCTTCGATTTTCCAAGAGCTCACTTAGAAAAAAGGGAGACTGGTTGACTTCGTATCGTATATAGGAAAACGGATGTGGAGGGGTTGAAAGGAAAACGATCTCAGAATAAAAAAGGCCCGATATAGAGTCGTCTGTCCGAAGTATTTTTCTTAACGAGAGAGGAGGGCTATATACTCAATGTGCGCGCCCCCATTAATAAAATTCATATTGCGGAAGAATTTAATGAACCGGTCTGAGACATGTCGTCGTCGTCGTCATCGTCATCGCTTTTTTAATCCTGATGCATGGTGGAGCACATGCTGCATTAAAATTTCAATGCTCCGCGAATGCTCCTCTAACTCTTAACTAACTGCAGCACATATACATATCCACAGGCATGACTCCCATTTCGATGAGAGGGTCATTGTTAATTGTGCGCGCGTAATTAATTTTCGAAACAAGTTGAGCGCGAAAAAAACGGCCCAGAACAGCCTTTTTTTTATGATTTTCCATCGCAAGTGCTTTGGCATGCATAAAAATTAACAAAAAAAAAAAAGAAAATATGATTTCACAGTATTAATCAAGCGAATTAACATAAAACTGATCGGATTTTATTAGAAAAACATGTTTCTTAATTATTGAGGTCATGTACTTAATTTGAAAGAACAATAATTATAATTCCTAGGAAAATCAAAATTGAGATTAGCAAATCGCCAAACGTACTTTAGATAATCTAAGTGATAATAATAATAATAATAATAATTTTATCACGTTATCAGGTTCGTTATTAATTTTTTTTCGTATTATCGAGAAACCCTTCAGAAAATCCATCTATAAATAATTAATCTATATCAATCCTTACCTTGTTATATAAAATACTTAATATATCAATTTGACGACATCAAAAGCTTTGTGTCATTTCGAAATTTTCCTTTTTTCTTTTTCTCTCCTTTAACGAATTGAAAGAAAAGAAAAACTGAACTAAAAAAGGGGTTGATATAATTTCCTTGAAAAACGGGAAAAACTTATAATTGCGGTTGAAACATGTCATTATTATTAGAGTGGAGCAGCGGATAAAGGGTTGGACAGGCAATTAGTAAAAGCTACGTGCAGATGAGAAGATGAACGGGCCCGTTTTTTAAGGCTGTCATTAACCGGGTGGTGCGCCTTCTATATGTCATTATTTTAATAATCGGTTTTGGAAAACGGGTTTTGATCCCTGATATCTCATTAACTCATTCGAATGAAATTGAATGAAAAACAACACTATGTACGTACTCTATGATTCGGATATTGTGAATTATTAAAAATTTGTCATTCGATAATTAAAAAAATGCACTTGTTACCACAGTTTTAATTATTTGTTTTTTTATTGAATATTGGTGGAAATAATAGAAAATTAAACTCTAATCCGATAAGAATAATGACCCGAAAAAACAATACCATAACTTCTCACTTACCTTGAAGGTGACCTTGAGAACTATAAAACTTCACTTGATATAACAATAAATTTATATCTACTTATGTCAATTATATAAATTTATTATAAGTAACACTCGGGATTATCGAAATCGAATCGAATTAGTCAAATCAAATGAAAAGTATTGAAATTATTTCTAATATATATTTAAATATTTTTCATTTCACTCATGGCCTTCTTGATTTTCTTTTTTTGAAACTATCGCATTAGCTGTCTGTGAGTGGGTGGCGCTTGTCGTTGACGTTTTGTTATGTATGTATGGGCGAATATATTCAGTTGCATACCTATTTACTTTCTTGTCAATATACTTTTGGTTTTATGATGATACATATTATAATAAAATTTTTCTTTTAATAAGTTTCTAATGAAATTGGAGTAAATAGCTAAGTAACATGTAAATATTAATGCCTTCTCTATTGAAATACTCATGCCATAAAAACTATATACAGATAATTTATTATTATGAACGAATTCTGCTTGTTATTGAACTAAATGATTTCATATGTGTAATTATTATTCGTGCATATGCAATGCATCTATTAAAATTCCAACTTTCCCTTATACCATTATTCTATGGATCTGTTTGTATACTGTATGTATGATGGGTAAGTCTCTAAAATGTCATGTTAAATAATGTATGATTTTCGCAAAACATTCTGCATAATCCTCGTTCAATTTATATTGAGATCTACATACATATAGGATGTATACAAATATAGCTAGCTTATAATACTGTTTTTAACTTCCATACATATAGCTGAATATTATGTTGTTGACATCATCAGCAATTCAAATTCATAATGCTATGTATTTTGTTTATCACGCTGATGATGATAGAAACCTAACCCAACTTTTATTATACGTTGGGATTAAATAAATTCTAGCGAAATAATTAAAAATATTCGTCGTTTCTTATTATAATTTCTCATCTGTTTAATTAGGAACAACCGTAACGTTTCGTATTTAAGTAGTACCTTCTTCAGGACCAGTACACAAAATCGTTTTTTTTGCGTAGTATTCTTTTCAATTACCTGTACCAAAAAAAAAAAAAAAAAAATTTTTTTTTGAGGATCCAATTACTGCTTCTAGGTTTTTATTGGTACTTACAGGATGACATACAAAAATACTGGTTTAAACCCGATTATCGAGATATAAATTCGTATAACTATCTACTTATTGCAGATTGTCGAAAAACCGTTACTCTTCCTCCTCTTTTTATTTGTCCTTTTTCATTGGACAGTTTGCAGCGATATCTTCATTTTTCAACTTATGCACTCTGTCAGAATAATCGCTTGTTTTCATTTATTATCAATGAAATTTGAGTTTAATTCATATATGGTATTATGTATATACATATATGCAACCTTGCGACCATTTATCAAGATATAACTGCACCTATACAAAGCAGAACCTGCTGTTTTTGTGCTATGAAATTATGTGGATTTAGATTTATTTCTGTGAAATCATCGTTTTTATCTGAATCTTTAAAATTTACCGCTGCAAGCAGTGAAAATCATCTACGTATTACGTAAGAAAATTTGTACACAAAATTCAAACAGAAAGCAAAAAAAAAAATTCTATGTGGCGCCACTTCGAACGTGATCGGATTTACTAATTTACTTCCAAAAACACAAAAGTGACACACTGCACGATATTTATCACTACGACAAAATCAAATCTAAAATAATTTTCCAGGCAATCTGGACACGGGGCATATTCAACAAACGACTTAATGCTAGACGTCACGCTTGCCGGCTATTAATTAATATTCATGAATGTTTCGAGATATGTTGAAGCAACATATAGTGGAAAATAAGAAGTCACTAAATCATTAACTGAACAAAAAAAAAAAAAAAAAAAGAAGAAGAAGCCTTTTGTTTATCATAAATGTCGCTTGCAATTTAAATTAACGTACGATTTGATGTTAAATTGACTTGATCGATTCATTGCGTTAATGTCAATTGTGCCTCGGCTCAGGTCAACCCAAAAACAAACGTATCACAAACTAGTTGGGTATTAAACAATAAAATGTAAGTTGGAATATGTGGTTTTTAGTTTCAGTTTCAATTTGTGTAAAGTTGGAACAGTTTTTTATGTATTTCGCATGCTCTTTGCAATCACAGACACTAGTTTCGACGTCTGATAGTTGAAACAAAACTATAAATTATAGACAAAATCCGGTTTCAATTTAACTCACTATATAAAATTTATAATAAAATACGCCGATAAAATAAATGAACATCACAGCATGTTTTGTTGTTTTTTTTTATCACCCTGTATAGTAAAATTTAAATTTACAACTCCTGAAAAAACGAAAATGTTCTCGTTTTATATTATATTAATAGTCGTAAAGATACAATACGGATTTCTGTCAACTATCCACTTTGTTAAATGTCTGTGTTATGTCATGTTGATAAATTAAAGTGATCATTTCCTTTTTCTTTTTGTTTTGTTCGAATAGTTTAATAAATGTTTGTTTATGTCTGTGTGAAGTGTGTATTTTGCGAGCAAAAACAGACATGTAAATTTTACTGTTTCTAATAGAGTTTGTATCGAGAAATCGGGTGTAACATTGTCTAAAATTGACTAATCCATTGCCATCGATTCTACGTCGAAATTATGAAATGTTTTCCATATTTCTCTAGAAATACTATACTTCTATATTAACTAGATCGATAGATGATAATTTTTTCGGAAATTAGTTGGGACGCCACTGTGTGGTCGATCATTAATACATACCAGTTAACCTACAATTTTAGGTTCCTTTTGTTTCTTTTCTTTTCTTTGTGTCTTGTTTCATTAAGCAGCGAAAAAGTGTCGATCTGAGAACAAACAAAATTATCTTTTCTACCTTGTTATTTCCAACCTATGGTATCAAATTATATGTTCTCTTTTTCTTAAAATTACTGTCTTTTACTCAATTCTTCTATACGTCTGATTGGTAAAAATGACTTTTTTCTTTAGTTTAAAAGGAAACAGATTTTTTAGAGAGATAATTGCTAATTAATAATCGATACAATCTACGCTGTTACCATTTAATCGAATTTTAACTGTATCTAAACAAACAATGGATCCACTCATTTGTTTATTTCAATAATAATAATAGTAAAAATGTACTAGATAGTCTTACAGCCAATGGAAATTGTTCGTGGACAACATTTTTTTGCACTTCAAGAAACTTTCCTGATGCATTTTTAAGTTGTTTTTACGGTAAACGTAATAAAAAATCAACATATCAAATTAATAACGATTAATACAATATCCGTGAATCGAACATTAAATTTGATTTACTAAAATTATACAGATTAAGTTTGCATTTCATGCGAAAAACAAAATGCCCCAATTCAATTACGGACTGATTTTCAATTTTAAGCTATGTCTACATTCGCCTAGGGACGTGTAGCGCCATGGCTACTTTTTTATACACTGAAAAGCAATGCACTGCAACCCCACGAATGACTTAAATCTTTCTTTTGGTCGTTCAATTTGAAATTTCATGTGAGAATGGATTAAAAAAATCAAATTGCGATCATATTAATCTTCATTGTATTCAGTACACATTGTATGTTTTTGATAATAATTCTTATCGAAAAAGAATGCGGTTGCTGGTACTATTTTTTATCTCCTTTTTTTTTTTATTTCAATTTTTTTCAATGTACTTACTGAACTTTTAACTTTCCGTTTGCAACGGAACTGTTGCGACACATGTGATGATAACTTCTGTTTAAATATTTTCCCGGCAATTATTTGCTAGCAATTGTCAGATTCGTTGTTTGTTTTATGATTAAAAATGATCCTCGGTTATACATATATATGTATAATAACAAGATATTAATATTAGTAATGATATGACAATATTCTCGTGAAAATCTCTACACGAAATTATCGTATCTGTAAAACTTTTTTTCTTCAATAAAAAAAAAACACACAAAAACAGTTTAATGAACTGTTTCGCGCAAATTGTTTGTCACACACGAAAATAGACACACTCATACACACACACACACGGAGACAACATATGAATTAATTTTCCATTAAAAGTCGATCAATATCGGTGGAAAATTGGGCGGAAAATGGTACCTAATTATTTATTTACTTTGATGTCATGTTTCATCTATGATGATGATGGTAAACCTCAATTTTTTCGTTGGAGGGCTAATTTTATCAAAAAATAAACTGTCTCGTGTCACATGTAACGAGTGAAATTGTGTGAGCAGCAACAACAGTCCTATCAATAAATTGTTTTGTTTGTTTTTGTTTTTGTTCACGAATAATTTAGCATAGCAGCGGGACGGGGCGTGGGACTTTTGGATGCGATGCATGTTATTCCAGTTGAAAGACATTTTATAATTATTTGATTCGATGTCATGGTTTGTTTTTTTTTTTTTCTTGTTTGGTCGCGTTTATTTAAAATGTATCCCCCCACAGTATTAATGATTTAAAATATATAAAGCCAAACACATTCATGTTTGTCAATCCAAAGTTACACATTTTTTGTTTTTTTTTTATTTAATTATTTATTTTAATAACCCGCGATAAAAACGCTTGAATGATAAGTGTTATCGTGTTGTCTTTTCATCCGCGCAACGAACTGAACAAATAACGCTTTTTTTTTTGTTTTTTTCGAGTGGTTACATTTTATTACATCGAAATACATGTACTTGTATTCTAATTTTTTTTTTATTTTAGCAACATTAAATAAATATTATAAATTGAATCGAAACATTCCGTGTCAAACACGATATTAAATGAGCGCAGTGATGTGCGTATTCGCGCATCTCGATCAATCGGGGCGTCCGGGCACGAATGTCTACCAGCCTTAATTGCTTTTGATTGATCGATTTCGGGAAAAATTCGTTTTCAACACACTAATTAACATTCGCACCATAATAATATGTACATATATATATATATATATAGGTACACACCTATCGGAAAATCAAATTTTAATTATCGTAACAGACAGAGAAAACGGCAAGTTCATATATGAATATTCGATGATGGGGGGGGGGGGGGTCTTCACCGCTCTTCACGATGTACATAGATATACATAATTGACAGAGAGAAGGCTTTGATAAAGAACTATGAAGAGAGGAGGGGAGTTAAGTAATTCGGCATGGCCGCTCGACTACCCAGCGGTAATTAACGCCAATATAACTGGTTTTGTAATTCGCTGAACGAATTGACTTTGGCTCGGGGAGAGAATACACGTATATGTCTATACACTTACGTCATATATGCATATACATATATGTAGATAGGTGTGCACACATACATATATGTATATGTATATGCGAAACAGATTGCTCGGGTTATGTAAATTAGGCATAACTATATGTAGATGATACGTCCAATAAATTGTGCGGTAAGTGCCTTATTTCACACTCTCTCTTGTATGTAATCTTGTAAATGGCACAGGCACACAAGTATGGTTAAGAAGAAGTAAGTAGGTACATGCAGATAATGGATATGGATATTTTCCAAGTTTTTTCCCATTTTTATGACAGCTATTTTTACTCGTATAAATATGTATGTTGTAAAGATGTTGTGTGTGTGTGTGTGTGTGTGTGTGCTATTAGAGGTAATTTGTCATTCTGCTATGATCAACTGATTAAAAAATAGCGCTGCCATTTTATATTTGAATTCACAATGTCGTGATGATTCCGCGCATTTCTTATATTTTAATATGTTTTTCTTTTATATCCTCGAAAGATTTGTTACCAATAACTTAAAATGCATATTAATTTACTAGTCGCTCAATATACCATTGTTTGTAATTAAAATTCCAATTTTGCAATCCTCATTACACACACACACACACACGTACAACTAATAGTTATTGTTTATAGTTGGCTGGGAGGCGGCTTGTTTGTGGTTTAGTCAATGATTTTATGTTACACCTTTTGATTTTTTCCGGTTTGAAGATTTTCCACCCATTTTACCAATATTAAATTATTTTTATTGGTTAGAACCAATACCACTAGTTCAAAACTAATTGAACACTAGTTCATCACTAATTGGACACTAATTCGACACCGGAGAACACTAATTGAACACTAGTTCATCACTAATTGGACACTAATTCGACACCGGAGAACACTAATTCAACACTAATTGAACACTAGTTCATCACTAATTCAACACCAATTCAACACTAATTGAACACTAATTCGACACCGGAGAACACTAATTCAACACTAATTCAACACTAGTTCAACACTAATTCAACACTAATTCGACACCGGAGAACACTAATTGAACACTAATTCAACGCTAGTTCATCACTAATTGGAAACTAATTCGACTCAACACCGGAGAACACTAATTCAACACTAGTTCAACACTAATTGAACACTAGTTCAACACTAATTGAACACTAGTTCAACACTAATTCGACACCGGAGAACACTAATTGAACAGTGATTAACAACTGATAAACCGGAATGTACGAGTTAGTCTTTTTATAATTTCCCATTATAAAAAACTAAAAGTTTATTGTGCTAAAAATATTTATTACGCGAATTAACTCTATAATCATTTCCATTTCCGGTTTAATGATTTATCTATGCATAGTATAAAAATGTATCATTTTACATACATACGTGTTTTATATTTGAATAAATTATATAAAAATTAACGCTCAAAAGAACCTCTCTACATCAGATCTGAATGCACCTCGATATTATGATAATATTCTAACACATACACGTAAGCAATTATTTCCAATGACAGTTCATTAATTACATATAAAAATGTTGAAGAAAAAAAACCTAACTAATTCCCCGCTTAAAGGCATCGGAAATTGTTTAAATATTTATGAATTTTTTCCATCAAAATTCCATTATGTTTTTTCGTCTGTATGTATAAAAAATAGAATATGGCGCCTGCAAAGTAATTTGTTATCTCATAATTTTACCTGAAGTGGTCCACGAAAAGAGCATGCAGCCCTTTGCAGCCCTTAACTTCGAGACGATGAGGTGATATATTTAATAGAATTTTTTTATTTTTTTTTTTTAATTGCGCAAAATTTGATTTTTCCACCATTTGCCTGTTATCTTATCTGGGGGGTTTTTTTTTGAAATATTTTTTGTAGAAATTACTTTACTTTTCAACATTTAAATTGAATATTAAATTTTCCTTTTGATGCAATTTCAACCGAGCAAAATGCAACGCCATAAGAATTTCTTACTCCAAATCCAATAATAGCAATCAGTATTTAATGTAGTTTGCACTTTGGCTCTAGTATTGCATATGTGTGCATTCGCTATGTTATCAAATTTCATAATAATAATAATAATTCAAATAAGACGCTTAAAAATTTGAAATTCTCAATTGACACATTTTAAAAAAGAACCATTTTGAATTTTTCATGTTTTTCATTTCGATTAACTAACAACTTATTATCCATTACACCTAATAAAGCCATTAATAATAAATTTAATAGATATTCTCCACCATGGAAAACAAAAACACCAGTTCGGTATATAATGGACAATTGAACGTGTGGGCACCTTTTACAAGGGCATAGAAAACAAAATATTATCATTTTGAACATAATAAGATGGAGATAGGTGTAGGCGGGTCTCTCTCTCTCTCTTCACCTTTCTACTCCACACACACACTTATACACAATAGATAGGATGTGTAGTAGTAGTATTAGAGTAGTCATTTCGAGCAACATTTTCGTTCGGCACCTACTTACTTTCTAACTTCTATACTTACTGATCTTTTGTGGAAAGGCGGATAATATAATACACACACACACAGTATTAGTAGTAGAGAAGACTAACTAAAAGCCGGTCTCGTTTGAACTGTCTTTTGTGCTCGTGCCCAACAGCAACAGTAGTAAATACAGGGAAAAGGAAACCGATACCATTATTTCAAGTGACAAGATGTACCTAATTGGCATTACTTTTAAGATAGTTTACTATATGCTGAGTCCTTTTTTTTTTTTTTTGTTATTGTTGAATGAATGAATTAGAATGATAGGTTAAAACCACACATTTTTTGCAATAGTTGTACTTAGTAATGACGGATGCAATCAATAGATGGCGCTAAATAGAAATCACTATGTCACGATTGTCCTGAGATCAGCGCAATCTTGTAGAGTTTTACCGCATGCGTGTGGCACCACAAATTAAATAATAAAAACAGCCACACTACAGATTAATTTAGCTCGAAAAGTGATTTTAACGAATTTAACTGATAAAATATTATTTAGTGCGTAAGATAACATTAGATTAAGAGGTCATTAAGCTAATAATTTTTAATTTACTATATGACATGAATAATAATAATAATAATTATGCAATATGTACACTCTTGAGTTTGTAATTGTATAAATTAATTAGCAAATCTTCATCAAAACATAAAATGACAACTCGACTATAAATGGCACTATTTATTTAGTAAAAGTACCATCCGATCCATTCCTTCGAATCGATTTAAATAAACTTTTGGAATTGTTATTGTTGTTGTTGTTGTTATTGTGAATTGAGGTAGCTCTTTTTTTTTTTTATAGATAGATTGATTATGTAATAAGCGGCATTTTGCTACTTATTTCATCTCTTGAATTGGTTAAAACGTTGTTCACACAGATAATAATACATATGTAATAATGTTGTATGTACATTCATTACAAATTATAATTTTATTATCTATTTAGCAGCTGCTACTACTATTATTTAGTTAGTTTAATAGTTAATAATGTACTACATATACTTATGTATTTTTGAAGTATACTATATTATAACAAGGATGTGCTGTAATGATGATTATGTTTTACTTAATGATTAAAAATTAATTATGTGAAATAATAATATGGGATGAACTTTTGACTTAATTATTTTTTTTTATGATAATAAATGAGGGATTCATCATCTTGTCGTGCTATAGACTAAACTTTACGGTATACTAGCTAAATAGCAATCATTCCAATAACATCGTTTCACTTACCCCGTTGCAGAAGACCTTGAAAACTTACAACGAAAAAAATGCACTGATTTTTTTGTATAACAAAGAAATTTGATGTGAATAATACTTTTAAGTCACTTATTTATGTAGAACAACTAAAATATTTTACTAAACAATTATTTTTCAGCAAATATCCGACAATATATCAAAACTATTCATCTTATTCCGCTGCCTTCTTGATTTTTTTGCTGTTGGACGTTCTCTCATGCGTGTTCTGTCATATCGAGTCCTCCGACATATCTGGTTGCCTATTTATTTGTTTGTCTATATTAGTGACCTATGGCCAATTTAATTTGTTTTTCTTTAAAATAATTTTATTGAAAGTTGATGCAGTTTTATTTATAAAATATTTGTTCGAACTACGGCGAATTGAAATGATGAATGGCAAATTTTTACATGTTGGCACGTACTAAATCCCTATCATTTCACTCAAATTAATATTAAATACGTCGAATCCAACTGTGTGTACATATATTTTATGATGTATGGAATTATTCGTATTATGTAGAACATTTATATATCGTTAAGCAACTATTCATTAATTGGAATAGTTTTGGTGAAGAAAAATTGAAAATTGTATTCGATTTTTTGTTGATTCGAACAGAAAGAGAGGTTGTAGAATGTCAATCGTTTAATTTTTTTCCATTTTTTTTTTGTATCTTGTACGTATATAATGTTGAATATAGCATACGACTAGATGAATTCATTAGTTGAAAATAGGAGCTCAATTAACATGGCAACCATAGCCAACTATGTATTATTATAATTATACATTTTACAAATTAATATTTGACTCGCTCAGTGATTTAAATTAGGAGAAATTTGTTTAATCATCATCATCCATGCATATGGCACTCTTCGATTTTATTAAATCAATTTTTCGCCGTCTTGTTAATAAAAAAGAATCAGAAGTAAATGTAGTTAATAATAAGAAGTATTGATTGTAATTAGAGATGAATATAAACTGCCCTGTCATTCTGCAATCATTTATTAAAATGTCGAAAACTAATTTTTAATTCACCGCATCTGATAATAATTTATAATGTGACTCCCGTGTATTAAAAAGGGCTCTTTGTGTGATTTTCTTCGTATTTATATTTATTTTGTATTTTAAGTTTTTTTTTTTTTTTTTTTTTTTTTTTTTCGGGGGGAGATTTTTCTATACCTGCCTATCCATAAATCGCCGCAGACATACATATTTCTGTCGCCTTCAAAAATAACAGGATAGGACTTACCTATAGAATAATAAGCTGCTTACTGTCTAGTTGGCTATGGACATCTGTTTCCAATCAGACGAATATTGACATCAAATCACCTTTACATCGTCTACTAGATTATAATAGAAGTTATCCTAGGTGGTCGATTACTAGTGTCCGCCTTTCTTTTTTTTTGAAAAGGGAAAAATTCGACCCTTTACGAACAAAACAAGCAAGACAAATTTTAGTATTTTCTCACCGCTGAATACGGATCTGTAATGTAAATATCTTTACAAACCAACTTATTATGAAAACATAATCTATAAGAACGTTTTATGTATCGACAGACGTTTCTAGCTAAATTCCAAGGCAAATAAATATAACCGAAAAATGTTTACCAACTCTATCTATACATATGTATGTATAGATATAGAGGCAGACAGACAGGTAAATCTTTTCACGCGTAAAATTCTGATTGGGGCGGTTTTTAAAGGGAATGCAGTGTGTGTGTGTGTGTGTGTGTGTCTGCTGTGTGTAGGCGAGCATACATAATGTATACTTATAATAAATAAAACACTTGTATTATTTTTGAATAAAGGCGTACATTAAAGAAAACGAAGTGGTAGCGATGGAATGTTAAACAGTAGCAAGTTAAAAAAAAAAAAAAAAAAAACTTCAAAAAGACCAAATCCAACGAGATTCCAAACAGGTTGCACTAGTTAATGGAACAGGGTTTTTAAAATAATCTATTTGAAATACCCTCGTATTGAAACAAAACGATAATTAAGAACAAAAAGGGCTCGCGGGTGTCCATGAAAATAACTTTGAAATTCGAAACTCCTAATATTAATGATCTTTATATGCATATTTCCGCTTTTGTCGTAGAGAAAATTATTCCATAGACCGGAAGAATTTGTCTGACTTATTATTTTCTTTTCAATCTCATAAATAAATAATACCGCCCCATACTTTATTAGAAACGAATTTTTAATGGAATCTATAAATCTGTTTTTATTATTCGATTCACATGTGGGACTTGTCTGTCCCACAGGCGTTTCGTGCGCAGAGATCTTGTACGATTAATCTATGCGCACAGAGTCGTTTCCATCGGTAGCCGATAATGAACGAATATTTATGCAAAAAAAAAAAAAATCCACAAAAGAAGCTTATTATTATTAAAGAATTCAACAATTTCCATATAGAATAAAAGAATCACGTAGGCGTATTATTATCCATCCTAATGTCAATTCAAGATTCATACATACATAATATTACAATAGCCTGTTTTATAATATGATTTATGAAAGATTTTATTTTCTTATTTTTAGAGAAATAAAAAAATTCAGCCCGTTTCTATTATTTAAGACCACCCCGAAGTGGTTCCTAATCAATTTCGCTATTTTTTTTTTTCGGTACCG
Organism: Platypus cylindrus; assembly: GCA_949748235.1. Lineage (NCBI taxonomy): Eukaryota > Metazoa > Arthropoda > Insecta > Coleoptera > Curculionidae > Platypus > Platypus cylindrus. Next base: position 10,426,531 of record OX456494.1, read on the forward strand.
TACAATTCCATCCACCGGTTTGTTAAAATATGAAAAGGGTCCTTCTGACAGTTCGATAAAAATTGTTTTTGGGTTTTTGACATGGCATTAGAAAAAACATCGGATAATTATAGAGTAGTTGTTAAATATTTATTGTTGAATATAATAATTCGGCTAAAATTACTATACAAAAAGAAAATATTGATGTAAGTAGGCAACTAGATATGTTCGTCTACTATACAAATTCTGTCAGAGGCCACCAGCGCTACTCGCGCTACTTCAATGCGTATGTTTTACATAAACAAATCAAGAAGGCCGCGAATGAAAATAATTATTCGAATATTCGTTCGATTTACATCAAAATACATTAATTCCCAGTGTTATTTACAACAAATGTATGTAAAATTCGAAGTATATGTATGTTTAGTGCGTCAGTTAAGATCAATAGTGTCAAAATTCTGCAATAAGGTAAGTCAAACTAGCCGCATACACAAACCGACATAAAAAAATTCTATTATAAAAATATATCAGCAGAAAAATGCTATTAATCGTTCGCCGAGCATAAAAAGGACTAATCGAACAATAGATAAATAAATAGAAATATTCACCACCTTCGCATAATATAACATGTAGAGATTTCGGGAAAAAAAGGCGGATCTTTTGTCGAGCCTCACCGAATTTTACAATTTTAACAAATACAAAGTCTGTGAAGGGAGCTTGTTTATCTATCAATGTATATGTCAATCGGCAAAAGGGGATCTTTATGTAGGACCGGACCGGACCGGGTCGGACACGTTTTGTGGGCAAGGAATTGGAAAAAAAAAACAAATTTGTAATAAGATTAATAATTTCTTAAAGCGTTTTTCATATTTTATATCCACCAGATAAGATATCTTTATCTGTTTATACTGTTTCTTATCTTTAAAATTATGCACTGGAAGATTTAAAGTCAAAATTGAATGTAAAATTTACAAAAAAAAAAGAAATGTCATGTTAAAAATAAATTTTATATAATTTTTTGATATCTCCATAAAAAAACCACTTAAGAAATAAACAATTCCCATTAGAAAAGTATAATCCGGCGACAATATTGATTCTAATCAGTATACGAAACAAGACAACAGAGATCCCACAAAAATTAGACAATCTCCTTGTGCAGGCTAATAGAAATTGCCTGCTGCATCAGCCCGAAAGTTTATTATAGGTGTTTTAGTCAAAATATTACTGGATCTGTTCGCTAGATAAAGAATTTATTTATGTACCGGGTCCCCCACACAGACTAATGTTTTTGGCGACGCCTAAATATCATCTGTTATTATCACCTCTCTCTCTATTGGTCTCTCTTCATCTCTCTAAAGAGGATTTAAAGATTAAGTTTTGTTCCATCGAAAAACAACACCATCTTTGTTTTTAATGATTGAAAACGAAGTGCTTGATAGCCATCATAATCTGGCTGGAACCTTTTTTTTTTTTGTTTAATATTCCAGCAGACTATCGTAATGTGATAAGTGTATTTGTTGCCCTAACCCTTGAAAAAGAAAGAAATCAAGACGATTTGCGTGTTGTATTAACTATATATAGTAAAGAAATCTGGATAGCTATCGGATTATTTGCCTAAGTGAAGCCAAAATAAGTTTCCCCTTTTCGTTGTCGTTGTGGTGTACGACTTAAGATGATGATGGGGATGATGGTTGGATTACCTCTGCCTTTTTCTCTCCCTCGTTGAAAACAAGGAGTTTTTTGGATAATGACTATTCAATCTTTAAAAAAACCTGATGATGATGCCATATATATGTATCTATATCTATTTTACGGGGTAATATTACGTATCACCAGAGATTCATTAATTCTACAAGAAATGGATATCGATGGCCAAAAAACATGATGATTCGATCACCTAAATACGATTTATTTCTAAAATTAATTAATTTAAACATCAAGTAGTAACAAAATTGCCCATTTCCTTTGGTAATTACTTGACCGTGTATAATAAAATTTATTATCGAAATCAAAGTACGTTTAAGTAAGTTAATGAGCCAAATAGATCGTATCACTTTCGATCCTTATAACAGGGGGGGTAAAACAGATAGACAGATAGAAAAGCCCTTTCAATCTATGTGCTGCGGGAGTTAAAGTTATTTGCGATTGATTTCTTTTCGTCGGACGAATTGTGTGCGGATGCGGTCATTCGATTCTGTTTTTTTTTTTTCTGCTCGAAATCATTTACAAATATTTGGAAATTCTTGAGTGGAAGAAAAGTGATCGGAAAGAAAAATTGTTAGTTTTTCACTTATGTGTAGATTTAGGATTTTGTCTTGAAACTTTTGCTATTTTATGAACTTCTTCCCGATTGCGCTTCATGACTGTTCCTGATTCTAGTTGACAAGAGAAGAAATCAGTAGTAGTTTCAGTCATAAGTTCAAAATAACTAGAATCGTGACAGTTAAATAAACGATGTGGATGTCATTTTGCCTGCTTATGCTATTGTTTTTTTTTTTGATTTATTGAATTTATTAGGGCGAATTTCCTTCGGCATTACTTCAGTTTCTTAACCTAACCTGGTTCAGTTTTCAGGTGGTTTTTTCTCATCGTGATTAACTCAATTATTCAATAAGCCTTTTTTTTTTATCACATTTCCTCCTGTCAATCGTCAAGTCGAATCATCATCAAACGGAATCTATTGGCAATTCTAATCAAATTTTCATTATGTCTTTTTAATACAGTAGTTTTAAAGGCAATATTAATCTAGTTAAATATTTATTAGTGTCATTTACTACTATACTTTGTCATTATTCGTTAATTTATTTTTTTTTTTGTGTCTTTGTCGTGTCGCTTTACTGCAGTACATCTTTATATAGTAATATTATACATATTAGTTGATAAGGAACAAGGGGGAAGCAATTGCATTCCACGTAAGCACCTGATATATTAATTTATTATGTATGATACGTCATATAGACTTTTTTTTCTTTTTTTTTTTTAGTTCTCTAATAATGAGTTTGCCAAGGTTTTAATTTGCTGCTGCTGCTGCTGCTGCTTTGCAGTTATTAATAAGATATGTGATGGAAAATGTGGAAAAATCTTGTAGGCAATAGTTAATTTCATTTAATTGAAGGGTGGTGCATTTTTCTTTCTTTTTTTTTTTTAATGATTTCTGGAACAATTAATTTAATAACTTAAATACACATATGCGGATATGATATAGAATGATTGTAGTAGGAGTTTTACTGATGATGATGATGATCACGTGTTATGCGTGAGCAGAATCGAGTAAATTATTAATGTAAGTTCGGTAATATTACGGCAATTTTAGGTAAAATTACGTAAAATAAAAAGCGGACATCACTAAATTCAATACGCACATTCTTTTTTTTTTTTGTATTTCCAATACAGATCTAATATTTGATTATTATTAATACAATCTGTCTATTTTGATTTTGATTGATTGATTATTTATTTACATTAAATACATACGATAGATAACATCCCAATCCATATGAATATGTAGATAAATGCGTGATGTACATATTTTATCTAATAAATATGATTCTATGTTATCATCATCTATGTAGGTGTGTGTGTGTGTGTGTGTTTAAGAAAATTAAGCCGAGTTCATAGTGACGTTTTTACGCTGTATGTTTTGTTACTATATACGCATGGAAAATATTACGCTTTATTAATTAAAATGATGGCCAAGATTTGGGGGGGGGGGGGATACTTACGAAAAAAAAATCCAGTAAGGCAAAACTAAATAATTCCATCGTTTGTTCGCTGGGGAATGATAAAAGAATTTCCGTTTGGCTTACGATTTCGTTCGTCTTTTTCCCAAGCCCATTAAAATAAGAAATTCCTGTCCGGGAGTTTTCTTTTTTCTTTCTTTCTTTCTTTTCCATCAAGCTTTACGGACAACTTCTCATTTCATCTTCTCTTTCTCTTCACTACTCTACTCTTACGCTCCGGTTCCGGAATTTGCATAAAACTGAAGAATGGCTGTACTCTATTGATGGTGGTGTTTCGAGAAAAGTTATATATATATATATATATATATATATGTGCATTGCATTTCCCTGGGAATAATGAAATACTATCGGTTCATCGGTCCAGCTACAAAAAAAGGGGGTTGAAGGGAGTGGTTTTCGATAGAACTCTATACTATAGTAGATAGGGGATGGTTGCTGACCCTCCCCTTTTTCGTTTGTGCCTTGGTATACATCTGAGAGGATGGAAATCCTGGAAAAGTTTTTGCAGAGCAAAATAAATATGATGCTTTTCATATAGAAGTCATTGAAGGGGGAGAGGACCATTTCCTTTTCTGATTATATACTTGGTTGGTGATTCAGAATGAATAATTGATTCAAAATAAACATTTTTTTTTTCTTGTTTTATGAGATAGTAAAAACGGTATCGATGTATTTTGCAATTGCAATAAACTGTTCAGTGGTTTTGTATACGATTTGTGCCTCTGTTTTTCCATCTTGTACACTCCTTGTTTAGTTAACAACATTGATCATAATAATGGTTAGTATTCTAACAATAACGCCCACTTGATCAACCAACCTAAATACGTTTCTTCAATATATTGCATCGACTACCACAACTACATAGAATGTTTATTGCTTTTATTGCATGTAAATTAAAATAATAATCATTATTTACAATGTTTTATGTAATTTAGTGTAGTTTTTTTTTTGCAGTTGGAAATGTCTACGATTAAGAAGTTTTTAGGATGTATTGTAAAATGTACTAGATAGTCTTACAACCAATTGGATCAGTACTTTTTATATTAGAATAAATCTGCATATTATTTACGCCAATCACTCACATTGTCCGTTTTTTTTTTTTAGTCCAACAAAACGGTTTTGCCCTCCTCCCACTTTCCAAAAAAAAAATAAATAATACATGTACATTGTGTCTGTGTGTGCAATAACCAGATGGCACATACAGATAATTCCGTATTAATATCCCATATTTAATCAAGTAGCTTGCCCCTGAATGTTGTTGAATAAGAAACAGGGAACATATATGTACAGGAGTGAGGGAGGCGCGGGGGTCAATTGAAAATGACATTTGCACGAGCAGGTCGTTGTCATCTGCTCTTGTCCCCTTTACGCTTGTACTTATAGTAAACTATAGTACAATATAGTAGTAGTATATATACACTGTTTATCTTATCTCTCGTCATCGGAAAAAGACACCCCTTCATTCCCACAACTAGGACAATGGGACATTTCGATGTTTAAAAAGCGTAATTAGGGATAATCTCTATGCACAAAGGGCTTGACATATGCGATATCATCGTATAGTAGTAGTACATACAAAAATAAAGGGTGGACGCTCTCTTTAATGAAAAATAAAAAAAACGATATTGAGCATTGAACTGAAATTGATTAATTTGAATGCGATTTTTTTCGCATTTTTTTATCATTCGTAGACCAAAAACATCTACAAATCTACAAATACCACAAAAGAATCGTTTCTAATGTTTCGTGTGTGGTTTTGAGAAGCGCACCACACAGCAGCAGCAGCAGCAGCAGCAGCATCCCATTCTTCGTATTCGTAAACTTGGGGCCATAATTTATTGTATAAACGACACACAAAGCAGCATGATTAGTTCTTGGAAGCATCGCCTCAAGCGCTCGGTCCACTGCAGGGCCCGATTTCTCCCTCTCTGCTCTTTCGCCGTCTTATTCTTCTTGTTCAATATAACTAGGTTCTTCCGTCCTAACCTATAATTATTTAATATTTATTATTATAAGGGAACACACCAACTAGAAAGAAAACACCTTTTTTTTTTTTGTGTGTGTGTGTTATCGGTGATTTGTATCTTAACTGAAATATATTTGTTCTTTTAACACTAAAATGGTATTAATTTGGAAAAAAAAGGTATAGGTAAAATGATGATGGAGAGTGGTTTTTTTTTCTTTCCGGCAGTAGAATTTGGCAGGTTAAATGATAATCGTAATACAAACGATCAAATTCAAACAGGTGTTGAAAAATCAGCACAAACAATCGACTAACATGTCCAATCACACAGCCAGTTTTTGTTCATATCTCTTTTTCATTGTATTGCTCAATTTCTCATAAATCATCTCGTATAATAATAATAACTGATGCGAAGTAAAAACAAGCAGAGGGACACAACTGCTACTAAAGTACCTACTGCATAACATACCATCTAGTATAAATATACAAAAACACGGGGGCTTCTTCTTCAATTCAACATTCTAACCAGGCCAACTAATAGCAGGCGGCAGCAGCAACAGCAGGAGCAGCGCCTTGTCTTATGATGACGACCAGTTTTTGTGACGGCATTTATTTATTTATTATTAATAATCAAAATACTTTTCATACATCGAGATAATATAGAGCCAACTTGGATGCATTATTATTAGGTACGATGATATTAAATTGAATTCTTCTCCATCTCCGTCGTTCGCATCTAAACTGGAATTTAACCAATCGCTTACTATAATAATAATAATAATAATAGTGCGATTGATAATAATTATCAATCGATTTCCAATCGGTTTGAGATTCTATTGAAAACTGACACATGTTTTTTTTTTTGGAAGGATAATAACAAATTAATAAGAAGTTCGCGTGTTGTCGTGGTCGCAAATGGTGTGGTGAAAGTAATTAGCGCCTGCATTTAATGTACACCGCCCATTTGATTCACGCTAATAGTATATACTTGTTGATGACGTGTTGTTGTGCCACACAAAACTAAAATCTACATCAATTTAACACAATGTAAATTGGGGAAAGATTATTATATCAATTATTTCGTGTTTAGTTAAATAAACTGGCAACTTATTTAAACGGTTTAGTGGTGTGAAAATTCCTTTTGTTTATGTTGGAGTAGTTAAATTGTCAGTTTTTAAAATGGCTACTTTGAATGTAGCTATAACTCAGAGTATTTGAGGCCAACAATTACTGGTTTAGATTCAGCTGCTGTTCAATTCTAAATTAGCAAATTACGTCATTTCCGATGTTGGTTTTTTCCTTTTTTTTTTTCGAATTTTAATCGATCAATTTCGGAAAATGACAAAAACAGCCTATATTGTAAAATATAGGCGTACAACATCTTGTTTTTCAGGTTTCGGAGTGGAACGGGAGGATAGAAGCTAAATAATACAACCGCCTAGGGCTTAAAATGTTGTATGTGTGCATATACATTACATTTACATTGAAGGCACTATAATACTTCAAAGGCTTTGTGGAAATGACAGGTTGTGCAAACTGTTAGGAGTTAATATTGCGCTCTAACTGTTCACCTCTCTCTCTCTCTCTGTCTTTTTCGTTCTAATGTCTCGAGTTGATTTGCTTTGCTTTGCTGCTACCTGAATTTAGCTAAAATAAATAGTACGCTGATGTTCAGTTGGTGCCTCTTTTTTTTTTTTTTTTTTTTAATTGCTAATCAATAAATGTAAGCAGTTCAGTCAGCTTTTAGAACGTAGATTGAATCCCAGCTTCTCTGCTCCACTTTTAGTAGATATTTGCATCAAATCACCCTTTATAATCATTAAAATAGTTCGTATGGCATTCGAAAAATAATGGCACCCGGATAATTAATATTCTTCGTCTAATTGGAATCGTGCGAAAACATCATCAACAATATCCAGCACTGGAAAAAATTGGAATATCTCAATAACATTGAGAGAGAGAGAGAGAGACTTGGAAATTGGAAATGTGATACGTTTCAGCGTATAGTAACATGTTTTCCTTTGATTTCCATATCACTGTGAAATTCATCAATTATTTATTGGTCGGTCCCTATCCCTATTAACGTGACATAATAATTATTTACAGTCAAAGGGAAATTTAATAAAAATTTCACGAAAAAAAAAAGTCCAACCGGTTTCTTGACCGTATCAACGCATCCTCAGCTTTGAAGCATATATTTGTTTTAAATATCGATTTTAGCAAAGTGTAAAAATTCGCAGTGTTCCTTCGGAAGACTTTTTTGCGGCGTCCATTTGTCGTATCCTGTTTCTGCTTTGGCTGCTGGCTCTTTGTAATTATTTGGTGGTGGTGGTGGTGGTGCTTTTGTTGTTGTCGTGCAAAATTAATTAGTGAAAAAGCTGCAAATGACACAAAGGCTAACCATTTTCCTGCAAAAGACTATGTACGTGTGTGTGTGTAGCAATTTTCTTTGTTTTGTTTATTTAATGGAGGGGCAAATTGAAGCCGTAAAAAACAACAACTAATTGCGGCAATAAATTAAATTCAGTAGAATTACATAGAGTCTAAGTAAAGGCAAAATGACATACTCCAAAAAAAAAAAAAACAAGGCCTACTACGCTTCTAATTAGTACTTCTAATATTTACCAAAAGCTTCTTCTTTTTTTTTTTTTTAAATGTTTAAAATCAAGCTACATTAAAACTTAGTCCATAATTTGAACTGTACGTATGTGTTCAAATTAAACTTAGCTCTTTTTTCCTCTGGGTTGCATTTTGCGCTTGTCAGCATAATAATTTTTCATCATTCGCGTAGTATTTTATATATTTGCAAATCCACTGGGGCAGACGAGTTTTTAATCATGTCGTCATCATCATCATCATCCCTTTTGTGCAAACGTCGTAATTTCCCATCTCTCATCGGGACTATATATACATATACCAATTGCACAAATTGATTCCGCCAAGTGAATTGTCGGAAAGAGAGAGAGAGAGAGAGAGATAGTAAGTAGAGAAAGGGGTGTATTAATAGATGGGGTGGTGGTGGTTTTCAAATCAAATTTCCTCTTTCTCTTCCCATCATCCATCTAGCTAGATCACTTGGATGCTCGATAGATACTTTCGTTCCTCTTTTTTTTTTTTCTGAATTGTTGTCGGTCATGTTACAATGTAACGAATTATCCCCCCTCTGCCTGATGCACTTATGAATTATTATTTCATAATAATAACCGGTACAGGGCAAACAGTGTGGGTCAAATCATACAGTTTACTTATGAATTATATGTAATTAGACGTGCAATATTATTTGAAGGGTGTTTGGTTTGGTATGTGTTTGGGGTTGAGTTTTTTTTTTTTTTGTGTTCGGTTTGATTGACGCTGAAGTGGTTATCCATAAAAATATATTTAATGCTTCGATTATTCGCATGGAATTAAATACAATTTAAATACTTTGTCGGGAAAAAATTCTTTTCATCTATCAACAATTGGGAATTTTTTTTTAATGGAAATTTTCGCGACTTTATAATCATGTCATCACTACGATTTCATATAATATTTTCCACGCGATATCAAAGAAAATCAAGTTTGATTCGTCGAACTTCACTCGGATGAAATTTATTGGAAAAACCGACAAAGGAAAATTGACATCAAAATATCAACATAAAATCGAAATGAAGCAAACTAGCGAGAGCGAGAGAGATAGTGAATGAGGAGTAGGAAGTGAAGAAAATTTTGTTTCAATGTACATTTTCCATGCTGATGCCAATAAGAACGTCGTCGTCGTCGTCGTAACTAATAAAATTTCCACAGATGCGTCTCTGCTAAGTTATAATAATGTAAAGAGAGAAAGAGAGAGAGAGAGAGAGAGTGAATTACATTATGTTATTTATAAAAGCCTTTGAACAACGCCGCCTCCTAACAGCGCCACGACGCCTATTTACCTGATCTGCCTTTCTCCCTGTCCACCCTTCCCCTTGTTTCTTCTTTTTCCCTTTTCTTCATCTTTTTAGTCGTCGTCGTCGTCGTCGTCGTTCAACTCGTTTATTTCAGGTTTATTTTAATGCTGGATGAATGGATAAATGGGAAAAACGAAAGAAAAGAAGGATGAGGAAAAAGGAAACTTTTATTCGGTTTAGTTTTCTTTTTATTGAAAGGTGAAATTTGTGTGTAAAGTATTATTCTGTAAGAGGTTCAGATTTAAATGCGATTTAACCTCCCTACTAGAATGGATTGGTGACAAGGATAGAAAATATTATATGCAAACTGATCCAAATCGCTCTTTTTAATTCCTTAGCGTGCGTGCCCAATCGTTTCGGAAGAACACAACTTTGGCACAAAAAACTGATAGTGCAAACGCACCTTTATTTGCATTATTTCTCCAAAGAAATTATATATTATTATTATTATCAATTGTTGATAACTTTTATCAAATACGTTGAACAATACAGAAGCTCATTGATGTTAAAAGTTTCAAGTATTTTATTGAAAATTTTGAATTGCGTTCTGCTGCTGCATTTTACTATCAATCGAAAAATTCTCACAGTAATTTTTTGCTTTCGGTGCAAACCAATTATTATCAATTATCAATTGGAAAATTCCAATTGAATTTTTTCATTTTTTTTAAATATGAATTATTATGTATACAGGGTGGTCTATTACCAGTGTCCACCCCCCCGCATTTTGAAGTTGGTGATGTATTAAATTGACCGAACAATTTGTAGCGAATTTCTGAATGAAAATCATCGATTTTCAGTAAACTTTAAAGTAGGTTTTCCCATTTTTTTTTTCATCATTAAAATCATGAAATTTCAGATGTTCGAAATGGCTGGAAATTTTACGGTGCGGTTTGCAGAGCTGATTTTATTTATACTTTACAGTACTCGATAAGTAAAAGTAGGAAATCATCCCTGGTAATCAACCACCCTGTATATCAACAAAATTGAGCGTTATGTGTTCAGGCATAACTAATTTTACGAAGCGATCGAAAAATTCGTGAATAAATAAGAATTTCACATTTGAACTTGAAAGGGGCGAGTAAATATGTGCCATTCATCGAGAAACATAAAAGAATTTTTGAGTAGACGGTTTCGACAATCTATCTATATAATAAAATCAATTGTCTTGTGTATATGTATGTACTATACCTATACTATTTTTCAATACACACACACCTACAGCTTTCAAGTCATTTAATATTATTAATTGATGTCGGTTGTCGAGTTTGCCAAATCGAATGTGGTTCAATTAAAATGCAGGCGGACTGACTATTCATTGATAAAAAATCGCTTTTCATCACATAATAATATCGATTTATGTTTAATGATATGAAACGGGGTGCGAATCCGTTTGTGAAATAATACTTTTTGTCCATTAATAAGTTAGCAATAAAACACAATAAATTCAACAATAATATACAAAATACGTTTCCGTATATAGAAAATATTCCAACTTGCTGCTATGTACATTCCAAATTCAACAATTCCTGCTATGTGTGTAATATTGTGTTGTGTTTTGTTGTTACGGAGGTGGGAAAGGGGGTTGGTATTTGAATTCCAGAAAGTCGGTAACTATTCGGGCGGAGCGATCAGCCCGACAGAAAAGGAATTTCATCAGGGTTGTGAACGAACGACGTTAATCGGAAGTATGCTGCCTTTTCGACTCTCTCCCCCGCCCTCCACCCATTGTTGAGTTTTGAAAAAAGAAATAAAATTACGAGACATTTTTTAATCTTATTTTTTTCCATGGAGGTACTAAGCATGTGCACACAAACAGAATATAATTTTGTGGCTGTAAGACTATCTAGTACATAAACTAAAATAAACAGACAAATTGGGTACAATCCCATTGTTTGTAAGATAAAATTAAAATTCAGTTCAAATGGCAACAGCGTAGATTTCTCGGCGTTCTTTTTACATATGATTAAATAATGAACTATCTATCTATATGCTTTATTAGTCCCTAATGTTTTAAAGGCTCTAACTAACCCGAATCCGAGGATGTCACATAAGAAAATAGAACGTAAATTCAATAAATTTGATTTAAAAGTTAATATCTACTGATAAATTAAATTGTTGCGTTTTATTTATAACTTATTGTTTCGAAATCTCAGATTTCATCTACTTTTTTCCCTACCAATTTTTGAAGATAAGCACAATTTCAATTATTTAAATGAAGGTGGTTTGAGTAGTAAAACATCGTTGCCAAATCGCTTGTTTTTTTTTGATAAAATTTTGAATCTATTCTGGACTTTTTAGTACATCCGGTTTTTCTCTAATAAAGCGGAATGTACTAGTAAGTTGTGCCAATTTTCGTCCTTCTAGAAATCTGACTGATTTTTGGAAAAATCAAACTATTATCTTACCCATCTAATTAAATTCCTTCGCCAATGAAAATGAATAAATTCCCTGGATGGGCGTTTAGTATGATCAAAAACACACGGTTAGGAGGTTAGATTGATTCGCCCTTTCAACCCGAATTATTATTGCTTCAACTCCAACTCCATATCTGAAATGAGCACGAAATCGTTCAAGTGTATTGTAATTATATCCCAAGAATCTGATTAAAATAACTTCAAAGGATGCTGGAATCTTATTACTATTTTATCATCCGAATTCATCGTCAACATCATGCCCCCCACCCCTCTAACCCTCACCACACCTCCATGTGATGAACGATAGGATGGAAAATGCCAGGGCAAAAAGGGTTCTTTTTTTTTTTTGAGTAGGAGGTAGTGGGGATGGATCGTATTTTGTTCGTTTATTTCTAAATTTCGTACTAAGTGAACATATTAAGAAGTTCGGTGTTGAAAGGAAGCTATTGGAATAGTCAATTTGGGAAATGGATCGGTTTTCAAAGAATCAAATTAAATTAAATTTTGCTAAGAATGCGTTAAACATTTTGCGATCGTGTAACGAATCGCTATTTTTTATTCTTTAATTCTTTTTTTCTCTTTGTTACTCTCTCGCCTGTTGTTAAAATACACACACACAGGCAAAAAGTGAGAAAATACACTTGTGTTCGTTACGATCTAGTTAATCTAAAACTATACATACATGTATATATATATATATATAGTCGTCCTTACAACAGACATACTTGCTGCTACTTATCATTTAGTATGCTCCTTTTAATTAGCGAAAAGAGAAACATCTGTCTGTGTGTGTGTGTTGGTTTTGTGTTTTGCAAGAAGAAAAACGAAACGCAGGAAATACATAATAAACAAAAGAAAAAAAAAAAAAAAGTGTTCCAGCCAAAGGCGGCCATTACGACTCCTGGGAGACGTATGGAACTGTCTATCGACAGACATATAGTAACATAGCAAAGTATTATCACTCTCTTCGACTAGACATCGACTAATTTGTCAGACAAAGAGAGAGAAGATGTTTTTTTTTGTTTTTTTGTTTAACCGTGGATACACCAGCCACCATGACATTAGAAATTTTATCCGTAATTAAGCAAAAACAGTGTCTTTTTTTTTTTTTGTATAATACATGGGTAATAATAACGTACTAATTTTACGGTTTGTTTTTCTATATGGTGTTTTTCCATTTCATCTTGTTACATGGTAAATTCCATCTTATTTTTTTTTTCTTTTTTTGTACACTTCTTACTCTGTTTTAAAATGTATTAAGCGTGGAATTTACTCATCTTACATTCTTAACAATTTATTATTATACTTCGATTTCATTCGATCATTTCGATACGGTTTCGATGTACATATTTTTCGTTCGTATTCGTTTTTAATCGATTTAAATTAATAACTAGATTATTATTCTCTTCTAGTACATTGTATTCAATCTGTACATACATTTTCTGTAAGAATTCCCATTGTTTTTTTCGAGAAAATGAGAAATTACCCAAGTTTATGGTAAAATTACGGTAGTAGTACGGTAATAGTACTATTTATAAAACAATTTACCAAAAATAACGTCAATTTTACGTATCAACACCACAAACTTGTCAAGTGCTTTTAATGAATACAAAATGTGTGTGTTTATGTCAAAGTAATAGTTGTTTAAACTATATAATTATTATATAGTTTCACTAAACTATTCAAAGACCTTTTTCAATTATCTACGAGTTTAGATTCTAATCGCTGTCGTGTTTTCAAACAAACGAACGAACGAACCCCTTTACAAGTCTACGTTACGTCTATAAAAACAACACACGTCTGAAAGTCTTAATTATACCTTTTTTTTTTTTTTGTAAAAGTATAAAGATTTTCACATAATATGTATTGTATATCTAGGAAATTTACGAAATATTTCATTTCCAATCAAATATGGAATGGTTTTTATATGGTCGGATCAATCGATCGATTTCTATTTACAATCAATCAATTTGCCGATCGACAACGATACACCATAATTATTCTATCTATATAGATAGAATCGATATTGATTACATCTGTGAGATAGTTTACATAGATGGTCAATTGATCTAATTAGAAACTATTATAAATGGAAGATACCTTTTAAATAACTTTATTTAAAAGCGTTTGTTTGTTTTTTTTTTTTTTGTTGCTGTTGCTATGATGGGAAAATTGCTGTACGGCAATTTTCAACTTGGCGTTGAGAAAAATGAATTTTTTTGCTGTTATAAAGTTGTTGAAATATCTGCGTAATGGAATTTTTCAATAGTGTTTTTTGAAAAAACGAATTATTAAATTCCTGGAATATCGCAGGCTGCACAAGTTTTGCCACTGCCAGTTTTGATTCCAGTAATTTCTGTAAGTAACATTTCAACTATTTTCTATTGCAATTTTATTCATTTTAAAACGATTCGTACTTTACTTTTCTTATGTTCATAGAAAAAAAAAACTCTCGTCATTTTTTCCATTTTCACCCCTATATCGATCCAATTCCAATGATAATGCTAATTATTAAGAAATAAAAGAGAAGCAAAGAGCCGATTAGAGGGACATAAAATAAATAAATATGCAGCGAAAAAAAAAATATACATTTATACGTATAAACTAGGCAGGAACACTATGTGGATAGATAGATATATCTAAATGAGCATTGAGATGTTATAATAATGGCGCCCACCCCCATAGCCGATCTGATTTGGGAGGCGGTTTCCTTTGATCTCGCCGCCCTCGCCGTTATCCAACTACTCTCTATGTATATATAGTAGTCCAACCACCCCCTCTCTCTCTCTCTTACTACCTCCTGCTGGAAAACCTTTCCCGAAACGTTTTTTTTTTAGCTCCCTTTTGCATTAAATCTTATAATGGTCCGGGTTTAAAATATTTTATGGCACCAATAAATTGATATCGACTATACAAAATATGCAATTCAAATTGATTTTTTCGGTATACACAAAAAAAAAATTCATTTTATTGTGCATCTAGAACGGTAAGATAGTTTTACGAAGTGACAGTAAATCGACAAGAGCAAACAAAAAAATTGTTTTAATTTAATTCCAACTCTGTTTAAATCAATTTGCAATGAGCATTTTCTACATTACTGCAAGTGACTCACTCAGCAATTTGCTCTTCAGTTTTAATTTAAATTCGATTGATCCGAGGCACATATTAGATGTTTAAATGCGATAGCGTTGGAGGAGTAGAGAGGGATAGGGTAATCATCATGGCGAATGTTGATTATTTTTTGCTAAAAACCGAAAGTTTTTAATTTAATTCGAGTGCAGCATGAAAAAAATGAAGGAAAGAGGGAAAAACAACTATATATTAAAGTGACTGATGGGAGAAAACACCAACCCCCCATCCATCTTTGAATCGAATTTACACAAAGCAAAGCGAAAAACGTCCGTCCGTCCGTCCATCTTATAAATTCATCCATATAACTTAAGGAGTCCAGGATAAATGGATTAGAATCGTTCAAGGAAGTGGTGGTGGTGGTGGTGGTGGTGGTGGGAAGGGAGAAAAGAGACCCAATCGAGATAATGGGCCTATACATACACTTCAAATCCAAGATTGCAGCTATAGCAGGAAGGATGTGATGCGGTCAGCATGGGTCACCCTTCTTATTTATTTTCTTCAATCGTGCAAGTTACAAATCTTGATAATGTTTTGATGACAATGTTTACTTTACTGTCTATTGTGTTGTAAGTATATTGGTAGGGATGTGGACAGTGAAAATTACCGGTAATATTACCTAGGTAAATTTCGGTAATTTTTAGTAAAATTATCATAAGAATTTTACATTTTTCTTCTCTTTCTATAAATCAAATGTCGCATAATATTACGAAAACTATTTGAATGTTACGTCACTAATCAGCAACCCGAAGAAAAACGAATGCAAAGCAACTTTTTTGGCAGAAGAAAAGAAGAGGTTAAATTTTGAAAATGATGTCAGTTATTGATTGACGTTTTGTTTGAATCGGTGACAAATACGTACACTGTATACAGTTCGATTCAATGACATTTAAAAGAAATTATCTTCGATATGACGATTTACAACATCAGTTAACTATAAAACGCAGTAGTTCTTTTCCGTAGATACACATACACATAAGTACGTATAGAGGTATACGTACCACGTACACATACCATCATGACCGAAACGACAAAAAAGCAAAAATTATTATGGGATTTTGTTATCCAAATTACCATACAATAGTCCGCCTTCGACTTCTTCAGTTGTAAATATCTCGATCGTGTTTTTTGTGCTTGTTTCGTATTTTTTTTCCCATTTTTTTTTTTTGTGTTATCATTTTTCTTTTTGTCTATCTATAAGTACTCCCGCGTGCTATAGATTTTCTGAGATCTTGAAAAGAAAATATACGTTCGTGTCGTTTAAGTTTTATAGTGGTGGTGGTAGTGGAAAACGTGAATCTTTGAAACGGAAAGAGAGATTTGTTTGCATTTAAATAATATGTAGATATAAATAGATAAATGTAGAATATCTCTAGGATAATTTTTTGTTGATGAAATCATTAATAGAACGAATGTGGTAAGAAATTGAAAGAAGAAGAAGAGAAAACGATTCCAGTTTTCACAACACGAATAAAATAAACATGATAAAGAATGGCGTTGGAAAATTGTTTCGACTGGCCTTTTTTTTTTTGGATTTTTGAAATATGTTTTATCTCCCTATTCAACAGCCAACTGAATTTTTGATGTAACCTCAATATTATTCGAATTTATTATTGGTCTTTAATGAAAAAATCTGTTTTACTGTGTGCTTTTTTTAATATTTAATCTCGTGTTGTTTAATTTTATCATAAATTTACTTAGAGCTTTTATTCTTTTTAATTGTGGATGTTTTCAGTCGGATTATGTCTATTTAAACAGATTTCAAATAATTTAAATGCTAAAATAGGAATGAGCATATCTGAAAAATTGAATAAAAAATCAAAAAAAAAGAGGAGAACTACTGAAACGTCGAAAATAATACCAAATTTATTAACTAACCACATAATAAATTTGATTATTAGTCGCATGTAAAACAAACATTCGCTTTATGGTAAATCGGCCATTATCTCACAATTTATCTCATAGTTTCAAAGCAACAGCATATCGACAGTTATTTAAATCGAAATTTAATTTAATTTCGTATTAATAGTTTCATAATTACACCATAATTAGCATTTAAAATTATTATTTTAACACCGAAATTATTGGTAAAATAATATTTTGTAAATGGACACAGAATACCAGTAATAAAGAAGGACCACTAAGTGGTTTTTGTCTCTGCCAACTCATCCCATTTATATTTGAACAATTCAATCAAACTGTTTTCATTTTTTCATTATCTTTTCGAAACTCCTTTCGAACAAAAAAAAAAACACTCATTTAAAATGCAAATACATCGTCGCTTCGTTCGTTTCGTCCGTCAAGATCTATGGAATGAATGAGGAAACGAAAGACGTTCAGATGAGCTGCAAAATTAGCTCTACAATTTTCCAAGCCTCATCATAACAGTGGTTGTAGTAGTATAGAGACGTTGGAAGATTGAGCGAAAGAGACTCTTTATAATTTTCAAGAGGTGTTCTCGCAAAAGCAGATCGACAGCAAGCGAAAGGATGCTTCTATAAGAATTGTGCTCTGGATGGAAAAAACTTCTCTTTTAAATTTTTCGTTGTCAAGAATATGAATATTTAATAGCCTATTTCGATTTTTTTTTTTAGGATTCTAATTGATGGTTGTTTAATATTAATTTTAATTGTTTGTTAGTTGGTTTGGTTATTATCTAGGTTGGTAATCTAAGGATTATTACCGTAATTTTACACGAGCAACATCTCTAATTTTCTTTTTTTCCATCCCTAAATTCGCTCAGTCCTGAATTTCTACGATAAAATCTTGTAAAAATGACGCTTTGTAACATCAGTAAAATAAAAATAATTATAGTTCAATTTCATAAAGTTATTCATTGGAAGGGTTGAAACGGCTATTATGCTCATTTATCGCAGAAAAAAAGGGGTATTTATGAAAGGGTTTTCATACATGCATATATGTATGTACTTGTATTAGTCGCAACGTAAATTGGGAGGGAGGCAAATTGATGCTTTTAAAAAAGATTGTAAGTGGTGAACGGATGACGGGTGGGGTAATCGATCGTCCAGCGCTTTGAAATTCACTGATGGCAAAAAAAAAAAAAAGAAAAATGCAATTCCGACCTTATTCCTATTTTTTTTTTATCTCTCTCAAATTCAAAATAGATTTAAAGGATTTTATCGAGAAGAAGACCAGTGGCGTATTTTAAAGTGTTGCCATGTTACACACGTTCCCCCTTCATTTCTATTTGATCGTTTCTCTATTTTACATTCATGTAGCAGTGCAAATCTGTCTTTGCGAAACTACCATCCCCTACAGTTTTATTTGAGAAAAGCGCTTTATTGATGGATACGGTTGATTTTCCGAAGTTAAAAATACAGAAAAATAATCCGACAATAAAGACAAAATTCCAGAAAGAAAATTCAATATTTCGATGGTACAAAAATGAATAAAGTTCGATTATTTGAAAATAGAAAATAATGTTTCACTTTTCTTTGCCTTTTTTTTTACCTCATTTTTCATCTTTTTCTTTCTTTTTGAAAAGAAAGAATTATATCAAATGGTCCATAGAATAAGTTTATTCGAAGTTTTTTTTTGCTTTTTCTATAAAGAAAAATCGTCACAGCCAACAATTTTCTTCTTTCATCCGGTTTTTTTTTTTTCGTGCAAAAGAGAAAACGTGAACGAGAAGATCAAAGGCAAGGCACGCGATAACTCGATCTACACATGGGCGGACCAGGGGCGGCCGGAATCGACCGGGGAATCATTGGTCTGGATAGACGACTTCGGTGTGTTGGTGAAGGATACGCGCATGTCTTATCAATAAATAATATCCATTTCAAGAGGGGTGTGAGAAATATATATTTTCTTTTTTTTTTTTTTTTTTTCGAGGGAAACTCGTGTTGGCATCGCTTTCATTGAGAAAAATCGTGGAAAATGAATGTAAAATGATTAATTTTTTATCTAGGTCTATAGGTCAGTTATTATTTTGAAAAGCGAAAGGGAAGTAAAAGTGGAAAAATTTAAAATCTCCCTTTGATCATTTCTCCAGCCCATTTACACTCTCTCTCTCTCTCTCTCTCTCTCTCTCTCTCTGGCTCTTCTATTCTGTTTTGGAGTATCTTCACTCATCAGGTTTAGAGACATAATTTTATCTCTATCAAAGGAGAGGCGAAGCGGCTTCGGTCCTTTTGAAAGGGCTATGAAGAGAGAATGTGCCACTTTGATTGTAACACTGCCACCACCACCACCACCACCGAGTGGATTAAGACTGTTTTTATTCGATTTATTTTCTGTTTTTTTTTTTTTTTTGAGTAATTGGTTTATTGTCAAGGATTCTTAATGGTTTTTAGGGTAATTAATTGTCTACCTCTTATGCAAACAATGTACACCATATTTTTTCTACGACCATCATTCTAACGTAATCAGGACTTTGTTATTTCTATGGCCTAATAATGATAATAAATCGTAATAGTATCAAGTGAAATTAGATTTCCAAATGGAAATTGACATTCTAATCTATCTATTTCAATATCAAAGAACAACATCCAGTAAATAATAAAAGCACAGACAGCACAAGGATGGATGATGGATTGTGCGGTGAGTGAATCTCTTAGTTTACTTACCAAAGTAGCCAAGGTCTTTGAGGGAGTGGAGGGATGGTTTCTTTTTTCTTTTTTTTGGAGGGGTGCATGTCAATATGTATTTTCATTCGTTTGATGTTTGAATAACGAAAATATATTTATAATTTGTATGCCAATTTCGTTGCCGCGTTCTTCGGATTGTTAATGAAAATTTTAATGGATAGAAATCCCGTCCATTTTGATGAGGGAGATATTGGGTATAGTGTTATATAAAATAGAAGATAAAAATCAGTTGGTTTGGTGATATGGGATTCTCTAATGAGTCGTAATATCGCGAAACTGGTCAGTGGCGTGGATTCCATTGTTGTTGGTATTGAAAAATAATTAGAATTTGGATATTTTTGAAATAAAAGCATTTTACTATAATATTTACTACCGATTTAATTAAATAGCAATATTCCTGTTGCCTTCTACAAATTTAAATTTGAAAATTTAACCGGAAAATGAAAAAATAACATCTTTGCTCCGGTTTAGTTAGTTTATTTTTAATGTAAAGTTTCATTTTATGTTTATTTCTATCTCGTCTAACTATTACTCTAGTTGCAGCCTTTCTTTCTATCTCGTAATTTTCTTCTTATTGTTCCTATACAAAAGATAATGTTTTAATTAAGAAAAAAAATGGCAAAAAGCAGACAGTTTTTTTTATTATTATTATTTTGCTAAATTAAACGCTTCTAGGCATTAGTATCTCTATAGTAGATAGACTTAGTGCACATCATCAACATTATAATATCTAGTTCCCAGAATGGAGTCTTTACAAAATTAAAAAGCAAAAAAATTCGTTTCTCATTTTGCGCATGTAATGAGAATTGTTGACTGATTAAAAAAACAATTACGACGGACGTGAACACACACCACCAGCGCTTCGGATGCCGTGAATTTTTAATCGTTCCAGGGATTAGTCGTCCTCTCGTGCACTTCTCCCTCTCTACCTCCTCATCCTTCCTGAGCTTTACATAATCTTCTTTCTCCATCATCATAGTTCCCCCTTTGGCTACGATCATGCGCTTGATCCTTTTGCCTTTTCTCTTCCCTGTTTA
Organism: Platypus cylindrus; assembly: GCA_949748235.1. NCBI lineage: Eukaryota > Metazoa > Arthropoda > Insecta > Coleoptera > Curculionidae > Platypus > Platypus cylindrus. The sequence goes on from OX456494.1 coordinate 10,447,329, forward strand.
CATATGTATATATCATGTACTAGAAGCAAGGGGGAGAGAGAGAGAGAGAGTACGAGTAGTTGTCATGACAACACGGTATTCAGCCTCCAGCTAGCTATGGAAATGACACTCGTATATGCATATAGAGAGAGAGAGAGAGATACTTGAAGAGAATGAATGATCAATCCTATTGGTTTTCTCTCATTATTATGTGGAAATTTAAATTGTATTTTATAATAATGATCTTAATACGTTTCTCTTCTTAATAAATATAAAACATCCATTTAATGTGTGACAATAAAGCGTGAACAACAACAAACATACACACATCAGAATTGAAATTCCAGGTAACAAGGAAGAACACGAATCAAGAGAGTTTTTACATGAATAAATAATATAAGATAAAACGACACACAGGAAATGTGAATGCAGGCGGCAGGTACGCAAACTAAAAAGCACAACGTAAAACGGAGGCGAGTAAATAAATTTGCAACGGAACGATTGCAACGATGATGTTTATTCATAAACGAACTAGTTCCATATTTAACGAAGTTCCACTCTTATATGTGTTTACACTGTATGCATACAGATTTGGAAAATAAAGAAAAAAGATTTCATGGATTTATCTATATATACAGAGTGGACAGATACTGGTGTCCACGATTAAAACTCGCTTAATATTAATCGCTACGCTAGAATTGATGAATATACGTATAGTTATTGAAATAATTATTATTAAAAATAAATAAATAACTTGTCATTGAGTTACGATTCATTTTAGGTGACTTTCAAATTTTTAAATATGATTTATTTTTTGTTTCAGCCGGGTAAAATGGGACTGGCACCAGCCGGTCATATGCCACCATTCTTCTGTCACAATGGCGATGCACTGTCACAGCCGCCACCGGCACATATGGGCATACCTCCCTATCAATTGGATGGGAAAGGTGGTGCTGGTACCGTGGGTGAGTACGGAGTCCAAGGTCCTGGTATTGGACCACCACAACCCCATCGGCCACTCAGTCCCGATCAGTGGAGACGTCTGGGGCCGCTTCTCGCTGCCACAGGTACCTACCACCACACAAATTGTGAAATTTGTCCTAATTATTTTTACGATGCCCTAAATTGTATTTAGAAAAAAAAAAAAAGTCACGAAAGTGAAAAAATACTCGTAAAAAAAATGATTTTAAAGAATGTCGAGTAAGAAGTACAAAAGTAAATAAATAAAGCTAAATAATTAAATTCAAAAAAGCTAAAGAAAATTATATTTATTCTATTTATAAGAAATATTGTAATTAATTAATGGATCAATGACCAAGTAACGAATTAGTAATCGATTTATATTCAAAATCCGATCCTAATTTTAAAATTCCAATAGGGCTTTTGTTAAATATTTTTCAGTTAACAAGAATATCATAAATAGAACGAAAGAGAGAGCGTGGTGGAGGGCAGAAGCCATTTAATTTAACCAAATTTAAAAAACAAAACTGAAACTTTTTTTTTTGTTTTTTTTTTTTTTAAAGTTTCTAGTTTTGACATGGTGATGCTTTTATTTTATTCTTATCATTTTACATGCATATTTATGTTGTTTTTATTTTGTGTTCTGCAAATTAGCATGCAACTCTAGTTTTTCATTCTGGTAGTGTTAAAAACCTTGGAATTTTAATTTGCTATGGATACTTATACCACGTACCTCTACAATGGTGATGGTGGTGGTAGTAGAGATAGATCTTAGTAGATGTGAATGCATGAATAATTCACCATTTTTTTTGTATTCGTAAACTAAATGTTAGATTATTTTTCGTCCATTTACTCAGCACTCATTTAATTTTTTTTTATTGATTTACAAAAATGGAATAAAAACAATATATTTCTTATCAGCATACCCCCTCTAATCATCAACAAACTGTCTCTAAATTGTTATAATACAGGCAATTTCTATCATTCAGGTGCCCGCTGCAAACGACCTTGAAATCTTCATTGGATCTAATAAATACATATTAACATTCGCGTATTATATAAATTAGTTGTATTAATACTCGTTATTGATTTATTTATTATTATTAAATCCAATATTAATCAATTATCACTTAATAGTCAAATTTCAATTAATTGTAATAATATTTTCATCTCACTCACGGCTTTCTTGATGTATTCAGAAAATACTTGCGACAACATTAACCGTCAGTGGCGCTTGCTGTCGACCGCGTATTCTTTTATATCGGCGACATATCGGGTTGCCTAGTTACTTTATGTTTTCGATATTATTCTGTAAATACATAGTACATTATGGAAAATCTGGAGTTATTCAAGTCCTTTGTGCTGTGTTCAGTTTACATTGTGAAAATTCTGACGTAGTGAAATGAAAAACGTTTTCTTTTTTCCAGATACGACGAAATCTTGTCGTTATAAGAAGTATAATTTATGTCCTTGAAAAGAAAAAATGGAGACCTTTTATATTTCAATGATTTATATTTAATTTCCCCATTTAATTGCTTGTAAATTATTTTGATAAATATTCCATTTACTTGTCATCATCATCATCATCATCATCCAGTAATGTAATGTATAACCGCAAATCGTTCCATTTCAAACTTTTTATATTTATGATTACTTTTATCTTTTAATGCTCTTAAATAAATTCAGCTCTCGTTCAGAAAAAGAATTAAATGAAAGAATTTCTCTCGTTCAGATTAAAAATACGAGATGTTAGTCTCAGATTTAATTTGAATAAAAGAAATTGATGATTTCCTATCGAAAATGTACGTATAAATAAAATTTATTGGGAATGTTCAAAGTTATGCCATTTTCCACGCAATTACCGACTGGATTTATCATTTGTTTAAACTTTTCGAGCAAAGAAATTGTGCTTTTTTTGATTATTATTAATGAGCCTCTTTTACGATAGAATCAATTCAATTCTTAATGATACTATAACTATAACTTAAGGCCATATCATACAAAAACATAAACGAACAAAAGGCAATCAATAGATAGATGATGATGATGATGTTTTTGTTGCTCTTCTTCGTTCCATACGATTTTCACTAAAATGTTGCGAACAGCCATCGATACATAACACGATGATCGTATATAGCGTGAGAGTATGAACCTGCCAATTAGCAATTTAAAAGGAGCAGGTGGAAAGTTGAAGCCAGTAGTCATCACTTGCCCATCTTAAGATGTTATTTTCCTAATTCGACCGTGACACGACAGCAGAACCCCATGCCGACCACGTTTCTTTTTCTCCTTTAACTGCGCTGTGTGCTACTGCTGCGTGTTTATTTTTAAGTAGTTTTTTGTTTACTTGTTCAGTTTGTTTGTTTGTGTACACACACATTGTCAGTACCGATCAATTTTTTTTTTTTCCTAGTAGTTTTTAGTTTTATAGTAATCGTTAGACTGTGTTTATGGCGACATAAAAGCAACAGCGATTGCACATTAAGAGCGCATCAGCGTGCAGCAACTATGGTGCGTATGGTGAAATTGACCCGTTCACCATACGCACCAAACATGTAGATAATCAAAATTTGCACATGAACAATCGTTGATTAATGATTTGATTAGATTAACTAACAAATCAATCAAGCGTATTAACTAGTCGATTTCCGAATTAATGCAATTGACCATTTTAACGATGGACGAGCAACATTACAGAAGAAAAGTGTTGAGTTGATTTGATGTTATCTCCAAGAACGAAAGATGAAAAAAAAAAACGTATACTAGTAGAAGTAAATAAATGAAAAACCAACATCATTAACATGGAGAACGTGTTTGCGATCATCGGCCATTGAAAAAAAAAAAAAAAAACAGCACAGAACCAAAAAAACTGGGAAAGAAAAAAAAAGAGACAGGCAAAAGCAGACAGACAGACAGACAGACAAATAGATAAACATTTAGAGTTGCATCGGTATAATGAACAATTACGTTATATATACAAATACGTGGTTTCCCAATTAGGATTTCCTATGGCTGGATAGTGGTAGAGGCATATTATTATCCGTATTATTATTATTATTATTATTATTATAATGCTGGGAATTGTTCTTACGGCAAATGAAGTAGTTATAAAATTAATCTGTTCGTTTATGAGCTCATTTCCTAATCAATTCTGTTGTTTATCTGCCTTCGGTTTTGCCGAAGATCAAATATGAATAGGCATTTCTCTGACGAACTGCAATATAGGGAAACCACCAGCATATAGCCGCTCATTATCACCATCCCCTTCTCATTTAGTCGGTTTCTATAATTGCCATTCTACAACCCTTTTCCTTCACATCTATTGAATGTAACACAATCATTGAAAAAAATCCATCTTTTTTTTTCGACTATGAGCTGCGACACACTCAGAGATAACTATTATATAGAGTAAATTGGGCTCTCTGGCTTACCGCTATACGTGCCACGTGCCATCGTGTTCCAACAGGGTTTCCCATATTTAATTGGTGGACGTTTTTTTTTTTTTTTTTTTGTGTCATTGTTACTATTATACAAGATAGGTATATGACATATACATCGAATAGAAGAAACCGAAAAATAATTGCAATTGATCTAGCGGTGGTGGTAATGAACAACCACCACCGCTACCAATTGTGATGACATGTGCATTTTTAATAATTTTTCTTTGCATTGATACAGCTTCGTGATTTGGCCATTTGGTTTGGAAATTAATGAATTTTCCACACTAATTAATTTAAGATAGAGGGAGAAAAGGGTGAGAGAACAAAAAGAAGTCATGAGCAAAGACCATAAAATGACAGAACATTTAATAAACTATCCCTTTTAGGCACTAGAGTGGGTTTTAGTTGAATTAGAATCGAACAAAATATTCAATATGTTTAATTGTTTGCTGGCAATGGCCTACTCGATGATTTTTTTTTGTTTTCATCTGTTCTTTGGCAAGATAATTTTAATCAATATCTATGGCTTTTAGATAGTTTTCTGTCTTTATCTCGCGGGGTTATAGGGTGGTGTTCATCTCCGTCTATAGTTTTTTTTTTTTTTTGATTAAAGAAAATTTTCAAATTAAACGAAACCGAATTTAATCATGAATTTCTGGATTAATTTTTTTTTATATAACAAACAAATGAGCATCTTTTCAAGCTGGCCCCCCCCCCTTTTCTTTTTAAACTTAAATCTACTTCATTTTTAATCCAAAACTGATTAAAATGACATTGTCATCCTATTTGTCCATGGCATACTTTATTGTTCAATTTTCTACGGCATATTAGCAGGGACCATTAATAAAATTGCCACATATACAATCTAATATTAATAATTGTGCGCCCTCCGTTATTCTGTCATTGTGAAAATGTCAATATCTCTGTTGCTCAGATCAACAAGTTCATTCATTGAAAGGTAATGCACCGTAAGAGGTGGAGGCTTTTTTTTTTTCCTTTTTGTATGCCCCCAATCCCTTGAATTTGTTGTATACAAATCCATCCTACCCCCCCCCCCCCCGCTACTTACTCAATCTGAAAAACTGATATCAATCAGATAGAGGGAGAGATGTATTGTGTTGTCCCTTATTTTATTCACATCCCCTTTCTCTATTTCCTGTAATAGTACAAAATATTAGTAATAATAGGTATGTACCTATTTGAATCGATGTCCATCCAATTCGATGATTGAAATCAACTATTGCATCATCAGATATTTGATGTGTATTGATAAGGATGAGATGATGCTGATTATTGAGGTATAAGGGGTGAGAAACTGCAGAGGGAGGTCATTCATTTTTATTAAAATTTAATATTTAAAACAATAGCTGGTTAACCTAACCTAACTTACTAAACAAAAGTAACCAAACAAAACAACTTCTTAGAGTTCGATAATTTATTTTGTTTTTTTAGAATTAATTAATAAAAAAATATATAAATAAATTGTAATAAATCAAAAAAAAAAAAAAAATACATGCTCCTGTGTAATTTTTGTATAAATAAAATAATATAATAAATATTTTGCCACTAGCAAGTCCTATTAAAAATGTTTAATTATCCTTTGTTTATTTTATTAATTTAAAAATTGAAAGTATGCGCGATTTCCATCAAAATAGATTAATTACGTGTGTTAGTTATAAGGAAATTAGATATGTATTTCTTGTATCGAATGAAGTTCAAAAGTTTTCAAGGTCGTTTGCAACAGATTTTAGTTTCTACTATTATCAGATGATTATTTGATGTGAACATACATAATTAAAACTCGAAACGATTTAACAACTCGTATGTATTTTCGTTTCGTCATTTTTTTATTAAAAATTCCACATATCCCCCCTTTCCATTATAATACACCGCTTAATGTATATACAAAATAATAATGAAACTTTTAACAACAAATTTCCTCCTCCCTTTTTGGCATTTAAATGTAAATTACAGTATTTTTCAAGCAATCTGCCTACAATTTACTTAAAATACCATATACTTTTCATTCGTTACATGTCATAATGTTTTACAATTTTTTTGTCCCCGTTCGTCTTATTTTTTGCATGTTTAGATGGAAAAACACCCTCATATTGAAATTAAGTATTCATTGGTTTTGATTAATAGTTCTCTCTCTCTCTCTCTCTCTCTATAGTCGTATGCTTAATTATTATTGTGGATTGTGACAAGTTTCCTTGAAAATTATTATCTATCAAAGGAAATACTATAAATGTTAATGACATATCTGCGTATTTCTTTGTTTGATGTTGCACATTGTTGTCTATATAGATATAGATATTACATATAATTATTCATCTGAATAAAATCGATAGGTAATTAAGTCGGTAGTTTTTTTTTTTTTTTTTTTTTAATTTTTAATCAAATGCTTTTGTGAAATCTTGAAACTCTTCAACATTATCATTATCCCCTAAAAATGAGGGGATTTACTCTGCTTCTCTAATTTAAAAAAAAAATAATAATAAAGAAAAAAAAAAGGCGAGACAAATTGGGCCTGGAACGCCTTCTAGTGCCACTCTCATTATCCTAATTATCCTGGGTAGTTTCCATATTATTGTGCCACGTTCTTCAAAGAGAAATTGCTGCTGCGAGAAAAGAATGAGATATGTATTTTTGTTAATAATTCGCTTCCTTTCCGTTACTTCTCTCTCTCCGTCTTCTTTTAGATCCGTTTTAGTATATGGATCTAATTTTCTTATATCGTTTTGTCTTGTTTAGTTGCTCGTTTATTTCTTTCAGTTATCTATTCTTTAGTATTGGTGTAATAATTGTTGTAGCGTATATATGTAGAAATGTGTTTGTGTTTGTTTATTAATGCCTAAACTAGGATTTGTTTATAAAGAATTGGAAATGATGTGCATTTCGATTTGTGTGTTTAGGTCTCGCCCGACAGCCAATGTACCCATTCTCGCCTAGTGCCCAGTACTATTCAATGCTCGGATCAGAAATGTCCCAGATGGCGACATGGTAAGTATTTTATAGGCATTTTTCGTAATCACAACAATGTAACTTTAATTTAATTTAATGTCGCGCCCTATTGGCTGAAAATCATTTTCAGTCAATTTGAAATGTGACTTGAAAGTCAAACATTGATTATGGGTGAACTGGCCCCTTAGCTTTTAAAATGTAAGGAATAAAAAAATGGGGTAAAAGTAAGAATTTTCTTTCAAATTACGGTAAAATTTGTGACGAACTTTTTTGTGATTTTAACTCAATTTTACTAAATAAATTACGGGAGGTAAATAATTTTTACGTAATTTAACAAATCTATTAATTCCATGTCTATTATACACCCTACAATGATTCAGTTAATTGTGAAGAACAACCCCCCTCCGCTAATGCGATAAATAGTCGTAATGAAATCTATTTTCATGCTATTATAATGGGTCCCCTTTTTTTTTTTCGTTTGTTTGTTTGAAAGCAACAGTTTGGAAAATAATTATCCATATATATATATATATATATTGTTTTTATTATTTTTTTAGGCATACACCAAGTATGTACCCGTTATCACCCGGCCCTGGTTTTAGAAGCCCTTACCCCAGTGCGTTGCCGATCACAACCAGTGCATTATCAACCGACTTTTATAGATTCTCGCCAACCGGGCTGATACAACCACATCCAGGATTAAGTCCACATGCACCCCATCTAGGACCGCATCCGGCAATTGTTACACCTGGACCTAAACAGGAACTATCCGATCTCAATCACAGGTATGTTGTATAGGAGATTTTTGCTTTATGTTTTTCTTCTAAAACATATTTTAGTCGGTGCATCAATTTATTTCTCGAAAATAATTGGATTACCACTTCTTCTATTTCGTTGACTTAATTTTCGCTGTTGCGGCTACATTGGCCGATCAGTCAAATCGAAAATTTTCGCATGGTATCCTATCAAACAGAACATGATCCCAAGAGAATTTTTCTAAAGCAAAAAACAAAAAAAAAAAACTGCATCCCAGTTGGAACACCATATACGGAAAAAGGGCTATATCCCTTAATTATCACCTCGTGCAACGGATGGACGGACGGATATGATGAGGTTGATATCACCCTCATGTTCCAGAAGGGGGGAGCGGTCATGCGAGGAATGGAATTCAAGATTGGTTATCGAAGTTACCAGGCCATTGGCTATACTGGAGAGAGGTTGCCTAGGCAACCTTCTCCTGCTACGGCTACTAGGGCTGAATATCATCGAAGTGAAAATCTAAAGGGTGTTATTTTCCGGTTTTTATTTGGTTTTCATTCGATTTCCTATTTGTGAAAGGGTGTTTTGTTTTGATTGTGTTTATTCAGTTGGTTCTCCATTGATAATAGAAGAAATAAAGTTTTCATTTTCGATATAGTTTTGTCATTTTAAATAACACATTTGAAATTCAGTTTAAAGTATAATTAATTCTACCTGTCAACCTGTCTTGTCACCCCTCACTCCCTGCCATCTCATCATCTTATTAATCCATTTGTGTTCTTCTCTTGTTGGTATGCGTTCATATTTTATATGAAATTTAAAACAGATCAACTCACGTTTTCGTATCTCTGAAGGCGATAAAGACCTGTTATTAAATATGCTAATTTATTTTATTCAGTTAAACTCTGTTCTGTCTTAAATAAGTTTATAGCTGGCTTCTTTTAAGCCAGCCCTTTTAACATTTCGCTAAAGATAATATTATATTTATTTATTTTGATGGAAACGCAAATGAAATGCCTGGAAGCTGTTATAAAATGGAAAATTTATTAACGTTTCAACAAACTATAATGGCGATATTGTTGGTTTTTAATTTTTGTTTATGCTTAGATAATATTAAGTGAAAATTATCTTACGTACAACAAATGTTTTCATTACTATTAAAGCCATTTTTTATGATGGGAAATTTGATTAGAGGTTTTTCTACAGTTTGAGTGTAGGTGAACATGTAAAAAGTTCTTTGAAACCAGAAGAAAATTAAGGAAATGTGTCCTTATTTGGTAGTTTGTTATTCAAAAATTGATTCCGTATAGGATCTATTTACACATTTACCAAAAAATATTTACTTTAATCGTATTTTATCATAATTTTTCACAACACGATACACATTTTGTTTCTATCAATTTTCGATAAACAGCATAATTCCGCCTATGTATTTAATATGGCATCAATTTAACAATGAAATAAAGAAAATTAAATTATCCATCCACATAACCTACCAATACATTGTAAATTCTATACAATCTTCTTCATAATTCCATGCGTTACGACACACATTTCGTATTTTTCCGAATATAGATTTAATTCGTTTGTACGTACGTTACCCCATCTGTCTACTAGGGTTGCAATAGTCGAAATGGCTATCGTCTTCGTTCTTCATTATTTTTATTCGTGTTTAGACAAACTGCCACGAGAGTATCGTCTAGAAATCTGTAGTATCGATTTTTAGTTTGTATTTATTTATTTTTTTTATTAATGATTTTTTTTGGTCGGCAAAAAAAGTCAATTGACAGACGAATTTAGTGTTATTGTGTTTTGGCATATTATCTGCAATTTTACAGCAGTATAACTGGCCACTCCATCTGTTTGTCGACACACAAACAACACTCAAATGCAATCTATTTTTTTTTTTTACTGTCGACAACGGCAATACTGTTTCCAGATTTCATTTTCTCTATACTATTACTCTATGTGTGCGTGTGTGTGTGTGTCTATGTGCATTATTGTTATGTCATTTTGCAAATGCCCCTGAGCACCACTGAGCGTTCCAATCAATAATTCTCTTTGATGAAAAGAGAAGGAAACGGGTCCTGGATGGTGGTGAGGGGGAGAGAAAAAGGAGACTCCATTTCGTAATGACATGCATTTTTTATTGAATTTTAAATTCTTGTCGTTGTGTTTAAGATGATTTTTTTTTCTAAATGGGTTGAAATAAATATGGAAATTTTATGAAGCTATTTAGCTGTGCGATAATTTTTTAATTTGATACAATAAAATTAGAATTGTCCAGCGAAAATTTAAAGAACCGATTAATTTGATCATCAGTTTTTGTTGTTTTTTTTTTATCAAGAAATTTTCGAAATTACATAGTGGAAATCGTAGAAAATGGCAACTTGCAATTAAAAGCGCAAAACTCCCAGATTTAACGAGCCATCAGGAACTTGTTGCAATTTCCCTTTTTTGCTGGATGGATGCGCTGTTGTACCCCCAACACAGTAGTAAACGGTAAATCGCAGAATCAATCCGTCAAATAGCGACATAACAAACGGCACAGGGCATTTCCATTGCCATCTCCCTCACACACTCTCTCTATCTGTGTGTATATGTGTGTCTCTATCTAACTAGTAGGTAACAAAATCCTGCACTATCGGAACTGTCCTTATTCCAGCAATTCCATCATCATTTCATCCCCCTCCGTGTGTACTGTCGTTATTAAAACGTTTTGTTACCTACCGACCGTTCTCCTGTCATGTTTAATTATTATTATTATTACCATTAGATGCAGTGATTATGTAGATTTTCAGTGGTTCGTAAAGTACAATTTTTATTCTTAGTGAAAATTAATTTGTGATTAGTCGCGTGTGTCGTGGTTATCGTGTGTTTATCTTAAGGAAATTCCACGTGTTTTCTATCTGTTTTCATTCAAGTTAAACAACAAAGGACAGAACGGGGCACAGCCATTCATATCGATTTTCCTGGATAAACTGGCAACTATAAAAAACTTGTTGATTTGGTTCGTTGCTGCTGCTGCTGCTGCTGCTGCTGCTGCTTCTGCTAGCATTCGGTGGGTCCTTTTTTAGTTGTTGTCTACTGGCGCGCAATTGAAAAATTGTTTTTTTTATATAAAATGACGGATTATTCAGATGAGCCATTGAATTTAACTGTAAAGAAAATGCCAATAGCAATTGTTGCACCATTTTCACGTACCGAACCATCAACAATGGAGAAATTAAATGACAATCATTCACCTACTTATAATAATAATAATAACAATAATAATTCCATCACTCAGCAACAACAGCAACAAAACGGTAATAAAAATGGAATTGATATGGAAGAATTTCCTCAGGATTTGTCAATAAAGCATAAAAATATGGTAAATAGTGGTGCTATTGATAGTGATGGATTAGATCTAAGTAAAGGCAAAAATGTAAATAAATCGCTATTGAATCCTAGCGAGCAATTATGGAATTATTTAATGAAAACGGAAGATTCGCAAAATTTCCTATACAATCGTAACGTTTACAATCCAATGGAAAAGGACGATTATCAACAGGACACATCAAAACTCCTACCAGATCCATATGGATTTATGAATACATTCGATAATAAATTCTTAACTGCATGGTATATGAATTCATTTTTCACACAGCAGCAGCAGCAATTCCAACAGTCGGCGAATCCATATTTTAATTTCTCGCATCGTATCGGTTCACCTCCGATTATTTATGACAATAATAACAAATCTAGTAGCGGTAGCTTAGGCAGTGGTGGTGGTGGTGGTGGTGGTGGGTTGCCTAGAAATCGAATTTTAAACAATCTACTAGAAAAGAAACCATACAATTCATATAAATTTCCCACAGGATTCGATGCACTGATTAAAAATGAAATGCAAGGCGACAAACACGATAAACAGAAATCTGGGTAGGCATTTGTTGAATTATTGATTGATTTTGTTTCGTCGGTTGCATATGTAGTGAATATTTTCATGATTTCAATATTTATGTGTCGATGGAAAATTCAGTTTTGTCGCGTGACGTCATTTTTATGTTCTGTTCATCATTTATTTCGTTATGATACACGTTTCTTTGTTTGTTATTGATTTTTCATAATTTATGAGTGTATGACAGTCCGTTTTTGATATGTTTTAAATATCTATTAATGTTTCGTTTTTTTTTTTTTAATTGTTCATTATTTTAGGTCACAAGAACATAAGAACCATGTCGATAATAAAGCCAATCAAGATAACGAAAAAAAGAAGCCTCACATTAAAAAACCCCTGAACGCCTTCATGTTGTACATGAAGGAGATGCGTGCCAAAGTAGTAGCCGAATGTACATTAAAAGAAAGCGCTGCTATCAATCAGATATTGGGAAGGAGGGTAAGGCAGAAAAAGATTATAGATTAAGTGGTGTGATTGGATTTTTTACAAAAACTTAAAAAAAATAAAGACAATTTTTTTTTAATGAATACAAATTCACACATCAAACAAGAGTTCGATGATTTCTATGTTGAAATCTAGGAAATGGTATTGCGCACAATTCTTGCGCATACAAAGGAAGCTCACACGCATCCCAATCTGTTGTTGTAGCTTCGCGTCATAGCAAACGATATTCTGGACGATATCAAATCTGCGCATTACACGAAAATACGTTAAAATGAAAGTAATGCGTAGTTTCATTTGCCGTCCACTGGCCTACAAAAAATTATCTATTGTCTCTTTTTGTTGTGTGTAATTGGAATATTCAATGTAAATTTTTTCTTTTTTGAAATCACTGAATGAATGACATACTTAAAAACAAAAAAAAAAAAAAGCTAAAAGTATGGTTGCATAGTGGCATTCGTTGAGCCGTGAAGATCAAGCCAAGTATTATGAGAAGGCGCGGCTCGAGCGTCAATTACACATGCAGCTGTACCCGGGCTGGAGTGCAAGGGACAATTACGGTTACGGCACCAAGAAGAAGAAGCGAAAGAAAGAACGAGCACCGATCGAGTCGGGAGGTAGTTATCTTTTAATGAAAAAATGAAAAATTTTTTACAAAAAAAAAAAAAAAAAGAAAAAAAGAAACACGCTAACTAGTAGAGTGTCCGGAAAAATTGATCAAAATTCCTGATCTGTGTGCGTTCCGGCCGCGATTGTTGAATTTTCATCCGAATATGTCCAACAGTATTTTTCTTGTTTTGAGTAGCAAAATCAGTTGCTTGAAATAAGAAAAACTAATCGAAAATCAACTGCTACCAACGCACACAGATCGCAATAATTAGGGACTAACAATTTGAGAATGCATTCGATCTAACCCCATTTAACCTAAAAACAAAACAAAAAAAAAACGAAAAAGATAATTATGGAAAACAATTAAAAATCGTTCGAGGGGGAAAGAGGAATATCTGACCGACGTGCATACCACACATACACGTGCTAGAGACAGCAGCAGAATGGGTTAGCTGGCGCGGGCGGCCAACAAAATGGCAGACATTTAAAACAAAAAAAAAAAAAAAAACTTTTAAAAGACCCCCTAATATGGTGGCGATCTTGCACGCAGCTTCTTGGTGCCTGCCGATGCTTTTATAATTGCTGACTCTATTCTGTTTAGTGGCATGCGTTGGGCCGTGAAGAACAGGCCAAATACTATGAAATGGCACGCCGCGAGAGACAGCTGCACATGCAGCTCTATCCCGATTGGTCATCCCGTGCCAACGCCACTCGCGGCAAGAAGAGGAAGCGTAAGCAAGACCCCCAAGATGGAGGTAGCCACCCTCTCGCAATTTACTAAAATCTCCATTAGTTTTGTGGACTTCCAATTGCCAATAATAATAATAATAATAATAATTGTTGTTGTTTTTTCTTTTTTTTTACATTTTTATTTGATTTCATTTCGCTTGCCTTATTATTATTTTTGAATCAATCAACTTAGTCGATACTTTCATTAGAAAATTTAGGCATTTGGAGTTGCTCTAAAGAACATATGGAAGCATTATAGTATCTTGTGGGCCATTCAATTTTATTCTTTCTATTATTATATGTATATTGCATGTTTGGGATACTTTATATTGTTATTGGTTGGCCGGCCGGGACCTATTCTGCAGTGGTCCACATTCAGATGAATTTTTTTAGTTTTTTTGTATGCACGTATGTCGGAGGCATTGCATGTATAGAAACCCCACCACTTATTATTTTTATCTACTAACAGAGTATCATTTTTATAAGAAAATTGATTAATCCTGATTAAATTTATATTCTCTGAATCAACTGTAATTGCAATTTTTCCAAATTTCTACAAGCAAAACCAAGTTGGAAAATAAAGAGAACTGTTGTAGTTGCTTCTTTTTTTGTTTTTTTTTTTTGGGCTTAAATTAGTACTTTTAGCATGGTCTTTTAGTGTAGACACACACTTTTTAGTGTTACATAGTCAAAATCGTAGTTTTTTATTCAAAATGTTGTCCTTAAGTTGCTTCTAGATCATTTGTAGCACATTGGTTATTGTTATTACCAGGGAAATTTCGACAACCAGCATGCTAATCATCTGTTTAGTTGTCTAGCAAAAATTTTATTTAATCGTTTATTTTCAATATGTATAGGGAATAGTATGAAAAAATGTCGAGCCAGATATGGATTAGATCAGCAAAACCAATGGTGCAAACCTTGCAGGTTAGTAATCGCTGTTTTTCTAATATTTTCGTGTAGAGAGATTCAAGTAGCACAAAATAATTTATCTCGTCTATATTAATAGTATTGTTGTTGTTTTTTCCTTTTATTATTATTAGTAATGTTTATTTGTTTTTATGCCCTTACTCCGAAGAGAGCGTGTCATCCATCCAATGCATGATAATTTATTTGTTTTTTTTGAGCTTATAGCAATCCTATCGGAGCAGTCGTTTTTTTTTGTCCGTTTTTTTAAAATTATTTATATGGATTTACAAATAAAAATATTGAAAATACGAATCGCAGCGTGAACGATCCAGTGCCACAGTTCGGCACGTGGAATATAGTCGAGCGGCGAAGAATCGAAAACCGGAACGGAACACAGTCTTTGTACCGTTCCACTGTAGTCTTATTTCAATAATTAAAATGTTATTATTTTAATATTGATTCAGTTGTTATTTCAATTATTGAAATAAGGCTTGAAGTACAACATTTTTTTATCATTATTCTGTAAATGTATATATGTGTACCATGATTTACACGCCGCGCATAGATTCGTCGCTTTATATCTATGCGCGGTATGAACTAGTGTAACACCTAGTTGGCAAACTTGCTAATCGATCACATAGATGGCGAATGTTTCTGTTTCGATTATGACAGCGCACGCGTCTTCACAAAAAAACGAAGAAGCCTGCTGCTAATAGAAATTTTATTTTCAAAAGTATTATTTACAAATAAGTTTAAAGATAACTGAGTATATACCAGAATAATTCGAATTGATAAATCGTTAAATGTTAAAATGTGCTAGTCGATTGAGAATAGTTTTATTTGATATGTTGGCGCAAAGTGTTCGATTCTTAAGGTAAATATTGGAATTTGTCCTTTTGTAAATCCATATTAAATAGTTTAATTACATAAAATTGTTTTGTTTATCTATGTGGAAAGACTTGTTATTATTTATTTTATCGATTCTTTTTATAATTTTACTATTTGTTGTTTTTTAATTTTAATTTTTAAGGGAGGCACTTTAGTTAAGGAATAAATGGAAATTTATTGAATTTGTTGATTCGAAATGAAATAAAAAAAAAAAACAATCAGAAAATGTGTCTTCCCACAAAGAGAAACTACAAAATTAGATATTGTGCACCATTACACTGCTGTTAAATTTTAATATAAATAGCCAACAATTGTTTTATAATCAGTGCAAGGGGCGAAAAAAGAATTTTTAAAGAAATTAACTAAAAAATCAGACAAATAATCTATCTATTATATTAGACACATTTTCTGATGCAATTCTGCACATTATCTACATACGTATTTTTAATATTATTTCTTTCAATTTTACTTTCCCAATTTTCATTTTGTTATTTATTCGTATTGATGTAACTGTTGTATTTAGTATATCGCTTTCAATTTCCCTCTTTTTTTTATAGTTTTTTTTTTTCCACTATTCTATTTGCATTTTATACAATATATTTGAATGTGCATAGATCCATATTATTTTATAATATGTAATAATAATAATAATTGTTGAGAGCCCCCTTGTACATTACTTAACGATTGTTTAGTCCTGACAACAGCAGTTCACATGGCGGCAGCGGATCAACAATCCATGGAAGTATGTTGCATACCAGTGGCGCACCCGCTACCGATGCACTACAGGAACCGACCTACGTCAATCTATAACATAATGTTGGTTAGTCAACAGCAGTGTTGTTGGTGTTTCAATGTTTAGATTTTTCTTTAATTTTATCATTTTGTTTGGCCCTTTTTTTTTTGTTTTTGTTGTTATTTATTAACAAATTTTGTGTTCCTTTTATAGAGATGTCTCATTTTTGCATAGGTTTGTAGATTTTCGTGAACAAAAAAAAAAAATGAACGAAGATCTACATTTGTTAGAGTCGAAACTCTGTAACTAAAGTCTGAATATTACAAGTTAGGCGCGAACTAGGAAGAAAACAAATAATAGAAGAATTAGAAAATTAGAAAGATTAACATTTTGAGAAAAAAAAAATAGAAAGAAAGAAAATAGAAAATTTGCGTATTGCACGAAATTTTCAGTAGTAAACCCCTACAAGGTTTCTACAAATTTAGAAAATAAAACCTAATTCGGTAAGCATTAATTTGACTTAATATAGGCGAAAAAACAATGTTTCTCTAGCCAATTGATGAATTACGTTTCAAGAGTGTTTCCAGAAAATTCGACTACGTAATTTATATATAGGACCTTTCCAGATGGTCTTTATCTTCAATTGATTAAATTCCTAGTTGTAGAGATTCGACTGTATTTCAATTTGAAATTATAATCCCAATCTAATTGTGTTTTTATTGGCATGTGATTTTTTTAAGTTGCGCGTCAAACCTGTCCAAAACTGCATGTCAACATCAACACATTTTCTTACACATACACACGCACACTTACAATCAACCATTCAAAGCATGGATTTGCTTAATTCTTATTATTATTAGTTCAATATATATTTAATGAAACAAAATATATTGATAAAACATCTATGAATTTTACAGACGTAAAAAGAAATGTATACGATATTTGGAACCAGGAGATGCTCATGATGGCAACCAATCAGATGACAATCTAGGCAGTTGTGGTAGTATGGGTGATGCAAATACACCGCCAGATGATGATGCTGAAAGTTTAAGTCAATCGATGTCCAGTCCTGGTGGCCTGTCAGCGCTTAGTAGTTTAACAAGTCCTAGTGGTATGGTATTGCCTAGTCCATCGACTAGTGCAGCCAGTCCATCAGTTAGTGTAACCAGTCCGTATATGTTACAAAGTCCATTAACACCTCATGATAGTTATGAAGTGAAATTACCACCGCCACCGCAATTGCATCAGCCATCACCGCGCAATCCCGTAGGAACTAATCCACATGACATTAATAATCCTCTTAGTGTTAATCAACTGACTGGTCAGTGTGTTAGAAACGATTCTTCCGATACGAATGGTAATAAAGAGACAGCACGTTCAATAATCAGTGTCACGTAGCCTTTATTAATTGGGCTGGTGAACTCTATACAGCCTGTGATTTTTCTAATATTCAGTGACAACATAATATATAATTTTGCCATTCATTATTATTATTTATGTTGTAATAATAATAATGAATATGACACTAAAATATTAGCATTAAAGAATTTTCTTCATTGTTGGACAGCTAGATTGCCATTTGAAAGAAAAAAAAAAAAACTTCTTTAATTCTGTGTTTATTATTATTTCATTTTGTGTTAGATAAATGTCATTAGCCAAAACCACCTCTATTTTATATTTGTATTTGTACATTTATTTTAATTTACGTATTTGTTTCTATGTGTTTGGGTTATTTTGTTGAAAGTTGTAGCCAGTAAAAATGTATGTACTTAATTTTTTACTTAATACACATTCATTGTGCTGTGTCAAAACTCTGTATATTCGTCTTTGAGTAATGAATTCATTTATTAGAAAAGAGTTCTTGAAAGACTATAGTTATGCAACTGATAATACTTTTATGCGTTACTTATCGACCATCCCTAGTAGTAGCTGCATATATGACAACCATTGGCATGTATGTATCGGCCATTTTGGAAAGTAGTTTCGAGAAAATTTTAAAATTGAAAAAATGAGTACATTTTGTAAAGAATAGAACAAATTAAACAATATCTCTAGCTACCTCAATTTGTTATTCATTACGTATTCTGGCTACATTATTTTTTCAACAGCAACATTTTATTATTATTATTTTTTTTATATAAAATGATTTTTTTTTAGTTTAATTGGATAAATGTTCCTTTTTGCCATATTATGTTTAATAATACGTATTTGTTTTATTTTTCTCTTTATCAATTTATTTTACTTTGTTGTTTTATAATGATTTTGTTGCTATTTGACTTGACTTGACTTCTTGCAATAAATTGAAGATGACAAAAAGAGAAATTTCGATCAAATAGGATGTGCATATACGTTTTTATGAATTGATGATTCTTTGATTTGATAATACCAATTGAATACTGAAGAAATTGTTATTAATTAGTTTTGTAAATTGTTAAAAAGAATCTTGTAATTAATATGTAAATATTCAAATGTTGTATAAAACTATTATGATTATTTTTAAAGAAAAATGGAATTTAACATTGTAAAATTTGATTTGTTCATTTTGTATGTGGTAGAATGCATGGAAATATGGCATATTTTTAAATTTCAAACCTTTTTTAGGGAATATTTTGCAATAAAGATTCATTCTTTTTATATTTTAGAGTAAAAAAATGATAAAAGCAATACATCTAGATCGTATGTTAACCTTATTTTATATAAAACAAGTCGCGCATTATATTTTTTTTCTAGTTATCTCGTCTACTGTGCCAAGCAATTTTTCACTTATATTTTCATAACCTTATTTTTCCTAATAAATAATAATTATTATTATATTTGTAACTTGTAAAGAAACTTGTGATATTTTGTACTGTTTATTGACACATAATAATTAATATGTAAATTAATTAATTATTACGTTTGGCTTCCTCAGGAATTTGCATTTATTAGAGAGGATCGCTTAAAAGGTAAACAAAAAATGGAAATAGTTTCGATTTCTTATTGTAATGCGTGCGATCTAGTGAGACATATTCTTCACAAATTCTTTACTATAGAGTTGAAAAGATCAAAATTATGGACATTTCGTCTCATCAGATCACAACTTAATGAATTCGCCATAAAATATCAATATTTTTAAAGCGTTTGAATTGCAGTTTTTGATATTCCAGTTATTTTTTAATCGCAAATACGAATATGTAAAATTAGGAAAACGTCCATTTTTCGTTCGAATGCTATTTTAAATTAAGTCGAAAACACTTTTTTTTTTATTTTTTGACGTATTTTTTTCATCTGAATCAGAGCAGTTGTACATATAATGAAAATACTTTTTATTATTATCCAAATAATAAAAATTATCCGATTCATTTTGTCAACTTTCACCTCTGATTCGAACCGTCACTTTTGTTTACAATAAATAAAAAAAATTGTTCGAAATCGATTTAAAAAAGCATTTAATTTCCAAATGCACACCAAATAACTTCATTTGATTTTTCGGATTGGTTTTTTTTTCTTATTTTAACAATTATGAACCATTCAGAAATCCACCAGAAAAATAATAAACTCGTAATTAATATAGAATTTTTCTTTATTGGATAATTTCATATTATAAATCTGGTAACGATGCATTTATAAATGAATGTGTTTTCTTTCACACATAGAATTTGCAATTAGTTTCAATTTTAATCAAAAACAAACTTGAATTGTTTAAATAATCATAAATTGTGAAGAAAATTTTCAGATTCAAAGAGTCGAATATGTTTGAAATCTTCGCGATTTGAACATCGAATTTCACTCTCACGTAGCTAGTCTGGAACATTTTCGAAATGAATGTCGGTCATTTCGTTTTTAATAAGAAAACATATTTAATATGAAGCAATAATCTGTGAAGAAAATGTGAAAAATCTATTATTATTATTGAATATAATTGTATGTGTTTCTAGTGAAATTTCTTCGACTATTATTTACTAAAGAAAAACTTTGAAAATTCTTTAATAAAAACATAAAAGTTACGTTCGGGAAAATAAAAAAAAAACTTTCCATGATCTTATGGAAATTATTTGGTGTACGTTAAGTTTAACATACTTAAAAGTTAAGATAACTTTTGCTGTATTTTATATTTAAAATTGTAATACGCGATTTACTGATAACAAAATTCGGCTTGTTTTTTGTTCCTGTACTACGTGCACTAGCTACAGATTACAGCTATGTTATAAATAACTTTCGAGTACGAACCTACACTGAACTACTCACACTATTAAGTGGTAAGCACTACGCGGATATCGTGACACAACATAACCTAAAAATTTCAATCAGCCATTCAAACGTTTCAAAAATAAGTTGATTATTAATAAATTCATTTAAACGTGATCAATGTATGTATCTTTAAGCTGTAGTTTTTTAAAAATACCTACAAATACGTACTCTTACACAGACAAACATAGCCCATCAGCCAAAAAATAAAAAAAGAAAAGATACAAATTATTGTGCCATAATAATAATATTATATACGTACTTAGTAGCTTGGGAACACAGTGTAATTTAATTAACTACAGCCTTAAAATGACTGCCTAATATAATTTTAAAGAACACACAATGAGAACATTTTTATAGGCATAAATAAAGTGCAATGTAAATTTATGTATGTAAAAATTTTGTTCGCAAACAAAAAGAAATATGCAAGGGCGAGCTGCAATTGCTCTGTTAACAGGGTAAGAGTTGATTTTTTTTATTTTATTTTCTAATCTTGATACATGTTCGTTTTTAATGTGAAGAAAAAGTGTTTGTACATCTTTTCTTGAATTTATGATGTTAAAAATAATGAAATTTTACAACTCATAAATTTAAAATTAAGAATAAATTCATTTTGTTCAAATTGTTTTCGAATTTATATATTTTTTTTTTATTATACCCAAGGGAATTTGACTCGTCTCTGAAAACACTTTTTCTCATGTAATAAAAATAAAAAAAACAATTTCTGGCAGCTTAATCTTCTTCAAACTAAATTTTCTATACGCAGTGTTCATGACCTTTGGAAGCAATTTGAGAGAAAAGCCTTCCTGATTTTCTTTTTTTTTTTTTTTACTATTTTTGTAGGTTTAACTACTTATACATAATATAAATAAATTTAGAGTTTAATTTTAGGATTTAATGTTAATAAAGGTCTCCTTGTAACTAGATTATATTCGTAACACCCTCTCCCCTATAAAATTAGGAACATTCAATACAAAAGGTTGAAAATATGTAATTTGCTGTTTGTTTGTTTTATTTTCGTCGTAAAAGTATTTCGAGATACTGTTGGAAGAACAATACTCTATAAAAATTAATTTACAAATAGTTTCTTCATATAAGTGGGTTATTTAACACATTATTTGCTACGGCTTCTACGATTCAATTTACATTAATTACAAATATTATTTGCTAATTCTTATTCCTAACTTAAAAACAAGTAGGAAATATTCCAAACATGATTAATCTAAACAATAATCAAGAATAGTAACTTATATCTAAAAAAAAAAAAAAAAAATACAAAATACTTTTTCTCGCTATTGCAGTATAGACACTAATTAAATATAAAATAAACTTTTTCAAATATTTTGAAAAATAGTCGATACTGCTAATAGCTTACTATCCCTTCAACAGGTAATTCTGTACTTAAATTTTAAATATAAATTATATAAAAAGCAATTGCTAAATATAAACTAAAAACAATTTTCTAAATTAATCACGAAATTCATTATAATCTGTCAGTTTATAAAGAAATCTTCGATTTCCATTTTATAAACGTTGAAATTACTATTTAATAGTTCCTTAAATTTAAATTGATAAATATTCGATTTATTGTTAATGTCTTTGAAATAATTCATAACTATTATCAATCAAGCCCGTTAAACTGTAATCTAACCTCACTTTTTGAATCGATTCAGTCGTTCGATTTAGACAAATTGTTTCTTTTTTCACATTTAAATAATCAATTGAAAAGTCTTGTGTGTGTCTTGTGAGTACAGTTTATCAAGAAATATTAATCTTCTTTTAACATAAGTAATGGATTCTTTTTACCGGCTCGAGTTGATGGCAAAGAATGTGTTAACCCTGGTATATTGGCAGGTAAGGCTCCCATAACTAAAATGAAGGCTGTTTGTTCAATTACTATATATAGAGTACTTTTTCTATTAATCAAACTCACATTGCTCGTGTACATTAAAACAGCTTAACCATTCAGTCATACTAATTTCTCTATCCTTATTTAAATCACAGTAGCGCGGCAATCTTTTACCACATTTTTTCAAGTTTTTCAATGGCATTATCAATTCCCGAAATCCCTTCCATTCCGATCGTTCGAGCATTTTAGTTTTATTCTTATCCAAATAGTTGAATGTCCAGTGAGCGACCTGTTCGGCCTTGGTTTGTATTAATGCTAATAAAGAAAAGACGAATTAAATTTCGGAATTAAAATTCGTATATCTACAATTAGTACCTATAGAATTAGCGGGGCTCGTTGCATTACCAGTAATGTTATAATTAGTCGATATATGCTGGGTAAGATCGTTAAGAAACATAAGCCGTTTCACATCTGGACATCCTTTTATTGGTGGCGGAGGTGGTCTTAGGGCAGTACAATTTGGCTTTCCATATTTAGTTGCTGATCCAGGTACCCAGGCACCTGTATCTTCATTGGCACACCAGCAATAATGCACTGAATAATAACATTGGACCTTAAATAAATAAATTCGACTTGTTAAATTAGCTAGATAGGCCTAATTAATATTAAATAATTAATTAATATACCTGAATCCATCGTCCATCAGGTGTACATTCAGGTGCATACAGATTATCACTAGTTTCCAATGCCAGTTTTCTGTCCGCCATACAACTAGTCAGTTCCTCTCCGGTGTCGGACGATTCTGTACCTGGTACATTGTGACTGTTTGATAGTACATTGCTTTCGGAACTAAGCACTAAAAGAATGTAATAAATCATAATTAAATTCGTCGTAATAATAAAATTGCTATTATTATACCTCCGGGTAGAACGGGTGCTGGTGCACTATTCGTAGATTCTTCAGACTCCTCTTCGTCCTCTTCACTTTTGACTCCACCATTTTGTTTGACATCTGGAGCCAGCGCCAAAAACAGACGCAAAGAAACTATTTAAGTTCAAAACAAAGTATGCGGGCTTTACGTCCTATGTAAAATGAACTACCCACTACAGAAAAAAGTCAAAACCAGGACCGATACAATACATTTACTTTACACAAAAATACTTAAAATGGGAATCACAAATTTTACCAAAAATGGAATCTAATATACGAATGGTATGGATAAATAAAGATGTCATAGGTTGCCTTGACATTTAATTTATGTTATCTACTGTTTTTTTTTTTTTTTTTTTTAATTGACGTCATCTATGGAGGACTATAAGAACGAGGGGAAACGACTGTATAAAAGTCAGAATATTTCCGGGGCTTAAAAACGCCATCCTCAATATGTTTCCGGTGACAGAATGAATTAGTTTTGACAGTTGGCGGGTTGTATACTTTGTTTATGTTTTAATTTTCATTTAAACTTAATTTCATCAATTTTTATTATCCCGTAACATTTAAAATGTACAAAGACAGACGTTGTTTTGTTGCGGGGGTTTCAAGACCATGGGCTCCCATCGGACAATAATAATTTAAAAATAGGTTTTCTACGCCACTGATCGTATAATATTGATATAAAATTGATTTCTTGTATTAAATAATCCGATATATCAAAATCCATGATTTCCTTTAAAATGTCACATAAGGACAATGATAAATTATGTGTGTACACTAGTCTACTCCAGCGCGAACTATTCGGATGCCTACTTCTTCTTTTTCTCGTTTCCCCGTCCTTCTTTTAGTTTTCCATAGTCGATATCTAATTATCTACTTATTGTCAACATACAACTGCAATTAAATTAATATCCAAACAAGTACCTGAAACGCCATCTCTGTTCAAACAATCCTTCCATTCTTGAAATGTAATTTTCAAATCGACATTTATGTCGCACGATTTCGGAAATGATCGTGAGCATCGTTTCGGCTTGATGAACTTCTTTATGAATTTCTTCAAGTCCTTGTACTCCATTCGATCCAAATAGCCGTCTTTGTTCGTATCGAGAGTGTTGAATTTCCATTTGATAACAACGTCATCAGGAACGGTATGATTATTCTCACCGGCGTATGTTGCTATGAATGTTTGCACTAAATTACTATTGAATGTCGCTTTATTTGTTACCGAACATAGGCCGCTTCGCGATTTGCGACTGGGTGAACGAATCATTTTCTTTGTCGTTTTACATCTGTCGAAAAAAAAAAGAAAATCGATTTTAATTCGTGCTAATTAAAATATCGATTGAATTTATACTTTATTGGTCGTGCTCCTGATTTCGTGTTTCGTTTTCTTGCTGTATACTGAATTGGCATGCCATCTGGTGTGACACACCAGCAGTAATTAGTTTCTGGATGACATTGTCCCCCATCGTATGTACCATTTGATTTACATCTAAATATGGAAAATAAATTATTAACTCGAAAGAATCACGATGGAAAAGTAATCGAATCGAAAATTTTACCTCGCTTTAAATCTGTACTCAGGAAAATCCAAACTGAGCGTTTCCCATTCGAGGCAGGATCGTTGCGTTCTACACGGACCCCTTTTTACTAGTGTAACATTTTTATTTACACAACGGACACGTTCCAAAAGGCATCGATTCGGATAAGTGAGACCATCCGAACCGCATACAACTTTTTCGTTATCGATTCGTTCGCACGATTTCGGATTACATTCAGTTGCTGTTGTCTGAAAATAAATTTAATAATTCTTAATTAATTTCGTATGATTTTAGTCAGCCAAATATGGTTCTAGTTGTGCAGGCAGCGCCTATTAGATGAATAACGTATTAAAGATTTTATATACAAAAGTCTCCGTGATGGAGAATGATAATAGTCTCCGTACTAGGTAGAAAGTGATTTTTTAAAGATTAATTATATATGGATAATAATTAAGAAATGAATAATATAATAACTGATTCTGATTGGTTATTTGATTCGGGAACGAGAAGGCGTGGACACGAAAGTGTATATTTGGCGGAGAGTTCGGTGAGTTCTTGTCGAATCGTAGGATTTGGTTTTGTTTGGTATTTATATATATTTGTAATATGATATATTAATGGTATTATGGTATTGGTAATAATACCATTATAATAATTTGTTGTAATATAAAATTTTAATTTTTTTAACCCTATTAAATGTACGAATTCACCGCCGAATATACAGAAAACTTCCCGCCGAATATACACATCGCTATGCAACTCCATATACGTTTAGGTTATATTGTATAATATATATTTAAATATATCAATTTAAATAAGAGAAGAAACCGAGCGCAAAGAGTCTGCAATCATAAATCTTTTTATCTTCCCATCAACAAGTATAGGTATAGATACTTTAATAATAATCATTGTAATTAAGAAACCATCGCGATCGATTTATGGGACGAATGAATACGAGATAATAAGTGTATAATAGGGTATATTTAAGTATACCGTTCACATTTATAATAAGAGGTGCTTGACAAATAATAATAATAATGTAGCAAGACTTATCGGTTGTTATTTTTCGAATTTAAACGGATTTGTTCTTTGTACAGGGACGGCTTTATTTAAAAATCGCTAGAAACATTTCCATTAATATAGTGGTTAGAATACAATTGATTTTTTTTTTTTTTTAATGTGCACTACTGGAACTAGTGTACTAGTAAAAGAATCATACAGGTAAATTTTAAAGATGATTTAATACACAATAGGTTTTTATTAAAAAAAAATCCATCTCTGTTGTTTACAAGATGAAAAGCTTCAGTTTAAAAATCAAATGGCTGTACGTACGACACAGAAGAAACAGGTGTTAACCACCAATATAATAATAATAAGCGGCAAAAGTTATAAAGCACACCTGTTTAACAATGGCAATGGAATGCAGTGGTTCCCCGACAAATAGTAGAATAAAAAACACACCTGGGCGAACCAACAACGAACAGGCCAGGCCAGGCCAGGCAATAATAAAATAGATATCTATCTATCTCACTATATGCATGGATAATTTATTACCCCCGCTATATTTATTATATAGACATATTTTGAAAGGATCGATTTACTTTACCAGACAGCCTGGCTGTATTTTCTTTTTTCCTAGAAATGGGTGTTAATCTGACAATAATAATAATAATAATAAATTGCTATAAAATAAAGTTGATTGTTGTCTTTTCACGTTCAGTTTTTATTGCTCGCTGGAAATTATTTCAATTTCGTTCAAAATGTCAAAATCAATTTTTATTGTTCGCATCCTTCCGGGGTGAGTTTCTTTCATCACATCGGATTTTATTAATAGCACAAATAACAATTTCTTTTATATCTACTCTATGAAGTCACGTAGAAGTCTATTTCGGCGATTTCATATGAATCTCTTTTTTGGTAAGAACGTGATATGTTATAAAAAAGAAGAGTTAGAGAGCGGTCGGCTCGACATCAGTCCGGGGAATTTGATAAATAATATTACCAGCCGAATTATATTATTATTGTTATTGACAGATGGTGCTGTTGCTGCGTGTCAATCTGGGATATTTTCGCACAATATGTATAGTAGTTATTTTATATTTTTGTGCTTGGCAAATGCATATAATAAATCAGCTATAAATTACTTCTTTTTTTTTTATTGTTTGGTGAATATTTGCGGAATTTATCCCACGCCTTCCGCCTTAGAAATCGGCATTGACAGAAAAAAAAAAAAAACCGAAATCTTTCAGCAGGTGTTTGGTTTTTATACTGTCTAGATAGACAGTACTTTGACAGAAACAATAAAAAAACACTACTTGATTTATTGATGATGATTATTCCTGGTTATTATTCTTCCTGTTCCTGATATCGTCATCATCGTCATCATCATCATCCATGTTCTTTTATAACTGAACGAATTTTAAACAATCATTATTTATATTGCAATAGATTGTTATCAAAAAATTGGTTTGGTATACCAAAGACTGGTTTTTAGTGACCTAAAAGTCACATGTATGTATAAATAATAATAATAAAAAAATAAACAGATTGTCACTTGTTTTTATTAAAAAATCATTTATCTGTTATTGCGCGAGAATTATGATTATCAATTTATTGGTGTCAAAATTTACGGTGACCTGTACGCCAGTTTAAATTGACGATATACATATAATATACGTATTCAAAAAGAACAAAGATCTATCTATCTATTCATCTACATATTATTCATTCAGATGACAAATTGAGTTAAAATTTATTAAACAATTTATTGTCATTGTGAGATCTCGACTTAATTCTCTATATCTGTGTAGTACAGTACCAACTAAATAACTCTTTACGATAATCAAGACTACTAACTGAGTAATTTCTAAGTGAATAATCGACTTAAGCCGATTAACAGCGCGATTATCCACAGCTTCGTAAACTTAATTTTTATTTCGTAAACATAAGCATATTGTTTATAATCCCATTGACCGTTATCGAAATAATGCTAATTAAAATAAAATATACGTAATATAACAAGTGGATAGCTAGGCAACCCAATATATGCTCGTACATGAACGATTATGTATGGCAACATGTCATATTTATAAAACACAAAAAAATCAAAGCGGCTCTGAATAAGTTGTTGAAAATATAAGTTATTTGAAAATTTAATTGAATTTACATCAAAATAGCTTAATTACGAGTGTAATTTTTAAGAAATTTATCCAATACACAAAACTAGACATAAATTTACTCAGTATAAAGTAAGTAAACTATACATAAAATATAGAGAAATTCGCAAGGTCGTTTGGAACAGATAATAGCGGGATTATTCAGCTTCGTAAACTTAATTTTTCTTTCGTAAACATAACTTTCAACAACTAAAAAATTAAAAACACGCGCAGTTATACAAATTTCTGAATTCGTAATCAGAATTTGACAGAACTGACATTGAAATCGAAATTGATGAGAAGAATCAAAAGATTGATCAATTATACTAAAAAAAAAACAGCTAAAAGTAACTAATAAATAATAACAAAAATTATAAAAAACAATTTAAATATGCACAAAAAATTATCATCAAAAATAGTTGGCCGGAAGAATAGTTTGGTTAAGATTCACGTCCATCTCTCATCGCATCTGATCGGAAAATATTTGGTGGTGAAAGCGCAAGCGCACGCGTTCTTAATTCTTCTTATTTCTTTCACACGTAAAACGTTATAAAAGTTTTTGGGAACTTTAAAATTACGTTTATGCATTAAGAAATAAGAATTAAGAAATTGGTTAACCACTACTGAAAAGAAACGCATATATCAATGTTTATATCAAGATTTACGTACTAAAAAATTACGACTATGTTTATGTATTAAGTGTACGAAGCTAGGTAACTGCAGCTCAAATTCTAAGAGAATAAAAATGGCGTTTTGTTTGTAGTATTTAAGTCACTCATAATAATAACCAGATGCATATTCAATGTAAACGAATTTGAATTTATGATGCGGCGTGCTGGTAAAAGTTCAATATGGTTTATTTCGAAAGTGTGAAATATTTATCGTACTTCAAAGTACGACGTACGTACGCGTGTTTATCTTTGCCGTTTTATAATTAATAGATACAAATAGATCATCAATCTATTGTTTAGATTGGAAGATTTGCGAAATGTAAAAATAGAATTTTCCCTAGCGGGAAAAAAACCGTGGATTGTTTATTATTTGGCTATACATATACACAGTATTCCC
Organism: Platypus cylindrus; assembly: GCA_949748235.1. NCBI lineage: Eukaryota > Metazoa > Arthropoda > Insecta > Coleoptera > Curculionidae > Platypus > Platypus cylindrus. Next base: position 10,476,453 of record OX456494.1, read on the forward strand.
GAATAGCATAGTATAGTTCCAAGATAGGATTATTATTGCAATAATTAATTTTAGGTAATTTTCCAGACAGATTTTAGTAAAAAAAAAAAAAATTGCAATAATTAAATTTCGTTTCGTTTTTTTTTTTTTTTTCTTATTTTGTTAATCCAAACCTGAAACTCCACATTCCATCACCACAGACTTCTTCTTTATAAAATATGTCTTTGTCAAACTTTTAACCAGCCGAAAAGCTCCTCGAGATGGTGAAGAACGACACTTCTTAATGCGATTAGATTTTTTTTTTTTTTGGTTTGCCTGGCCGAAGACTTCTTCTACTTAATCGGTTCGGGCGGCTTCTTCGATTATCTCTGCTGTTAATTAGATGTTAATGAATTTCGAGTTTATGATTTTGTTATTGACAACATCTGATGAAAAAGTGATTATAATTGAATATAGATAGATTTCTATTGGTCGTTAACAAATTTGCTAAAAGCTGCTAGTTTTTTTTTTGTTGTTTGAAAAATTCATTTTTAAGTGTGGAATTTCCTATATAAATTTGATTAAAAGCGCCAATATTAAAATGGACATTTTATATACGTACTATAGAAGATTGTTTTGTAATTCGAATACATATGTCTTTAATGTTTACATATGTTACTCTGCAGCAGGATTTTGAAATTTTTGAAGCCAGCACAAACCCAAACAAGTTTTTGTAACTGTAAAGGCATATCACTTTTCATAAAGTTTAATTAATCCATTCGATACGGCCCACACTTTGTATTAAAAATTAACAAAGCGGTTACTAAGATGGGACCAAAATTAATTTTTTTTTAATTTGATTCTTAAATATGTTCGGTTTCTTGTAGAAAATAGCATCAATTTGATCATATTTAGGAATGTTTGTATTTCAGCCGCTGTTCACCAGATGGAGCTTGCGATGTTGTCATTCAGTAATGATTATTCTTTTATCTATGACGATTTTTATGAAAGTGTATATTTGGCGGAGAGTTCGGTGAGTTCTTGTCGAATCGTAGAATTTGGTTTGGTTTGTATTATTTATATAATTTAGTAATATGATATATTAATTATGGTATTATTGATAATAATACCATTATAATAATTTGTTATAATTTAAAATTTTCATTTTTTTAACAAATTTACCGCTGAAGATATACATCGTATTTTTACGGATTTTTTTTCTCTCAAAAAGACCTAAATGTGGATGAGTTGCCTGGGCCTGTGTTCGAAGTGGATTTCATCGAAAATCCGTTTCTGTTCTAATTAAATATGCGTATAGGTATAGGTAAAAACCAATGGGCAAAACTTGTATCTACTATATGAAAGTGACCACCGCCACCACCACCTCCACTACCATCATACACATACATAAGTCCTATGAGAAGAAACAACCAAACACCTTATATTATTAAAAGAGAAAAAAAACAAAAACAACAAAAGCATTCTTCTTATATTTTGTAGAACAAAAACCGGACTGATCAGTCCTCCCGAATGATAATAATCATTGTCCGAATTCTTTTTATGATTTTTCAAAATATGTTTTTTTTTTTCCCGTTGCGTTTTTCTTCGAAGATGATTTGTGACGAAAAGTATTTTTTATGAAGCAAAAAAATTAGGTTATGTCAGAGTTTATGCTGAAAATCAATGTGCTACTGCTGCTTTTTTTAATTTTCAAATAAATTTCTTAGATCACGTCTTATTTTCACACCTCGAATAGATATGCACGCTGACGGTAACGTAATAACGTACCGTCAAATAAGTACCTACCTCGATAAGTGTATACATGATGATGTTGCATTTAAACTTTTATGACCTTTTTCAACGATTACACGAGACGAAAAAGAAGGAGATTTACTAAAATGGTCAGAAATCGATTTGCTATTTTAAGATTTCGATGATGGTGAAAGAAACTGTCAGTGATTCGTTCGTTTCAATCTTCGTCAATTTCTTTTCGATATTTAAGTACTTACCAGATAAAGATAAAGGTCATGGTCATTGCATTAAATAAATAAAAAAACAATCGTTAAATAGATAAATTAAATGGGTAATTGAAACGAATCACATAAGATGATGATTTATTTTTTATCATAAGCGCAGTGCGCATAACCGTTTCTGTCTAGTAGGCGGATTATTTCTCTGCGCGCACTGTAGAGTGCGCCTCGATAACGAACAGCCATACAACAATCATATTATTTAATTATGACCTGGAACAAATCCCGTTTATAAACACGCACAATAATCATTTTTGGTGCGTATAAACGATTCATATTAATATCCATTTACCATGCCACATCATCCATAAACATGGAACTTTATTATACATATATAATTTATTGGGCAATGTGCATTGTTACGGAACAAAATGTGTCCTGTTAAGGTAGATGATTTATAAAATCCCATCTATAGAACGGGTAATGGCAAGAGTGAAGAAGTACCAACTTTTATATGTGTGTGTATACGTACTTTTTACAGTTACGAATTATCAATATGAAATGGTAATATTTAATAGGTGGTTACTGACATTTGTACATACCGTGATATCCCAGCGTGGTTCACTTGAAATAAAACGATTACTGCGCACACTGTTTTTATATAATATACAATGTTAAATACAAGTTAAAATCTGTAGAATATTAGGTTTGTTCCAACTATCAGGCGTCTAAAATACATAAAAAACTGTTTACCAACTTTTTCGGTTTGAGCTGAGCCGAGGTTCTGATTAGTCAGAAACTTGCACAATTTAAATGCCCATTAGCGTTCAGTTTATTTAAAAATTATTAACAAGCATTGTTATTATTATTATTATGAATTTTACAGCTTTATTTTAATTATAAAAATGAGTATTTTTCATTTTTTTTTTTTACCGATATTCATATACGGTACGGTTGATTTGATTTCATAGCCACCTTCGTTCTGTATCACATTGTATACATCAAACGAATAAATTAGAATTGCGTGTGACAGTTGAAAGTATCTCTCTCTCTCTCTCTGTTGGGTAATAAAATAAAATAAAATCGCTTATCAGTTTATGCAGTTCAATAAATATAAATTTGCCTGCATTGCAACATATGATGACAAAATGGCGTGTTAAAGATCACGCTTTGCTCTCTCTCGCTCGTTTTTTTTTTATTTATTTTTCGGTTTAAATTTGTGTCCATTAAAATTAATTCATCTGTGAAAACTGTACGCCAGAAATCACAACGATTCGTTGCATTTTTATTTTATTGAATCGCCAACAGGCAGATCGTAATTTTCAATTTTTTTGAAAAAGTTTATTAGCTGTCAAAAGGCGCAAACGTGACTTATTAATGAAAAATCGGTATGACGGATCGATGAAATATCATTAAAAATGTCAATTCGTGAACTTTAACATTGTACAAGTGACAATGATTGAATTTGAGCAACTTGAAAAACGAGGAGCGCAAGCGCAAAACTTTCACCTTGGCTCCGTATGATTTTCCCATAAAAACGGACACGCTTTTTCTTAATCAAATTAGACGTAAATTCACATTAATTTAGGCACGAGAATTAATTAAATTCCATCTGTTTTATGATATTGTATTATACTCCTGTGGCCATCCCCCACAGTAACATTTATCAAACTAATTAATTAAATTTCAAAAACGAATAGAAAATTTTGGGGTCAAAGCCAAATTGAAATCTATTCGAAATAGTTCCATACATACTCGTTCTAATAATAGTCACTTTTATCATTTCCATCTTTCAAACAACAATTCAATAATGTATAGAGAAAACAATTATTATTATTATAATTCAATAATATATTCAGCATAGATGCATGTACAATGTATTTTACAAACAAACAAAAAAAATTCTCGTCAATAGATACAATTTCGATGTATTGTTGCACTAAGTCGTGCTATTTTACATATGAAACACATTTAAAATAGTGTGGGAACATTTTCATAAATATTGTAGCGGGCAATCTGTATCCATGGCCAGCTTTTTTTTTTTTTTTTTTTTGCCTTTTCATGCTACAGCCCCTCTAGTATAAATGTAGTATGGCAGACAGCTTGGCACCATTTGGAATGGAATGAAATCCCCATCATATGAAAGGGAACCACCTATACAAGAACCATGGTATATAATACATTGTGTGTATTGTATATATATATTTTTTTTTAACAATGGGCGGTCAAACTCTATTATTATTCGATTATTATTATTATTGCTCCGTGTAGGTAGAACCAAATTGTATATTAAATTTCGTTTTAGGTATTGTTAAAATAAGCGTATGCCGGCTCGTACATATACACATATGTACATATTTTAATAATTATAATTCCACAAAAAAGCAGGTGGCATTTGATTTGAATGTTTTGTTTTGTTTTTTAGCAAAAAAAAATGACATTTTGATTGTAATAATAATAGTTAGAACAAAGAACACTGCGCGCGTTCTAGTTCTTTGAGTGATTAGTGAACGCTGCAGCAAAAAAAAAAGACGTAACAATAGACAATAACCTAAGTTTTTTTCTCCCTCGGTAATTATTCACGTTGCTATTTACGTACTTTTTAATAAAATTATACAATTATAAAAGTCTAAAAATCGATTTTCTAAACCTTGATCTTAGTTTTTTTTTTTTACTTTTATCTCGTAATAGTTAATGATAGTGTTGAATAAATCATTAGATAGTTGGAGATTATTGTTATTATGTTAATATACATGATTATGATTATATAAGGCAAAATTTCATTTAAAAAAGTGAATTATTAAAGAAAAAAAGAACAGGCGACATTTAATCGTAGATAGTCATGCCAGAAGCGAAGAAAAAGTATCGGGTTTACAGAGTGTGCTGTGAAACAAATGCCGATCAATCGATAAATTGACTGAAACCTAAAAATCTGAGTTATTTGAATTATTTTAGAGATTTAATAGCTTTGTTCGTATTCACTTATCGCATAAATTAACTCCATTATCTTTAGGGTTTTTTTTTTCATTGTTCATTACTGTCTGATGGCGATTTTTTATTGATTTTTTGTTTTTTTTTTGAAGATAATTTAATAATTATTGTCGCACTTTCGATTTATTTATTTATTATTATTCTTAAATTGTCATATTAAATTAAATTGCCACTGCACAGACAGAGATAAGGACAAATAAATAAAACAATTAAAAATGAAGCTGTTATTTATGCGTCACTTTTTTCTTTGTTTCAAAAAAAAAAAAATCGTCAGTTTTTCATCTGTCCAACATACAAGGGCGAGTCCAAATTTGAATAAATTCATTTTCAATTTGATCTACTTTCAATTGCAGCTATAAGTAGTTTTGTTAGTTAACAATGATTCAATTTTTATTAGATATTAAATTCATATATGTATACATGATTTTCATGTATTATGAGCCTCGCCTTAATTCATTCACAATATATTAGGCATATAATGACACATTAGTGTCAATACATCTGTTTAATATTGAGATTATTTTATGTTATGTGCAAATTGCACAATTGCATCTAAATATATTGTTTTTGTATCAAGTTTTGCTTTGGAAAAAATCTTAAATTGGTTATCGATGTCCATACTGGTGTATCGTATATAAAATTCGATTTTACTTGACCATCAACAATAAGAAGATTGTTAATATTGTACAATTTAAGAAGATCAATACAGTAATTTTGATTTGAGACGTTTCCGCCCGTTTCTTTTTTCGGCAAAATTAAATTGATTCCTCGTAAACTGTCAAGTTATTCGATTATAAGCATTCACAATGTGAATAATCGAATTGGCGGTATTTTTGACAGTTCCCTTAGGAATGGTACCGAAAACTTAGGTTTGAAGTTGACATTGAAAAAAAATCTTTAAGAATTTCTACCTATTCACAGCGCTACTTTTAAGAAATTTTAATCCGGTCCTTTTTAACCCTTTCAAATGTACATCGAAAAACATTTTTCAAAATGTTTTTCTAGGCGATTTTTCATGAAAATTACAATTTTCAATTGTATCCAACATATTGACATCGGTCTAATCGGATTAAACAATAATTTTAGATATCGTCTCCGTAAATATTATTCGATAGAGCGCGTTGATTGGCATAAGCCGCCTACCGATCGATACACCGGCACTTTGCTGCAGCTTACTGCCTGCCTAATCCGCATTATTTTATTTTCACATTATTTTTAAGTGCAATAAAATATTTCATACAAACGATTTTTACCTGTTTTTACTATCCATAAATCATTTAAAGTCGCAAAAATTCGATGGATTAATAAAGAAAATCTAAATTTAGAACGAGCATCTCTTTAAATGATTTTAATGAGCAAAAATATATGTATGAGCAAGATAATAACGAAAAAACAAAGAATAGATTATATTGCATAATAAATATTGTTATTGCACGGGTGAAGATGTTTTTTTTTATTATTATTATTATCGTTCCTCCTTAAAAACGAAATTAATATAATTTAATTAGCTATTCCAATTATTCAAATACGATATGATTTTCGTTTAGAACGGTCGAATTAAATAAGATTAAAGATAAACAATTTAACATATTAATAATGTACATACATCGATTTATAAACAAACAATATATTTAACTATAAAAGTATGTCAAAACAAATTGTTTACACGCTTTCATTAGTATAGAAACAAAATCTATCATAATAATAATATCATTTTTCTCTAAAACAGTACCTTAAAAATACTATGGAATTTGGATATTAGACACCGTCCTAGGAATACTATTTGAGATATCCCCGTAGTATTAACTTCAATCTGACAATTACTTACATGTATGCAGATTTTGTTTATAATTCGTTATTAATCATTTAAAAGAAAATTGTTGCTAAGAGTTTTTTACACACAACTTATCTAATTCATTTCCATAGGTCACTATAAAAAAAAAATCATATTGATTGACATTATAAGTATATTTGCTATGTAGGCAACTAGACATATGTAGTTGTCCGTGCCCGTATATGAAAGAATATGTGAAAAAATCAAGAAGGCCGTGAACGAGATGGAAATACGTACTTATTATAAATAAGTAATTATTATTCTCTTAAAATTTCATGCATTAATAAATTAATTACGAGTGTTCTTTATAACAAATTTATTAAATACGCCAGTGATTTATGTTTTTTTATATCGAGTTAAGTTTAAAAGTTAAAAGTGATTATAATCGATAGCTAGTAGTGAGCTGAATATTCTGAAGAAATTCGACATAAAATTAAAAACAATAATGATTATTCAACTAGTAATCAATACGGCGGCAGTTATAAGATGAAAAAGTAAGTTTATTACGATATTTTCACTTACCTCGTCACCATCAACCACACCGAACAAAAGACCAGCAATTATTAATATACCAATTCTTCTAAACTCCATTATATCGATCTCGTAGACAATTAATAAATCAATTAACAAAAATTAATTGCTAAAGACTGCTTCACTAATGCATAATTTATGTTCGTATTCAAAATAAAAGAAAAAAACGAATAAAAATTATTCACTTATTATTATCTACTAAGTATTTTTAATATACTAGGCGAACACACGAAACTTCAAAGGGATATTTCAAGTAAATGTTTATAACGTCTTTGACCACTAACTGAAGGTTCTCTAGATGAAGTTAAAGCGGTCTGTATTGGCATAGCCCGGCTCTTGTAGTTTTATAACACAAGAGGCATATAAAAGCAACAACTAACTAAACTAACTGATGATGATGATGATGATGATGATGGTTTTTCGTATCTTGTGCTTCGGCTATTATATTATGATGTAGTATAAGTTATCTGCACCAATCTATAGTAATACTAACAATATTCTCACTACTCGTCATAATCTCGTCGTATATTAAGTAAATGATTTTGGTTTCAAGTAATGGGAAAATTATCTGCATTCACGCATATGTGTATGTGTTTATTATCGTTTAGACACGAGAGATAAGTGTGGGGGGGGATATAGTAGTTACTAAATTAATTAATTCGAATTAGGGGGGAATTAATTAGTTGTTTCGACGAAATATATGTATGCATATCTGTCAGTGTGTGTGTAAATGAAAAGATACTATAAATAGATAAATGAAAAATTGATTGCATCTATTTTAATGCATTCAATTTATGTTTTAATGTAATAATGATTATAAACAAGTGCATTTAATTAAAATATGTACTAAGCGAAATTATAAACAGTGCAAAACAATGTAAATGGCACCATTAAATATTTGTAGAAATGTATTAATTACGTGTGAGAAACAAAAAAAAATTTACTTTTTTTATATCTTGGTTACATAAATAGATAATTAATTCGTATTTTTGTCTGTGTCCAGCATGGCTTGATGCGCATGATCAGAATCTGCCTCTATACCTACTAGATCTGTATGCATGCTTTCTATTATGGAGTAAATACAAGAAAAAATGAACCTTGCTGCGATTAGGAGGCGCTGCACTCAGCAGACACTATTAAAATCTTTAACATTGATCTTATGAGAAAATCAAATTTTCTTTTATTTTTAAGGAAAATCGTAGATTTTATTGCAACAGATTAAAACTATGATTGCAATAATTAGTATTTTAAATAATACAGTAATTTTTATTTAAAAATTGAGCATTATTTTTGTTTTCTTCCACATTTTATTAATTTTATGATCAGTGGCATGCTATAGGGTTGGGTAAAAATATATTATAAAAATAATTGTTATTAACAATTATTTACTAATTAAATAGTTTCTTTGAAATACTATGGATTATTTTTAATACAAAAATTAATGTAAACAATGAAAAGGACTTGAAAACGACACAATAACAGACCACGTCACTGATCACTGACAATCAGCACCCGAAACACGAATTCCTCTGATGGACAATAAATTTTCTGACCAGTAAATATTTTGATTAGTCTATGAATAAAATTTTTTTTATGTTTTTTGATTTTCGAGGCATTCAAGGAATTTTCAGACGGGAAATGAAACTCTGAAATATTTATTTAGCGATTTATTATCAAAATAAAATCAACAATACAACAAATAGATAAACAGGAAAACATATTTTGCATATAACAATTTTAAATTTATTTATTCTAAATATAAAAATTTTTTTGGAAAAAATTATCAACTATTTTTCAGTTTTCCATAACTTCTTGCAATTTCCCTTCGAGTTTTCACTAAAATTCGATGCCCTGTACAGTCTAGGTTTTCTATAAAACATTTATCCTTACAACACTTTTTACATAGCTTATAGCCACATTTGGAACCCTACAAAAAACCATCAAACTAAATAGTCACTTATACACTTCGAAATATTATTTACCAAAGGATTTTCACATAGTGTACATTTCTCCATTGATCTTTCCACATTATTATCTGGTTTCGGTGGTCTTCGATTGATTCTGCGTAGTTTTTTCAATCTTTTTCTACTAATAGGATTGCCATCTTCGTCTTCATACAGTCTTTTTGTTCCCTATTAGAATTTCAAACCAAAAAAAAAAATACATTTTTCTATTATCGAAAGATAAAAAAATTTATTAATTTAATCAAATTAATACATAATTATTATTACCAACAGCGAATCTTCTACGACATCGAATTTTTTAATATGCTCCGCAGATGTATCACGGACATACGGCTGGCAAAGCCACGGTGGTAAAATTAAATTCTGTGTTCCCGGTTCGACGGTGTCCGTCCAAAGTTTTTCACCACAATGAAAATGACTATAAATATTTTTGATTCGATTAATAACACTCTTGAATAAATCAAGTGTATTTGCCGCTCCCAATTCAATTCTCAATTGATTATTACATGGTAAACATAACCTATAAAAACAACTTTCGATTACTAAATCGCTGCCCTCGTTTACATAAGCCGGATGGTCTATTACACACGATGAAATAATTTAAATAGATGCCCCCTAATGTAACTGTTTGGACACGGATATTTCTCAGCTAATTCCATGTATTCTAAAGCCGGTTCCCATGCTGGTGGATTGTAACACCTAAAAATTGCCGGATTGTACAGATTGCCTTCAGCTGTCATTACACCAACCGCTCCAGTTTCTTGTAGGCATCGTTCTATGTCTTGCATGTTTTGAATGTTTCCATTCGATATTATTGGAACATTTACAGCTTCTCTATAACGAAATACGTTATACTAGGAAATGGGAAGGATTGTGAATATAAAGTACCTAACAGCGGCTACATAACTCCAGTCAGCTAAACCAGTTAATGGACCTTTTTGCTCTCTAGTCCGTCCATGAACTGTTAACATTGTACATCCGGCAGCTACGAGCATCTTGGCATAATTTACTGTTCGTTCTTTCGTTTCTAGTCGACGTATTTTACAGGTTACGGGTATTTTTAGATTTCTACTTAATAAACTAACTGAAAATATTTATAGATTTTTACAACACATATTCTAAATGCTGAATATGAAGCTCTGACCTACCTATATCATGTAAGAGATCCCATTTATCTTGTAGGAAAGCTCCATAATTTCCTCGTTTTGCAATTGCCTGTGGACAACCAAAATTAATATCAATAGCGAGGCAATGATCCTGAGCTAATAGTGCTGCATCTAAAATAATTTGTGGATCATTTCCACATAACTAAAGAGAATTTAATTGTATAAAATACTACAAGGAAACCTAAAGAATTAAAAAGGCACCTGAATTATTAACGGCTGGTCATCTTTGCACGTTGCCAAAGCTTCATTTCGATATTTTGCATCTCTGGAAAATAGAGTACTATGTAACATTGGTGTATAACATAATTCAGCTCCATATTTTCTACTTAGAAGACGCCACGGAAGCTCACTAGCATCTACCATTGGTGCTACGATTTTTACTGGAGCTCCAAGAGTTTCTTTCCAAAAATCCATTGTTTTATTTGATTTATGTTGAATACATACGAAATTATTGTGTTTGTATTAAATAATTATTTAAAAACGAGCAACACTAGTTTATTTAATAAAGCAATTCTAATAGGAAAATGTAAATAACGTGTTATAACCTTAGTTTTATTAATTTCTGAAGCAGGTGTTTTACTGGTTGCTTGGTATCGAAAGACATTTTTAGATTAAAAAATAAAAATATAGAAAATAATCGCATACAATTTAGTTATGGCATAAAATTAAAATTAATTATTTTAAAACACGTTTATTGATTTATTTTTACCGATACGTTGTTTGACAATGGCGTTTTTTTTTCTGAAAACCGAAGTGCGAGGTCATTGACTCCTCTTACTAATACTAACAGGAAATTAAAAAATGAAACGAGTCTTTTCGATATTCAATTTTATTTGAACAATTAATTGTTTTACATAAATTATTAAAAAACTCCACAATATAGCTATAAAATGTGCAGCAACTTATAGATATAGATTTATAAACATATGTTCACATAATTAGGTATTTTCTTATACTTTGGCTTCATATTTGGTCTATAATTATATTGTAACATTAATAAACACTTATTCGCTATAATAAAATTATCAATAAACGACTAATTGTAACAGTGCAAATAATTTACTTATGCAGATAATAATTCACAAAATTGGTAGGTACGCGGGTACGCCGCACATTAATTTGATATATGAATATTTATAAAAACTTTAATATTAATTAATTATGTAAAATTTGAATAAATTTTATAAAAGGCGTTAGGTTTCATGGGCACTCGTCTTATCTAATAACATACGAACAATTAATTTAATATATATTCTTGAATTTTTTTTATTAAACTTTGTTTTTGTATTTGTAAAAACAGATTTTTTATAAATAATACTCGAACTGAAGCTATTTTCATGTAAATTCAATTATATTTTCAACGACTTATTCAGCAGAGCCGCCTTGATTGTTCTGTGTTTTATAAATATGACGGTTGCCATATAATCGTTCATTTAAGAGCATATATTGGGTTGCCTATCCACATATTATGTTACGTATATTTTATTTTAATTAGCATTATTTCGATTACTGCAAAATGAGATTATAAACAGAATGGGTTTTAAACAGTTATTTTCAATATTCACAACAATGAATAAGTATAACGTGAAAGTAAAGTATTTCATCCGTTTAGTGATGGCTAAATTTCAAAATACCGGAGGAATCTTTCTACTCAAAATTTTAATAAAACTTGGTCTGTAAAACCAATTATAAAATCTTACTTTACAACAGAAGCTAATTAACTTAATATAAGTATAATTGAAACGACTGCAAATGCAATTTATCAGAGGTAGGATTAATTATTTAAAATTTTATCGGGCAACAATCTAATTTCTGTCAGCATTACGATGACTATACAATACATCAAATATAATCCTATAACAAACAATAATCGAATCTAATTGGGTCGTGTACAAGACGTTGTAATACCCGTAATTGTACATGTTTGTCTTGAAGGTGATGCTGGATTACTTAAACCACTTTCACGTATCGGTGATAGGGCAGGTGTTTTAGGACGATGAGCAATGCTACGTCTACGTCGACGGAACGATGAACGTCTACCGCAACGTTGTTGTTGCTGTTGCAGTAGTGTTAAAGCATTGGCTAGTTCAGTTTCACTAATAAAACGCCTATAGAATAATTCTATTTGAGTACTATAATTGTTTGAATTCAATTTAGCCGTATCGTATACCTTCTAGGTGGAGTGCCTATTGAAGGCAAAGGACTGATCGGCATATCTGGATTACACACTACAGGTACCAAATTGCTAACAGTTGTTATTGATGATGAATTTATTATCTGATTAGTACTGTTGGTCTTCGATAAGGCAGTTTGAGAATTGGATTGATGACGACGTTTGTTTTGACCTAAATTTCCTAGACGGGAATAAAATTGAACAAAAAAAAAAAAAAAACAAATTGCGATAGGAAACAAAAAAACGAAATCACCTAATAGTATAGATCGCAGTTGGCCTAGGGCAGTATGAGTATAATGTATAATTTGAAATTATAAAAGTGACTAAATATGATTGTTTAGAATTATCGAGGGCTATAAGAAGAAGTGAACACACTAGAAAAACAAAAACGGGCTGCCGCCAGGCGGCGCTGCGCGACCAACTGCTAGACAACAGTTTTTAACCGTGTGCTCTGATGAGAAAATCAAATTTTCTTATTTTTAAGGAAAATCGTAGATTTTATGGCAGCAGATTAAAACTATGATTGTAAAAATGAATATTTAATATAATACGATGATTGTTGTTCAAAAAAATTGGCATAGTTTTGTCCTTTCCCCTTTCTATTTTATTTTATGATTAGTGACGTGCTATAAGATCGGGGTAAAAATATATTAATTGTTAAAATCTATTATGTAAAATTTATTTTGAAATTGTTATTAACAATTATTTAATAGTTTAATGGTTTTTGGTTTGGAATACTATGAATTATTTTAGATATCAAAATTAATGTATTAAATTTGAAAATAATTTGAAAACGTAAAGTTGTACGTATAAGAATAATAATATGTAATTTAAAGCTATTCTTTTTCTATTGCTCGATATTTATAAGTAAATGATTTATGGGAACGATGGAAAATTAAAAAATACAAGTTTTTTGTTAAAAAAGATTTATAAACTACATTTTTTTTCTTACAATAAGAATTTTATACCGATCAAGGTCAATCCGGTCATTGGGAATCTGCGATTAATTGTACTCAACAAACGAAACAAAAACGACGAGACAAGAATCAACGAACAATACCGGTGGCGCACAAAGTCGCCAGCGGCCAGTCGGTTAAGTAACAATCAAAATCCAGAAGTGGGGACGCATATAATATATCTATTCGGATTGTGTAAATAACTAAGTAGGCTATGGATTAAAAATTAAAATTATAAACGTTTTAGAATTGATACGCGTTCGATTTGAAAATACTGGTGGCGCTCGAAATCACTAGCGGCCAATCGGTTAAGTAACAATTCGAAATAGAGAAGTGGGGTGGCATATAATATACATGTATTCTGGTAGTGTAAATAATATGGAGGGCTATAAAAAGGAGTTGACACTAGAAAAACGAAAAAACAAAAAACAGTTTTTAACAGTTGCTCTTATGAGAAAATCAAATTTTCTTATTTTTAAGGGAAAATCATAGATTTTATGGCAACAGATTAAAATTATGATGATTGTAAAAATGAATATTTAATAAAATACGATGATTGTTATTCAAAAAAATTGGCATAGTTTTGTTTTTTTCCCCCATTTTATTAATTTTATGATCAGTGACATGCTATAAGATCGGGATAAAAATATATTACAAAAATAATTGTTAAAATTTATTATGTAAAATTTATTTTCAAATTGTTATTAACAATTATTTAATAGTTCGAATGGTTTGGTTTGGAATACTATGGATTATTTCAGATATCAAAATTAATGTATTAAATTTGAAAACGCAACAATAACACACAAAGCTGATCACTGACAATCACGGACCTGCAATTATCACCATATACACGACGCCCTCTGGTGGACAAAAAAAAATTCTGACCCACAAATATTTTGACTTTTGTTAGGTTAAGTCCTACTCCTTATTATAGATTTCCATATTTAGAATAGAAAATATTTACCTATAACTCGAAAAAATAGTCTTATTTTTGCACTTGACGAATGACTGTGCGCCCTATGAGATCGTCCATCTAAAACTGGTGAGATTTTCTTTTTATTTTTCACTTTGTGTCGACAAAGTGATATGAGGCAGCGCGGTTCATTTGGACTATGAATATCATCTGGACTATCTGGTACTGATATGCAACAGTTCCATTTTCTACGGACTTTCTTTACTGCTGCTGTTTGCTTCACTTCGGGTACTACCTAGAGTATAGAATTCCAGTAAATAATAAGCATAAATTTATCGAGTCAAGCAAACAATTTATATAAGGTTTCTGACAGAACGGCTATTAAAACCGTTCGAGCAGGAGTGCTTATGTAAATACATTGAAATTCATGCAACACCATCAATTTACTTTATGCATATAATTTAGAGTGAACAAAACATCTTAAACTTACGGAATTATTACCCATAATACACATTTGACAATCTTGAGGTGTAGTTGGAGGTGTTGGAGTTGGTTCCGAATTACTATTACTACTATTAGTATTATTATTATTATTATTAGTTGAAAAAGTCTGTTCTAGCACTGAACAACTAAAGAACGTTCTAGTTTTACTTTCACATTCAAGATTCACAGGCCTGGAACACACCAATAGTTTTAGTTTTATATTATTAAACATCATCCTGCATAATATTTAATCACTGACCTATGCCTTAATATTCCAACACCATTTTGCTGTAATGATTCATTGACCTGTTCCAATTCGATTGGATTAATTGCATTAATTGGAACATGATCGTTTGTTTCACGTTGCTGACGAATATATTCGTATGTTGTCAATCCAAGAAATGATATATAAATGTGAAAGAAGCATAAATGTAACAGTAAACCAGCTGTAACTGCAGCTAATAGACCTAATGCGGCTACAATTGCTAGAAATGCTGCATCACTTGTTGGTAACGATGAATGAAAGGAAATCGATGCAGTCGAGTTTTGTTTGGATGATGTTGATAATGTGGAATTGGTTGTTGTTGTATCAAGTATGCTCTGCAGGAAGAAATAATCATACATAGTGTTGCTGTTTTTGTTTTTTTGAAGATAATTCACTATAAAGCAATGCATTCTTTGTTTTAATAAATATAAATTTTGTGACATTATCGAATAAATTGCGAAAAAAAAAAACACAGTAAATAAATCAGCAAAACAAACAAAAAAACACAATGCGGAAAATAAAGCAGCTAATAAAACTTCATGATATGACGAATGAATTTGGATCTTTTTTTTCTTTTTCAAGAAAAGTTTCCTCCAGTCAATAAGATGTCTCATAAAATATAGTATAAAAAGGTCAAATGCGGGATTGTTGTTCCGTCGTAAATGACGTACAGGAAAGAATGGAAGTTTTTTGGATTTTTATTCTTACATTGTTAAAAGAGTTTTCTGAAAAGTTTTATTGAGACACGTTGACATGATGAGGGGTGGTTTTTTTCGTTTTATTTTTTTTTTTTTTTGAGCTGAAAAGTTTTCGATTGACATTTTCCAATCGCTTTCTATGTGGTAATTTGCTATATGCTGAATGGAGGAAAATCTGGCATACGTCACTGTGACGGTTAAAATTTTTTTATGAATATTGAAAATAATTATTAAAAAGCATATTGTTTATAATCCCATTGACCGTTATCGAAATAATGCTAATTAAAATAAAATATACGTAATATAACAAGTGGATAGCTAGGCAACTCAATATATGCTCGTACATGAACGATTATGTATGGCAACATGTCATATTTATAAAACACAAAAAAATCAAAGCGGCTCTGAATGAGTTGTTGAAAATATAAGTTATTTGAAAATTTAATTGAATTTACATCAAAATAGCTTAATTACGAGTGTGATTTTTAAGAAATTTATCCAATACACAAAACTAAACATAAATTTACTCAGTATAAAGTAAGTAAACTATACATAAAGTATAGAAAAATTCGCAAGGTCGTTTGGAACAGATAATAGCGGGATTATCCAGCTTCGTAAACTTAATTTTTCTTTCGTAAACATAACTTTCAATCACTAAAAATTAAAAATACGCGATTATACAAATTTCTTATTTCTTAATTCGTAATCAGAATTTGAAAGAACTGACATTGAAATCGAAATTAATGAGAAGAATCAACAGATTGATCAATTATACTAAAAAAAAAAGCTAAAAGTAACTAATAAATAAGAACAAAAATTATAAATAAACGATTTAAATATGCACAAAAAATTATCATCAAAAATAGTTGGCCGGAAGAATAGTTTGGTTAAGATTCACGTCCATCTCTCAATCGCATCTGATCGGAAAATATTTTGTGGTGAAAGCGCAAGCGCGCGCGCGTTCTTAATTCTTCTTATTTCTTTCATACGTAAAACGTTAAAAGTTTTTGGGAACTTTAAAATTACGTTTATACATTAAGAAATAAGAATTAAGAAATTGACTAGCCACTACTGATAAGAAACTCATATATCAATGTTTATATCAAGATTTACGAAGTACAAAAAAATTACGACTATGTTTTTATTATGCATTAAAAGTTTACGAAGCTGTTGGTAACTCCGGTCTAAGTGAAATAATCACGTTAATTTTTAATTTTTGCATAAACGCGGAGCATTTATATGTTTATACAAAAAAAAAAAAACAAACAATTTATTAAATTCGAGTGCTTGCTCTTGATTGCAGTGACCTTTTGGCAAACTTCCAACTAACTATATACATACATAGTTCTAACAGCTGACGTTAAATATTAATCAAATTAATCTCTAAAGAACACACCATTATAGGAGCAATTAAACTTTATAGCACGTGACAATTGTCAATTAAATCTTAATTGGTTTTTGTAAAATTATTATATCCGTTAAATATAAATATTGAACTAAATAAATTCGAGTATGCTGCGGATAAAATAAGAATTGTTCCATGGCACACTTGGCACACAATTATACTTACTTTATTGATGATATCATTAGTTGGATCATTTGTTCCAATTTGATAATAGACAAAATTGGCTAAAGCCAATGCGGCCACTAAGGCAGCAGCTGCCACAGCACTAGAAACGCACATTAGAAACAAAGCGTAATTACGTCCACCGATGCAGTGGTTGAGCCACTTACAATGGTGGTCAAAATTAGCCACACACTTGTTGCATATGCTGGAAAAAATATAAAAGAAATTCTCATTTAATAAGAACAACAACAAAAACACTGTTTTCTAAGAAGGTGTGTATCATAGTTGAATAGGTTATGATAAGAATCTATCAATTGTGTTTTGTACTATTAACGATGGAAATTAATTACAAAATTGCTGTAGGTTTTTTTTTTTTTTATTTATAGAAACGTGTATCGTAATTAGGAGAATTATGAGAAATTCAAGCGGGTAAAAATACGATGAAAACTATGGCCATTTTCTTTTTTATTGATTTAATTTTTTGTGTTTGTGGACTTTAGCAGCTGACCTACAGGTGATAAAATGCTGCATTATACAAACATTAAAAATCGGTATGCATTTTTAGCCATAATTGTTGAATAAGTTTTATAAAATAATGAGAAAATCATTATCAAATATCAAAAATCATTATATATTCAAAATAATAAGCAGCTAATTGAAAGTACTATAAAAAAAAAATCTCACAAGCCTTTCGAATCGAACATTGATCCTTCATCAGTCGCAAACCTACTAAAATAATTACTTATTGAAATAAACACACTCTAGTTTTATGTCCATTTACAATACAAACATATTTAAATAAAATGTGCATCATAATCAAATAGGCGATGATAGATTCAACACGACAATATTTAATCGATAAATTAAGTTTTCGAATGGACAGTGATTATTTATTGAGTTGTGAATACTAGTGATTTAGAGTATTATTATGGATTTTATCAAACATAGTTTTCCTTAATTTCACTTTAATTATCCAATCATTTTCTATTTATAAAAATTGTTTTTTTTGGTCTATTGGATTTAATAAAACTTTTATTAACCGCACAACAAAATAATCCCAATTCATACATGTATTGTGTCGTTGCGTTCGTGTTTCTAATAAATTAAATGTCACGCTAACTCGACTATAGTCATTAGTCTCATATTCATACATATACAGGGTGGTCGATTACTAGTGTCCACTTCACTTTTAGACTGTAGACTTTTAAATTTTGTTATAAACTCGGGGAGGGGGGTGGACATTAGTAATCTACCACCCTGTATAGGTAAATATTTATTATATCTAATAGCTACAAGTTATTGCTCTATCAACCTAAATATACATACTGTGTATATTGATTTTTGCTTAATATTATTAATAAAGGCTAATAAAAGACGATGTCTATTCAGTATAATAGCTGTCATAAAACTTATAAGGCAACTAGCTGAAAATATCGTAATAATTAGGTTAGAAGCGTTTCAGATCAATTTTTATCCGTCATCAGTCATATGCTGGTGTTGGTTTTCGTTGAAATGCTCGCGTGTATTGTTTTGCAATCATTTCTATACATATAAATAAAATGTGTATCATAATCCAATGAGTAATGATACTCATCGTCATTTGTCAGGAAACGAGATTTTTTTAACTATACAACCTCTAGATCATTTGTCAGTCACCTGCTGAAATTTTCACTTGTTAACGCGACCCTATAGACAAAACATTAAAATAAAGTGTGTATCATAATCGAATCAATGATGATATCAACATGTATCGATAGAAGAGAAAGTTTTTTGTTTGAATTTCTAACCTGCAATGTTTAGTTCTTGAACTAGTCACTTCAATCTGACAAAGAAAACAAGTACCACCTTCAATAACGTGAGTATGTTTTGTTCGGTCGAGTTGCGGCAATGGCGAAATTTCCTTTTGTTCTCTTAATTCCTTTTCAGCCGGATCAATTAGAGCTGCTGTTAGATGACTTATTAGATGAATCTAAATTCATAAATAATATAAGATAAAAAAATTTGTTGTGTCGTATTAATGAAATGGTGTATAATTGAAGGTTATTAAGTATCCATTAGTTAAATTAGAAAGCTATTAATCTAAGTCTAATCGAATCGATAAATATTATAGGCGAGAATATTATGTTGATGGATAATTAGATTAAGAGAATATTTTATGTTTATAATTTAATAGTGCGTCAAATTAACCATTTAGTTAATTGATTCCAACGTAGGCAACATAGACTAACAAGTACATAATAAGTTCCAATAGGATTCACAATTTTATCATATAAAAAAAGCGATTTGGCAACGATGCGCTCTACTACTCGTCTACCACTTTGATCGAATAATTGAAATTATGGTCATCTTCCAAAATTTGTCGGGAAAAAAGTCGATGAAATTTGAGATTGCGAAACAATAAGTTATAAAAAAAGGCAAAAATTTAATTTATAAGTACATATGAACTTTTAAATCAAATTTATTGAATTTACTTTATATTTTTTTATGTGGCATCCTCTGATTCTGTTGCGTTTGGTAACAGCGTTCGGTTTCGGTTGGCGTAGTGTTCGATTTGCTTAAAGTGTTGTGGCCCCGTCTTTCGGATTGGGGTTAGTATGAGCCTTGGGACGAATGAAGCATATAGATAGATAGTTCATCATTTAATCATATGTAAAAAGAACGCCGATAAATCTACGCTGTTGCCATTTAACTGAATTTTAACTTTAACCTAACAAATAATGGGGGTGTACCCAATTTGTTTGTTCTAGTGTTTATTTTAATAATAATAATAATAATAATAGTAAAAATGAGATATATAGTCTTACAGCCCTTAAATTTTATTACATCAACCATGGACAGTTTCAAAGTTAAGCAATTAAATACGAACATAATACAAGTTTAACTTTCTTGTCATCGTTAATCATTAATTAAGCCCACTCTTGTTATAAATAAAACTTTCAATCTAAATATAGCCGCCCCTTCAATTATTATGCTGCGAACACGCATTATTAATAGTAATCTACATATATTTAACAAATAACTTACTAATAATAGGACGGAAACAGTAGATGCCGCAGCAGGTTGGGCATGCAATGGCAATCCAGGGACAAGTAGAAGAATTGAGCCACCAGCAAGTACTGCCAACACCAGCCAGCCGCACAACTGCAACGGATGCAATGGTGATTGAAAGCCGTGCTGTCTGCGCAGTTGAACTGAGCTAAATTGAAACGCATATTATACTTTGTTGATGATGCGCAGTACGAATAGTTAATTATGCGCAGACAATGTAATTTTTTAATTGAAGAAAATAAAATTGAAATTTATTGAAATTAAACGATTTTGTGTAATTTTTTATTAAATAATTTAAATTTTAAAATAATATAAAATATTTATTTTTTTAAATAATTTTTTATTGCTGAACAGCTTATTTTAAAATGTTTCAAATTAATTTGTTGAAAAACAGCGATAGATAGACTTACCCAGTATTTGGCAGTTGGCCGCTAGAGCGGCCAGAAGGCGGCTCAGGGGCAACTTGATTCGTTTTCCTTAACGTTGGCATCGTATCGAAGAAACGAACGATATTCGACGGAGGCCATGACGATAGAATCGTCAAACAAAGTAAACCAAACACGGACGCAAACTAACCGCGAACAACACTCCTCTGGTACTAACTAAACAAACTAATACAGGATAACAAACCCAAGGGCCACGTGTACACTGTGCACCACCGTGCACGCACACCACTATAGAGACTATAGTATTTATTTTTACGCCAGAAAACTGTTTTTTTGGGGGGGGCGGTTATATGTATATCGATCGATCGCTGCCGCCTTCGCCTCTTCTTATTTGACATTATGTGTGATAAAAGGGAATGGCGCGCAGGAACAATGGCTGAATATTTATGTATACAGAAATTTGTGTTAAATAACGAAATATGAGGTTAGAAACTGGCATATATTTGGATTTGTTTCATCCTCTAGGGACATTAAATTTATTGACAGCAATGCAATTTTAGATGCCGTTTATATGGAAAATTATGCTGACGTCAAATAGCTTATTTTAATGTTCCCAATTCTAATTTAGGCAATTTACTTAGCCAATTAATTAATGATTAAATGAATCATTTAGTACAGAAAAAATTCCATAGAAAACAAGAAAATAAGTAAGATATGTGTGTGTGTAATAGTAGGAGGTGGATAATTGATGCCAGTAGAGGAGATTAGGTCAATTTTTATTAGTTTTTCAACGCATTTAATCGCCGCTGTTTTGAGTGTGTGAATTGTGTGGCCTTGATAAAGAAATACTAGTGTAAAAGTTGACAGTAAAAAAAAAAAAAAATGAAAATCCGGAAACTAGCAGAAATATTTCTAGATTTAAGGCCAAACAGGTAAATAAAAATCAAATCGTTTTTGTTATGCCATTTATTTCGCTTGTCTATAAACAAATTCCTGATTATTTACTTCAAATTGCATACCATTCTAGAACGGTAAGTAACTTTCCGTATATCAAATTGAAAACCATCTTGTTTTTGCTATCGATTAAATTCCGCCTTCTCACAAGTCCGATAATTTCTAAAATTATCGAAATAGAATAAACTAAAAGTGCATTTTTTAAAATACTCCGTCAAGCGACTAAGTACGTAAAGGCACATCAGTTATTTTTAGTTAGACGCACCATTAAACTATTCATCAACTATTAAGGCATTTGCCTTTCATTTATAGTCAGTTTCCCTAAAGAGAATCCGGGCTTTTTTTTTTGTCTTCAAATAAAATACAAAATGGACTGTTCAATGGTAAATAATTGTTTAAAAAATTTGAAAAAATCGAAAGAAAACTGGTTGAATACTAGAACAATTCCGATTGCTATGATAATTGTCAGTGTTATTCAGGTAAAAATTAAATTAATTGAAATAATTAATATATATAAATGTAATTAATACAATGATTTCAGTCATTTTCCTTTTATTTATGCACCATCAAATGTATAGAAAAATCCCGATTCGATCCAAATAACAGTATAGAAATTTGGCGTTATTTCACCTATATGTTTTTACATGTCGATTGGAAACATTTATTAATAAATATTTTCATTCAATGCATATTTGCCATACCATTGGAAATGTCTCAGGGCCGGGGGAAAGTGTCAATTTTGTATTTTTTAAGTGGTGCCACGGCCGTTTTCACTGCATCAACCATTGATTATCATCATGGAATTATTATTGTTGGCGCTTCGGCTGGTGGCTATTCTCTACTTATGGCAAATGTGGCTGATATTTTTTTTGTAAGTTGTCCAAATCATTTATTACTAAAACAACATTTTTTTTTTTAAATTTAAATTTTAACATTTCCAATACTACTTGATTTTGTATGTACCGCTCATATGCATAATACTAATAGTTCACTGTGGCGCCATCTACTAACAACTAGTCACACTAAAAGAAACCATCTATCCGTTTTGCATATACATAGTCTGCTTGATTAAACAATAGTTGCGTCGTATTGTGTTAATTTTAGTTTAAAGATTTAATTAAAAGAATTCCTATCTGTTACATCTATTTAGCCATATAAATCTAATCTGGATTAAACAACGTGTGTTTATAGGAGAATGAAAAATCCAAGTTGAAGCAATACCGTGGCATTTCCATATTAATAATAATAATAATCGACATATTTTACAATGTATTTTATATAAACGATCAAAATACATCTTTACTTTCCCATTTTATTGGTGCATATTCTGGATTAACTTTAGGTAAGTGCCTACTTGATGTATTTTAAGTTTGTTCAATTTTTGTATGATATTTTTTCTATTTTTTTTTTTTTTTTTTTTTTGTTAGGGTTAAGTTTATTTGAATGCAATAATGCGAAGGACGAGTCGTGGTCACAATTGGGGTTAATTTTATTCTTTTCATGGTTATTATCTGTATTGTCAGCTAAAATGTATTTTCAAAAGTTAATAATAAATTAATAAAGTCTGTTTGTGTTTGTTGCCCTCCGTGAGGTAACGTAGAGAAATCAGAACTAGAGTGTCTACGTTTATGTGCAAAAAAACTGCGCAGAATTTATCAAAAAGTTTTAGATTTTTAACTGGTATAGATGCAATTCGAAGATATTTGTCCTGATGACAAATTGCTTCTCCATTAATTAATTTAATCGACGTATTAAAAAACGATTAATTTCGAGACTCGGGTGAGTATTTAAGTAATTAAAATATAAAATCAATTGCTGCCAAAAATAACGGAAATTGATGACAAAATAAGGAAATCCCAGAAGTGCGACTATTGCGATTTATATAAAAAATTAGCAATACTATTGTAAATTTCATCAGAGTATCGGGGTCATTCATTGAAGAATTGTTGTGGAAAATAAATTAATAAATTAAAAATTGTTAAAAAAAAGTTCAATTTCAATTTAGTCATCCGCCAACACATGCTCAAAATTTCAGCGTCCCTTCAAATTTTCAAGAAAAAGCAATCAATCAACTGTTGATGGTGGTGGTGGTGGTGGTGGTGGTGGTGGTGGGGATATAAATATACATATGTATTAAATTTATCATCGGCAAAAACTTAACGATTACACCTTCAAATGCGCAAATATGATTCGTTCATAATTCTTATCTCGAGATACAAAACAGTTTCTCCGCCTGCTTTTTACACACATAAAAACATAGCAATTAAAGCAACCTGCTGAAGTATAGAAACGACACTAGATTATTTTCAAGAGGAACTAGATTTTTCCTTGTTTTTATTTTTTGCAAAAAAAAAAATAAAACGCGCCTTAATATTTTCTCATAGAATTAAATAGAAAAATAATAATAATAATAATAATAATAGAACAGCATTAGTAAAAACAAAGTGTATAGATCCTTTTAATCAAATTTCAAAGCGAATTGAATGTGTAATTTATTTTATTTTCTCAAGTGATTGAAATTTTGACTGGTTTTGTTTTGTTTTTTTTTTTTTTTTTGTTGCTGAAAATTCGTTTTTTACCACTCTCCGTTTTTCTTCGATTCATCTCTATGCTACCAACAATTTTCATCGTTGGATTCATTTCTTTGGGATATTTTCAGGAGACTTTCTCCAGAGATTTACCGATTGCGAATCAATTTAATATGTTTCCTGTTAGTGAGGAAACTAGTGTTGAAATTGATGATAACGATAATTTAAGAAAATCCGGTGATGGTGAATTTGAACAATTTGTGCCATTTACAGTAAGTAGAATTTGATTTTTTGATTAAAATACTGATGGAAATGAAAAACAAAAATTTTATTTTGTAATGGAATTTAAAGTTTTTTTACGATTTTTATTTTTCCGATTTTTAAATCCAGTTTTTAGCGTTTTTTTTTTTAAATAATTTTGTTTTTTTAAATAAAATTATTGCCTTAACTATGTAAAAGTTAGATTTAAAAATTACCATTCCAATTTCAAACAATTTTCCAATAAATTCATTCAATAGCAACAAATTACAGCATCAATACTTCATTCATAAATATAAAAACAATTTAATCGATGCCCCGTGTAGAATAATCTCCATTTCACACACACACACACACATACAAATCTTTATTTTTATTATTTTATATAATTGAAAATTTTCCAACGGCCGCGATTTCCTTGACATGACTTCTCTATCGTGTAATATTTATTTATTTTCATATAATAATAATAATATTCGCATCTTTTACATTTTTTGTTTGATTCCATTTTTTTCTTTTATAAGGAAATTAATTTTTATGTTCACAATTAAAAAAAGTCCCTTTTTTGATTTGAGAGAATGAAAATTAAATAAAAATGAGCAAAATTAAATTAATTAATACAATAAATAAATTGTTAATAAATAAAACCGAAGATGGTTTATGTAACGAATTAGAAAAAAAAAACAACGCAACCCGGAGGAATTGTTCTAATTCATATTTTATTTATAAAGAAATAATGAACAATCTGACTTTCAAATTGTTTAATTCGTTTTTACTGTAACAATTATTATCTCGCTACTCTAATTTTCATGATGACTAAATTCTTATATCGATATTTTCATTTCCGAAAACATCTAAATAAAATGACGTATAAATCGAGTTTATTCGATAGAAGAAAAAAAACTATATAGACGTACGTACGTACATAGATTAATAGTGCGTATTTTGTTATTTTTGTTTATAATAAAATAACTAAACTACTTTGACATTTATCCAAGGAAAACAAACGAACAATCTTCGTCAACTGCTGCGCATCATTCCTATTCTAAGTATTCTACACAGCCACCCACGATACGTAACGTAACAACTCTAGTTTCTGCGTAGTCTATTGCCTATTGACAGCCTAGCAGCTGTCAATTGGTGTTTTGTATGTCAGGTCATTATATTGGCGATTGTTTATTAATTTAATTTAGTTTCAATCAATCTCAACTTAAAATTACCAAAACTATTTATCTATTATTTATCATTCTGTAGTGTCTATAGAGGAGAAACAGTGCCACAGGAACCGTGACCACAAAATAGATAAAATAATTTGTGCTTAAAATCAAAACTGAAGAATTTTCACACCCCCCAAATAATCTATTATGTATGTACATTTAATTATTGATTTGTGATAACATTAATTAAACGAAATATGTATATAGTAATAATAGCAATAATTTAAAGTTTGCAGTTGTTTGTTTACAAAATATTCGTGTGTTTTATATTAAACAAAAAAAAAAAGGATTTGAAACTATCGATCGGAAAAGCACTATATGGATTTGTTTACATTAATTTGTTTACAATACGGAATGGATATATGGAGCAATCAATTGAGAGAATTAATTAAGATATTTTAATGCCTATACTATAATAAAGGATTGAATCAATTGGAAACTTTTCAAGTATTGTTCTTATAGTCATTACATCACTGCCTACTAGATGGTAAATTCCATACTGGATGTAATTGAATGAAAATTAAAGTGTCAAAACGAATTCACTTAATGAATTTTTTATCCAATTAAAAAGATTAAAATTGCAATAAATTCCAATCCAAACAAAGATGACAGAATGTATAATAGCTGCCTATAGCAGGAAAGAATTGATAAGCAAAGTGAGACTGCAAGACGCTGCTATACAACTATTTATTTAAATAATAAAATAAGCGTTAAAAACATATGGATGCAAATTATCAATAACAAATTATTAATTATTTTCTACTATAATGTGATTTGATAATAATTAAAATAAAAACTGTCTTATTAATTTTTGTTCATTGTTATAAATAATTATGATGCCTCGAATGAAATTGCTATATAGTATTATAATAAATTGCTATTGGCAAAAAGAATGTAATCGAATCGGAACAACAATGTAATAATCAATAAATTGAAATAATCGAAACTTTTACTATTAAGCAATAATTCACTATTAATCTATTTTATAAATTAATTTAGTGAAAACAAAAGAATTTTTACTACTAAACTATCGCATTCAGATAAAATATATGCGTTTAAAATCGAGCAGGCTGTTGAAATGTAACCCTATTTGTGTATATCTATTAGAATTATTAGATAATCTATACTAGATACTCTAGATTCCTAACAAGGTATACAGGTCGTAACTATTCGTTTTGTGGTACCAATTAGAAATTCTAAAGATTTCCCAGTTTACAAGGCATCATAATATAAATCGCTTTGGTCCCATTAATCGACCTTTTAATTAATTTAATTTATTATCAAATAAATACGGTTTTTCTTTATCAATTTTTTTTCTTTTTAATTCGTATATTTCGTAAGTACATTAATCCTTCTCTCCGATTTTTACTTTCAAGATAAAATTTACAATTTTATTTTATTAATTAACGGAACGGAAGTCATTAACTGAATTTTCTGAATGTCAGAACTGTTAGTTCGCTTCATAGTGCACTGTACGGTGTACAAAGTGTGAACTAGAGTATACCAACATGATAACAGTTCTTCTATCTGATAAATAACCAGTATATGTTTTTAATGAATGGAATTTAACAAAAATCATTAATAATATACTACGTGATTAATTTTTTGGCAGCCATTTTTGTTTATATAAGTATAGTAAAGTAAAATACTCATTCATTCATTTCATTTCCAAAGTAAACAAATGGCGATAGTAATTTTACGTCAAATAAATTAAAGGTTATGATTTTCTTTTTTAATAATTATTATTGAATTAATCAACAATTGAAAACTTGATACATTGTTAGTTAATTATTAAAAGTTTTGTCCACACAAAATGCTAATTAGCAAATTAATTACTATTGAAATAAAATGATGGTATAAAAGATATTTTGTGCAAAAGTCAATGACCACGCTCTTTTCATTTGCTTTACTACATGATAATTGGTTTCAGTTGCAAATTCTTATTTTATTTTTTTCAAAATATTGTTTTTCATATGGAAAAAATGACGTTCGAAATTCAGAATAGAAACATACGTAAGTAAGTAAAACTATACAACGAATGTATTTCAATTGAAAATACGATTAGAGGCATTATTATCAATATGTTGTATTACTTCATAATTATTGGACAACAAATCTAATAATGGCTATGACTTCATATTCATATATTATAAGAATGATAATAAATCATTTAATTATTTCAACGCGTTTTCACATAAAGTTTTTTTTTTTTTTTTTTTCTTTGGCTTTAAGTGAATTTATATCGCACTTTTAGTGTTTATCAACAGTAAACAAAGTATATATATATGTATATGTATGTAGCGCGGTCGTCGTGAACTTATTTTAAAAGAACAATAACAAAATAAAATTTTTGGAGGGAAAAGGCGAATAAGTAATTTAATAGTATCTATTTGATAACCCCGCAAGACCAATGCCATAAATTAAGATCTGAAAATTAACGATTATAATGTTTCTTCTTGTAGTCATCGCCTTCATTCTTTAATTAATTTTACTTTTACGAAAAAAAAAGGGGGGCGGGGCAATTAATGTTTGGTCATTTTTATTTTAATCTTTTATTATAGTTTCTCTGTTATCACTATTTTTTATACCTATTCATATATCTTTGTTTATATTTTTAAGTAATAAATCGTCTTTATTGTATTTACAAATAGATTCTTTTTACATATTATTTCATTTTTTTTTTTTTTCAGATTGATTCCAAAAACGGCGTCGCTACACAAATACAGCAACATAAAAATATGAAAATCAATTCCGAATCAAAGGAAAATAATAATGATAAAAGGCCAGCTAAGCCTAAGCAGAGGAATAGCATTAAATCACAACTTGTATACAGAGAGAAACGATACAATGGTAAGAAATAAGGCGTTGACAAAACATCGTTTTGTTTTACTTCACACAAGGTTTAATTGAAAATACAATTTGCTCCACATAATCGTGAGATAATGTCAAACAATACATATATACATATTTACTTTACACCCACAACCTCTGAATTATATATCAAATGCAAAGAAAAATCAATAGCGAGGGAAAACAAACAAATATGTTTCTTGTTTTTTTCTTGAACGTTATATTTCCCACGTACTTTTACGTGGGGATTAAATTCTAGATTTGCAGCTATTAGAAAAATGCTTTTTCTTTCTTTTCTACCCACTCACCCACACACCTACATCATTTGTATTTCGGGAAAATAATGAGTTCCAAACAAATTGTTTACATTCATCATAAAATTAATGATTTATTTTTATATTTTCCAGGTCTACTTTGTCGTTTCAAACTGTGTAATTTGAGCAGGAAAGGAATATTTCTAATATCAAAGAGAAACTAAAAGAAAATGTATAAATGTAAATTTTCAATTATTATTATATTATGTTACCATAGTTGAAGATCACACATGTATGGATGTTATGCTTATGCAACCAAACATACTGCAATAGAAATTATGTTACGTAAAATACAGTTTCAAGTTTTTATGTCTTAAATTTTATTTTGTTGTATAACTGCTGTTGTATACATAAATATCAATCGGAATTTAATTATATAATGTAATTATCGCACATAATATGGAGTATAATCAGATTCTAAACTTTAGTATCTAAAAAACAGGTAACTTTAATAAAAAAATAGGATGACACAAACGAACGCTTTAATTTATTTAATTTTTGTTTATTATTTCTGTAAATATTATACATATGTTTTATTTTATTTAATTTAATTTAATTTAATTAGTTTGATTCAAATTATTTTATTTATATAAGAGAGAATGGTTGTATTATAAATATAAAATGCTTAATTTTATTATTATATCACATAAGGACTACTTGTTGAAAGCAAAAATATGATTTGGTTAAAAAATTTAAGAAAATATTTTTCTGTTTTGAATAAAATCAATACTTTATTTTTTTATTTTGTAATTCCTGCAAATTACCTTTACGTACAAATTGAATAAGTTGCAACATTGCAGCGAATTGAAGTTTGAGGTTATGTATGATGCCGATTATTTCTGTTTGCATCAAGAGATTTTTTTTTGTGCGCGATATAAACATTTTAGTTAATAATGTCGGGTGGTTTTACTGAATCGGCCCTTATTAAAAAGTTATCAGATTTAAATAGTTCATCGCAAAGTATACAAACATTATCATTATGGCTTATACATCATAGGAAACATTATTCAACTGTTGTGAAGATTTGGTTCAGGGAACTATTAAAAGGTAAAGGTAATTAGCGATGTTTTGTAAATAATTTAATACGGTGTGAATGCTGATCAGACTAAAATATAACCTTAACTTCCTCGTTTTTAAGTAGATATTATTTACAACTCGAAAATAGACGTTTTTATTAATAAATCAAACATCAATGCGATGATGTAAACAGTTACGAATGTAATAGATTTAGATATTAAGATACTAAATATATTGATCACTTTATTGTTCAGCTAAAGATGCTCGGAAACTAACATTTATGTATCTTGCCAATGATGTAATACAAAATAGTAGAAAAAAAGGGCCCGAATATGGTATGGAATATGGCACATATTTGAAAAAAGCTTTCGAACATATGTCGTCCAGTGATGAGAAAACTAAAAATGGTCTAGACAGAATGTTAAGCATTTGGCAGGACAGGGGAATCTATTCTTCGGTTCGTATTATGGAATTTAAAAGAGCTTTACGTAAGTCGAGAGATAGATAATATTAGAAGCACCCCGGGGGTGATGCAAAATAACGGTTTCTTTACTAGTACTAGGAAAAGACGAACCATCGCCAAAAAAAGCTAAATTAACACCAACGAAAAAGAAAGACCATCAAGAAATCACTGTAGAGGTACGAAAATAATAGCTTTAGAAAAAAAATAATAGGGAATTTAGTTATATTGAATTGAAGGTTGATGGAACATTAGAGAAACATGTTCATTTAAGTCCTCATACACCACCAGGTGATCCACCAGAACCGGAAGAACTTATAAAAGCAATTCAAGACCTTGAAGTGAATAAAGCTTCATCGGATGAAAAAGTACGGGAAAAAATCGCCAACTTACCTAAAGAGTTGTCCGATGTGTCAGTAATATCAAAAATTGAAGGTAAATCACATGATTTTGTTGAGAATTTAATTATATTTTAATTTAATAATGCAATATTTTAAATAGATAAAGAAGCAGCAGACAAGTTAAGTAATCAAGTTAACAACGCCGTATTATTATTAAGTCAATATAATACAAGGCTGCAAACTGAAATGGAACATAGGAAAAAAGTCGCTGTTATGATGAGAGATTTTATACGTGTTCAAGAAGAATTACTTACACAAGCGGAGAAAAGTTTAGAGGTTTGTCTAGATTAGTTTTTGATTGGCCCCTATTTTCATTTTCAGATATGAATTTGACATTTTAAAAAATATTTTATTCTGAAGATAAAATCGAAGATGAAAATATCGGTTCCGAAAAATACAATTTCAATTTATTATAGGAATATCAAGACACGTTGTCTAAAGTATATTCAGTGCGACAGGAATTACAATCACATTTACAAAATCTACCTGATCTTACCCAATTACCGAACGTAACTGATGGTTTAGCTCCATTACCGTCAGCTGAAAATTTATTTATGCAGTAGAAATAATATCATTTATTAGTTTCTGTAGCAAAAAAAAAAAGCAGATTTGTCGTTACGTTTTAACTCACTTTGAGTACTCACGTTCTGTTTTTTTTTTTGTTTTTTTTTAATATATAATTGAACTGATACTTAATGAATTATATTCTAAATGAGCCATATTGGTTGATTTTGAAAATAAATGAGGTTAATGATAAATTTTTAAAGGACCATCTCGTCATTTTTTTTTTTTATTTAATAAAAAAAAAAACAAAAGAGTTTTATGGTGTCGTGAATATATTGCACATAAAGGAAAGCTTTATGGCTTTGCAACATGCAGTTGCATTTGATTTTAAAATTAAATAGGGGTAATTTGTTAAGTCTGTAATTATGTATTTATAATGTTAAAAATAAATATATTTCAGAATGTTTTCGTATCTATTTTATCTAAGGTAAAAAGTATTCACCTTTTTGCAAACAAGTTGCCTACTACAGAGCCAAACAAGATGGACGATCACGGCCATCTTGATTTTTTTTAAATACAGATCATTCCACAAATACACAAAACTAAATTAATTATTTGGTGAACCACACCATTTCTGAATAAAACTAATAACATGAGATACATTAGAGTCTGGTGCCAATTTGGCTCCCATGGTCAATTTCGACCATGCTTCTTTACTTGCTTGAATGTTCGTTTTTGAAAAGGATATTGCCTGTCTTTTGATCGGATACCCTGTAACTATACATGGTGATTCATCAGGTTGTAATGATGCTTCGTATAATTGTCGTTCATCTAAGGGTAGTACCTATAACATATACATTTTACTATACTAATCATTTCTGTAATTTATATAATTGTATGAATAACTGTGGTCTCAAAAAGAAGGGTTACAAATATACTTGCGCGCATGCGCGATCTTGTGTATTTGGTGTAGCATAAATAAAGTCAGCTGTTTTTATTATTGTTTTTGTGACATGCTAATTTGGCATTTTACAACACATGCGCATAAACAATTTTGTACAAACAGTTACTTTTTAAGGGCCTTAATTATCATCGAATGTAATGATTAGCATCGTATGGAAATATTTGACCTTTGAAAGGACAAGAATTTTTTGTGAAAAATTGTAAGTAAACGAATACGAACCTGTTCAATTTTTTGATCCATACTAGTAGCTAGAACCCATTCGCGAATATCATCATGTTCCTTCGAATCATCAACTAAATACATTTTTTGTGGTATCGGAATATTTGGTGGAAAATCAGTTTGAACTAAATCGGAGTGATCGACCAGTTGCTCTTCGCCATCTTCGATTGCTTCGCATAAATCGAGGTAGTGATTGAGAAAGACGAACGCTTCGGTGAATCGTCCTTCCTCTTTTAAATCTTTACCTGAAACCGCCCCCAATTTATGACTTCCGCGATATTTGCCAATAATTGACACTTGCCTGCTTCGTAATAAGCTTTATCAGCCGGAATTATGTCGGTATATCTCAGTAGTGATGTACTGATTTTAGTACCTACAGATTTCAATGTGGTCGTTTGACGACAAGCGCATCGCAAAGCGTAATAATGTGCAATCCATAAAAGTTTACTGAAATGATGTTTCGCCTCTGGATTTACATTTGGTGCTACTTGTAAACCTTCATTCTAAAATCCAGCCAAATGAATCACAGTGATTACAATCGGTTCAATTTAAACCTACAATCTCGAACAGCATTTGCCTTAGTTGTTCCCAAATACTATACGAATCTGGTCCAGATAAACCAAATAAACCGAATATTTCTTTGGCAATGTGATTGTAAATATTAAAATTTTGTGGCATGGCCGGGGCGCCGTATGTCGCATATAAATTCAACGATTCAATAATGAAACCATCTTTAAGCAATTTAGCCGCGTATAGAGCGACGTATTTATGCAAAATTGGTGCAGTATTATGGGCTTTTGCCTTTTCAATACATCGAGCCCACTGTCCCTGTTCAGCTAAAAGATCTAGAGCACCGATTATATCTGAAATAATATTCGTATCACTTTAACAGTGTTCAGAAAGAAATGATTATTATACACGCACCAACATCCGCTAGTTGCTCAACATCGCCTTTCTTTAATAGTCGATCTTTATATTTACTTTCAACGTAACTTTCATAGGCTGGTTCTAATTCCTTCGCAATTTTTCTCGCTTTCCCCCAATCTTCTGCCATAATAAATGTGTCGATTGCTTCTTTCATTAGTTCCATACTAATGTAAAGTTGAGCAGCTAATGAATATTCATTAATCTCAATTAATCTACAAAATAATTAAATTAAATCCATAGGCTTTGACTTTTGATCGAGCTTAGTAACCTTGGTGCTAGAATTTTAATAATATCCAATGCATCTTCGCCAAATAAAAACTTATTCACCATATCGGCAGCCCTCAATAATGCCCGTTTAACAATCGATGATTCAGTAATGGAATTATTCACTTGCAAAAGGCATTCGATTGCCTGTTTATGTTGTCCAGCTAAAGCCCATTCGTTTGCGCGTGATAGGAGCGTTTCAATGTTTACATCGGCATTTTTATTATGATGCGAACTTGTATATTCCGATTGGAGTGTATGATAGAGATGCGGCAGATAATCTTTGCAAACTCTAAGAGCATCAACCCACATATCTGAAATATATAATATTTTCTTGCAACTGCAGCAACTTTTACAGCAAACATGTATTTTTGACTGTGTAGTTTGTAACTATTAAAAAATTCTAGAAATGTAGTTACTAAATATATCGTTTGGCAACACCGCTTACCAGCTAAAATACATGTTTGTCGCGCATGCTATAGCAGAGTATCGTATCGTACCGGCCGCTTTATACTTCTCTACAATCATTTCGGGCATTTGCGCCCTAAGCAACAGCACTTCAAATTCATTGAATTGTTTCTCTTTGAAACAGTGAACGGCATGCGCATGCAACACTTCCGGCACCGATGTTGGTTCATGAGTTTCAGCTACACGTAGTGCAGCAATCCAATTTTGAGCGTGAACATACATAAGGATTGCTTCCTTCGGTTTATCACCCAATATGAATTCCGTTTCAGCTTCAGAAAATTTACCTTCATCTTCCAATGACATGGCGTATTTATAATGAACTTCTTGTAACTGGAATTGATTTTAAAAGCGCGTTTTTCAATTATGTTTTTATGTAGTTTATTTTTTCCAGTCATTTTACTTACATTGTTAGGTAAATCTCTGCATAATTGAAATGCAAAATCAAATTCATACGTTTCACAAGCGTAAGTAATACAAGGTTCCAGTATACCATATTTATTCAGCAGTTTTATAGCGGAATCGATCGGTAATGTTTTTGCCCAAAGGAAGGCCACTTGATTGCCAGCTGTTGGTCCGCCATTTTGTTTAGCTACCCTATATGCTTCTTCCCACATCGATAATATTCTAGAATCATCTTATCGTGAGGCTTGCATCGAATGAATAGTGCATGAAAAGTACCTGTACATGTTCATTGCCGCTTTCCATTCACCAGCAGCCAAATAATGAATTTCCGCCATCCGATACTTTCCTTGGCCTTCCAATTGTTGACCTAAATGTAAATGTGTGGTTTGTAGAAGGGTTGGATGATATTTTTCCACTAGCCGAATCTACAATAATTGCAGTAATAAATCGATGCAACGGATCATTTGTGATTTTACCATGTTGTCATATTGCTCTACTTTCTTATACATGGCAATCGCCAAATCTGGCGAATTAACGAACAAATACAGTTTTTCGGCATCCCTAAATTTACCAGTATCCTCCAATTGTTCAGCTCTAAAAGTCGTGGCCATTATAAATTCCTGATTACACGGCAAAAAAAAACTAAATACCTGGAAATGTACATATCCGATACTTCGTCCTGATCTAAATGCGTTGATGCAATCAAATGCGCTTTATCCCACTGTCCGACTGCATTGTACATATTCACCGCCTCCTTGTACATGCCAGATGCAATATACAATTTCTCGGCTGTTCCATAATCCTGAAGCAAAGACATCTTTAGCGATATTCGATAAAATTCGCAATATTTCAACGTACTTTTACACTGACAAAATGACCCGCGATTTTCTCGTAATATTTCTTAACCGTTTCCGAATCGTCGATTACTTTAACGATGTGAACAGCTTTTTTCCATTGTTTAGCAGCTACAGCTGCATCCAAGGCTTTAATTGTACAGCCAGCTTCGATGTAATGATTGATAGCGGCATCCATTTGTTTACTAATAAAATTACGTTTATATTTAGTAAAATTTACTTAAATATAAGAGAGGGTAACAATTAAATTATTTTATCGTACTTCTCAACTAGTGAATCACCCCAGTTTTCTTCGAGTTGCACAACTTGATCTGGACTTATTTGTCTAGCCAGTTCCACTGCTTTGTTCCAGACTTTACCTGATAAAGTTGAGTAAAATATACAAAAAAGTCTTATTGAATTAGACCTTTAATAAAAAAAAATGTCATTTACCTTTTTTATAACAATCCATAGCTGACTCATATTTATCCAATTTTTCATAAATATCAGCTGCAGCTTCGTAAAATTCCTTTTTTAGCAGACCCCTTAAAACATTGGCAATGAGCGAGTCGTTGCTCAATAATTCCGGACATTTAGCAAGAAGTTGTGGTATTCGCAATAGTTTATTCGATTTCAGGTACATGTTAAGTGCCTCCTCGAATTTACCCTCCCTCTCAAGAACCTGCCCGACTTTTTCGTATTGTCCCGATTGATTCAATACGGACAGATATTCCTGCTTGAGATCAGCTAGTTCTCTATAGTTTCTTTGTTCGGCAATTCTGAATTATACAATTATTTGTTTAAACCAATTGTAGACTATATATGTACACAATTTAATGATTCAGAATTTATTAAACAACAACGCAAAATGGCTACAGGCTATACCTTAGCACGTCCTCCCATTTATGTAACGATTTATACATGTTCAGTGCACCTTCGATGTCACCCTGCTCTAAATAGATACTTTCCGCAGTATTCAAATCTCCATAGAGAATCGATAGTTGAGCCCAAACTTGTGGCGTATTATTAGAATTCTCTTCGTCCAGTTCCCGTCCTAATCGAATGGTATTTTGAAGGAAATGAGCGGAAGCAATATCATCTATG
The DNA here is from genome assembly GCA_949748235.1 of Platypus cylindrus. NCBI lineage: Eukaryota > Metazoa > Arthropoda > Insecta > Coleoptera > Curculionidae > Platypus > Platypus cylindrus. Next base: position 10,513,043 of record OX456494.1, read on the forward strand.
TGTAGAAGAAAACGATGTACACCAACAATGAAGAAAATTGCAATATATATTTGTTCCTAAATACCTAGGGCTGCAAAACACCTTTGAGCCAAAACAAGGTTATGTTGTTTTATAGCTATTGCCAATAGTGTATTCCACATTGCATCCGTTTCCGTTGATTTTCCCATACTTTCCAAATATAGAACCGCTCTACTGTAGTCACAATCATTCAGGGCAGTACCTAATAGCAACAAATTTATAATATAATCGTGTATGACTATATCGTCGCCATCTTGGATTGTATAGTGTATCAACCGCGTTGTAACCTATTTCCTATTTACCAAATTCAACAAGTCCTTCGTCCAATTCTACATTAAATATATGATTTCCATCTTCACATACGGCTTCGATTTTTCCATTATTTCTCTGTACATCGATAACATCCCCTTTCACAGTCATTACAGTGGGATTATCCGGTAATTCGATATTGTACCAAATCGCTAAATTATTGCCAGACTGTGCAACAGCCACATCACTAGATTCAATCCATTGTACAAATGTAACATCAGTGAAAATGGTTTGTTTCGAACGGCTTGCTACATCGACTAGTATTAATCTTAAATTAAATTGTATAATTAAATGCATACTGTGTTGTACATAGTAAATACTGGGGGGAACATTGAAACAATGACAGCAGGACAAACTGTATGTGGCTAACATATGTTATTACTGATCTATACATTGTGTAAATTTCCTACAACTCATAAGTAACACCCTGTATAAGTGAATAGGTAAAGTGATCTATAAATAATTGACAATTGTTACGAGATTCGATGAGAAATCTCTCTTGTATCACTTATCGATATTTTATTATCCATATTCATTTATTACGTGAATCCCATTACCTTTGTTTTTTATCTCGAATTAATAATTTCTCGGCTGTTTCGTTTAATTCGAGCCAATCAATTTTCGAGTCATGACTAATTTGACAAATTGTAACGCCAACAATTAAATCTAGAACTAAAACAGTTTTCAAATCGAGTAAATAAGCCAATTTCTTATTATCATATGGTTGATTCCTTTCATTCAATCGTACACTTATTAAATGGGGATTTGCGAATTCTGTACGAACCGAATACAAGATCTCATTTTCTCCGTATTCAATCAATGTTAATTCGCCAGCATTGAATACTAAACAAACATTGGGATTTTCAAAGTAGAATTTCTCCTTGTTTTCCGTATTATTCCAAATTACCTGCAAGTCAAAAATCAAATAATATTTCAGAGTTTTATTGTGCCGTCCAAAATTTTTGCCAAAGTTATCGTTATTTGTAATAAATATACATCGGAACAGAGATAAATGTTGCTCATTTGAGAACTGAGCATGCGCAGACCAACGAAATAGTGGACGTAAAAACTCCATAACAAAGTTTATTGCCTATTATCTAACCTCGCTTAATAAATTCTTATGTAAATCAGCAACTAAAAGTGTTTCCCTTGTTTTTGCCACCAAATACGAATCTTTCCCGATAATTTTCACATCCTCAATTTCGCTACCGTTTTGTGATTTCAAAATCACACCCCGTTCATTTGCATCCAGTGGTTTCACCAAGACCTGGTTCGGTCCAACGTAAGTAATTTCAAATTTATCTTTCCATATGGTTCTTTTCAGTACTAGAAAATTACCATTAAATATGGAAAATGTTATTGTTATCTATTTTACCCGATTCAAACATCATAACAGCACCACACAATCCACCGCAAGTGACTTTCGAACCATCCCTTTTCCAAGCTAATGCAGTGACTGTATAGAAGTTTTTTATAATTTTCGGCGGTGTATCTTCCCATATCATTTTCGTAGTGTTCCAGTTATATGTTCGCAGTCGATCGTAACTGCCCAATGTGACAGCCTATGTCAATCAGTAATCAATTGTGTATTAGATCGATTAATTAGCAGTTAATTGTGAATTTATTGAAATATGAATTTAAAAAAATATGTAGACTAATTTACCTGTCCACTTGGACTGGAAACAGCCACCATGAAATCATGTTCATCAGCATTTTTACTGTAATCGAATGTTTTAACTGTTTTTCCATTATTATTGTATATACAGATTCGTTTGTCGCAACCGGCAGCAAAAATATGACCTTGAGGCCATGCCAAAGCAAAGGGGGGCACGGCATGTAAAGCTGCACGGCCCTGCGGTTCGTTGTCATTAGTTGAATCGCGTATGACGAAGAAACGAATTATATTGCCATCGATATGCCCCGAAAGGAAACCTATTTGAAATTATTGACTAGACTTAAGAAATCCGAATGATAAAGCGACGATTTAAAATAATACGTCTCTTCCAGTAAGCTGCTTGATATGTCTGGAACTAAATTGTAATCATTAGAGACATGCGTAGGTAGCTGAACACACCCCCAATTCTGATGTTTTCCGATCAATTCTCAAACAGCTTGCTGGAACGAACCTCATATCACCTGTTCCTTTTGAATTTGTAGCTAAAGCTACAACAAGACTATCGGACGCAAAAAGACTCTGTGATTTATTCGTTTTCGTTTGAAGTGCTCGAACTTTACCATCTTGCAGTCCGCATATGATTGGCCCGGATAGTAACCAAATTAGGCAGGTAACTGGTGTTGGCTGTGGAAACTTATTGCAAATCGCCTATAATTAAATACGATACGTGTACAGTTAATTAGAGTGGTTTTTCAATTTAATTAGCTTCGATATATATATATATATATATAGGACCTTTTTTTCGCCCCATTTTTCACCAATTTTATACACATAAACGATACAATCACTTTGCGCCACAGCAATTTTTGATGAATCCGGACTGAATCCTATTCCAGTGATTATATACGATTTTTTTCCCGTTTCTGGATCAAAGGGTTTTGTTGAGAAACGATCCTTCCTTTTACCATTTTCATCGAATAGAAAAATCTGCCTATCGCACGTTGCTACAGCGAGTTTTTGATTGTTTGGCGACCAACAAAGTGATACAATTTTATAGTCTTTATCCTGAAGGTATCATTGACGATGAGACCGTTGATTTTTATTCAAAATATTAGCTATTTTCTTACCTGAGCTTCAAGAATAGTTTGTAGATATTTTAATTGCATTTTTTTTTTAAAGGGAGTTTGTTGTTAAGGAAGTGTTGCCATGGATACTATTAGGATGGCCATGAATATAGCACATCAACTTTCTTTTCTAGAGTAGTTTTAATTAATTTAATTTTTAACTGACGAACTAGATATTTGCAATTAAAACAAAAAACAATTGTTAGTGGCATAAACAAAAACGTATATTTATCTGTAATTCTTAAATACTAACAAAATATTTAATATAAATGCAATCATATCTTTCAAATTTACTTATTTTATAAAAGTATTTACACATAAATGCCTGCAGTCAGTAACAAGAAAACCACTCCAAAGCCGGAAAATATCGCTGCAACTGCTGCTGTAGCCAACTCTTTTCGAAGGCTCCTAGTTACTTTCGTACTAGTAACTTCATAAACGAAGAACCAAGCTGTAAAGAATATTCCAATACCCAGTAATATTATTGTTAGATGTGGAAATATTGATGGATTTACAAGAGAAACGTATCTCGACAGTTTGTCAGCTTTAGTCTGAAATATAATTGCCATTAATTAATGATGGAATACATGAGGAAAGTAATAAAATGAAATACTTACCAGTCTTGCCATATTGGTGTATATTAGTAAAATGTTTAAATTGTAGACCGGTGCTTGAAAAAATACAAATTTTAAACAACGTCACCTAACCTGCAATTTGCTGTTTTCTATTTTTACGTCTTATCAAAATTTAGGCAACCCAACATAGAGCAAACTAAGTGGATGTTTCTCCGTTTTTTTTGTTATTCTGAAAAAAAAGAAATAATCTTTCAATTATTGAAAATGTGATCTAATTAATTAAATGTAAATTATTCAAGATTATTTAATTAGACGAATATAAACAAAATAATTCATTATTAATTATTTCGAATTTTCTTTTCTCCTATTTTTCTCAGTAGTTCATTTGCTCATTGGTCGCCATTAGACAAATGAACTACTCACGTACTTAACCTAGAAATAAAAAAAATATTTCAAATTCCACACATTAGTTTAGCACACCTTTGAATATCAAAAGTTAATTCATTATAATTTAAATAATGAGTGTCATTAAAAAAAATTGTTAAATTATAATTAATTATGGCAGAAACAGCAGTTGTAGTTAAAGCAAAACCGCAACGAAAGATTTTTAAAGCAACAAAAGTGACAAAGATTCCAGATAGTCTATTGAACGACCCGAAACTTCAAGCAGAAACATTAAAATTACCCAAAAATTACAATTTCGAATTGCCAAAGACGATATGGAGAATAAGGTCATTAAAAGCTCGTATGGTAGCTGTCCAGATGCCCGAGGGATTACTCATGTTTTCAACCACTCTAGTTGATATTATTAGAGAATTTACTGATGCAGATGTACTTATTATGGGTGATGTAACTTATGGCGCTTGTTGTATAGATGATATAACTGCCAAAGTATTAGGTGTAGAATTATTAATACATTATGGACATAGTTGTTTAGTGCCTATAGATCAAACTTCTAGTATTAAAGTACTTTATGTTTTTGTTGATATAAAAATAGATCCGCTTCATTTTATCGATACGATAAAATTCAATTTCGAAACATCAACTAAAATAGCTTTAGTCAGTACAATTCAGTTTGTAACTACATTACAAACCGCGACAAAAATTCTAATCGAAGATGGTTACGATGTATCGATACCTCAGTATAAACCACTATCTCCTGGAGAAATTCTTGGTTGTACTGCACCAGTTCTTCGATGCTGTGATACGGTTATTTATCTTGGCGATGGACGTTTTCATTTAGAAGCTGTAATGATTGCCAATCCCAAAGTGAAAGCGTATAAGTATGATCCATATAATAAACAATTTACATTGGAAACATACGAACACGCACAAATGGAAGTAGTTCGGAAGAAGTCGATAGAAATAGCAAAGAATTCTGGTAAATTCGGTGTTATTATGGGAACATTGGGAAGACAGGGCAGCCCAAAAGTTGTTGAACATTTATTTAAACGATTAAAAGAATCGAATAAGACTGCGATAATTATACTTCTTTCGGAAATTTTCCCTGCTAAAATCGATTTATTTTCGTCTATTGATGCTTTTGTACAGATTGCCTGTCCACGATTATCGATAGATTGGGGTGCCGGATTTTCGAAACCATTTTTAACACCCTACGAATTGGCTGTAGTTTTAGGTGATGCCAAATGGCATGAAAATGGAAAAAGCTATCCGATGGATTTCTATGCAAATGCTAGTTTAGGTCCATGGACTCCCAATCATAAACCGGAAGAGTTTAATATAAATACGTGCTGCGGAAAATGCTTATAGACCAGAAATGTAATAATCTCAAAATGTGTTGTTTTTTTATTTTAATAAAACAAAAATATTAATAGATCGCTGCTGTTGTTTTATTTCCACTTTACAAACAAATTGCTTCATTCAATTTTCAATCCTTGAATAGATCTCTCAAGCGAATCAATGTCCCAAATCACTAATTGACCATCCAGACCTGATGTACTGATTTTCGTCACCTTTGATTTTTGTCCAGAATAAATACACAGACAAGTGATCGCGTTCTGATGAATTGAATCCAAATTCGTATCGGACGTTTCACTTCTGGCTTGTTTATCCAACGAATGGAACATTTTCATTGCCGACAATCCGGCCGATTCCTTTTTTTGCGAAGTGTCCAATTTGCCACTAAACACCAATCGATCATTGTTCAAATTATAAATGATCGGCACGCAACTATGACCTGCAGCTACAATTGATCTATGACTGATCCACGTACAACTCATAAATGGCAGAAACTCCGTTTTCAGTTTAATGAAACTGTTACCCTTGCTCGGATTGGCAACATTAATTGAAGAGTCATGAGCAACCCAACAAATATTCGAACCATCAGGTGAGAAACTGACACATTGAATCCAACCACCGCCAGTCGGTGAATTCACGTATTCCGCCATTATTTGACCCAATGGCATTTTGGCACCCCATGGTGTTGCTTCCGGTGTCTTTTCAATGTCTTTGATATAAGCGGAAAAGACACGTACTTTAAAATCAGCACTGCCAGCAGCTAGTAGTACATTATTCGGATGCCAATCCAAAGTAGTTACCGTTGAACGAATCGGTTTCTTAATATGTTTCGATACCCACCAATCGTTTTCACTTTCGAAATAACAAACAGAAATCAGTCGAGCACCCGAACCGACAGCGAATTTATTTTCATTCGGTGACCATTTGACGCAAGTTGCTGCTCGATTGATTCGCAATAGAACTAATGTTGGTTTCCATTTACCATTCGTTGAATCTTGACACCAAACATACGCATTACGATCAGCAGCACATGTAACAATTCGATTTGTATTTGGTGCCCAATCAATACCCATTACACGTAAATCGTGTTGGTTTAGCGTATCGGTTAGTTTCCATTCATTGCCGATACGTTTATGAACTTCCACTTCCTGATTGTTCGGAGAGAATGCAATTTCTATAAATAAACATTTGTAAATGCGGGAAATGTAGAAAAAAAGTTGATTTTGAGACTTACGAGTTCGGTCCTTGTTCCATGCATGACATGTTATCGGATTTACTAAGCCGAATTTATGAATTTCAGTCATCTAAAATGGGTTTTTTTATTTAGTTGTTTAGTTGTACGATTATGTTTATGTTGTTTTTACCTTTGATAAGCAATTCGTGGACTCTGGTCAGTCGACACGAATATTTTGAATGGTTTTCAAGAAATAATAAAACAAATTCTACACGAAAACAAGTAATTTATCGAATATTGAATTGAAATAAATTATTATTTTTATATTCGTGTATTAGTAAGCGTACAGGAAATTTCCGAGAAATTAGACACCACCTACATTTGATAAGTCAAACTCTGACATTTTACTGACAACTTTCAAAATTCAAATTAACGACCAATGCAAATGTGCGTTTGTTGTTTTTTTTTAATTTTATCGAAAAAACGAATTTCTTTATCTATAAATAAGAATAATTATGCCAATAGTTGATAAATTATTTAAATAAAAGTTGATAAATTTAGCGAAAGTATGATTTCAGTCGTCAATAAATTACTGGAGCAACTTGTACACACCGAAAACGAAATTTCTAAACACAAAGCAATATATGAGGAATTGGAAAAAATTATGTTATTAGAAACTGAAAAATCCCCGTCAGCATCGTCAGCTACAGTTCATCAATCTTCGTCGAAGAATTTGCGGGAATCATCAAGAAAATCAATAGAAAACAAATCATCAACATCGATTCGTTCTACGTCTAGTGAAGACGAAATGTCAAAATCAGTCGAAAGGAAAATCCATCAATTTGAGAATTTTAAAAATATTTTAGCAGAGTATAAGGAACCAGTTGAAAAGATTCATTTTATAAATGCATTGAACAATTTATAGAAATATATTTTTAAATTTTATTAAAACGAATATGTGTGTTTTTATTTAAATAGACCCATTCTTCTCACAATCAATTTCCCATCCTATATCCTTGTAATTCCATTGGATTGTTTAATTACCATGGCAACAAACCAAATGATTGAACAAACTTCATGGAAAATCATTTCCTGACTAACTTCAAACTTTTATAAAATAAAAACAAAATGGAAATAACGTATCAATACGAGAAGAAACGGAGTGAATTTGGTAGACAATGTCGATTTTCCGATAAAGGTCCAGATCTGATAGATAACTATCCATCAGATAAGAAACTGGCACGGGAATTTCTATTAAAGTGAGATTTTCTGCAATTTCTTTAATTAGTAAATATATGATATATTTTTAGAGACCCAGTAGATAAAAGCACTCAATGCACGGCCGTACAAGCTGAGCATTATTTGAATACAATGCGAGCGGAATATGTAAATAGTTCAATGAATCATGTGGAAGGCGGATGGCCGAAAGATGTGAACACGGCCGATGAGGAACAAACGAAAAGATATCGTAGGAAAATCGAGAAAGACGAAGGATTCAATCTGACTATGATGCAACTGTTTAAAGTTAGAAAAATCTAGTCATAAAATCACACGATATGATAATTATATTCCTAATATACATTTTTAGAGTATGGAAAACTGCATATTACAAAACAATGCCATCAATATCTATCAACAATATTTTTCTGATGTCGAACCGACACCGTTGGTGGAAAGAAGTTCCGCTAGAACTGTTAATGTTTACCAGGATCCAAGTACTTCATATCGGCCAGTGAACCACATATCTTGGTCACCTGATAATCAAACGAAACTGGCTGTAACTCATTGTAATATGAAATTTCAACATTACGTACCGAAAGAAATAACTTTTTCATATATTTGGGAAGTAGGTAGGTGCATGTTGCGTGAAAAAGACAAATATAAACAATGTTTCATATAAACATTTCGGTTTAGAGAATCCAAATCAACCGTTATTAACATTAAAATCAGCCAGTTCCATGGCCTGCCTCGAATACAATCAAAAAGATCCCCATTTACTAGTTAGCGGCCATCTTAGTGGTGTGGTGGGCGTTTGGGATACAAGAAAAGGATGCGAACCAGTTGAAATGAGTATGATAGAGAACAGTTTTCGAGATCCAGTTCACAGTGTGCTATGGATCAATTCGAAAAGTGGTGCGGAGTTTTTTAGCGCTTCAACTGATGGCTACGTGAAATGGTGGGATATTAGGAAAATGAACGAACCCACTGAAACACTATTGTTACATTATGTTAGAGAAGAGGATCAAGATATTGCTCAAGCTTTAGGTGCTAGTGTTTTAGAATATGAATCGACTATACCGACACGATTTATGGTTGGAACAGAACAAGGTGTTGTGGTGTCATGTAATAGAAAGGTAAAATACATAAGTGATTTGTTCCAGAATTAGTTTAAGTCGTTATTTCTTTGTTAACTCATTCTTTGAGTCGTTTTTTTATTTTCCACTAGGGTAAAACAGCAATGGAAAAAATGGCTATACGATTCAACGCTCATATGGGACCAGTTCTAGCTCTACAGCGGAATCCGGCATTCGTGAAAAACTTCTTAACAATTGGCGATTGGTCAGCGAAAATATGGTCCGAAGATTGCCGAGAAAGTTCGATAATGTGGACTGGATTCCATAAGGCAATGCTTACCGATGGAGCATGGAGTCCTTCTAGGCAAATAGTTTTCTCGGCCCCGCTAATTAATTCGAATTTAAATTGTATTTTAGATTATCGGTATTTTTCACAACAAGATCAGACGGTCTGCTGGACGTATGGGATGTTTTACAAGAACAAAAACATGCATCATTAAGTATAAAAGTATGCGATGAACCATTGCAATGCATTCGAACTCATGAAATGGGTCGATTAGTAGCTGTTGGTAATGGGAAGGGTACCACGTACATTGTAGAATTAAGTGAAAATCTAACAACGTCAAATAAAAACGATAAGGCTCTGTTGACGGCTGTAAGTTTAATTAAATCAATTTGCTAAAACGGAGACAAAATCCATTCGGAAATTATTTTCCAGATGTTCGAAAGAGAAAATCGACGAGAGAAAATACTGGAGGCACGTAATCGGGAGTTACGTTTAAAACTGAAAACCAAACAGGAAGAGCAAGATGGAGATGAAGAAGGGCAAGACGATAAAGTAATGGATGGTGAAAAAATATTTTTAGATAATCTAGTTCAGCAAGCTGAAGATGATTTTTATGCAACATTTAAAAAAGGTGATGCAAATTTACAAACAGTAACAGTACATTTAAATACACGCATGTATATATGGTTATCTAAAAATGCACTTCGTTGCTTACTTACTATCATTATTCTTAGTGGTGGAACAACCAGTAGAAGAAGAGAATGTCAAGAAAGCAATTATAGAAGAGCCATCACTAACAGAATTTGCAGATGTACAAGACGAAGAAACTGCAACTGAAACAATACCACCATCTCTATCACCTCCACCCACTGACACACCGAAAAAAGGGAAAAAAGGCAAAGCCAAGAAATAAATCGGTTAATTTTTATTGTTTGTGTACGAATTTATTATATATTAACGATATGTTATCAAATAATTATAGTCTAATCAAAATGTACAACTGTAATTTAACTATTATTCGACTGCCGGCTACATTTATTCGCTATTTTCTTTGTTTTTATTCGAATTGATATTATTCTGGGCGCCTAATGTATTGAACGCATTAAAAATCCATTTTCTTTCGATATTTGCACCAATTCCGACCAGTTCTTGTTTAAACACATTCGAAAATCGAGACATTAACGATTCGATATCAGCTGGTCGTAGATTCGGTTCAATTTTACTTACATACGACCAAATGTAATCTAAACTTGCACCAAATGGATGCACATTAAGAAATGTCGAAATGATTCCAATTAATTTCGCATCGCAATCATTTAGAATAGGTTTTTCTGGTGCACGTAATGGACGGATTTCCGTGGCACTGGTATTACTATCTAATACCTGATCAGTATCATCATCGTCCAGTGTAATTACTTCGGAAATTTTCGTTATTTTATGCAATCTTAATTTATTTTCCAAATCTTTTACGCGTTGCTCTTCTTCGTTTTGTCTTTTTTTGGCATCTAGTAGTTGCTGCTGCATACCTTGCAGTCTTTGTTGGAGCAGTTTTAGTTGTTTATCTTTGACTTCAACATCTTTTCTGTAGTCTACTTTAATTACTTCAACCTAAAGCGTATTCATTGTAGTGTTCAGGATTGGATTGAATTTGAAAAACCCAGAACCCAAGCGCCTGTCGTGTTCTATTCATGGCTTGCTAGCTGTCAACAGATCGATCTCACGCAGGCGCTTACGCTCTAATCATTCAAATTGATCTTCTAGACAATTAAATTAGTACACTTGCCTCATTTTTATACGCCTCCATTTGACATTTGAGACTGTCATTCTCGTCTTTTAAATTATTAGTTTCATTTGATGATGCATTTCGTGTTCGAGCTCTCTTATTAATTGGCTCATCATCATCTGACACCTCCATTTCATCATCATCTTTTTGCTTTTCAAATAGGTCTTCTAATTGGAAATTTTTTATTTCCTGAAAATGGTCATTATATTAGGCGGTGAACTTTTGTTTATGGAAATTTTACATTTAAAATGGATTTTCTTATACGTAACGTACAACAGGTAAAAAGGAAAAAGTTGCAACATAGGATAAAATGGGAATAAGTTGTTGAATATACAGTACAAATTTATTAATTTAAACTGATGGATTTTTAAGCATTCATTAGTTAAGTTTTTCAGATTAGCAACTTACCATACGGTATAACAAATGAATTTAGAGCCATAATTATTAGATTTATTTAGTAAAAAATGGTGCGCTTATATGCAATATAAAAGGAAATATTTCCTATTCTTTTAGACCTACCTGGTACGATGAGAATACTATTAAATATATTAAAAGAGTAATTTTTATCCCAAACCCTGATTTGAAGCTATTTATATTTATTTATAATTTAAATTTACCTCCAAAATAATTTGACAGTTAGATCTAATGTCCTTTCAAAGCAACGTCCCACATCCGGTTGCATATTTGCTTTTTCGATTCAATTTTTCATTTGATAAAATTTCAAATATTTGTTTACCACTCTACATTAATTCTTTGTAGTTTCATTAAAAGTTTTTTTTTCCCTTTTTATTTTCATCATCACTAGTTATTAGATTTTACAATTTTCAAATTAGTTAGGTTAGATTGAATTCTCTTACAGCCATATACTTTCTAATCTGTGCTTGCAGTTTATACTGCGCAAATCAAAAAAAATTAACGTATTATTTCAAGAAAATGGAAATAAAATCGTTTTCTCGATAAAATCAAAGTAAGAAATACGCTCGAGCGTACAATGAAGTAGGCTGCATGAAGACAGTTTGAGTATGTAGTAAATTTCGCATAAAATTCGACTTAATATTGTATAGAATTTCTTGACTTTATTTATAAATATGTACTGTATATTACCATAATATGTATAATAAAAGTTAATACTCATATCAAGCCTTTGATATTATAAAAAACTGGGCACTGATTTGTTGTCCATCTGTCTTGTTTGCCTGACTAAATTTTTGCTGTTATTTATATATATATATACATGTATGACCTACCTGCCACTAATCTTACCTTTAAAATAATTAAAAACTTTTTAAATCATATGGATAATATTAAGTATTAAACTATCTAGTCATAATAGTAGGTATTTAATGTTTATTTAATAAAAGAATAAGTAAAACTATTTGCTCAAAATCATGCAATATCCTTGGACTGCAAAAACTAAAACTTCACTACAACAATACGATTAACAATTTAATGTGGATATAATCTTATCAGTTGTTGGTTAACAATCATGTCTGACGAGAGTAGGTAATGAATACATCAAAAAAATTTCAAAAACACAACAAAAAAAAAAATACCAAAAATATTTCACACACAAAAAATTGTTAATTTGTTTTGTTTTTTTTTTTTTTTTGGATTTTTCTGATAGTCCAAGGGGTACATACCAACGATTGCTTTTTCCAAGCTTCAATGTTCTTTCTCTGGGCTTTAGTGAAATGGTCCCAAACCTTCTTGTGATGGGCCGCCATAAATAGCCGCTCAATGTGACTGACTAACAGGCACATCCAAATTCAATATGTATACAGTTTTTTTTTTTATTTTTTTTTTTCAAATTATTATTAAATGAAATGAAATAAGAATTACATATGTATGTGTGTTTTGTTTATTATGAATCGAATTGTAGATTTATCAATTAAAATAGTTCAAAATTTCTGAATATTGCTGACGAAAATAGACATACAATGAAAATCTTATTTCGATATAAGATTTACCTAAATTAAATATAAATACCAGAATTAATTAATAATGTGGTTTAACTTTGTCTAGCAGTAGTGTTAAAATACATAATAATTGATTGGTGACTATATTAAATAAGTATGTCTTTCTATGGCGTAAAGAGCACTCACCTTTATTTTTGTTCATTGGTGGTAGAAATACTTTTATAAAAATTGCCTTTAAATTTATCATTGGATCAATACAATGATCAAAAAATGCCTCAGTTATTGTAAAGTTTGTCCCAAGAATAAAGCCTACCGGAATACTGTCGATTCACAGTCAATTTTAAGTTCGTCAAATAAGAACCTTATTTCTCGAGACAGTCTCTTTCGAAAATTATTCTTATTGAAGCGATTTGAATTATAGATCCTTAGTAGACATACTTATTTTTATTAACCCACCCGATATTTTTTTATCAATTTCTCTTGAATGTAATTATCCTTACATTGATAAAATCTTTGAACCATCCCCAATTGATCATTATCATATGTTTATATTTATTTTGAATACAAATTATCAATATTAAACTTACATTGTAAAAGAATTCCTTGCATTCGTCCTTTAAGCAGATCCTTTGCCTTCTTCAGTTCATCTTCATAATGGGATTTTTCGTTTAATAAACGACGCACATGCGAATTGGTCGATTGAATCATTGAGTAGAAATTATTCGCATTTTTCTTATTGCAATCGCCACGTTCTAACCAAGTGATTACAACCTGCGTATAATAATATAAATAAATATAATAATGTAGTTATTTATTGCGGATGATCTCCGTCGGGACATACAATTTTGTATATTTGAAAAATCATAGTTTGCCATGGATTGCAATATGGCGCGTATTGACAATCAAAAATACACATCAATTTCATAAATCACATTATTTACCTGAACAGCTTTAGTAAATGTATCATCCTGTTTGATTTTGTCAGCAACATTACTAGCTTCATGATCGGTATAATGTATTACCGGCGGTGGAGATGATCTTTTCAATCGTTCCTCTTCCATTCGTTCTCGATGTCTTTGTTCGCGTTGCAATTGTCTTTGTCGACATTCCCATTCGTATTGATCATCACGCGCCTATATACATTTTGATTTTTGATTAAGACTCAATCTGACTGACTAAATTTAATTAGATTTACAATTCAATTAGTATTACCTGTGCATAATCAACATGCAATCGTCCGGTATGTATCGAATCAACATTCGAACCTATTCGCACACGATATCCAGATAAATAAATGGCTGAATCAACTGACGCTTCAAATACAAATCGAATATGGCAAAAGTTTTTTTTACTTAAACGCAAAGTGGATATCTCACCACATCTAAAAAACGAGTATAACGATTTCCTTTTTCAAATTATTCTAGCTTAATATATATATTGCACCTTTCAAATATTTCATGTATAATTTCATCAGTCATTTTTTCCGGTATACCACCAACGAAAACTGTTCGACAACCTGGTGGACGTTCCCGTGTAGTTGGAGCTGGCGCTTGAGGATTTGGTGGAAATAAAGTGCACGATTTACAATGGATTATCTCTTTTCCTGGATTCATTATGACCGGTGCATCGCCAGTAGGTAGTATCGATGGCACAATGTAATTATTCATTCCTAACATTGGATTCATAAACATATTCATCATCATACTGTCCATACCACCTAAACAACATTTGTTTAAATAAATTAATTTTATAAATAAATAATTCGACACTATAGCATAGAAGAAAATGACAAACTTTGACATTACCCATCATATAAATATTAGGATCTGCGTTATTAATATTTAGAACATCCTGTGACCCAGACATATTGGAATCTGAATCATGGATAGATCTATCAGTATCTCTTTGATCACGGTCATTATTAAAATTACGGAAATTAGCCTCATCATTATCTTCTCTAGACTTTGATGTTGAAGTACTATTTAATTGTCTTTGTTGTGAAGTGGGATTGAAAAGATGATTTCCTGAACGGATTGAATACAAAAAACATTAAAATTCAAAATTTAACATGCTGTAATAAAATTACCGAGGACATCCATGGCGTTTGCTTGTGTTGTACGATATACAAAAATTGGATACAATATGGAATATGTTACTTAGTCAATAATATATTGTCATTATAACTTATTTTATAACATAAAATATGTTTTTATAAAACAAAATCAGCTGATTAGTTATGGAGAATAATGAAGTTAGCTCACCATCCTAGTGGCTATTCAAGCTCAGCGCCATAACATAAGAGTGCATGCATACCCACCGAACTGACCCGAAGATTTCAATGTGACAGATGCAACCAGCGCGTGCTTCCGAACAATTAACGATTTTCAACTTTAATTAATGTCATAAAAAGAAAAATTTACTACAATTTTTTCAATTAAAATATTTGATATCCGCACCCTAGAATAGCTGCTTTTCGGATATTTCGAGCTGCATCATTGCCACATTTTAGAGTTTTGCGTGTATTCAAATATTCAATATTATATGAATATTATGAATAAATTTTTTATATTTTATAAAATTTCAAATTAATAAATAAAAATGTAAAATCATAAAATGTAACTTATTTGTTATTTATAAACTATTAAATAAAAATTATTATCAACATTTAAATTTTAAAACATTCAGGGCTTCAGTAAATCGAAAATTGAAATTTGTTTTTTTCTCTTTGTGATTTTATTTTTGCTAACCACCATGATGAAAAGACGAATTCGCAAAATTGTCATATGAGAAATGTCAACAATGTCAACATGTCACAATCGCGAATAAGATAGACGTCACTTTATAAATTACAAAAATGATAAGTTTTTAATTAAAAATAATTAAAATTCGGTTAATTGAATTGTTGATTACTATTTAAAAATGTTCATAAATCATAAGATAGTGTAGTGATAATTTTATTGTACTAATTAATGGACAAAATTAAATCGTTTAATAATTTTTCTCTTAGTTCTTCAATATGAAAAAATTATTTTCGAAAATTGAGAAAAATATTGATAATACAACGAAAGAAGTAAATACATTTGTTGGTAAAGTATTTACTGTAGGCAGGCAAAATGTTACAGTAGAAGATGTTTTAGCTGAAGGTAATTTTGCTAGCGTTAAATTGCTTTTCAATTGGGGGGTGGATTTATCGAAGACAATTTGAATATTTTCACTTTATTCATTAATGGAATATTTTTTATCAGTAATATTTGGACGTTTTATTGCTAATTGATTTTATTTATTTATTACCAATGCCTATCAGCTATGTATTATTTTTTTAATTGTGTTTTACTTTACAATAACCTACATAATTCTTGATGTGGATATATCACTAGTAAAAGAATTAATTATTTTAACATACGTTCATTAATTGCACTATTAGCAAAAGGTATATGAATTAATTTACTCATTTTTATATTGATTATATTCATCAATGCATTTTTTCGAACTTGTATACACATATGCGTGCAATATCTTTATTTTTATCAACAAATTGTTATCAGTCCCCATAAAGTCGAATTTAGTACGGACATGTTTACATTAAAAATCATATATTTACTACAGGTGGATTCGCGATTGTTTACCTTGTAAAAGGTAATAATGGAATCAAGTATGCGCTGAAAAGAATGTACGTGAATAATGAGCAAGATTTAAATATTGCAAAACGTGAAATTCAAATTACCGTAAGTAGAAAAACCTCTAATAAGCAGTATCGCAAAGCGAATAAAAATCATTTATTTATTTATTTTTTTGCTTCTAGAGCAGCCTCAATGGTCACAAAAATATAATTGGATATGTTGATTCGAATGTTGTGGCTGCTGGTGGTGGTGTTTACGAAGTATTACTGCTAATGCCTTATTGTCCAGAAAATGTTCTCGGACTAATGAAGGCACGTGGAAAACCTAATTTTACTGAAATTGAGATTCTGTCGATTTTCTGTGATATTTGCGAAGCAGTGTCGAGACTGCATCATTGTAAAACTCCAATTATTCATCGAGATTTAAAGGTAACGAAGTTTAAATGTGCGAAAGTCAACGAATTTAATTAATCTTTTTTTTTTTTTGCTCTGCCCTCATAATTCGATGCATTAAATAAATTTAATTCAAAATTCATACACAATTAGGTCAAATGTAGACTAGTTTGAAATTTCTAGGTCGCAAAATTAAAAAAGAAAAAACATGCTCGAAGAACGGTTTTAATTTTACATAAACTGTCACGTATTCAATAGGAAATTTCATTCATTCCTAATCGCAAGTTTCTTGTGTTTGCTTTAAAATGATATCGTTCCGGTACGAGAAACGTTTAATTTCAGTCGGCAGTTTTAAATCACTTGTTTTTTGGAATCCTAGAGGAGAAAATGGTGTTATACTTTTCTTTCGACTATTTTCACTTAACTCTCTTATAATTTGAACGTAATTGATATCGGGACAAGAAAATGAGTTTGGTTGAGTATAATATGCGGCATTTTGCTGCGTTCTTGGATACAGTAAAATATTGCTTTCTCTGATTAATTTATAGCAATGTTTTGGTGATTGAATTCTGGTTGGGAAATAATAATGCAATCTAAAACAATCAAATAATTTAGTATTTACTAGTATTAAAACTTTGCAGTCCAGCCCTACCTTGAAATATCCGGCAGTAAATGCACCAAAGCATTTCTAATCTGATAACTACTTTTCATTCTTTCACTCTTATTGCAAATTACTTCCAATTGCTTGTCTTTATGAATATTTTCCTTATTCAATATATCATATAAAGAGTCCTTTTTCTCTTTTAAATGTAACAAAATCGATCCCAAATTGGTATTAATATTATTCAGAAGTTGTTTAATTTCAGTTAAGGATTTCGTTTCGTGTTCGGTAAGTGATTTTCCATTTGTTTGCGTTGATATGCTTCGTGTTGGAATTCTACAATAATCTGCAAGTGCTTATTAGATAAAATACAGATTTAAATATTCTATTCGTAAAAATTACTACCAGGATTTGTACAAAATTTACATATTCCTCGATTAGTATTGCTAATCATTGTGTTAAAGAATTTCAAACAGCAACATTTCTGGTCATCTTTTTTCATGTATTTGTTACCAATGGTTCTTGTGGCAGGTTTCATATTATTTGAATTTAATTGATTTTATTGGCATTAAAGAGTTCTAAACTGTAAATTTTGAAGAAAAATATCGATTGTCAAATGTGACATGCGGCTACATGAAATTCTGTAGAATTGTGCGCACGGTATAGTTAACCAATGAAGTATTTCCAACTAGAAACTACAGAGGGCGGGAGTTTCTTAAGGCTTTCAAGTGCCTCTGTTTATACATATTTATATTGGGGTATATAAGTGGGTGTAGTACATACTTCTATGTACTGTAATATAATAATAATAATAATTTAGTATCTAATGTAAACTTAAAAAAAATGAGTAACATATTTGAATTTTCAACTAAAGACGACAGATGGCGCAAATCAACTAAAATGAAGTTGGCGATCTATATGCATTTTGAGTGGATAATAAAGTATATTATTAAGTAAATATATAAATTAAAATGATTTTAGGTTGAAAATATTTTGGTAGCAAAAAGTGGTAACTTTGTATTATGCGATTTTGGTTCGGCAACTGCTCGAGTATTGAATCCTTTAGAAAATGGAGTTGCTGCTGTGGAAGAGGAGATTAAACGATACACGACCTTGAGTTATAGGTCACCAGAAATGGTTGACATGTATTGCGGGAAGTCTATTTCAACTAAAGCTGATATTTGGGTAAAAATTCCCGATATCAATAGCTGATAATTTATTGTCTATAATGCGATAATATTTTACAGGCCCTAGGATGTTTATTGTACAGATTATGTTTTTTTACGTTACCATTTGGTGAAAGCGCTTTGGCAATACAAAGTGGCAATTTTTGCATTCCAGATAATTCTCAGTACTCCGAAGGATTACATCAGTTAATACGTATGTATATCAATTTTCAATGAGATGATAAAAATAACAGAGTAATTTTTTTAGGTTACATGTTGGAACCAGAACCCGAAAAGCGACCGGATATTTATCAAGTTAGCTGCATAGCATTTCAGTTGCTAAACAAAACAAATCCTGTGAAAAATTTAATGGTAATTTTGCAAATATACAAAAATGCAAAATCTATGTTTTTTGTCTAATTATACAGAGAACAACTGCACCTAATCTAGATGACTTGCCCATACCACTATTTGAATCCGAGCAAAAGAAAACGACTCAACTAAAAATTCAAAGCAGTAAAACTGTTACGGCCGCAGCTCCACTAATTGAAGGCACCAGCGTGATGCCACGTCAACGGCCAAAAGCCAACACTACTACACCACTTAATCTCAACAGCATTCCTTTAAATATCAATTCCAGTCCGGGTGCATCAAAAAAACTATCAACCACCTCACAAAGTCCTAGTACCCAATCCAATATTCATCAATCATCTGCTGTAAGCAATACATTTTCTAGCTCTCCAGTTTTCCCAGAATACTTTCCTACTGTACCAGCAACAAGTGGTGGTCCGGAACTACCTTCACAACAATTAGATTCCTTGTTTCAGTCTTCCATTTATCCAGATCCATTTCGAGATGATCAGCATCAAACTAATTCACCGGTAGATGATAATAATTTTGATAAAAATGAAGAGTTTAATGTACAAAATACTGCTGTTGCCTCGGCATGTATAAATATTGTGTCACCGGATCCTAATGAAAATCCATTATTTGGATCCGGTACATTGGGACCAGATGTAAGTTTGTAAACAACAAAAAAAAAAAAAAAAATCAAAGTTAAATATTTCGCAATTTCAGATGAGTCCTTTGCTTAAAAGTGGCCTAACCGAATCGGCAAATGTTATACCTGGCAGTACGACACCACCATCCAGTCCAACATTGAGTATTCCAAAAGGGCATCGAAGAAATATGAGTGATACAACAGCTTTTAATAAGTTCGTGCCTATTTATGTGCATGTTGTACATTTTTTCCGTTTATTATTTATATTTTTCATCTCATTACATTTACGTCAGTAATAATTGCCTTATCTAATTTTTTACAGAGCATTTGCCAATGAGACTACACAATTTCTGGCACCATTCGAATCATCACTGAAATCAGGACGGACACGTGACTCACCGCCACAAGTCGCCGGTGTTGAGGATACTGGTTTTGTTCCTATTGGCAGTTCAACATCGACATGTGACATTAGTCACTCTATCGGTAATAGATCGGACTGAATTCGTACGTTTGCAAAATACTCACAGACAAATCGTTGTATTTTTTTTTATAGATGCTGATGGCAGATCACTGTCAGCCGATGTAGCCAATTGGAATCCATTCGAAGAAGGAACGCCATTCAGTCAGCTAACTGAGGATCATATATTTGGAGCGGAATTTGATCGAATCAGGCGCAGCAATGACAGCACGAGTATGTATTTTATACGATTAGTTTAATCTTATTCAGAAAAACAAAACTGTCTTATTTTAATGGATAATTTGTGCTTGTTAATTTCTCTACTAATGAATTCTTTGACAGATTAATTAAATAAATCTATTTTCATAAAGATCAGCCAGAAGATAAACCAATACAAGAAAAAATTTCACCAGTGAATCAAGAGGATCCGTTTAGTAATGCCCCATTTTCTGTACCAGTAAAATCACATAAAAAAACCCAATCTGCAGGTAACATGTCTTAATATGAAAAATATTATTGTCTTTATTCAATATATCAAGTGCTTCTCTAATTTCATCATTTAATTAACTAAAATTTTGATCAATAATAATGTGTGACCTTTCATGACCTCTAACTTTCACTAGAAAATAACGTTGCAATGCATGAAACAAATCCAATAATTTCCAATCAGTTTGGAAATTTGGAATCCATTTCCAATCAATTTCCATAAATATCTATTAGTTTTCTGATTTATTTATAAGAGATTTTACAAAAATAAATTATATTATTGAACCTCTTTAATAAATAAATAAAAAATCAACCTGATGCATCGTAGAGTAGTTGTAGAATAAGGTATAAGAACCCCCTTTTTTTTTGAATGTTATTATTATAATAATAATTGTAAATAATTAAATTGTATATTAATTGAGTTATGACTTACCTTACTTATATGAAGATTAGCAATAATTATCATTCCATTGAATCAATCAATAAAAAATGCAGAATTGATTCAGACAAATCTATATTTTTCGATTTAATATCTGCTTCATATCATAGTGAATAAATAGAAGAGAAATAAAATAACTAGAAAATTGTTTTCATATAAAAAAAAAAGGTCTGTTTGTTATATGGCTGACATTTTAATTTGCACGGCGCATAGATTAGACGATCAAGTTGTCTGTGCGTAGCGCCTACTAGATTGGCAGTGAACAACAAACAGATCAAAAAGAATTTCTAGTTAAATATTATAGTTACAGCTGTGATAAAAAGTGTTTTTTGATTAAAAATTTATATTGTTTTCTTTCCTTTCGTGTTCGTTTCCTTATTAAAGTATTATTTTATTTTATATTTTCAAGCAAAATTGCCCTTTGATTGTTGATGAGATTTCTTTGTGATTTTAATGATATATTAATCTTTAGTTGTATGAATGATTGTATTATTTTAGTTGTAGAGATTTTTTATTTTGGAACAGCATTTTTAGATATATTTCCCATTTTCTTTTATTAATTTTTTTAAAGAAATTTTATTAGTTCATTTTGTTTTAGATCGTTTTTATCCATACAATTTATTTATCTAAATCATACATAATTCTCTCTTTTTAATTTTAAGATGTTTTTTGTCGCAATGTGTTTTAGTAGGGAAAATCTGTACAAAAACAACTACTACATGTGTAATTTGTATTAATTGCAGCAATAAATTTTCTTGCTTAACACTAGAATTATTGATGTGTTTTATTATATACGTATCTCTAAAAATGGCTGTTCCAAATATTAAAGGTGGTGGACGTAATTATTAAGTAGTGATCTTTTTTCCTTCTCTAAACTAGTTACTTAGCATTTACTCACCGGTGCTGCGCTATCTTGATCTTTGAAACAGCCTTTTCTTCCTGTTATCCTATCGAAATTTGAATTTATAATTTTTTTTTCTCAATGCAATCAATGTTATTTACAGCAACGAACTATTGTCGGAAAATAATTGAAGGAAAACCACTAAACGAAAGCCAGAATGCCGTCGAAATGAATGTTTCCATACTTCCATCGATTGACAGTGGAATGCCATTGATATCAACAAGTGAAACGGAAAGTGATAACAATATCGAAACATCGCCACCATACGTTAAAGCACCGCTCGAGGATCGTTCGAAATACGAGAAACTCGTACAAGGTTTCGATATCAGTTCATCTGACAGTGACATGGACGAGGAAAAGAACAATAAAGAGAAAATGAAAAAACGAAAGAAAATCCATTTACCCGAAAAATTGCTACAAAACGTTTATAAAACAACATTGGCCGAAATACCAATTAAAAATCTACGATTCGATGATAAATCGATAAAATTGAAAAAGAAAGTGGAAAAAACGAAAAATGTTCCTGATCCGACTGTAGGCGGTGCCGATTTTGAATCGGACGATTCAATTGGATCGGCAAGTGATTTAAAAGCAAACGAAGACATTGAAATTGCTCAAGAAGCAAAAGAGGATTTAGCAAGTGAAAATTACAGTGAAGACATTAAAACTTGTGGTTCATCAGCTTATCATGCTGAATGTGAAAGTATGGCAACACATGAAGAGGATCGTATCAGTAGAATGATTAGAATGAAAAAGAAAGAATTGAAATCTACTGAACAATTAACGCAAATGGAAGATGTTTTATTTATTGGTCATCAATATGGTGAAAAGCCACTATTAATGGACGATGAACTTGATAATACTGAATCAGGTGAGATTCAATCGAATTTCAAATGGAAAATGGAAAAAAATGATAAGAAAACATTATGGATTCCACCATCGAGTAGTTTTGAAGATAATGATACATCCGATGTATTTGCTCTGGCACCATTCAATCGAACACGTCCGAAAAAATTGAATTTTCCATCGAAATTCGATCAACCAATTGATTTTCAATTTGACGGACAGCAACAGTTCGCACAATTCACATCTTCAACACCGGATGGTGTTGCATCGTTAAATCCATTTCTAAGTCCTGATTTTTCTAGTCCTAAATCTGAAATTATACCAAATTATAAAACTGTAACGATAAACTCGAATTTTATTAATATTGAAATATCGAATGATCGGAAGACCGATTTCCAACAGGATGCTCGTTTCGAATCGAATTTCGGTGATAATACCGATCAGTATTTTCAGAATCCATTACGAGAAACGCAAAATCTTAATCAACCACCATCAGTTACACAAACAATTCATCAAAATACACAATTATTAATTGATTTAAATACATCTAGTACTACAACTAGTAGTAATTGTGATTTCATCGCTACCTCAACATTTAATCGACTCGATAATGTTACTGAATCCTCGAAAACAAAATTTAAAAAAGATAAAAAATGTAAATATCAACTAATCGATGATAGTATATCTGATGAAAGTCCAAATAAAATTGTAAAAACAAATAAAACATCGAACGTGTCAAATAAGAAAATTAATAAAACTAAAAAATCGGGAAAAAATCGAATGGAAGAAGGTTTTAGTAATATGAGTTTTGAAGATTTTCCGTGTGACGAGGGAACTGATGTTGTACAACAAAATTCGGAATTACCTTTTGAGGTTTTACGTAGTCCAGATCAAGATATAAGAAAATTGAATGTGAAAAATCCATTTAATTGATCTTGGTAATTTTTTGTACCCTTACTACAGCTTTTTCTCACGTTACGATGGTTTCCTAGTAGCGCTTATTGTTTAAGCACACCTTTTTTTTTTATACATTCTTTATCTATTTTTAGTGATAGAAGTAATGGCTGTAAAAAAAAGAAAAATGAAAATTACAGATTTGTTGATAATATTGTTAATAATTTGAGATTTTATTGTAAATTTAGAATTCATTATTTTTATTTTTTTTTTTTTGGATTAAGGATGGGAAAATTCTACTTTCTACCACCCACCGTACCATTTAATTTATTTATTTAATTGTTAAAATACACACGCAGTATTAAGGTAGCTTTAAATGCACTATATTTTCCTCAGTTTTTATTTAGTTGATCTATCTTTCTTCATTTATATACAAATTTGATGATAATAAGAAATTTTGCTAGTGCCTTTTCATTCGATTCCAGGAGAGGTCAATTTTTTTTTTTAGTTTATCGTTAATTCAACTATAGTTTTTTTGACCATGCAAACCTATACAATTTTTTACTGTATATGTACTGAAATTAGTGTTTTATCATAATGCATTTATATCGAATTAACCAAATAATTTTGTAAAATTAATCAAATCGTTTATTTTAATGTAGCACGGCGTCTATTCAAGATGGCCGCACATGTGTTTGTACATACATATGTTATACCTATAATGGCGTCTGAATAATTAGAAAATGTTTGTTTTTCCTTTTTTTTTTATTATTAATACACAATTGTTGCATTCCTTATTTATTTATTTGCTAATAGTTTAAGACTTATCATTAATTTATAAACTAGATACACCCAAATTAGAGATGTAAAATTATTATAAAAATATAAATTTATACTTATACATAGATTTCTCTCGTTATTGTTTCTTTGTTCCCTTTTACTTTGTACTTTGTAATTACATATACATATATGGCTACAAATTCAATTGAATAATACTGTTTAACAACTGCAGAAAACTAACTAAAAACCCGACAAGTGATAATCACGGCCTACTGGATTAATACGTATTGTGAGTCTACCAAAATGGCCGTCGTGAATATGATGAAACAAAAGTGAATGTGATGATTCTTAAGTACACGAACCGAAATACTTTCATGGAATGTCTAGAAAATTAACTATTTTAAACAACAGATTGTTTCTTTCTTGCCATACTAATATTCAAGCCAGTACAAACAAGAAAGAAAATAAAACCAAAACAAGCCGCTAGAATTCCGAAATTCAATGCCAGTCCAGTATTGATATAACCATTTCTGAATGCATTTGCACTATCCAGTTGCATATAATCCATAAAATCAAAAATCGATTGACAATACAATCGGCTATGCAGCACAGGCAACGCTGTACCGTGAATTCCTAATAATACTTCCAGCGCTTTTCGATATTGACCACAAGTGCTCCAGAAACCATCAAGAAATATGGCAAAATGAATAATTGAATAAACGACAAATATTGATGTTAAAACAGACATGGTAACCCAAAATGCTTTTGGTAATAGACTAGTATCTTCTTGAGCAATTGTTTCGATTTGAATTGATGAACCACGGCTGGAAATCGGTGTGTGAATGGAAATATTTTGTCAAATAGTTTATTTATCAGTTATTTTTTAGCTTACTGGTTTCTGGATAGAACAGATTTTCTAATTCGCATCGTAGGCGAATTTGATGTCCATAAAATCCTGTAGCCATGAAAACATATCATACAAAGTGCAAAAAATACGTATAAAAGTGGACCGAATGTTACCCATATACATGGAGCTTGATCTCCACCTAGAATTAAAAGGTTTTTGTATCAAAACCAACTTGTTCTTTTATTAATCAAGCGTTTTATAAAAATAGAGTGTTTATTTATCAAGTACCTAAAAACCTGGATGGCGTATTCTTTCCATATAAAATACAGCTGCAATTACGTCCAATACAATGATCTAGTGTGCTGTACCAGTGGTTCCAGGTAACACCTGTTGTAATACTCGCTATAATGCCCATAATTGCGGATATTGTGTAAGAAATTGTTAATTTTCTTTCTATATTCAGTTGACTCATTTTGTATTTTACGAATAAATATCGGGATAATGTTGGTTTGATTTAAAATCTTTATTTATTTACTAATACCCCACCCTAAAAATTTGATTATTATGACAGTGTTGTTCGTTGGAGTACGGACGAGTGTATATCTGGTTGCGAACCACCTGGTAGTTATGTTTAATAAATTGGTTGATTTATGAATAAAATTAGAAAATAAATATATAATTACTCAGATAAGGCTTAGTTTTTAATATAATTAGTTAAATATTAAAATCTTTTTGAGATCGAAAAACATGAAATTATTCATTTTCCGGGGTACAATACATTATTATTATATTCATTTCAGATAGAAATTAATTTTTATATAATTCAGAAACTGTATCAAAAAAATACCACTTTTTGTTTTCTAAATTTTAATTAACAAAAATAAAGTTTTTATTTTATAAATTGCATTACCATTGTTTGCATTGGAAATGCAATTTTGAAATAATAGCTCTGGTCCTGTTTTCCAATATATTAAATCTTAAATGTGCGGCGAATTATAACTTTTAGCGACATCTGTGAGTGAGACAGTTAGAACCTTTACGATAGTGTACTTTTAAATTATTTTGAGTAAATGAGCGACACTAATTAAAATAAAAATAAAATAAACAAAAATAAATATATTTACAAAAATACATAATTTACTAAAACTATAAGTATCGACGGATATTTACAATGGCAGAAATATTGACTCCAATGACTTCCTTTTTTTCTCGTGTCAATCCCTAATAAAATAAAAAAATTTAATAAACTTCATACGGGAGGAAAGCAAACATACAAACAAAAAAAACTAAGTATTATTAATTAGTTCATGGTCTATTTTAAATTAAAATCAAACATCACAGTGTATTTACAGTAAAAAAAAAAAAAATTGTACTGACGGAAATAACAAAACCCAGCGTACTTGTACAGTAATTTTAAGTTTACTAAATTTCGTATTCTAAAATTTTTAACGTATACAAACAATTTCTTCTACACTTTTCGAAATTCGTTAATTATAACATTGTTTTATATAAAACCTTACGCTGGATTATAACGTCGTAAATCTGATATCCTATAGCGATTGTTCCATAATGCGTATATAGTTGAGACTCCTAAGCCAATTGCACCACCCATTCCACATCTTTTTAAGCCGGCTACAATAAATAGATATTTTCTGAAATTAAAACTTTTCCCTTTTCCATTACGCATGTTACCTGTCGACTTATAAAGTAAACCAGTTGCAGTAGCTGCTGCTATTGTATTTAAATCGTCATCAGCGCCTCTTGCCCAAGATAGAAAAACGCCAAATGCCGAATATATTACAGCTACAGATCCAAATGTATTTGCTGTTGCGCTACCCTTTTTCATTATGTGATTCAATATTCTGAAAATCATTGTAATTGTTTCGTAAGTTCGGATCTTTCGAAGGCTTGACAAAAAATATTTACTGGGTTCTTCTCAGCTTTCCAGTTTGACCAGCTAATGTAGTAGCCTTAACACCATTGTAAAATCCAGTAGCACCACCTAAACCAGCTCCAATCATACAGGAACCACCAATTTGACCAAACGCTAGTTCGAAACGGCCTCGTTGCTTACTACCACCATCCAAAAATATAAACTCTGGCTGCGCTTGAGGAATATAGCCAGGATCAAAGTTTAAATAAGGTGAAGAAAATGGTTTAAATGATCCTAGAGTAGAGTAGAGATTATGTAAGGTTAGAAAATAAGCTATGGCAAATTATGATATGTAAAGCTATTACCAGTTAGTGGAGCAGATGGTCGGTAGTTATTTTCTGAATAATTGTCTGAATTTATCGACATGTTTATAAATTTTTGTGTGAAAAATTAAAAATTCCGAATAAATCTCATTAACCTACAAAAATTAAAAAGAGGCACGATGTCACTGTTGCCAAATAGTCTTTAATGATCATACTTTGTGAAGCTCACAATTCACATTGTGAGTCACAATGTGAACTCAACTTCAAAAAAATAAAAACGAATAAAACTTATGAAATGAAACTTGCATAATGAAAACATGAAACAGAACTTTAAAAAATTAAAAAACGAAACTAGTGATTTTGATTTTCCTGAGCATAAAATAAATGAAATGGCAGTTTAAAAAATTTGGCAACGTTCACATAAAGTGAAATGAAGTTTAGTATAAAAAATGACAAAAATTTAATTTTTGACTGTTGACAAATTATTATGAATTTTTTATTTTCTAGATTTTAATTTTCAGCTAGTAATTTATTTGTAAGCGAAAAACAGAATGTCAGAAAACATTAATGAAAACTTTCACATTATGGAAAATTTACAGCCTCATCAGGAGGAATTTTTAAATTTAGCCGAACTAGCTGGTATTCATATGGACAAAGAACTATTTAGGTAACTTTAAATTAAAAGACAATTTAAAAATGTTGAATTGAAATAAATAAATGCCTGAAAACATTATGTTATAAAAAAATTTCAGAAATCTAGTGCAGCTGCTTAATATGGGTGTCAGTCCCGACGCTGTCTTTGATGTATTGAATTTAATCAGCAAGGGGCAATCTGAAAAAAAGTCCCGAAAAATAAAATCCCAACAACGACTAAAAACAACAGCTAAAGATAGTCAGTAATTCTTTGCGTATATGTTAATTTTGTAATATACTGTGATTAGAGAGAATTTAGAATTTTTGTTGTTTTTCATTCCACACATCAAAATTTTAATTTTTCAATTTTCGTTTTACTTCGCCCATTTTTGAAATTTGAAATGACAGATGCGAAACGTCAAAAAAAAGTAGCTTTTGAATATTTATTTTTTTTTTTTGGTTTTCATTTTACTTCTTTAGCTTTTAGTACTAGATAAGTACATTTAAATAAAGTACATTTATTAACGTACCTGATCTATTTATACAGTAACGCTCATTAAATGTAACAATGTCAACAATAGACGATGATATTGAATTGCGAGAATTGGTAGCTCAGAATTTAGAAAATAATGGATGTCTTGCGAAAATTAGGGTACGATTGGTATCCACAAAAATGGTTTAATTTTTTTTCTAATGTATTATCGTTTTTAGGCACAACTAAGAGCAAGCACGTTCTTATGTGTGGAAGATGATATTAAAGTGAGTAGCAAATGTGTTCTATTTTAATGAAATATACTCACAAATTGATTATTTCTAGCTGAATAAACTAGAACCGTACAATAATTTAAAAATCAAATCCTATCTTGAAACATCGGAAGGACGAAGTCTTTTTTACATAGTTCGAGAGTTCCTAGAGTTTTTTAACCTTCAATTCACAATATCCGTCTACGATACAGAAGCCTACTTAGATCATTTGAATCGACACGAAACAAGAGAAGAGACTGTTAAACAATTAAACTTAAACAATGAAGAACCAACAGTTCCTTTATTAGAAAATTTATTTAAAATTGCTCAAACTAAAGCGAAGGTATTAGATATTAATTTAAATTTAGACAATAATGAGAATAGTTTTGATGATGAATCGTCAAATAATCAAAGCAGCTGCACAAAGACTGGTTCAGAAAATAATTACTCGAAAGAGAGCTTTAATAGTAATACAAATTCAAATTGTAAACAAGCATCTGCAACAAATGATTTGAAACAAAATGTAAATGAAGCAGTATGTAATCGGTCCAATCAAGAAAATACATCGGCTAACAAAGAATATACTGCGAGCATTGAAATTAACGTGGAGACATTGAAAAATACGAAAAATATCGATCAGAATCGTACCTATACTGTATCGAATACTGATGATGATGTTTCACTTACATCAAAAAGTATTAAATGTAGTGATAATAACTCGATAACGACTAATAATACGATGCCCACAAATAAAATTAATCTATCGTCTACAATTGGCTCGGATTTTGAATTTGCCAATTCACCAGATCAAACGAATAATAATAATATTAGTCACACATCCACGCCGAATTTTAATAATTTAATCGAAACAAATATTGATAATGATAGTTGTAAATCGATCAATTTCAATACTAGTGAAACGGATAAATCGCAACGGTCATTAAAAACCAAATGTAATTTAAATTCTCTTTCCGATTTACCACCTTTGAATTTGAATAAAGTACAACATACCGATGATAGTTTCGCATCGTTTTATAAAGGAAAATCGATGATAAAACAATTGGATACTTTCGATCTGTCATGTAATGAGAATTTTAGTGATAAAAACGATGAAACTGGTAATGCGAAAAGGGCTGAGCGTGAAGAAGTTTGAAATATTTTTTTTTTTTTATGTCAGACTACAGCCATATTTAATGGCAAATTTCTACTAAACTTGGAAGTACTTAATATTAATCGATATTTATTTTTTTCTTTGTTTAATGTTGCAATATTACAAGACAGTGTCATTTTTTCGTTAATAATAACAATTTTGTAATGTTTCTTTGGTAAATTACTCGATCAAATAGTTTGATAATCATCGCAATTACGTAATCAAATCGATTAGCTAGATAAATGTATTTGAAAAGCCCAGTAATCATTTATAATACAGTGCCTTATTAAATCTTATGAATGTATGGATGGAACTTTTACTATCTTATAGACTAAATATATATTTTTACACAACTGAATACAAGCTATGCACATATCTATGTATTCAGATGTAAACATAGGTTTATGGTTTTTTATATCAATATTAACTTTGTAACTTAGATTGCTATGTGCCTTGTTTTCTATATGTACACTTTTTTTTTGTGGAATATGATATAATTAAGTTGATTGGTGGTGCCATATTTGTTTACATTCCTCTTCATTTTCAAAAAAATTTACCAGCCATATTTGTATTTACAAATGTAATTGACGTATGCTTTGAAATATCTTTTTTGATCAAATTGTGAATTACTGTTACTAAATATAAATAAAATTAAATCCAGAAATGAAATAATTCAAGCCGGTTTGTTTTTTTAATTAGTTTAATCATTAAAAAACAATAGGTAGACAATAAAAACACCTGACTGCGCATAACATATTCATTTCAATCTACTTTCCGCTAAGTTTATTTTTGTATATAGTATAGAAATTACTACATATTCGTTCGTTCCTTTTGTATTCTTAAACTGTATGCTTTTGAAACGAGATTCCATGAATCCATATATCGGTCCATACACATTGCTATACATTTCTAATAAATATATAGAAATAATTATATTTTCTTAAAATAATAATCAGAGAATTATTGAATTTGAATATATCAGTTTACCTGTTCTGAGCTATCTAACGATGTGCCAGGTTTTGATATACATTTTTTAAAACATTTTTCTGTCATTTTCTAAAAAATAAATGCAATTTTAACTGTTTTCGTTTTCACGAATAAGGTGCTCACGGTTAGAAGTTCTTGTGCATTTGCTACCGCTATTTGTTGTTTGACTTGATCCATGAGTTCGTCTTTTTGGTACCCTGATAGATTTGATAGATTATCCATATTTAAATATCTTAATTTTATCGAAAATTTTCAATTTTTTTTCTTTTTTAAAATTATGCCACAATATAGGTTAAATTTGAAATATAAAGTAGGTTATGTTACGTAAAAGATCTTCATTAATTTATGTGCCGCTAGGAATATTGCCATGCAACTTTTTTTATTTTTCCTTTTTATAGTTTTTATATTCATTTTTTAATGTATATTAAAATTTCCCTTTTTTTTTATTAAAATGAACGGAAATTATTTTTATGCTAAGTAACAGACCAAATTATATTAAATTAAACAAGAAAATTTATTTCTAATCCTAATCTAATTCTAATTGTTTCATTTTATTCATGGCCACCTTTCGAGTAAACATCGAACTATGATCCAAAAATGGAACCTAACGTTACATCACGTAACTTGTATGTCTATATTTTCTTTATAGTAGGCTTTGATTATAATTTTTCAATAATAAAAATTAGATCCCTAATAATAATTTATCCCATTTCATTCCATTTAAACAACTATGTCTAATCCAAAATGTTCCAAAGAAAAGATAATTCACACAACTGATAACTATTCTTTAGATATTGAAAGTTACGAAATTCAGAAACAAAATGACCACTACTGTTCGGAAGTATTGCATAAAACTTTTCTATTACTTAAAAGAATTGCAAAACTACTACGTTTCATGCAAAAGAAAAACCAACAAATTGTTACAACAAAAGAGCTTGAAAAGTTTTTAAACGCTTCCGAAGTAAACGAAACCTACGCGCAGCATTATTTCCGTTTGGATTCCACTGCCGCATTTCAGAAACTCTATGGGTATTTTTCGAATAAAATCGATATCAATATCATCATTTTGAAATTGTTCACAAATTGTTTAACATATATTTCCAGTATAACTGTTGATAGTAGCAAATCTATTATGAATGTTGTTGAAAATATTGCAAAATTTCAATATTCGATTTATAATTTCAGTCAGGACGATAATATTTTAGTAGAGTCGAAAATATTTAAAAGTTCGGTTTATTATTACTTACAAGACTTGTTCAAGATTTTGTCTAATTGTGAATATTCTGCTACAAATGTACACGGATTTCAGGTAACTTATGAAAGTACAGTACCCACCAAAAAACTACGGTTACACTGTTTAGGATTAGGAACCGAATATTACAGTATTAGATCATCGAATTATTGAATTTACATAAATAAAACTTTAATTTTTCAGAGATGCAGTGACATTCGTTCAATTATCATAGGTTTTGCCAAATTGCATCCATATCAGAACTTAATCATAT
Source organism: Platypus cylindrus (assembly GCA_949748235.1). Lineage (NCBI taxonomy): Eukaryota > Metazoa > Arthropoda > Insecta > Coleoptera > Curculionidae > Platypus > Platypus cylindrus. The sequence continues at coordinate 10,545,539 of OX456494.1, forward strand.
ATTTAATACTTACGAAATTTCAATGTGTTTTAACATATTTTCGAGCCAATGAAAACTTCGATGGTTTTACTTATAAAGAAGTTTTTATACTCGATATATATTTATCAATAACTAAAGCGATTCTATATAGAAATCTGCAATATTTAGATCCTCATATACCGCTGGAATTAAAGCAAATACTCGAAGAGTTAAAATTCCGTGTTCAAGATAAATTGCCATGTATTTTAGTTGGTGTTTTAGAAAATATTATAAGGATCTTGTAAAGTGGATGATTTTATTTTATTTGATGAAGTAAAATAAATTGTTTATTTTGGATAATAAAATAGATATAATGTATATAAATATTTCGGTACTAGCGCGTAGTACCGAATTTTCAAGCAAAAAGTAAAATGGCAAATTGTGCGACAGTTTACGCTGTGAAAACCAGTTTTCACAGCGGATTGTTTTTTTACATATTAATCCTGACTGAGAGTAATTAATATTTCCATCGAGGTCATTCGTTTGTATTGGAATTTCTTCCACTATTTGGTCCATAAGCATAAGAATCTTAATTTTCTCTAATAGTAGTTCCAGATGCTGTGCTACTACCATAATCATTAACAAACGTGTTATCACTCGTCCAAATTCCCAAACATTTTCCCTTTTTATCACGCCGTTTTGCCTTCACATTTTCCACAGTAGTCTCCACAGTTTTAACGAGTCTATATTGAAGTCCTTCACATTCATTGATGGCGAAATAGAATTGTTTTGTCATTGTTGACACGTGCATCGGATAACTCTGTGAAACTTTACTTATTGATAGTAAAGTGTGAAGGTGCTCCTCCATGCCATATTTAGTAATATTGTCTTCTAAACGGTTCAGTAAATCAGTTTTGGATTCTGAAAGTATTTATTTATAGTGAAAATTAAAAAGCAACTTTTTAATTTGATAAAAGATAGCGTAGCGTAAACGGATATATGTATGTGCATAACGCTTACTGTAAGTACTGTAACTTATTTTATCAACAATTAAAGATATATCCGCCTCAGAAGGAGTATCGTAGAGGTCCTTCTTAAACATTCTTGGGACAAAGCGCTGGCGATCTGCTGTTGCCGATTTATCGGTTGAAACTGTCTTTTTATCCATAATCTGAACATATAAACTTCACTGTACGTATTGATTTTAATTATAAGCTAAACAAATTTTAAAACAAGCAAAATCAGGTAATTAATTTACCTGAAAAATGAATATTTTCGGCTTGTTTTTCAATGATGGACAATTCAGCGTTGTAAATTTGTTCCATATTTCTTTTAAATTGTTAAGTAATATCCATTGTTTGCTGAACAATATTATTAATCCATCGTAATCGTTGTCATTTACTTTTTCTTTAACTGAAATGTTTTTTCTTTGATAAATAAATTAAAAAAAGAAGCAAAACAAGTACCAATAGACCTAACCTAATACGTTAGATCGGCTGTAAACTCTTTTGGGACTTATTAGTACATCCAGTTTTTTGTTGATATCAACCAGAATGTACGAGTATGTCGATTTCCCGTGATATCGATTGCTGTTCATACATATTTAAAACGAATCAGAGATAACATAGATAGAGATAAAAGTAAGTAGACAAAAGATGACAAATTCCTTTGTTATAAAAACAAAGGAATTAATAAATGCATTGTTTTTTTTTTGTAAATTTATATACGTATAAATTATACGTATTAAATTTATAACCTCAAAAAGCAAATCGTATTTCAGTTCCAATATTCGTATTAACGTAACATCGATGTTATGTACACAAATGTACAATTGTGTTCAAAACAATCCGTTTGCCGTTTAACATTAAAGTTTATAGGTTTGTACTTACTTCCATCTAAAATTTCATTATAATCTATTTCATGTGGATAATGATTTTCTTGATGAATATCATCAACATGATAATTTAATTGCCTCAAACATTGTCTCAACGATTTTGTCACTTTGTCTTCTTTTGTATCGTAAATGAATTTAACCAATATGTTTTCATTAGTTTCTCTTAGGTACTTATCAGGAATGCGTTCAGCATGCACATCGAAATTATCTTCTAGTAAATAACTATCACTATTTATATTAGATTTTATTGCATCCAGTAATCTATTGTTTGCAAAGTCAGACATAATACTTGTTTTTTTATTGATAGTAGAATAGGAACTGTACAGAATTTTGTATTAAATTTGTTGCAGTTTGAATTGGATTCATTTTCAATAAGATAAAAAACGTGAAATCCCGATATAACGGGTATTTACCTGGTACTTATCTATTTATCATTATCTATCCATTTATGGATAAATTTAGCAGCTAATCGAAGTGGTTTATTATTTATAAAAACGAAAAGCGACATTGAAATTAAAAAGCTTTCATTTTGATTCCATTGTTCTTTTATCTATAGACAAATTGCAAATACGTTATTTAATAAGTACTTATAAATTATAATTAATCACTAAGCAAAAATAAATCGAAATAAAAATGCCATTTTGCCCATTACAAAATATGAAAATCGCTTTCATCTATTTGGGTCTGCTGGCTTAGTTTCTCCAACACTTGAATTTTTTCAAGCAACACCAGTTTCTCGTGTTGTTCCTTTGATCTGATCAAATAAAATTTCTTCGACAAAGTCGATATGAAAACTGGCAATTGTTTTGCAATATCTTCATGGGTAGGACCGGAATGAGGTGCAAAATACGTGCTCACACATTTGGTTACACGAAGTAGAATCGTGATAACATCACATCGATTGCCATACTTTGAGAAATTTGTTACTAGTTCTTGAATGAACCATGAACCACTTATTTCACGTCGATGAGAAACATTATCTGCACAGGGATTTATTTTGCTTTAGATGGCATACATGCGTATTGTGTGTTCAATTTGATAACATTACCTTCACATGTTGAATATACAATCAACATATCGTCGCCAATTTTATCCTCAAAATAACTCATTTGAACCAATTCGCGTGGTCGGCTTGGCACTTTTTCTAATTCCGATTCGCCTTTTGTTGTTGCATAAAAATCACCTTTACATGCCTATATTTATCAAGATAAATAACAAAGGCATCGTATAGTAGACATTTTTCGAATAGGAAACTTACTTGAAAAATGAACATTTTCGGTTTCTCACGTAATTCTTGACAATCCTTAAACTTTCCCCACACATGTTCCGTTTTCAAATTGAAATCGGCTGCTTCAATTTCTTCGTTAGCATTTCCGTGTGTCATAAAAATAACTATTAAACAATTGGCATTTTGCAATCCTTCTTTATCAGCTAGAACTGAATTTGAAATATGTCTCCTATATAAGTATTAAATTGCATATTTTTATATCAACCTTGATTTAGTTTTCTGTCCACATCTGTAGCTGTATAATTAATACAAATATCTTCTTCATAATTTATATTAAAACCCAATCGAAGGAAACAATGCCGTAAATTATGAAGATCAACTTTTGATCCGGGACGATCATTTGATTTAGATTTTTCATAATTAAAAATTAAAATCCTTCCCGGATTATCACCATTACGTGGATAATCGAGATTTTTGTCTATTAACAAAGTAGATCTGTCAGTAAATTTTTTGGGTTTTACTAAGAAAGGAAAAAACAATAAAATGTATGATTGGTTGCCTAAACGACAAAAAGCCAATACTAATTTATCGGGTTCGAAATTCGAATATACTTACCGTCCGCAGTAGGTGCTTTGGACGACATTTCACTGTCTTCTGTCACAACCACCTCAACACTATTCGCAATGAAAAGTTCGCTAAATGGAATCGATTTTATCAAATCTAGATATCTATATCTCTAGATTTAGATATAGGTGAAAAACTTTATCTTATCATCTTTTTTAAGTGTTTAATCAATGTTTTCTTTGTAACATAATAATAAATCAACTGAATAAAAAGTAAATTAGAATATCTTAATTATTACGCATGCACTGGATTTCTTGTACCTCTTGCACTAGTTCACTATGCGCAGATAGGGATTACTTCAGTAAAAGTACATTAACACAGAACAACTTGTTCTGTTGTATTAACATTAACTATAGCGCAGGAGTAGTGCGTACAGCTGCATTAATTATTTAATTTTTATTTTATTGGTCACCAACCAGGATTTGATTTGAGTTGCGAAAAAGTCACGCAATTACTACGCAAAATGACAATTGTCATTTTGTACAGAAACGTTTGAAAATCTTGAAATATCAAAGCGAAATAAAAAAGTAGGACACTCATTTGTTCAGTGTGAAGTTAATCTTCTTATTCATTCGTATCTTTAGCTATCTACACAATTTAATAATTTTCATTAAAAAAAATCTCAAAGCAAACATATAATAATACTGTCGTATTATATTTATAATTTTATAACATTCAAATTTGATAACAGGGACGACATCTATTATCGACACAACACTATATAATATAATCAATTCATATAGAAACCATTAAAATCGTATTGCAGAAAAATGAAAATAATTTACGTCATCGACGATAAGATAGCGCCACATCATTACATCAGTCAGTTGTTGAGATTCAGTAGTTCCGACCTGAAAACAATTCGACGCGATTTCGATGCGCATAGTAGATAGCTTTGGCTGGGTCTTGAATCTTGTTCGTCATGTACGTTGCTCCACTCCATCTTGAGTAGAATTATAAAAAGTGTGTATTTATTAATCGTTGCAGTGTGTGCGAATTTAGTGCGAAACAAAAACCGATGTTTATATTTTAAAGTGTTTTTATATAGAACAACTTAAAACGAGAAATGTCTTCGAATAATCAGAATCTATCGACTACCGACCGTATGATAGAAGGTCAGTCTTTTATTTCTATAATGTATATTGTAGGAGTAGTTTATCTATAATTGCTTCTCTGTTACAAGAGAATACTTTAGGCACCTGCATATATATATTTAAATGGCCAGTTAACATCTAAATGGAAGGAATTGTGTGTTACTTTTACATATATCTGTCTGTATATGTGTATGTGTGTGTGTGTGTGTGGGTATGTAAATTGATTAAAATCAAGCACGGCAAATAAGAACATTGTAGAGATACTATTAACATCTACCCTCTATTATTTACTATTTACTAACCATCTAGTACCGATAAACCAATTCGTCATTGTTATAAATTTTACTAGCAGTAGTTGCGGCTAGCTCGGAATTCTTCGCGCACTTCATTTGCAGGATTGATTTTCTAGGCGCCATGACTATCGATTATAACAAATATTATTATGATATACCTAGTTTTTCCGGCGACAGAATTTATTTTACTATTTTCCGTTGTTGTTTATTACAGAAAAAAATAAAAATAAATCTAGTACGATTTAGCTGAGAATCATTTCAATAATAAATTTCCAACTCTGAGTGAGAGAGAGAGAAAGATAGAGCAAGTGCCTGTTGTTGTATTAGGGCTGCGAAACACCTTTTCCTACCTGCTGTCAATGGGTCGGTCGGTCGGTTGCTCGGTCGTTCTGCGACACATGCATGCAGTTGCATTGTACCACAGTTGCCATACCTCGAGAATTCTGATTTTTTCCAAAAAAAAAAAAAATGAATTTTTTTGGGAAAATTAAATTTTCTTGTATAGCAAATCAAATTCTGTACGTCATTTCGTGTTTGATAAATAATTATTTCTCAATTGTATGTATGTAGATCGGGCTACTCGTAGTAGGTTGTGACATGAAATTAGATCTTGATTATTATTTATAATAATGCATAGGGGTTGTTAGTGATTGTTTTTGTTTTCGGATACAACAGGTCGCCTCCTAAAGTACATTTAGGTACTCATAAACGATTTAGATATCCATCGATTGATAAGAGCAACTAGATTCTGTCATTTCCGCTTTTAACCAACATCCGATTGAACGAAAATTATTCTCTTTTTGAAAAAGCAACAATATTAATAATAAATAATTTATTGCATAAATAATATACAAATAGATAGCTAACAATTAGATATAGTAGAAATGTTTAAATATTTTTGTTTATTTTCCTAATCGAATTTCTAGCATTTTTCCTTTTTGATAATTTTTTTTTTTTTTTTGGTTCAAACACAGTAACGACTTAAATTAGAACGGTTTCTATTTTTACAAAAAAGCAGCGCTTATTCAGCTGAGATGTGAGAAAATTACACCTCTATTCTTAAAATACTATAATGTGTATGTGTATAAAGAGAGAGAGAGAGAGACAGATGGAAATAGTATTAAATACTATCTAGTTAGAATCACCATCATTAAAAGTTGATCAATTACCATATTGATTCAATTTACAATTCGTCTGCCCATTTATCTAGACTGATGGAAATAATAAAAAGAAATTAGATATATCGTGACTATTTTGTTTATATTTTATTTATTCATATCGATACAGTGAGAGAGTTCAAGGATATGATTATACAGGACGATGCAAAATAATAATAACTATTAAGTATAGCAAATATGTACTAATAGTATTTTGTCAAACTCCATATCAACACTTTATGCCATATAGGCGCACAGCGCCCCAAAATACGAAACAAACTTTCGTATCTGCAAAGAAATTAATTATGAAATCTTTACAAAAGATCATCGTGTTCATTTTCGGTGTAAAGCTGAATTTAATTATGGAAAGGGTGGGACGTAATACACACGCATTTCTTCACATTTATCCAGTTATTTAACAAAACCAACACCTGAATTTACGAGTTTCAGCTGTTGTATATAGTTTTCGTTAGATGTGATTCGGGCCGCTAGAGGCGGTGGGATCGTATGTGGTGTTATTCGTAGGTTCGATCAATGAGTTTATTTGGTGGTGCAAAAACGAATCAGTATCTTGAACTACATAATATTTTATTTAATTTTTGTAAATATTTACTAATTCTGCTATCTTATCTGGAAATAGAAATAAATAATTGAAAAAAAAAAAAAAAACATCCTGTAGGTAAACTGCGGCTATAAATAACCTACAAAATGTATATTTTTAAAACATTAAAGTTACGCTACCTGCCATTCAATTAACTCACTGTGTATAATTAATTGTCTTAAAATCAGTTGACACATACGTCTCGGCTAATTAGGCTAATTCCATGATAATTGTCATTATCAAATTGTTTTATTCAAAAAATGAGGTTAAAGATAAAAAAATCGAATTAATTTCATTTTTCCCAAAAACGAGCTTACTTTGTATTCTTAGTGAATTTACCAATTGCAGGCGGAGCTCTGGACGGCCACACCCCCCTAACAGGTGTGGCTCGTCTTGTCGCTATTTTTTCTTCAAACTACAATCGAATTCAGTTCGGAAAATTGAAAATCACGTATACGAGAACACAAACACGTATTAGTCAAATTTATTAGGTATTAGAAAATTATTATTTCTATCTACCTACTTGTTTTGGAAGACATTTTTTTTTTTTTTTCTGGATGCAGCAACTCATTATGTGGGTGGCAATGTAACAACACGGGCCAATATTTTCAATTTCCTTTTCTTTTTTTTTTTTTGGTCAATGGAAAATTAGGTACCGTGTTCACTGGTACGTGACTATAGTAGTATAGTATCTTTGGATGTACATATTTAAATGTATCGCTATATTATTATTAGTATCTTATTTATTTGGCTGATAGCCAAACATAAGATATATTTTTTTAAATAAATTAAGTGCCTCGTACCTACACTTATTATTATTATTATTATAATATAATATATATTAGTAAGTACAGTTATAAAAATAGTCTTGTGTGTGTGTGTGTGTGTGTGTGTGTGTATTTTTGTGTTATTGATGAACAAGTGGTTCATGTTCACGTTGTAGATATGGATTATTTTATTATTACTAGGTCAATTTATATTTATAATTTATTAAAGGTAAATAGATGTTTTCTTTTCTTTTTTTTTTTCTAGAATCGATAAGCATTGCTTTTTAGTGTAAATTGACACTAATCGATAATTTAGTTGCTCATCACCAAATAATTGTCATACGGTAAAAGTTTCATACCATTCTTGATCAGCATTACGTAATGAAATTCGTTTCGACTATTCATATATACACAAAAAGAATTAACACCCAAAAACAGTAAATATCAATTTGTTTTCCTCGTGTTACAATTTCCCATTCGGGATGACCTTTATTACGTCTATTATTATTCTTATTATTATTATTTAAATAACTAATTGTTATTATTGTGATCGCCGTACGTCGTATAGATACATATTTTAAACCGTTCATTTAATGGATTATTTACGGTAGTGCATTTATTCTTACTGGATACATAATAATAATAATAATAATAAATGTGTACAAGTACATGCATAAAAATGACAAAATTTTATTTATTGTATTTTATACGAATAAAATATACAATGCAATAAAAACATGACTATACTTTATTATGGCGAGCGCACACCAAAAATGTTAAACAAGATAAATTCTGATAGAAATAGACGATTTCCGCATGAGATACATGCATAATTTTTTCTATAAACACCTAAGCAATTAGAATAAATTAATTTAACTGCTAATTCCAGTTTGATTATTATACAAATTAAAAGCTATTCGTATATTGACACTTCGAAATAGGAACAGCTTAAATCCTAATTTTAAATGTTGTTAATAAATTAACATTAATTTATTGTTAAATTTTTCGTCGTAATTTTATAGTTGAATTAAAATGACGAAACATATGTTGGCATAATAAGATAAATACACATTATTCATTTATATTATATACAGAGTGTTTCACGTTCACCAGTAGTCAGTTTAATTGCATGTGACATCAATAACGAATTGATGATGATGATTGATAGACACAGTCCAAACCCCGCCCAACCAAACCAATTGTTGCAATGTATTAATTTGTACGGGTTAACAATGGTAGGGGAAAAGGAAAGGTAGGCGGGGCTTCGCCTGCATCACTATAGCAATGCCGGTCTGTGGTTCTGCTCTATTGTACCTGTACTGTGTGTATGGTAGCGGAAAAGATTTTAACAGAAGTTAAAATATTACTTTTTACAATGTTCAATTATCATTGTAAAATTTAATCTTTAACTTTGCACACTGTCGAGATTAAATAAATCCTTTAAATTAATTTCGAGTGTGTATATTTTTACTATCTTTGCTGAATAATTATTATTTTATTTTATGGCTGAATCAAGCGCGTTGCTGTAAAATATTAAAGGAAAATAATTAGAGAATCTTTATAGCGCTCCTCCTATACGACCCGTCGTCTCTTCTTCAACAAATTTCTCTCAGCTCTACACTCCGAACTGAGTGAAGTTTATCATTGACTATATACCAGAAAATATTAATTCCTGTCGTGTTTTATTGCTTTTGAAGTTAAAATAAGATAAGCAAAGGATATCTATAAGTAAATTTGCTTACTTCTCTAATAATTAGCGATTAATCTTAGATTAAAATCGTGCCGGTTAAATATTTAATAATTGATTTGCATAAAACGGGGCGGCAAGTTTGGTAAAAGCAAACATAGAACTATTAGAACTAAGGGAGAGATAAACTTTTAATGCATAATAAACATAGTCGTAATTTCGTGTACGTAAATCTTGATATAAATAAATATATATGCGTTTCTTATCAGTAGTGGTTAACCAATTTCTTCATTCTTATTTCTTAATGCATAAACGTAATTTTAAAGTTCCCAAAAACTTTTATAACGTTTTACGTATGAAAGAAATAAGAAGAATTAAGAACGCGCGCGCGCATGCGCTTTCACCACAAAATATTTTCCGATCAGATGCGATCAGAGATGGACGTGAATCTTAACCAAACTATTCTTCCGGCCAACTATTTTTGATGATAATTTTTTGTGCATATTTAAATCGTTTATTTATAATTTTTGTTATTATTTATTAGTTAGTTTTAGCTTTTTTTTGTTTTTAGTATAATTGATCAGTCTTTTGATTCTTTTTATCAATTTCGATTTCAATGTCAGTTCTGTCAAATTCTGATTACGAAAAAGGACAAGGAAAAGATTTATTGCAGTGTACTTAAGCTTATACATGTATACAAATACATATCTATATATACGTAGAGAATCTAGTGTGTCGAACGTTTTCCATGTGTGAAAACTTATATTGGATTTTCTGATAATACTATTTGATTAGTGATATAATTTTAATTATACGGAAGCCGTTGCAAAACGTTTCTGTTTCGCAATTTACTCTCTAGAAAAGTAGATCTGACAACATTCGAGCGACATTGAACGTTGCCATATGTGACATATAAAAGTTTTATTGCCAGATTTTTTTTCCGCGATTATTTTTCCCATACGTACAAGCAAAAAAGTCATAAAATCATAATAATAATAATAGTAATATGCAAAGTTGTTTTATTGATCAAGAAATAAACCCACATCAGAAAGCGACACACACACACACACGAATGGGATATTTATCTATATGTACTTTATGTACACAGAAGTGTGGTGTTTGAAAACAGTTTTTTAATTAACGTTCCAATTTTTTCGCTAATCAAAAATTGATTGGTAATAAAAAATGCATTTTTGCATGTTGTTGTTAATATAAGCGTACGCCAAACGAGTAGATAGTGTAATCAATATACATGGTGGAAGTTTTGTTTCGGTTGTTTTCCTGTTTGGTTACATTTTTTTCTTTTTTTGCTTTAATAACGTACCTTGATTTAATCAAGGTAAATTTCTTCTTTTTTTTTTTTTAATATTTGGGTTTTACTGCTGTTGCCGTATGACGTCAGTCGTACGAAACGTACTAAATGAAAAAACAAACGGTGTAACGTGTCACAACCGTTCCCAGTTTTCCATGCAGCACTTTTCTATGCATTGCATTCGCAATTTAATACACTCTTAACGTTATTGATTAGTTAAATTGAGAATATCAACAATATAGTTAATTAGTTTTATGCGGCAAGTATTAAACTGGGATTAAGTGTTGTCAACCAAACCAACATGCATATGAATAATGTGTATGGAATCGAAAACAATGCAAAAACTCTATACCTATTTTTGTTTTTTATCTTAAATTTCTCTCGGTGATTTTAGTAGTCAAAAAATCCCCGTTGAAAATTGGATAAAGTTACTTAAAACAATGCGACAACTCTCTTTTGTGCGACACTATTTTGGATTTGCACTTCGCCTCTTCTTATGAGTTAAAAGCAACAGAAAATTTTAAATTATCACGTAAAATAATTTGCGGGAATCGTTGCGAAAACTCTCCAAATTTTTTTTTATTTAATTTCAATTACTTTCCTTTAGCGAATAAGAAGAAACTGAAAAAAAATCTAAAAATTCCGCTGCTACAATTTGAACACATTTTCTTAGGAACATTGCAAAAACTCTACCATTTTTTTACTATATATTTTATTTAGTGTTATTGCTCTACTCGGGATTCGGAAGAATCGAAAAGTATTTAAAAATCACTTGAGCAAAAAAAAAATATTCGCATTGCAAAAGCAACGCGAAATCTCTTTCTATTTTTTTGATTTATCACTATTATTAATTATGTTTCTTTTTTTTTTCTTGTTGATGAATTTGAAACAGGAAACTCCGAAATTCAACTTCCAAGATTGAAACAATGCGAAAACTCTCTGAATTTTATCGACGCGATACTAGTTTGATATTTCCGACTTGCCGCATTGTTCGAACCGGAAAACATTAAAAATTGCGTTAAAAATCGAAAATCAGGCGAAAACTCCATTTAAATCAAATTAGTCACTTAGTATTAAATATCTATTACATCTAAAGCATCCGAGAACGTCAACAATTCCCGAATATTATTTTAAATCCAGCCAAAAAAAAAAAAAATGCCATTATGATATGTAGAAAATTGGGACAGCCAGGAGCAAATTTGTTTTTTTAACGTTTACCGGAAAAACTTTCTCAACTTCCATATCTAATTATCATTAGTACAAAACATTTATTTCATCCCTCATATGGTATAAGGAAAATTTGCCGTGGGGGTGGGGTGGTGAACCGTCATTTGATGCCGCAAAAATTTCCAAGCAGCAACAGCTCCCCATCGACCGAATGGCATTGTTGTTATGTGGTGGTGGAGAATGGCTATATCATATGATATGATGTAATGAGGAATAGAGGAGAGGGAAAGAGAATATAATGGTATAAGTTTTCCTTTTTCTGTATTTCACCCTTCAACCTCAATTCACATATACATAATACGTTGTGTGTGTGTGTGTGTGTGTGTGTAAAAAGTGTAATCGACAAAACGTTTTGCTTTCCTTTTTTTTTTTTTTTGTCCTGCATGGAAAACTCTTGAACCTTTTAAAGAACTGTTGGCAGCAAGAAAAAAAAAAAAAGAAAAGTTTTTATGATCAGGAAAGGAAAATTAGAAAGTGGAGAGTAGAACACGAGCCGAGATAGAGAGAGAGAGAGAGTAGGTAGTTGTTTTTTTTTTTTGTAATTATTCAAAATTAGGCAATGGCTCCACACTAATAAATGTCTTGCTGGCCATTGAATTGACTTTATTTGTTAAAATCTGCGTTTGTACAGTAGGTATCTAGTGACAATCGATGCCAAATACAGTTTTCAGTGACGTTTAACTGATGACACCCGCTGTATTGTTGTTCATTTTATCAATTTTCCTTCCGGCCATCAGACCCCTACTTTTATTTATCCCCATTTACATGGCATAGAGAATTTTAGTATCCGATTTATATCGCAATCTAATGTCAATTAACTCACACATACACACACACACACCCATTAGGGAGAGACAAATAGACATCAGATAGAAAAAAGGATAAAATAAATTTTGCTGGAAATCTCGAAGGGTTTCACTTTTGGTGGTATCTGTAAATTTTATCTCTCTCTCTCTCTCTCTCTGCCTGCGTGACATACAGTTTGTCGAGTAAATTTACTAATGACATTACAGATTTTAGAATTTCCCAAGAGATATATTTACGAGTATTTCCTATACATATGACTGGTATTATTTATGTAGATAAATCGTTAAAGTACCGTCATTGCTGTGACATATAAGTTAGAAAAAGAGAAGGACAGAGAAAGATAGCAATGGAGGTATATTTTGCATTAAAATCGAGGTTGTTTCATTGGTTGCATAGCAACGTTGTCAATAACAGCTATTCATTCTTGAATCTTAAATATTAATTGTTTAATTGAGTAATTTTTTTTCAAAAAAATTAATAATAATATTATTTTATATTTTTAAAAGAGATATTTTCTTACAGCACGGAGTTTTCATTTCCAGTGAGTGCAGTTTTTGACAATCCATCTGGTGGACAGGCTTTAGATCGTTCGGTTTACTCGCGCCCTCTAGTATTTCGAATAGGAAACTTTGCCTTGTAATTAATTGTAGTTTCTATTGGTTGATGGGTTGAGGAAAAAATCTGTCTATTGAGTCCACATTGTGATACAAATCGGAGGAAAATATTAATGCTCAATTAGCATGACATTGACAGTTGACTTAATAACATGTCAATCTAGTTTCTATCTTATTATACAAATAGGACAACTAGATGGATAACGCACTGCCAAAAAAGCGGCTCCAATTTATTTGACCTTGGCATATAATGCCAATTTCATAAAATAGTTAAAAACAAAAAAACTTAAAATTCTAATTAATTTACATTTTAGCTGTACCATTTCCACCAAGCAACAAACTATCAGTGGCAGATGTATTCGATTCGAAGACGGCGAAACCGAAGCCGGAGGTTCTTAAGCAACATTTCTTTTTAGAGGGACGTATCGATGAGGCGGCAGCATTGCGCATTATCAATGAAGGTGCACAGCTTTTGCGTGCGGAGAAAACAATGATCGAAATTGAGGCTCCTGTTACAGGTAGGTGGCGCCACTATTCATAGATATGATGATTAGAATAATACAAATTTCGAATATTTAAATTAGGTTAGTGATGGTCATTCAAAGTCATTTTGAGATTTAAATTAAAAATCGATTGAGAATTTCAAATGATTTTGTAATATAAAAAGAATGCGACCATATTTGCATGGCTCGGGAATTGTCTTTGTCATTCTACTGTGTCGTAATATTTTCAAATAATTGCCAGATAATTAAATCTTTTAATTAATAAAGTAAACGTGCTAGCAGGGCAGGCGGGCGGTAGTGGAAATAATCAAAGGATTTTTTTTTTTAACTGAAAGTAATATTTTAGTATTAAGACATTCTGTGTTCGTTTCACTTGGTTTTTAAAGAGAGCTAACCATAAAACTGCCAACTTTGATCGCATTAATCAGCGAACCAAAATTTTCAATTTCCCACTGGTGGTGGTGGTAGAGACTAAAAGCATCTATCTTATACGCTTGATTTAACTAAATAATAATTTATCTTGAAACTACAATGAATTTTAGATTCACAAATGAGATAATAATAATAATAATAATAAATGGTACTAATGATGTAAAGAATTTTGGAAAAAATCCAGACTGTTTATTTATTTATTTTTCTCTCTCTATTAAATCTGTCAAAGAACGATAACAACAAACGAACGAACGGGACGTATCGGTATTTATTTCCCTTTTGGGAAATGTCGTGTTTTCCTTTAATCTTCATTTTCTTTTTATATAATATTTTCCATTTTTTTTTTCTTTGCTGTTGTTTGTATACTTAAATTTTCTTTTTGGACAATCGACCTTTTTTTTTTTTTTCAATATGTGATTATTTGGGACCGTACAAAAACGGAGAGAACGAAAGAAAATTGACAAATAAACAAGACACACACATAATATAAAGGAAAATTCCAAACATTATTTTCGTGAAGAATAGATTTTGCTGTTCGAATTCTCTTTTCACCAAATTTTTGTTTGTGTTGACTTAATTATTTTTATTTTACAATTTCTTTTTTTTTTTTTGGCAATGCAAATGGAATTACATTGTATTTTATTAAATCTAGATCTTTTTCAACAATTCAATGTGGAAATTTGGCAGAGTAGTAGAAAATCGCGATTTTATTTAATTTAATAATATCCACCAAAAAAAAAAAAAAAAAAACTAGTTGTAAGAGAAACTCACTGTGGCAATTAATTGAACTAATAATAGAATTAGACATGAAATAATTCTATTAATGAGCATGTGGTGTGTACGAAAATATGTATACCTAACCTAAAACTACATATACATATATATATATATCTATTCGAAATCTAAATCACATCACTCCTGTATATTTCCTTTCCGAAAATTTAATTACTCAAATCAATTTATCCCTTTTCAGGGAAAGGTATTGATTTAAGCGAAATAAATTTTTGTTTAATTTAACTTAGGGTCGTCGATCGTTATATTAACAACTCTGCTAAATAGATGAGAGAACAAACAGAAATCTTAATTAAAAAGTAACTTCCACCCTAAAGCAGAGAGCAAGGGTCCTTTTCTAATATATAATTTAAATTAATTAATTAATAAATTTGATGTATTTTTCTTACCTTCAAGCAGAATCTTGTCTAATTGGAGTACATGATAAAATTGTGTCGTTTCATCTACGAATGATTTGTTAGATTTTCTTTGCTTGTTTGTTGTTTTTATGTTCAACAAATAAATTAATTAAATTTCATCATAATTAATTATCTTTGAAAAACATTTTGTTGTTTTATTAGAATCTATCAACAACTTTCATAGGTCACTATTAGAAGAAAAAAAAAGTTTAATTCACAAACGGCAGAACATTGACATAAAATGTATGCAACCAGGTATTATTGCCTATATGAAAGAAAATATGTGATTTGTTTGCATGTGGCAAGAGATGTCGCCAGGATAATTCACAATTGGTTTGGTTGCTAAACTCTAAACAAATCGAGGCAGCTGTGAGTGAAATTAAAATCGTGAAAAATAATAACTATTTTTGCAAATAATTGACTCGATTTGTGTAAATAGAGTGTTTTTTATATTAAATTCCTAAATTCTTTGGTCTTGAATCGGTATATGTGTTTGTTGGATAAAATTAAGTTTAACAAGTCTTTTGTAAGATAAGTGAAATGGTGGCCATTCTGTGCTTTTTATTTCGATATTGTCATGTTAGAAAAAGCATCAATTAAAATCTGATGTTGTTGTTGCAATGCGCAAGCGCATATACAAAATTTCCTTTTTCATTAATAACTTTTCCTTATTAAAAGTATCCATCTTGATTCTTCTTCTTATCTGACAGAAATCAAATCGATTTATAAGTTAATTAAAGAAATCTTGAAAGTGCGCCGCTACTGCTGCTGCTGCTGCTGCTCGTGTTTCCCTTCATCGTCATCCGTTACAGATAATTTCCTCTAATTAAAATCGAACATTTCGTATTTTTATTGTGATGAATGAAAGGCAAAGTGCAGCAGGCAGGTAATGGAGGGGTGAGGAGGGCGTAGATTAGAAATGTCAAGTTGGAAAAGTCGATGCGGACAAGTAGCCGCTCAATGTTCCGATTCGAAGTTTTAGTTTTTTTTTGTCCTTTTTTTATTATTAGTAATAGTAAAATGAGCAAAAAGATTAATGGAAAAGTGTAAATTTGATAAGGTGAATTTAATTAAAGGGGCAGCATTTTCTGTTGTTCACACTTGACTTATAATTGTTTTGGCACTTGTACCATTCGGATGAGCCAAGAATTAAAAATTGTACGGATTTATTAAAAACTGAACTTATATAGGATACTATATAAGTAACTACGGGGACAAATATGTATGTATGGATAAGAAAAAGTCGGCGCCACTTTTCCCAAAACTTTTAAAAGGTCCATATTTCTTTATACTTACTATAACATAGATATAGTACTAGTGAAAAGTGCCAAGAATTGCTTTTATAATGTATTTTTTAAGGATTTATTCATCCTGGTGCAATGCATCGGAATCCGGGAATTTTCCTCTATACATTTTTTTTCTGCTTCATTTTTATTGTGATTTATTTTTATGCAAAATAAGTTTTAAAAAAAAATGGAAATGCAAATATGCATGAATCTAAATATGCACATAATTATGTTTTTGCTACGAGAATTTATGGGGATGATTAAAGAGAATTTATGAAACTCGACTTAATTGAAAAATTTATATAGTTTTCAAAAATTTATTCATTAATTTTCACAGCATCGAGTTTTCCCTTTATCTAAATACCCGCTGACTAATTTTATAATACACGTACATCGAAATTAGTATAATTACTGCAGATTCCAAGTAATCAGACAAGATGAGATTCATTAACTTTTCCCACTTAAAATGGTGGCGCACAGCACCCAACTTTTCATCTTTATTTATTTTAATCAGCTTAAAAACGAATTAAGTTTCCTTCTTAAAAAGACAAAACTCCAAGATAACAGTTAAAACAATGCGAAAAAGCGTGGAGAAATGAAAATTCTGCGACATTACTTGGATGGGAAATCGTCGATCTTTTGTATTTACATAAGTTAATAGGATTCATGCAGGGAGAGTGGGCGAGAGAGAGAGAACGAAAGATGGTTCCCCCCATCCATCCAGCCAAACTTGTTTTTAAAATGTTGATGGATGTATTTAATTAATCGGACGTTTTTCTTTCTGTACGTATTTACATAGAGCCGCGAAGGCCTAAATTTACTGAGGCTGACTAATTTATTATTAAAATTTAATTTTTACAAAACACGAAATTGTTTCGGTGAAAAAGTTTTACACATTTTTTCTTGGTCTTTTCGACAAAGAACCGTCTTTGATCTGGATAAATTCGAAAAGAAATACAATGTAAATTTCGATTAGTTTCGGATCTTTATTAAAGTCGAACTTGAAACTTTTTATTAATAAACTCAACTGAAAATTAAACTCAATTCTGTTCATATAGCAGCAACAACAAATTCAACTAAAGAAAATACAAAGAAGGAAGTAAATTTTTAAAAGCTATAAAACTGGATTATGGAAGACAATTTTCTTCATTTCTGTATCTTTGTATATCTGCATCATGAAAGTTTATAGAATAACAACATGTTCTGAGAATGTTTTCGTAAAAGATTTTGCAAATGTAACTTTATTTCGTTTTGTTTCGTTTCTATTTTAATATTGAGTTTTATTGGACAATTGTTTCAATTGCTTTTTTGCATTTTTATTGTTTGTATTACCGAATTCAATTTGAATTTACGTATGGTTTTGGTTTCGGGATGATTTGAAATTTAAATATTGTAAATTAATATTCTTATTAATATTAGGTAAAATCGATATATTGGCAGTAGAAATCAAATGATTGATAAAAACAATGGTAATATTAGGGCGATATTACATTTATAATTATGTTACATAATTTTACCGAATGTTACCGTAATTTTTCGACATTTTACCGAATGTTACCGTAATTTTACCGAATATTACCGTAATTTTTACGCGATTTTATCGAATATTAACGTAATTTTACGTAAATTACATCAATGATTTTCGTTTTCCGCATCACTAGTTAGAAGATTAAAGTTCGATGAGCGATATTTTATACTCCAAACCTGGCTATCAAAATAATAAAATAAGAAACTATAGTAAAAATGAAGAAAACGATAATATAATTCAATATGTAGGTAGTATAAACAATGAAAAATACAATGTAAACATAAGGAAACTGTATATACCTATCTATACTATAATATCGTAAAATAAAGGGGAAAAGGTCATCAATATGTTGCCGAAATACAATTTATTTGTCGTAAACATAAAACTATAAGGAAAGAAAATGAATTTAAGCCAAACTAATATATTCTTAATTGTGTTAACAACAGTTTCATTGAAATGAACCCCCCCCCTAGAACGTAACGATCAACTTTGAATATTAAATAATTTCAATTATTATTGCTATCTAGTGCCTTTTAGTTACTAATATAATAACAAATCTAGCTCGTAGTGTACGATACACATGATACAATACACGTATACCAGGAGCGGTAGCAGCAGCAGCAGCAGCACCATCCATACCGCATAATCCGCAAAATACAAAGTTTTTGGATCGATGGCATCCATCCAACCATTTACTCTCAGCTCCACTTTCTCACCCTCAATTACTCTATCTCTCTTTTACACCCCTACCCTACCCTACCCCGCCATCCAATTTTCAACAGTAGTGTTGTATATAGAGAGCTTCGATATAGCAGCACCGAGTAGCTGGCTAGTAGTTAGCGTGCGCTAGCCAAACTAGGGAGAGGGCGGTGGCCCACATCATCGTCAACCATCTCACCATGTGGATGGCATTCGGTCACGGTCGGTGGAATCACTGATGGTATAGCAGAAAGATATTTCTTTGTTGATGAGGAATGGGTGGGGGGGAGGGGGGTGTACCACTATACTACACCTATTCTATCCTACGATATAGTGTACACACTACACTATAGCATTGCCCTTTTATCTTTTGTTTTTGGGTGTTTTTTCACTAGCGCCTTCCTTCTTTCATAATAATAATATTATTTGACAGCGGTTTTTCTTCTTCTTCTCCGTTTCTTTTTTATTGACATGGAAAGAAAATGGATTTTATTTTTAAGATCTTTTCTAAAAGGAAAAACCTTTTCGTACTGCTGATGGGAGTTAATAACAAAAAAAAAAAAAAAACACTCTTTTCACTATATGCAGTTTAATTAAATTCGACCTACTAATAAATTACTAATTCGATATTAATTTGTGTCAAGTTTCAACTAATAGTAGGCTTCCTTGTTCGTTTGTCAATAGAACTGTCAATTATAATTGTCACTAAAATGTTCCCCTGCAACTTAAGGAAATAGCATAGTTTCGATTTCCTTTTGTTGAACTATGTACACTTACTGACTTTACAAGTGTATTGGGTTTGAACTATCATACCCCCACCACCACCACCACCACCACCACTACTGATAATGATAATATCTCAAAAGGGGATGGAATCGCCTTATTAGTAATCAATTAGAATTGATTGACTTTGTCTTTACCTTAGCTAGTTTCTCTACGGGAAGTTTTCATTCGGTAGATAGTTTAAAATTGTTAATATTATTATTAATATCACCACCTGCAATCATCGCAATATACACGACGCCCTCTGGTGGACAAAAAAATTGTCCGACGCACAAATATTTTGACTTTTCTTAGGTCGATTCTACACCTTATTATAGATCTCCATAAATATAGATTAATTACAAATGTTAATTTAATACACTGAACTAGGTATGTGTTTTTCGCATCGAAAACGTTTAAAATTCTCAAGGTCGTTTTTAAAGGTAAGTGAAATTTTTTAAATATTTTCGGAAATGTTCATACTTCATACATCATAATGACGTGTAGAACAAAACCTAGATGGTTTTTCTGCGTGCCCTTTGAAAAACGGGGGGGGGGGGGGGTGATATATATAATTTTACTCGCAACCGCAAAATATAAAATTCAATTCGAGTTGGAACGAAACAAGAATTCCACAAAAACACCCAAGGAATTTAATTAATTAAAACGTTTTCCTCCTCCGGGCATTAAGTTTGAAGAATAAAAAAAGAAGTATTTTGATACAGAATTCCAAACTCCTCTCCACGTCCATTTTCCATAACAAAACAGGTTGTTCTATTATTGACTATTATTATAAATGCGTGGGCGAACGCGATATTCTATAAACGTCGATCTAGTTTAGGTCAAGGCCTTTTTGGAAATGATCAATAGAGCAAATAGAGCTTAATAAATAATTGTTCCTGTTTACGAAAACAAATAATAGTTGAAAATTGATTATTAGTAATAGTGTGTTTGTTCATTATTTTTTTTTTTTTTTTTTATGTTTCTGATTGATTAATTGATTGATAGGCGATATCTTGATTTTATTGTAATTATACAGGGTGGTCGATTACTAGTGTCGGCCTGGTCCTGTATGGCTGTTCGAGTGCCTCATTTTGATTGATCCGAGTTTACCAGTTCAGTGCTTTTGTTGTTTTTTAAATGGAATTTAATAAAAACTTATTAAACAGTAGAAATTGACTACCCTGTACTTATTCGCCGTAAAATTCCAATGGAACAAAAAAAACAAAAAGAAAACAATGAAACATTACGTGTGAACAGGAAAAAAAAAGGTGAAAGGTTCATGAATATTTAATTTCGAATAACAAAATAGGTTACTTGCTTACTACATATGCTTTTACTAAAAGAAAAACACACACGGCAAGAAAATAAACAAAACAACAAACCGAAGAAGGTAGCCAAAAAGTAATTAACGATCAAGTAGGTAGACATGTGTTTTTTTTTTCTTTTTGCAAAGAGAGTTGTAAATTATTAAACTTTATAGATACTATTTTAATTTTTCCATTAAAAAGTTTGATTAATGTCAAAGGAAAAGAGAATTTCCATTTATAATAATAAAAGAAAAAAACGATCCCGACTTGTTTATTCGATAAAACTTTCCGAACTCATTTATTAGATGGCTACTTATTGACAACAAGTATACAGGGTGGCAAATTACTAGTGATCATAGTCGAATCGGATTGTTTTCTATATCAATATGGTTGACTAAATGTTATAATTTAATGAAAGACAATACTTTAATGTTATTATTTTTATTATAAATAGAACAAGACCTTTTTTCCTTTGGTATAGAAAAAGTAAATCTGCAAAAACATTTGTCACGCTGTTTTGTGCGATATAACTTCGTCTTTTTTTTTTTTTTTTTTTAATAATACAAAAGAAGCATCTCGCCTTTCGCTGTCGCTATTTTCCATATAAACTTTTTGTTTTGTTCCATTCCATTCCCTGTTGGACGTTTCAATAATACAAAAAAAAAGGAAAAGGTTCTGGATTTACAACCAATTAAAAATGTATTCGTTCGTTTCTCCACTTTCACCTTATTTTTCTTTTTCTGTTGGTATTTTTTTCCCTTTTGTCCCTTTATAGAGGACAACATTTTGATGTTACGAATGTAATTTATCTGGATGAAAGATCAAAACCTAATTAAATAAGCAATTGCTTTTTATAATGTAAATTAGGTAAGTTTTGAGCAAAAGAATTTCGCCAATTATTATTATATTTCATATTCAACGTTTATATTTTTTACGACTCATGATTTATGAGCATTTATAATGCGCTCCTCATAAATAATAATTAGAATATAAAATGGGCTCACTTTTTTGATACTTTGAAATGCTGATAATGAAGCTAAAGTTGCTGATAAAAAAGGAGCATATTTAATCTTATTTAAATCAAAAGAATGACAGACACATTTTCTAAAAGAACGAAACAAAATAAAAAGAATAACTACGGATAGATCCTTTTTCTGGCCAACCTTTAGATCGGCCCAAAGGCAATTTAAAAGATATGAAAAATAAATGTAATTTAAAACGAGTAAACATGTCAAAGAAAGAGAGAGAGAGAGAGAGAGAGAAAGTGAATTTTCTTTCAAGTGGGTAGTAGAAGAACAATTTGAAACGGAAAACATATAAAAAACGGGAATAAATAAATAGAAAAAAAAAATACAGAATTTTTTTTACTTCATCATATTGTATACACATATAGCAAGCGCGCAAGGGGGGTGGTGGGGGGTAAGTAAGTATATGACTTTCTATACACACACGTACGTATATGTACATTGAAAGGAAACGGGAAGCAATATCCGGAGCAGAAAAGAAACACCACCATCAACAATTTCCATCTCCAGACAAAGAAGGAGAAGGTTTTATATATGAAAATTGGCAGGTCGAAGTTCTCATTGGTGTGTGCTGCTGCAATCGGCTCGCTTGTTCCATGGCTTGCTTGTTTGGTGTATTAAATTTGTGTTGCCAGTATGAACTCTGTCAAGGATAAAATGACTTTGGCTGAAAATTGAATGCAAAATGGAAATGAAAAAAAAAAAAAAAATGCACATTTTTCAAGATCTTTTTTTCCAAGCAAATTTCATTTACATAGATTTGATAAAATCGAAATTTATTTATTTGCTTTTGGTTATAATAAATCTTTTTCTTCTAACCAAAATGAAGAGATTTTATCTTTTGACTCTCGCTTTTCTTCGCCATTTTCTTTTTGTAGTGATATTTTTTTTTTTTGTCACAACAACAATAACAAGAAAAATAGGCCTTTAAGAGTTAGAAAAAACACATTTATAAAACGAATGTATTTCGAGACATTAGAAAATTGAGCTGTTCACATCGTCTATATGGCATAATAATATGAAAATCATTTTTAAAGCAAAATTGGCTGGTTGTCAGCCAACTTATGTTTGTTAATGATACATAAATATGTCGTTTATCATTTGTCTAAACAAACTAGGCACTTTTTTCGTTCATCATTTTTTTTGTAGCACAACAACGAATTTTCAAATTTTAGGAAAACTCGTATTATTCTGATGAAAAAAAAAGTTCAAAAGTTTTCAAGGTTATTTGCAAGGTGAGTTGATTTTAAGTGTTTACTATAGGTTTGTTCCAACTATGACATTTATTCGGACTAGATTCGGATTGGTTTGAAACTATGTATGTAGTCAGATAAATTTCTAGTTGCGTGTCTTTGTCTCACGATTAGGAATAGGGGGGTTGGAACACGATTACATAAAAATAGTTTGGAAAATTTCTAACCCACAGTAATTAGATGTCATACTTCTGTCATACACATTTTCATTTTGCGTTTAATTTTTGATTTTGTTTTTTAATGGTTGCTTTGGTTTGGTCTATTTTTTTTTTTATTAATAATTCCTACTTATTGCATTTACCTATCAAAATAGTTTTTTTTTGTTATTTACTGTTAGCGGTAAATTGTGTTTTTTCACTATCCACACTGTCACCTCACTTCTCCAGAAGAAAACAAAATCGTCAAAATCGTCTCACAAAAATATCCATTTTTATAATTAAAATAAAGCTGTAACTCAAAAATAATAATAATAAATAATCAATAATAAAACCAATGAAAATACTCTGAAAGTAAAATTCATAATAATAATAATAACAATGCTTGTTAATAATTTTTAAATAAACTCTACGCTAATGTGCATTTAATTTGCTCAAGTTTCGGACTAATCAGAACCTCGGCTCAGCTCCGAACCAAAAACAAAAATGTATCACAAACTAGTTGGGCATTAAACCAAAAAAAAGTCAGTTGGAACATGTGGTTTTTAGTTTCAGTTTCAATTTGTGTTGAAATTGGAACAGTTTTTTATGTATCGCGCATGCTCTTTACAATCACAAACTAATTTGACGCATAGTCAACTAGCTAAAGCTTATACAATTTAACTAGCATATTTCATATTATAAACTGTTATAAAATTAATAGAATTTATTGGTAAATATTTATTTTACATTATTATAATTTTATTATCATGAAATTTCAAAACGTACGAGAGAACGAGAGAATGAAAGAATGTCCTAAATATTCATTACAATAAGTCGTAAGTTCTATAGAAGCTATACGTATGCTAAAATAGAATAGAATTTTCTTGAATCGATTTTTCTGCTGTTTCATAATAAGATTTTCACAAACTGTTGCATTTTATTATACTTTTACATATTTTTCAACTGGAAAAATTGATTATTCTCTTTATTATTATTATACAAAGCGCGTTATCGTGCTTTGCCTGCTCACCAGTAGAAAAAAAAAACAGTGTTTGAGTGACTTTGTTTAACCACGTTTAGTCCCCTTTCTCTAAAAAGGGAACGATAATAATCAAGTCCTTGACTAATTATTATTATCGATAAATGATCCAACTAGAGCTAACTAAGTAAAAAAAGAAAGAAATATGGAAAATTGTAACATTTAGCATAATGTATGTTTTGTGTACTGACCTTTTTTAATAGGTCTTTGTGTTGTGCCATTGAAATTAGACGATGTGAAGGGGCACGACATGATATGGATTTTTAAACGTAAAAGAAAGAAAACTTTGAATTTGTGTAATTTTTTAATATGATTTATTGTGCCGGTTGAGGTCATTAACAACATAGAAAACGTACGTAAAATATGCACGTTTTATCATTTGATTAAATCTTAGCTCGGCGACAACTAGTTTTGTTGAGCAGCAGCCTTAATATTTTATTATTCGTGCATTGCTTGTAATTAAACTTTAAATCTCGAAAAAATTGTTAACTTATTATTGAAGTTTCAAATCTAGTGCCATGACCTTTTGGGCACATAAAACCATTTGAATTTACTGATAAAAATGGTCTTGATTTGATACTATTCGTTAAATCTTTTTAATTAACTAAAATCTATTTTTCATTTAATGTATTTTTACAGATACAGAGTGGTTTTTTCCCAATCTGATAAACTGCCATGCCCGAAATGGCGTGTGGACACTAGTAATCAACCACTCTGTATATGTATATAAGTCAGTGGGCACAAATAGGGTAGGTATGTTTTACGCAATAGAATTGAAATTTCACTGGATGTAATCAAAGTTGTTTTCTAATCGAATTTGATTAGAAATGTTTTTGTGGCATTTTGAAAACATCTATGACGTGGTCACATGCACATTTGTGCATCTAGACTGAACAGGAGGACTAACAATTCCGAAAGAACTTTTAACGTAAATGAAAGATAAAAAAAAAGTATTTCAAAAAACAAAATTTATAGAATGTCTCCATCATTTTATCCTAAATATTTGTCATTGTAAACGAATAAAACCAAATAGACTCATTTAGCTGTCATTCAACTTAAAATCTTTTGGTCAAGGCAGCGTTGGGAAGAGTTGCTTTTTTGGGGAAGAAAAGGAAATTAATGAAATATACACAACGTCATCGTCATCAGCAGCAATAGAAATTCAGCTTTATAATAATAATAATAATAATAATAACAATGATGATGATGGTTTTAAATTGAAAGGGTTCCGGGATGACACATAATAATAATAATAATAATCATTCATCTTCTTGTCAGCTATTCCACGTTTTCAATGTGGAAATTTATTTATAATTTGATAATAAGCAGTCCAGAAAAAAATAAAATTCAAAACAGGACGATAAAAAGAAAAGTAAAATAAAATAAAATAAATAAACATTTATTTTCCAAAGCAAAAAAGTGTTTTATTATACATCATTTAGGAACATATGTATGTATGAAAAAAATGGAATATTTTATATCTATCCTATGTACGTACGTAGTAAAATCGTTGACCTGGATTTTCAAATTTTCCGCTTCACATCGAGGATTTTCTACACTTTTATTACTTTTGATATAATTTTAACTAATTCCAAAGAGAATGTTCTTATTTTGTATACTAGAACATGTATATATACGTAATGCGACTATTAAAACATAAGATTCTATTCCTATTGTGTGGCAATGCAAAATAATATGATTTTCTAGAAACTTTCCATCGAGAGAAATAGGAAAGCAATTTTAATGAACTAATTTTAAGTATTCAGATGATAACAGACGCAGTTTGTTTGATAAACATTTTCAAATTTGGAATATTGTGTAAATAAGAAAAACAAACATTCTTGCCATAGAATAAGAATTATTTCATCAATAGAATTCTCTCGAAGAAACAGAAATTCTATTTCTGTGTCCATTGTTTTTCCATTGCTTTGCTTCTTTTGTCAGGAAAATCAAATTTTCTGTTTGACATTGTATTGAGCATGCCAAATGGAAAGACAAATGGTGAATATTACACAAGTCACACTATAAGCGCGATAGTTTTATTTTTATCGATATTTATTTATTGCTTGACAGCAAGCAAAGACTTTGGATGCTTTTTCCGGAACAATTTTAGTCGTTATTATTATTATTAAATAAAGGGCAGCCCCCAGTAAAACTTCAATTTTCTTTACACACACAGATTAGATCTATGGCGATTATTTCCTGTGAATTTTAAAATTAAATGGATTGCAATCACGAATTTAAAACAGTTTATTGTTTTTAATGCACGAATCTGTTACCTTGACACATACACCTACAGTGGGTATATATATATATATATTTTAAATATTATGCAAAAATGTAAATTTATCGTTTCATTTTTGTGGGGTGTGTGCGTGCTCGCATGTCCCTAGGGTACTTACTAAGAAGTAATAATTTTGAGAAAAAATTACACTATTAGTGCGTATAATAGTAATAATAATAATAATTAACGCATGATACATAATACCTTCATTAGTGATGTTGAATATTGCGGTAAAAATCCAGAAATTTCTAGATAAATTAATTTTTTTTCAAATCGCATATGTAATGCATTTATTATTGACATTTAAAAAGTTTGAAAATAGGGGCTATTTTTTACTTAAGAAGAAGAAGAAGAGGCAAGTAATATACTTCCCCAGCTAAGGCGGCGGGGAAAATACTGGCGGCTGTATTTACTTTTTTTAAGGTTACATAGAGAAACTGGCATGTTAATTGTTTTCAAATTTATGTATGTGGGAGGTGATCTAACTAGAGAGTGAGTGTATCTTTCACCTCCCTTCCGTAGTGAATAGAAAAATATAAGAAAAGTGTGTTAATAATAAAATAACAAATTATTAGTACAAGAAAGAAATTAAATTAAAAAAAAAGAAACTAATAGGTAAAAGTACTTTTAAATGATAAAAAAACATTATTTAGAAAATATAATATTTAAAACAATAGATGGTTAACCTAACCTAACTTACTAGACAAAAGTAACCAAACAAAACAACTTCTTAGTTCGATAATTTATTTTGTTTTTTTAGAATTAATTAATAAAAAAATATATAAATAAATTGTAACAAACCAAAAAAAAATGCATGTTTGCTCCTGTGTAATTTTTGTATAAATAAAATAATATAATAAATATTTTGCCACTAGCCAGTCCTATTAAAAATGTTTAATTATTATTTGTTTATTTTATTGATTGAAAAATTGAAAATATGTGCGATTTGGAATAAAATAGTCGATTACAAGCCTCGCGGTGTCAGCTTGCTAGACTAATTTCTTGACTGTAATGACAAGCTTCCCCGCTCGCCTTGTAATCTACTATTTTTAAATCCTACCAGATTTCCTGGAATCAAAAATGTCGGAAACTATAGAAAAAAACTAGCAGAAATCGATAAAAACATAAAAAAAAATTCGAGGATCTGAAATGTTACCGTAAATTACATCCCTAATTATCACTTCCCGCTTCACTGCTCAAATCATCACCAGAGAAATGACAGATTAATAAAAAACAATTAGATTATTTTGAATTTTCACGCTTCTTAGCTATTAGAAATTCTTTTTTGCTATACAATGTAATAAATATGGCTTCCTCCATTATATTCAATTATCATATAAATTTTTATGGCTTCTGCTTTATTTGTGAGTGGCACATTTCATACCTATATAACTAAATTGCTCTTCTTAACTTGGAATTAATGCTAATGGCACTTACCCGCCTGCTATTTCGTTCATCTCCCTTTTGTTTTGCTGTTATTGTTTTTTTTTTCGGAAAAAATATTAACTAAGAAACAATGACAGTTTTTTGCATGGAAAACATTTGAATTGTGGCATACTAATAAAATTCTACCTATAATAATTCTGTTCTATTTTCTTTTTCATCTCTCGAAATCTATTTGACGAAATGCCTACCACCATAATCCCCTCCCTTGCTACACCATTTATGCTATATTGTTTTTCGTGTTCGATGAAGTTTGTCAGGCGATAAAAGAAAGAAAAAAAAAAGGTTTCGATTTCGAATACGTAGTAATAATTGTATTACTTTGTTTACAAAGGTGGCGGCTGATATTTATTATAACTGGTGGTGCTCACACACACACACACGCACCCTTATGAAATAAGTATTCCCATATAATAAATAAAATAAATGCTATTATATGAAATTTATTGATATCGAATCAATGGTATTAGAGTTGTGAAAATAAAGGGTTTATTATACCTACATATTTACTAGAAAATGCGATTATAGATTATTGCGGTAATTTTTTCTTTTCCGAATTGAAGAGAATGAATCAAATTACAAAAAACACTACTAGCTATTGAAAGTATGTTTTAACTTACTTTGCAATTGATTTTTTACACACAATCATAACACATCACATTAATAGAGGTGAATAAAGCACATTTTTCTTATAAATAACACGAATTTATTGATCTATTGTTATAAATAAATGTAAATATTGAAAAAATAATTATGTACTGTAAGTATTTTTTCCAGAGCCATCTTCTCTTTTACAGGAAACAAACGTGTCAAGCCGCGAGTGGCGCTGGCTGTTATTCATATAGCCGAACATACCTGGTTGCCTACATCTTCGAAAACTATTGGTGCTATCAAGGAGATTTGTGCATTTTTGCATTAAATCTCGTCGAGTTGCACCTAATAGTGTGTTCATATTTAATTTTAATTAACGTTTAACGTTTAATTATAATTAAATGTGTTAAAAATATAAATAAAAAGTTCAGCTTAAGCAGAACTTGCAGATAATCTCATCCATTCCACAGTCTATCGCATTAATAATTGAAAACGATGCAATTTAGTTAAGTTTTCATTAAAACTGATAAACTAAAAACATCAACATAAAACTTAATTATTACAGAAAACGTATATATAGGTAAAGAGTAGATATGTGAAAGCAGTAATAATTTTCTGAAGTTTAATGTATACTTACTATTATTATTATTATTTCTATAGGATACCTAATTAAACTTTTTAGAGTTTTAATTAGTTTCTTGCTTTTTCTATAGTTTTCTCTATTTATTGCACTGCGTGGATTCGTTTTTCACTTTATTTAGGATATAATAAAATAAAACATAAGGATGTAGAGTTATACGACTAGAATGTGAAATATTTCCAAATAGTTGTGCTACGAGAATTTTGGAAATTGTCCAAAATCGCAAATGAAGAAAACACGTGAATTTTCACAATATTTATTTATTTAATTTTTTGCACATTCCTTTTCAACCCCCTTATAGTTTTCCTTTAAAACTAATTTACGACTATAGTTTTTATGGATCGATTCATTCATTTTACCAACAATACAATAAATATAATAGGATTTTGTTTAATATTGGCACATAGTTATATATTTATAAATTATTATTGTTTACACTGTCTTTTTTTAGTCCGATTTGATTTTTCCCTCTCGGCTTGTGATTCTCTTAGTCATCGTCCAATAAAAGATTCCGTCTGCTTTTTCTGAAAAATTTTTTGACAGGGCCGTAGAATGGCGTATAGTAGACAAGGCAAAATCTTGTTTATATTAAAAGTCAATGGAAAAATCTATTTAAAACAATTTCCGGCTTTTCCGCGTTTGCATTTCAATTTATTTCGCGAACACAATCTGTCCTTGTCTAATTCGATTTTTTCTTTTTTCGACCATTCTGAAATTGCAACTGCCGAAGTTATTCTAGCTGATGGTTGGTATTCAACTGGAAATTAATTTATTTATTGAAATCCGTGTCGTGTGTTACGCTGCTGATTTGTTATATTCTTTTGGCACCATGTCAAAATGGCGTGAGTAATTAGTATAGCATTATTATTGTGTGTACAGATGTATTATTATTATTATTATTAGTATTAAACGTCAAGTCTACTATAGAGGAAGGGTATAAGAATAGCGCTGTTGTTTTCATTTTGCAGTTTTTTAATTAGTCAATGAGGACATTTTTTATGTATCGAAAATAGGCGAGATTGAAGTGTCAGAAAATTTTATTATGTATCTTAGATAAATTTGTTACCAATCAAACAGATCAAATTTATTGGTAAATTGCCAATAGAGACAGGAATCGAGTGAAATTTACGGTGCAGCGCACACATACAATTTGATGAAAATTTTATGGTTAGCGCCACGCTGTATCGAGTGCAAAATAGTGTGCACCGAACTTTACAGAAATTTTATCGTTTTTTAGTGTAACATGTTAATTTTGCGGTTATTATGATTTAAATTTATCATCAAATTCCGATTTCTTGTTGTTTGAAATCACTGGTAACGTATATGAATAGAGTGCCGATTGAAATTATAAATAAATAAAAATTCTATTTACCAAGAAAAATTCTGTTTAAATTTGTTGTTTAATAAATAAATTTAAATATACATATTTTTAGAATAGTTGGGAAATAAAATGGAAAATAGACTCTCGTACATTCTGTTTTATCAGCAAAAAAAAAAAAGGATGTACTAATAAGTCCAGTCGGATGGGATTCAAAATTTTGAATGAAATGGGGTGATTTTTGGCATTGTTAGATTGAGATTTTTAGCTTGTTCATTTTTTTTGGTTTTGTAATTGTTATTGTAGCTTAATTTGAATAGGATCGTCAAATTGAATTGTTAATTAATTGAGGGTAAAATCGTTATTCGATTTCACCAA
Source organism: Platypus cylindrus (assembly GCA_949748235.1). Classification (NCBI taxonomy): domain Eukaryota; kingdom Metazoa; phylum Arthropoda; class Insecta; order Coleoptera; family Curculionidae; genus Platypus; species Platypus cylindrus. The sequence goes on from OX456494.1 coordinate 10,576,620, forward strand.
TAGAATAATGATAAGATGGCGATTTTAACGGTTTAATAAATTTGCAATGATTTTTTGTAATACGATTCTCTTTTTGTTTCAGTATGTGGTGATATACATGGTCAGTTTTATGACCTGATGAAATTATTTGAGGTGGGCGGCCCACCTGCCAATACAAAGTACCTTTTCCTAGGTGATTATGTCGATAGAGGATATTTTAGTATAGAAGTAAGTAAAATTATTCTAATTAATAATATTATAGATTAATTAGAATAGGCATGAGAATTGTTACGAAGCAAATGCTCCGAATTAATTATTTAAATTTCGAAATTTGTTCTAGTGCGTATTGTATTTATGGGCATTAAAATTATGTTTTCCAACCACTTTATTCCTGCTACGAGGGAATCACGAATGTCGACACTTAACAGAATATTTCACATTTAAACAAGAATGTAAGTGATCTATTCCGATACCTTATCATATATTATTTATGTAAATAATTCATTAATTACTATGATTTTCGTTGAAAATTAGGTAAAATAAAATATTCGGAAAGAGTATACGATGCCTGTATGGAAGCGTTCGATTGTCTACCATTGGCGGCGTTGATGAATCAACAATTCCTTTGTGTGCATGGCGGCCTATCGCCAGAAATCCATAATTTAGAAGATATACGAAAGGTAAGAAATGAATGCATTTGTTTTTTTCTTACTTAGTAGATAATTAACTATAGAAAATTTCATGCTGCAAATTGATTCCTGTTGTTTTTTTTTGCGCATAGTAGCAAAATCAATTCCAAAAATAATAATGGAAATTGATATTTTTATGCTTCTAAACGATTTACACAGTTTTTTTTTTCTAATTGGCTGATTTTCCAATAATACATTATAAAATTTGCTATTGTTCAGTATGTATCGCGGTAATTTTTTTTTTTTCTCACTTTGTTTATATTATGTGTGTGTGTGTGTGTGTTTAATATCAATTTCTAGTCGCAGTTTATTAGATGTAGATATAAAATAAATAGCGCGCACACACACACACACACACACGCACATAGAACGGCATACCTACTACATGCTGTCAGAGAATATTGATTTCTATTCCACTGCTTTTATATGTAGTAATAATATAATGGACGATATTGTTCACTGTTATAACGAAAATACTTTTTCCATCAGAGAATTAATTATTTTAATAATAATAAAAAAGAAATCAGTGATAAACAAATCAAATATTAGTGTCATGATTTCTTTTTTGTCAAGAAAGTTTTACTCTTCGAGGTAAAGAAATCGGCGCCATTTTCTATATAGCAAATTTAACCTATCAATCTGTAAATTTAAAGGTCGATGTGTATAGTCGGCGGTGAACTTGTATATTTAATACTAGCGTTAAAAAAAATTACAATTTACAATTATTATAATGGTATTTATTATCAATGATACCATAAAACCATTAATAATATAACCAATAAATAATACCAAATCAAAGCCTACGATTCGCTAGAAAACTCACCGAACTCTCCGCCAAATATACACTACACTTTCTTTACACTTACATTTTGTGCAGTGCCATCTACGGTCACTTTCAAATAACATTGTCGACGCGTAACAACTGAATTTGTTTAAATAATAACTATCGGATTTATACTTATTTATTTTGCATAAAAATTTCATTATTCTATTTATTATGATTTAATTAAGTTTTATACGATTTTATTTAATGTCATTTCGCTTTTATACACACGCATGAAAACTTTTCTAGCCTGTTCCATACTATAACGACACGATATTAAAATGTCATTTGATCTATCTATTCTATAGTCGTTAAAATCCAACGAAATTTCCATTTCATTTTGCATTTTATTAGGTTATTTGCAAAATTATTATTGATGTTTCAAATTTCCTATACTTAGTTGTTCAAAGCGAAGCGATTTTATATTCTTCTGTTGTATTGCGCGCACACACACACACACACACACAAAAAAGGGCGAATTTATTATAGTATACCAGTGACAGTCGTTGTCAAATTTGCCCTCTGCAATAAAATTTATTTATTTATGATGGTGTTGATGGTGCAAAAATCCATAGTAAATTTTTTATTTCTTGAATTATACCTCTGTAATCGACAGGGCTGCGCACTAGGAACGGGAACGACTGGTAGCGCATCTTATTTAATGCGCAGTATAGATTAAGATGATGTTCTAGTTGACCGATAATAAACGCACATCTAGATGTGTGTTTATTCAACAAGAATCAATTTGCTATAAAAAAAAAATGCCTTTAATAAAAAAAGTGAGGAAAAATATAATTAAGAATATTATACCCCATCATAATCTATACAAGTTTTAATAAATCGTCCCAAACACACACACACACACACATACACATACATGCGTGTCAATAAAATAAAATTAAATTTCATTTCGTTCTGGAAATGGAATTAAATACGAATAAAAGAGTCACACAGGCCATTTCGGTGTGATCGTTAATTTTCTTTCTGTTGCCCGCGCTCTCTCCGTTCATTTCATTTATCATTTATTTTGTATGTAACGTAAAAGGAGGCATTAAATCTAATGAATGAATGAATGACATATTAAAGTAAAAATGACACATATGTGTTACGTAGAAATGGATAAATAGACAAAAATTGAGAGAAATAAAATGGTGGCGAGACGGGAAATGTAAATCCGAGATGTTTTTATTAAATTTGGTAAAATAATATAACTGTTTGTAGTTGCAAAATGAAATCTGCTTGAATTTATTTGTATTTTTGTTAAAACTCCCTTCTCGCTACGAAAATATTATTAAAACAAAGAAATAGGTACTGCAAGCATACTAAATTAATTACAACTTTCCCTTGCTATAGTTTAAACCCTTTTGCGCTATTTATTTATTCTATGTTATTCCATCGAATGGCTTTGCGTTTGTATATTTATTCTGATCTAATTAGCAGAAGACACAGTTAATATTAATTCTCAGCAAAAGATTCTTAAAATACTCAAATTTTACTAATTTGTATATTGTAAAATTACATATTAATAGTTTGGAAAATTTCTAACCCAGAGTAATTAGATGTCATACTCCTGTCATACACATTTTCACTTTTGCGTTTAATTTTTGATTTTATTTTAATGATTGCTGTGGTTTCACAAACTAGTTTGACCCCTATAGTTGAAACAAAACTGATATGTATAATGTATTAAGATCGATTACTGTAGCCCATCCCTACTGAACATACAGACAGATCACAGATTTATCTGTGCATATGAGTGTAACTATTATATTTTTCCATAAAAATTATCACGAAATACTACTTATATTCAACACATATGAATTCAAAAAACTCTGAGTTCTACAAGAACGCACCCTCAAAAGTAAATAAAAGACAAAAACCACAAGTATATCCGATCTATCTGCACTTCGCCGCCAACTTTGACTTTGAATAATTTTTAACTAAAAGAGTTTCTAGCAAAAAGAAAAGACTAGAATATTAAGTAACCAAAGTATATAGAATAGACTGAACGATGGATAAATAGATGGCTACTAGATACTTTTTCAATTTGATTTCCCCTCTGTTTCTTGCAGATACACACAGACACACACAGCCAAAGTAGTACGTATAGTAGTACACTTCGTTAACTTTTTTTCCTTTAAATATTTAATTCATGAAGAAGAAACGAATGAAGTAAACATTAAACTGGAAGGAAAGTGGGAGAGAAAAAAGACTGTTTTTTTCCAAAAAAAAGTTTTTTTTTTTTGTTTTCTTGGAACTTCTTTTAAAAGTTTATTGTATGGATATGCAACTTCTTCTTTTCGTTCGTTCGTTCTTTTTATGTGTCTTGTAAATATTGATCGTTTCTTGATTTTTTTTTTTCTTTATTTATTTATCTTTTATTCGTTTGCTTGTATTGTGTGTGTATTGGATATTCTTTGTGTGTGTGTGTGTGTTTCGCGTACCAATTCAATTTGTTATCGATTCTATCTGCAGAGGATTGAGGAAAGTAAATGTTGGCGGTGGCCGTATTGTTTGGATAATTCAGTTTTATTTTTATTTTATTTTTTTTTTTGTGAAAATTGTATTTCACATCCTTCGAAAATTAGATGAGACAACTGGAAAGTGTGCCATCAAAAATAATAATTGTAAATCTTACAATATGCTGGCATATCACATCGTATTATTCATGTAGATTTTATTCACCTTGTAGCAGTAATTAGACTACAAATCAACACACACACACACACTGTATATTTTGAATATAAATCTCCATTTCTCGTCATTGCATAGAGATTACATTAGCTAATGTAATAAGTTTGAATCTAATCATCATGAATTAAACACGTATAGACACTATTTTATGGTTATAAAATAGGGCGGCCATTAGAGAGAATATGTTAAAACTTGTTAAAAAGAAAATACACATTTTGTCATTGCAATTTAAAATTTTGTTTGTTTGTTTGTTTCGTGATGTTTTTCATATTTATAAATCTGTTTAATCAAGAATTATTATTCGAATATTTTGACGGGAATGCGATTCGATTTGTCGTAAAATAAAATGAAAATTTTCGTGTTTTTTTTTTTTTTTTGTAACATTGAAATTTCAAATTTGTTGGTTTTGTCCCGATCGAGAAAGATGGAAAAGTGTTTTTCATTGGCATATAGGAGAATTGGAAATACATTTTTGAGGAAAATCCAAATTGAAAATTCGTTGTCCAACAACAACAGCTAAAAGAAAAAAATTAGTTTTAATGAAAATAATTTTCGGAACATGTACAGAGCGAGGTCGGTTACTAAAATACTAATTTTTACAATTGGAGTGGACTCCAATTTTTACTCCACAAAATTGGAATGGACACTAGTAACTAACCACCCTGTATACAATGACACCATTTGCATCAAAAACTCACCGATAATTAGTTATAAAACTATTAAACAATACAAGAATTCAAGTATTGAACTAAATAATAAAATGGACTACAACAAAACAAAAAAGGTGCCACAAAAAGTAGTTATTTTTGTAAAATTTCAAATAATGTTTGTATGGCGTGCAAATGTATAATTTATGATCCCCCCCCCTTCACCCCAAAGTCTCTTTTACAACAACACAAAAGATTTAATCCTTTTAAAAACAAACCCAGTAAGTAGCAAGTAGAGGAATTCAATGGTTCTATGCTGCTGTGCCTGTTGTTCTTCCGTTTCAGGTTTTCATATCTTTTTGGAAAATCTCTCGTTGGTTCATGCAATTTGCTGTTTTATGAAAATTATAATTATTTTGCCAGTGTTACATGGTGTACGTGTAAGTTTTTACAGACATTTCCCTTTACTTCATTAAAAATTTTAATTAAAAAGAAACTTCTCATTGCAAAAATTACTTTAAAAAAAAAATTGTATTGAAAATCCATTCGATTTTTATTCAAACGGCACAAACGCTGATAAAAAAGTCCGTGACCAAGTATATCAATCATCCTAATACTAACTATTAGGATGTATCGTCTGGACGCAGCTTTATTAAACATTATGCTAATGCCATCCATATACATCAACCTTGCGGATAATATTTACTGCCATATCTACGTGTTCTGAATAATATTAAACACTTTATATTTATGTATAAATCATATCTAAGATCATCCTCGAGGGAATGACGGTATGTTGCAGAGGGAGCACGTTTTCTTAAGATAGTTTTGCCCTAAATACGAGTATATTTATTGGCTACGATATCAAGTCAAGTGATATCTAGTCTTACCTTTCATTTATCATACTAATAGCATTGTTTCGGTATAGTTTCGCTATAGACGATAGTAATTTTATAGTTTTTTTGTTATTAATCAGAGCGGGGATTATCGACAGCTTCGTAAACATAAATTTAATCACTAAAAATTAAAAACACGCGCGGTTATACAAATTTCTTTTATTCGTAATCAGAATTTGACAGAAGTGACATTGAAATCGAAATTGATGAAAAGAATCAAAAGATTGATCGATTATACTAAAAAAAAAAGCTAAAACTAACTAATAAATAATAATAAAAATTATAAATAAACGATTTAAATATGCACAAAAAATTATCATCAAAAATAGTTGGCCAGAAGAATAGTTTGGTTAAGATTCACGTCCATCTCTCATCGCATCTGATCGGAAAATATTTTGTGGTGAAAGCGCATGCGCGCGCGCGTTCTTAATTCTTCTTATTTCTTTCGTACGTAAAACGTTATAAAAGTTTTTGGGAACTTTAAAATTACGTTTATGCATTAAGAATGAAGAATTAAGAAATTGAGTAGCCACTACTGATAAGAAACGCATATATATGTTTATATGAAGATTTACGTACACGAAATTACGACTATGTTTATTATGCATTCAAAGTTTACGAAGCTGTAGGTAACTTCGGTCTAACTCTGAAAAAGAAAAAAGTTATATAGACTTTAATAAAAATGTACTAGACAGTCTTATAGCCAAAGAAGTTTCCAACTGATTTCCAACGTAAATATTATATTAAAAAGGAGACGTCCCTCCTGACATTCTTTGTTTCGAAAATGTTTATTTAGGATGCTGAATAAATATATTCATATTCTTTCTAGACGTTGGCGAATATTTTATGATGTTCAAATATATTTTTTATGAATCCGAGTCGATTTTCATATGTAATCAACTTTTTCCTTCTTTTTTTTTTTATTTATCTCTACTATCAAATTATACAATTTCAACTTGAAACCACACCATCAGAACATATTTTCTTATATCTAATTATCGATAGCATTTCTTTACTCGGGAAAACTTGTCGGCCGAGAATAATCCTCAAAGGACAAACAAAAATAATATCGCAGACCGTTACGTTATGTGGAAACGACTCGCAGAAAGTCCTTCCACCGCAATTGTGTCTCAACAATCACCAAAAAGAAAAAAAAAGGAGATTATCTTCAAACAGCAATTTTCTAAGTTCACTCAAGACAAAATGGCTCTTTTATCACATTATCACCACCAGTACGTCCGAAAATGAAGACTTTTTTATATCCTTCAAATTCAACGTGTTGTCTGCTGTCACTAGACACTATCTCTCTCTATACTATACTTGTCTTTTTTCAAATTTTTTTAGTGGTTTATTCTTTTCTTTCTTTACGACGAGTAGATAACGAGAAAGTAGATACTTATTAGATGATGAAGGGATTATAGGGACTATAATATGTGACGGACACACCCGATTTATTATTTTTGACGTATTAGGAATGGACTTATATTTTTTTAAGAATGTCACATCATGCTGGTTTTGTTCAGTGACCTCTATGATTTTGCTAATGTAATCAATCGCACAGAATGATGTATTCTGTGATATTATACTGGCAAAAGGTTGCTTATTATTATTTGTTGTTTATTTTTTTACAGTTAGACAGATTTAAGGAACCACCAGCTTTCGGTCCAATGTGTGACTTATTATGGTCAGATCCATTAGAAGATTTTGGTAACGAAAACAATGCTGAACATTTTTCACATAATTCAGTAAGGGGCTGCTCATATTTTTACAGGTTCGTATGATTATTTACGTTTTTATTAATGTACATAGATTAGTTTTATCTTTGAATTCTCTATTTGGCAGCTGGCCATTTTTTTTTCAATAATCGGTTATTACGATTACGATTATTAATCGTAAGTAGCTAATTCATGGTCAATACTCAATATATATTTTTAAATTACTGTTCCAATGTAAAACAGCTCAAAAAGTTTTTTCCAAAGTTTTTCAAACAAAAAACGAAACTGTGTTTTTTAATGAAAATTATTTATTCATCTTTTCAATTAAAATAATTTAAAAAATGTAAACAAGATTTGAATTCTCTAAACGCAACAAAATTCTGAACAAAAAAAACAATAGAATTTACAGTAAAACAATTAAAATACATAAAAATTATATCAAAAACATAATTTGGCATATCTAAAAATATCAAAGATTTCATTAAATATTTTATCAATATATTTTTGGCATATTTGGAGTAATATTTGAAATTAATTGTACAAATTACAAAATTCAGATTGTCTGTATTAAATCCAATTTGCAATTTGTGCATTGGAAAAAGTAAAGAAAACCCGTTACGACGGGTTCAGTCAAAATACGAACCAGACTGGAAGCAGGTAGTTTTTCCAACCGCCTGAAAAAGTACACGATTAATCGTATTAATAATCAGCGATTAGAATTAATTCTAATCGTAATCGTTACATCCCCACAGGCAATTAATGCGCAGATCTAATTTATGAAGGTTATAATTCCACACCATCCCCCTTTGGCACTATCGAATATTAATTAAAAAAAAACATTGTTCTCGTATTATTATTTTTTTAGCTATGCTGCTTGTTGCGACTTCCTACAAAACAACAATCTCCTATCGATAATTCGAGCACATGAAGCACAAGATGCTGGGTAAGTTATTAATTTGTTAATCGACCACCCTATATATATTTGCTATAGAATAAAGTAGATTTAAATATTCATATTGGCATAAAATGCAGTACTAATATCAGGAATGCTTTTAGTGTTCCTGAGCAGCTAACTTCTAGCTAAATGGATCTATATTTAATAATCTGGAAAATGCATTCATTGTCTATTGTATATTTTCAAATTTCCTTATATAAGAAAAGGAAAACTTATTAAGTATTCTGTACTGTCGACCTGTCAATTTCAAACTTTCAATAAATAAAAACTCAACTGAATCCAAACTAAAAATTAACAGACAACTGCCGAGGCAAAAGAACGAAAATCAATATTTGACTTCTATTTGACTTTTTCTTCTTTTTTTTTTTTTTGTTTCGTTTTATTTATACAGTTCGTAACGACTATTTCTCCTATTATCGTCATTAATTTGTTTTCCTAAGTTCCTCGATCGCAAATTCACCACCACCACCACCACAATAGGTGCTAGTTTTCTCCCCTACACTACTCCCTCCATCATCGAAATAAAACACAAAAAGTAATTTCGATTCGAAACGATGATGTGAGAACTGAAAGATAAGAAAAGTATCAGAAGAATCTTTCTTTTCGAGTTTGATTGGTTTTTTTTCTGTTTAAGAAAAAACGGAGGTGAGTTGGTCACTTTCAAAAAATAAAAAGGTTACTAGTTTTCCAAATGATTCGTTGAATCAGTTCGCGAACGCAGCTTATCTGTTGGTTGATCTTTTTTTTTAAATAAAATAAACAAAGGATAATTAAACATTTTTAATAGGACTGGCCGGTGGCAAAATATTTATTATATTATTTTATTTATACAAAATTTACACAGGAGCGAGCATGTATTTTTTTTTTTTTTGTTTTGTTACAATTTATTTATATTTATTTTTATTAATTAATTCTAAAAAAACAAAATAAATTATCGAACTAAGAAGTTGTTTTGTTTGGTTACTTTTGTTAGTAAGTTAGGTTAGGTTAACCATCTATTGTTTTAAATATTATATTTTCTAAATAATGTTTTTTTACCATTTAAAAGTACTTTTATCTATTAGTTTCTTTTTTTTTAAATTTAATTTCTTTCTTGTACTTTAATAATTGGTTATTTTCTTATTAATACACTTTTCTTATTTTTCTATTCACTACGGAAGGGAGGTGAAAGATACACTCACTCTCTAGTTCGATCACCCCACACACATACATAAATTTGAAAACAATTAACATGCCAGTTTCTCTATGTAACCTTTAAAGAAATAAATACCAGCCGCCATTATTTTCCTCGCCGCCTTAGCTGGGGAAGTATATTACTTGCCTCTTCTTCTTCTTCTTCTTAAGTAAAAAATAGCCCATATTTTCAAACTTTTTAAATGTCAATACAGTGTAATATTTTAAATTACTTAATGATAAAACTATAGGAAAAAGTTTGTGGCAACACGACCATTTCGTATAGAATTATTTAACATGGAAAAACGACGAGGACATGCAATAATTATGAGAGTCAGAGAAAAGCTGGCTGCTGAAAATCCCTCTCGTGTTTTCGGTTTCGAGAGAAAAAGAAATGGGTCACGTTTACAAAATAAAACCCGAAAAAATTAGAATATTTGTTGTTTTTATTGCTGATGCGGCTGCTGCTGCTGCTGCAGCAGTAGTAGGAGTAGAACCCTGGCTGTATTACAAGTGGGGTGGCAGTGTAGGGGGTAAATGATGGCACTGCAATGTCGTTCATTATTGCTTATGATTTAACGCTTCTTTTTTTTTTTTTTTTGAACGTTGTTAATTATTTATTTGATAATTTATGATGCAGTACGGCTTAGTTTGTACGTGACGATAACAACGCTTTCTAATGGTAAAATTCTCAATGGAAATGGAAGTTTTATTACCTAGATCTCCATAGGCAGATGCCCTGCATTATTTTAATTATCTTAAACTTTAGCAGTGAGTCGTTTAGGGTGGAAAACTGCTAACATAGAAAATCGTTTCGCATGCAAAATTTCCTTCCAACAATTTATATCTATATTGTCGGATAAGATATTTTCCTCACTATTTTAACCTGAAAATTTTCTCCACAGCCATTTCACCATCACGACGATCTACCTTGTAAATTATCAAGAAATTCCATTTTGCCTGCTTCAAATTTTTAATGAGAACCATTTAGATTTTGTTTTTGCCTCGCATATTGTTAAATTTAACTGATGTTGCCAACAAAATTATATTAATTTTAATGATTTCCACAAGGAAAATCTTGTTCTATCTGAATAGTTATGGTAATTTTGTATTTATTTATTCAATTAGGAGATTTGTAATTAATTTATACATGTTTTTTTGTTTTTATAGATACAGGATGTATAGGAAAAGTCAGACGACTGGTTTTCCATCATTAATAACGATATTTTCGGCTCCGAATTATTTGGATGTTTATAACAATAAGGTATAGTTAATTGCACACGTATTTTGTTTAGAATTAATTCAATATTAAATTAATAATTAAAAAAATCACTACTTTTTTTCAATATTTCTTTTAATCGGCAAAAAAAAAATGGATGATTTACCTGTTGGCAACAAAAAAGACCTTGAAAACTTTTAAATCTCACTTGATATATTAAATAAATTTGTGTTGTAAATCACCATCGTAATTAATTTATTTATGTAAATCGTAAGGGTCCAGTTATACAGCTTCGTAAACTTAATTCGTCGTAAGAAAATAAACTAACAATTTCTCAATTCTTAATTTTTAAGAAATAAGGAATGACATTGGCATTCGCCATCTTGTAAATTTTCCATTTGTATAAAATTCTGCTATTGGTCAATTTATTTTGTGTTCATATAGATTCGATCAACCGACAGCAATCGATCCCAAAAAAATATGTTCCAGCGCGCTATTTTTCAATGTGAATGTTTGCAAAAAGAATTCAAGAAATGTCATTTGTCGTATTGAAACACAAAATCTCGTTTTCTTATTTCGTATTCTTTAAAAATTAAAAAATTGTACAAGCGCGTTCCCATTAGAAACCAATTTGCTTTGAAATTTAAGTTGATGTTTAGATTTACAAAGCTGTATAACTAGACCCTAAAGCAAATAGTAATTATATTTATTATGTATATATCGGTCTATACAGGCAGCCGTATTAAAATACGAAAACAATGTAATGAATATACGCCAATTCAACTATTCGCAACATCCATATTGGCTACCAAATTTTATGGATGTATTCACATGGTCGCTACCATTTGTTGGTGAAAAAGTTACCGAAATGCTAGTGAATGTACTTAACATTTGTTCAGATGATGAGCTTGTATCTGATGGTGATGATGCATTGGAGGAAGGTGAGTGGTTTCGTTTCGATTTTACCATTTTATTTCATTTAACATTAAGTGATGGTGGTATAGATGATGTCATCTCTGACTGAATGAAGAAGCAGAAGGATAACAGATTGACGTTGATGTTCTTCTTGCTTCTTCTTCTTCTATTTGAAATGAATCGATGATATCATTTCAATTTGCGAGAAGAAATCGAATTAACGATGATTCGATTTGAAGAAATTATGTGGCGCCGCCGCCGCCCTCTTTTGATGGGATTATCAAAATACGGTATCGAATTTATTAATGAATTTTGAATATTTCGATTCAAATTGATTTCTTCTTGTAATATTCATTTGAAGAAAATCACTCGCCGAGGTAGTTGCAACTGATACATACATATTACACAAAATAGAAAATTAAAAAAAAAAACGAAAAATCAACAAAAAAAATTCATCGAATATTAATAATTTTATTTCAGCAATAAAAGAACGTAAGTTTCTTGGATTTGTTGTTGTTGTTGTGTTGTTGCTATACATATAATCTATAAGATTGATTGATATCTTTTGGTGAGTTCTTGTTAAACACTAACGGAATGTCTGTTATAATAACAATAATAATAATAATAATAATTGTACGATTAAAAGTTTTTTTCTACGACCATATAAAAATGATTAACTTTTGTCACGTGATGACGAAAGTAAATCATATTAGTAAATCAAATAGATGCACTTACATATAAAATGATTGAATTATTAAAAGAATAAAGGGAAAACACGATTTAGCACCAAAATATAAACATTCCGCTTTTTTATAAGCAAAAATAGAACATTTAAAAGATTTCAGGATGTCACATTAATAAACGAACACGCTGCCCAGCGCCTTCCTCGATTTTAAAACCAAAACTGATTGTAGTAAATGCAAAACATTAAAATTATTTTAATGAAGTTAAAAAATAATTGAAAAACACATTGCAAATACGAAAATATAAAAAATGATTCACAACATATCATGAAATGGTGAATATTTCTTCAATTTTCAAAATTTCAATAAATGTTTAATTATGTATAGAATTTTTGGTTGCCTAACAATCATCTGGCAACTGTAAATACATAACGATCAATAGTCACTGCATTATAATTACTGTAAAGTTTTTTTCTACTTTTTTATAATTATTAAATAAAATAAAATTTTAAGTGAAATAATAACATGTAAAATACAACAATAAATTTAACAAAATAATTATGGTATTATCAATAAAAATGTATGACACTCAATAGTCAATACAATTGAACTTTTATATCAAGTTGGCCATGGGTCTATGAAATTTAATTCTGGCTATTTTTTATAGATTTTTTTAATTAGATTTAATTTTAATAACGATGGTCGTAGAAAAATTATAGTATTATACTCGTCAGAAAATCATTTTCTGAATCTCGCGATTTTTGATGTTTTGCAGAAAATGCTATTTTCGTCACTCGTATAATAATATACTATTTTTTGCAGCGTAAACTAATTAGCTGGAAGTAAAAAGTGATTGATTTCAGTTTTGAAATTAGACAATTAGACAAAACTGAACGCTTAAAATCTTCCAGCTCGATTATTTGACGATATATTAAGTGTTAATGTATTATTTCTTGCGCCTGTTTATTTTGCTTAACAAGAAACTACCCAGGGGATAGTAAAATACGATTTTCTTTTGCTACTTTACATATAGTAATTCATTCTTTGGTTAGAATCTTGTCATGTTGCTCTATTGTTTTTACAATACCTATACAATTATAATTAATTTCAATATCACTTAGTGTCATTAATGAATATGTGTATTTACATAACCAGAGGATGAATAATGATGAAAAAATATTTATATACAGGGTGGTCGATTACTAGTGCCCATCGTAATTCTGGACTTGACAATTTATTAGATTGACATGATGTCGGTGCTGTATTTTATAGCTGCTAGAGAGTTTCATTTTGCCTGTTTTTTGAATTTGAAAGAACTGACATTGAAATCGAAAAAAAGATTGATCAATTATACTAAAAAAAAAAAAAGCAGCTAAAAGTAACTAATAAGTAATAATAAAATTATAAATAAACGATTTAAATATGCACAAAAAATGATCATCAAAAATAGTTGGCCAGAAGAATAGTTTGGTTAAGATTCACGTCCATCTCTCAATCGCATCTGATCGGAAAATATTTTGTGGTGAAAGCGCATGCGCGCACGTTTTTAATTCTTCTTATTTCTTTCATACGTAAAACGTTATAAAAGTTTTTTGGGAACTTTAAAATTACGTTTATGCATTAAGAAATAAGAATTAAGAAATTGACTAGCCACTACTGATAAGAAACGCATCTATATGTTTATATCAAGACTTACAAAAAAATTAAGACTATGTTTATTATGCATTAAAAGTTTACGAAGCTGTGGGTAACTCCGGCTTTACTCGAGCAATCTGATAAATTGCCAAGTCCAAAATTGAGGTGGACACTAGTCATTGTCGACTTTCTATAAAATTTCAGCAGCTTCTAATAGACAACTACCTCTTAAGTACTGACTCGGTGTTTTTCAGCGGCTTTTTTTCTTTCGGAAATGTGAATTTTCTTTTTGAATTCCATTGGAATCACTAATTTAATGGTAATTTAAATTTATGTGGAGAATATTTAGGGTCAAATTCGTTCGGCCCTAGATCTTGTCTAGTGTCAACCATTCGGTCTGTCTAGCGCTTATCACTGTCACATTCTTGATTTGTTTGCATAAAGTTTTATTACGAATCGAAATAGATAAATGGAAAACCGCATTGTCACTATCCACTATCAATATTTCCTCCCTAAATTAAATTAACTTCGATAGAGATAAAACTTTTTATTTACAAAACAAACAAAAATCGGAATCGGTGTTGGTTTTAGTTTTAGTATTTATTATCCATACTGTAAAGTTTATTTTCTTTGAAATTGCAAAACAAAAAAAAAACTGAAAAGAAAATGGAAACTTGTTTTATTCTGTTTGAATATTTTATCTTTATCTTTTTGTGTTTGTTTGCCATTCGTGTTTTTAATAACGTTAAAATTTATCCATGTAAAACGTGGTTAAATCGATTCTGATTATAAAAATTATATATGGAAAATGAAAGATTATCACTGGCGCCGGCGTGTGGAGATTAGTGTTTTATAGGTTAGCAAAAAAATGATTGCTAAATGAAAATTCGATAGTGATTCCAGAGAAATTTGAAAAAGAAAATTGGTAGAAAAAAAGCTGTCCGATTTACAGTGTACAAAAAGAAAATTTTTCTTCTCATAAACAAAAAATCGGAAGGTGAAAATTCATCATTTCATCAGTCAACTTCCGCTTGATTTTAAAAAATCATCGAAATACAATACAGTGAAACCTCTATTAACGTGCACCTCCCAATAATGGTCATCTCCATGCAATAACCATTTGGGTGGCCGTTATGAAGAGGTTTTCCTGTACTATACCTTTCATATTAAACACTTTTTTCTTTTATTTGAAAAAAAGAAAAATAAATCACACATACACACACGCTTTGATTTCTGTTTTCTCAAAAAAAATATACATATATAAAAATTTAATGAAACGACGACCAGAAAAAAATTCGTTTTTTTATTTTATTTTATTTTTTGCTTCTCTCTCAATGCTACTTGGAAATAAATAGACGGTAAGAATCAGTTTTCACATGTTTCTATGATTTTTTTGTTTCTTGTAATATATTGAAAATGATCATATTAAAAAAAAAAAAACTATGAAATAAATGATTTTAATAATTAATCGTAATTGTTAAAATATCGTTGCGCTGCTTTATGAAATAATTATTGTTTATTGATCAAAACCTATAGTAGTTTAGATTGCCTGTATACATATACTACCTCTAGATTGTGTTTATTTTATTTTTTTGTCCTCCGTGTATATATATTTTTTTTTTGGTAAATGTGTAATTTCCAGAATTATTCGACATTTTTTTTTATTATTATTCTTTTGGTTATTTTCAGTTCTCGGTATATTTAATTTCTTAATAAGATTTTTGTTTCGTGGAGAAAATTTTTTATTGCAATTTTTTTTGGTAATAAAAAATATTCTTTGAAAATTCACTTTTTTCCAGTATTAAATTTTTCAAATTCTCCTTTTGCTTGATTTAATTAAATCACAATAAAAACAAAAAATATTGCCAAATATAGAAAAAAAAAAACCAACAACAATGTAGAAACACTTTATTTTTATTATATTAAAATTTTTCTAACATTTCACATTTCTCTCTCAAATATTTTCTTGCAACTTTAGATTTTAGATTGTTTTAATAATTTTTATATAAATAGATACCCAAGTAGCATCTTGTCTTCTTCTTCTTCTTCTTCTATATCTTCTTATTATTAAAGTAAATAAAGAAATGCACTGCATAATATTATTTTAAGGCACAATTCATCAAAAAATTATTATTGTGTTTGTAAAATAACGAGAGTGGTACAGGAACCGACTGAAATAAATACAACGTAATAAACTCATCATGGCGAATGATGAATGAATGTCATTTGTGAATTTTTTCTTTGACGATCGATTCCTGATCTACTAGAAATCCAAAAAAAAAACCGCCAATCATGACACACAAATTATTTATGAGTGAACTGCACCCCCGTTGTGTTGTATGATTTTCTTTGATTTTTTTGCTTTTATATTTTTTCTCCTATTCTGACACTTCTATTTTTCACTATTTTATCTCTATATTCGGCTTGGATCGCGCCAACACAGCGAAACAGCCTAAAATAGTTATAAAAAAACCTGGTAAGTTTTCACGGATTATGCGCAGCTTAAACAGAGGAGTTTCAATTCTTAAATTTTCATTTTTTTTACTTAATTTTTTTTTTCTTATTATTTCTTTTATTTTTTTTTTTTTTAAATAACACCAAAAAGTGCATTTTTAATTCATTTTTCGCGATAAAAATCAATTGTTATTTTTCCATTTTTGAGTTTTTCAAATTAACAAAATGTTGAAGCTTTAAATTGACTGCTGCGCTACTGGTTTTCATCATTCAATGGATCAAAATGACCAAAATGTTTTATTTTTTTATCTTTGCTGTACATTTATTTTAATTAATATTTTATTTGCTTTCATCCTTTTTAACGTCATTCCTGTTGATGGTTTGTAATTTTTATTTTTTACTTTTGTGTTGTATAAAAACCGGTGGTGTCAGTACTACCAACGTGAGAAAAAAAAAACATGTAGTTTCGCATTTCGAAAATAAAATTCCGCGATAGGAAAATCGTTTTCTAATCAATTTTTCATTAAATGTAAATTCGCCGCTAATGAAAACAATATGAATGATATGAACTCTTTTTTTCCATTACTCGCTCTGTTTTTACTTCTCTTTCAATCAGTCCTTTAATTTCTCATCTGTAGTTCTTTGTTTTTTTTTTTTGAGATTAAATTCCACTATTTTCCACTACTTAAGTAGTAGTTTGATTTGTCCTTTTCTATAGATTTTTTTATCAATTTAATATTTTCTTGTTTCTAAAGTAGAGTATTCGCATGACATTTAGACTTTTTTCTACCGATTCTTTTGTATAATTCCTCTTTCTTTATTTTTTGTACTTAATACATAGTATATTTGGCATTATTAATTAATTAATAATTAATTACATTACCTTTACCTACCCACTCTCTGTAAAAGCAAAATCATAGTTGAGATTATTTCATTTTTTTTGGGCAGATCTTGTCAGTGTTCACCCGATTCCGCCTTCTTTATCGGTGCGCTGATGCCTGCACGCAGATATCAGACACCCCGCCGACAGAGAAGGCGCACAGAGGACGACTAATTTTTAAAAAAGCAAAAAAAAAAAAAAGAATTAAATTTTAATTCGATAAACATACAATTTAACAGCTTGGATTGATAATTATATTAATTAAAAGTGTTGATAACAAACAAGACCGAGAGAAGCCCTAATTAGCCCTATTTTTCGTGTCTTAATTGCAGTTTAACTATATATATAATTTTAATTTGATGATTTTACATATTTTAATTTTTTCGCTTTGAGATTAAACTAGCTTGTTTCTTTGCAGTTTTTTTTTTTTGTTAATTTTTTTTTTTTTAAATTTTTTGTTGCTTTACTGTTTTCCATTTTTTTAAATGAAAAAATTATGATAACAAATCTATGTGTTCAACGCTTCATGTTTGAAAACTATGCAACATACAATACATGGCATGACAATATGACTTATTGTCATTCTGTCATCTAGTCATGCGCACAGATGATTTTCATCTGTGAAGAATTTGTTATTTTAATTTTTTCATTTTCTTTCCCGTTTTAGTCGATTTAAGTTTGTTTTGATTTTCTTTTTGTTGTTTTTACGTTTTTGAAAACTTCTCGAGTCTAAACAACAAGAAACTTCTTCTATATGCACCGTTTTTTTTTTTTTTTATGTTTTTTTCTATACTTCTGCGTTCGCCTCACTTTGCGTGGCTGTCCATTTCGCTGCTGCTGCTGCTGCTGCTGTTGTACGTACGTACGTATATGTCTATATGTGCAATGAATGGCGCTGCTGCTGTTGGTATATCTTTCACTTTTGGTAAGTTATTTTTTTCTAATTTATTAATATCTAATTAAAAGTAAAAACAAAAAAAAAAAGATAAAAATCGCTAAAATCGGATATTTCAATTTCGTTAATATGTCATTGTCATGTTTGGCACTTGATTTAACTGTCAAAGCCAAAAAAAAATGAATGAACTATCGAGGGCTATAAGAAGGAGTGAACACACTAGAAAAACAAAAACGGGCTATCGCCAGGCGGCGCTGCGCGAATATCTGAGACAACAGTTTTTAACAGTTGCTCTTATGAGAAAATCAAATTTTCTTATTTTTAAAGGAAAATCATAGATTTTATGCCAGTAGATTAAAAACTATGATGATTGTAAAAATGAATATTTAATAAAATACAAAATGATTGTTATTCAAAAAAATTGGCATAGTTTTGTCCTTTCCCCTTTCTATTTTATTTTATGATTAGTGACGTGCTATAAAATCGGGGTAAAAATATATTAATTGTTAAAATTTATTATGTAAAATTTATTTTGAAATTGTTATTAACAATTATTTAATAGTTTAATGGTTTTTGGTTTGGAATACTATGAATTATTTTAGATAGTCAAAATTAATGTATTAAATTTGAAAATAATTTGAAAACGTAAAGTTGTAAGTATAAGAATAATAATATGTAATTTAAAGCTGTTCTTTTTCTATTGCTCGATATTTATAAGTAAACGATTTATGGGAACGATGGAAAATTAAAAAATACAAGTTTTTTGTTAAAAAAGACTTATAAACTACAATTTTTTCTTACAATAAGAATTTTATACAAATCAAGGTCAATCCGGTCATTGGGAATCTGCGATTAATTGTGCTCAACAAACGAAACAAAAACGACGAGACAAGAATCAACGAAAAATACCGGTGGCGCACAAAGTCGCCAGCGGCCAGTCGGTTAAGTAACAATCAAAATCCAGAAGTGGGGACGCATATAATATATCTATTCGGGTTGTGTAAATAACTAAGTAGGCTATGGATTAAAAATTAAAATTATAAACGTTTTAGAATTGATACGCGTTCGATTTGAAAATACTGGTGGCGCTCGAAATCACTAGCGGCCAGTCGGTTAAGTAACAATCGAAATAGAGAAGTGGGGTGGCGCATATAATATACATGTATTCTGATAGTGTAAATAATATGGAGGGCTATAAGAAGGAGTTAACACTAGAAAAACAAAAAAACAATAAACAGTTTTTAACAGTTGCTCTTATGAGAAAATCAAATTTTCTTATTTTTGAGGGAAAATCATAGATTTTATGGCAGCAGATTAAAAACTATGATGATTGCAAAAATGAATATTTAATAAAAGACAAAATGATTGTTATTCAAAAAAATTGGCATAGTTTTGTCCTTTCCTCTTTCTATTTTATTTTATGATTAGTGACGTGCTATGAGATCGGGGTAAAAATATATTAATTCTTAAAATCTATTATGTAAAATTTATTTTGAAATTGTTATTAACAATTATTTAATAGTTTAATGGTTTTTGGTTTGGAATACTATTGGATTATTTTAGATATCAAAATTAATGCATTAAATTCGAAAAGAATTTGAAAACGCAACAATAACAAAAAGCCCGCCCGTCACTGATCACTGACAATCACGGACCTGCAATTATCGCAATATACACGACGCCCTCTGGTGGACAAAAAACTGTCTGACCCACAAATATTTTGACTTTTGCTAGGTCAATTCCACTCCTTATTACAGTTCCCATAAGGTGAACGAAAACAAAAAAACGGCTCAGAGTGAAATGTTTCTAAATCCAAGAAATATTTGATTTCAGTATCATCTATTAATTAAATTATTATTTCATGCCTTAAATGTGCTGCTAATAAAGCATGAAAACAAAATTTCCACACACACAACAAAAAAAGAAAAAAAAAAAATAGTTTCCGTTCAGTTCTATAATTTTGCTTGTAAATTGTTTCATTTTATTATTTTCAAAGACATTCTGCAGCTGTTTTACGTTGTATATTTATAATATACACTTAACTTCAGGTAATTTAAGTTGTATTTCAGCCTCATCTGCCGTCAAAATAATAATTTTAGAAGGAAACAATTTATAACTTTGGAGATTGTTTTTTTTTTTTTTGTTTTGTTTAAACGCTAATGCCAGATGCAAAAGAAAATGAAAAATATACGCGTGGAACAATTTTCAATTTAAACGAAATTTATTCGATGTTTTTTTCTAGGTGCTGCAGCTAATCTACGCAAGGAAGTTATTCGCAATAAAATCCGAGCTATTGGAAAAATGGCTCGTGTATTTTCTGTTTTGAGGTATGCCTAATTGTAATGTATAATTAACTTAATACTAACTCAAAATATTCGCTTTTATATGTATAGTACATATACGTAAATAGAAAGAAGAAAATCCCACGCCAAAAAGATTATTTCGATTATTTTCCGTGTATCTGAACACATTCAAATAGCTAAAAAAGTTGGTGTAGATATTGATTTTCCTGGTTGCTGTTTAAAGAGTTTCCTTTCTTTTTTTTTTGTATTATTATGATTGGCTTGTAACCTCTTGGGGTTCTGCCTATACGCAAATTTCGTGTGCAGAAAACCATATAATAAAATCCGTTTCCTTTTTCGTTCGTTTTAATAAATTTTGATCGCAAATGTATTGCGAAAATATTCTATTCGAATTCTATTTATCCGCGATATGTTGACATCGTTTTCGTCACACAAATAAATCCAAAATACGTAAAAATCTTTACATATTTAAAATACAGTGAAATCACATTAATCACATTTCAATTGTCACCTTGTCATCATCATCATCGTCAAGAGATTTGACTATAAAATAAATCACATTTTTCTACGTAATTGTTTTACCTAATTTATAGAGAGGAAAGTGAATCGGTTTTACAACTCAAAGGACTCACACCGACTGGCGCACTACCATTGGGAGCTCTTTCTGGCGGCAAAACTAGCCTTAAAAATGGTATTATAATTTTGCCTAGATATTTATCAGTAATCCATGCCTTAATTACCGTTCATTTTTGTATAGCTCTTCAAGGTTTCTCACCAAATCATAAAATTACCAGTTTCGCCGAGGCGAAAGGTTTGGATGCGATCAATGAACGTATGCCGCCGCGCAGAGATGCACCACCATCACCGGCTGCCGAAGAGCCGGCGCAATCGCAACAACAACAGCAACCAGATCATAATCATACAGGAGCAGCATCATCCTCATCTTCGTCGTCATCAAAAACGCAGAATTCACATTCGTGAGCTGCGCATTCATTTCTGTCATACGTAATGCGCAGCTGCGGTTGTAATTTTATACTTTTTTCTTTTATTTTATTATGTTTTTATTTCGTAATCAGCTTTGCTGGTAAGTAAAATGTACTTTGCTTAAAATGGCGCTCGGGATTTATTGAATTTTTCTTTTTTTCAGAATAAAAGTGGTGATGGCTCGGTGCTTCTTCGAACAATATATATATAAATATATAGTGTGGCTGTCACCTTATTCTTCTTCTTCTTCTTCTTCTACTACTACTACCTACATGTCACATCTTCTCGATAACTCTGACATAATTTTATTAAAATATTCTTCGTCATGTCATCGTATTTATATGACGATGCGACAGGTTCCTTTCAGTCATCAAGACTAAAAAAATCAAAAAAAAAAAAAAGTAAAAATAATAAAAAAAAATCAAATACGGAAGCAAAAGTAGCTGGTCTGCTTCTACTTTCTCTATCTTTTTCTATCTATCTATCTATCTACATAAATTTGTCGTACACACGAGTTACTGTCTCGCTCTTACACACTGCTCTACTGTTATCCAAACAAAAAAAAAAAAAAAGAATAGAAACGAAAACTCTATATTTTCTTCATATCTTTTCAGTATTTCAGTTATTTCAAGTTCACGTGTGGTTTATAAATACGGAATCCAATGAAATTGAATTGAATTTCATTCAAAAATGCTGAATGTACGTACACACGTATAGTTTATAGGCCTGTTTATACTATAATATGAAGAAGAAACTGTCATTTTGATTCTATTTTCAGCTCATTTCCATCTATCTATCTTTTAAAATATAGGAAGATATTTCCTGGAATACGTGAACTTTTTCTAAATAAAAATACTACATTCCAATGCCTACTGGGTCGATTTTTCTCGTTATTTGAAATAAACACTATAAATGATGCACATCATATTTATATGCTTAGATAAATCTCACAATAATATATTAATAATTAATTTAAATGTTCTAGTTATAATATTCATGTTATTATTGATGTTATTTCTTGAAATTAAAATAATTATATTAAACGTAGCCAATTCAGTCAGTCAGTCAGTCAGTAGAGGTTGTAGTTAACCAATAATTTTTAATTTTTAAATATTAAAATAACATATATTGTATTATTCTTAAATTAAAAAACCGAAACACTAAATGAAAACCAAAAAAAAAAGGGGTGGGGGGGGTTAGGAAACGAATCTAACGAGTTTCTTTTGCTAAAAAAATTGCGACTATTTTTAAAGAACTACTTATTTACTTTAATAATATTTTATTATAATAAAAAAATGGAACAGAGAGCAAATACACGTTGCTTCCTCTGTTCGTTGTGGTAATGTCAATGACAGATGTTTCTTGTTTTTTTTTTTATCTTATATGAATTAATTAATTAAAAAACCGCCCATCTTGTTTTTTGTTTATGCTCAGCCCTCAGTATTTTCTCACAGGACATAACGCAGGTCCACAGACAGATAAGACATAATATGTGTGTAGAGTGCGGTGTGACGTCACTTGGTGCGTGTACTTTATACGTGAATAATTGGAATTTTTTGAAGTATTTTCGATGTCTATTATCATTTCAATTTAACTGGTGCTAATAGAATTTGAAAACAAAGCATTATATACACAGGTTTTGACAGCGAAAACTGTTTGTTTTGATCGATGTCGATTCAAGAGATGGCGCCACCAACTGACATCACAACCAAACACATATTGTGTATATTATTACTAAGTAGTTTTCTAAAATGTGTGCAAACGGAAATTAAAAAAAAAAACAAAAAAAAGTAAATGTCAGTCGGCGCAGTGTGAAGCAGCGAGCTGGCCCTGGCTGTACGCACGTGTTGAGTGATATAACCGTGCCATAATAATGTATAAACACCATTATTATTAATTAAGTACTCCTGTCGCCTCAATTTAACTACATACATAAATAATAATAATAATAATACTAATGATACGCGTCTTATATTCCCAATTCATGTCTCATTTTTGTTGTTCTTCATCGTGTCTTCTATGTTCAAAAAAAAAAAACAAAATATCGAACAAAATTCAATATCGCACGTGCGCAATAGAAAAACGAATGTCGCACGGCACATGCTCCACCTGTACGTACTATAATAAACTACAAAGGTGTGATATTGTATTTTGTTTCGATATAAATACGTATATGAGGCTCTATTTATACACTTCGTCTGTTATATTATTGTGTGTTAATTTTAAGATAATATGTTGTTTAATTTTCAGTAATTAATTTTTATAAAATTGTTAAGCATAAAATTTACTTTACTATTATTTATAATGTTCTTTTTTTTTTTTAATTAACACATTTTTGTTGCTACGAGTTGTACTTACCAATTATTATTAATGAATTGTTTGTTTATTTTTATTTTATTTCTTTTTTATTATTATTAATTGTACAAATTGTGTTATATGGTTAGTTAATTAATTAATTATAATATTTAAATAAAAACACAACTTTTTACTCTTTGTCTGAGAGAGATATGTTTTCCTTTTTCATGGGGATATTGTATATAGTTGTACAAATATACTTTAATAATAATAATAATACTTACATACGTTATATTCAATTTTATCTACTGTTAATAATTCACCATTAAAGTAATGAGAAAGACTACAAGAATCTCCAGCACCATTATAATATTTATGAATTTTAGAATTTATTATTAGGCAATTCATTAAACTTATTAATAATATTATTAAATTATTTCTATCTTTTTCGTTCTTCTCACGCAAAGAGTGCGAAAGTATATTGTTTAATTATTTAAAAAAAAAAAAATTAAATTAAAGCGAGACAGATTTGAGAGAAAGAAAGATGAAGGATATAGGAGAACAAAAGACAGAAAGAAAGAGCGAATGGATATGTGTGCATGTGTTGTTAAATTATGTTGTATATCTATTATTAATTATGTTAATTTGAATTATTATTATAATCTTATATTATTCTGTAAATTTTCTCTAATATTATTATTATACTAAATATAATTATTATTATACAAATTAATATAAAATTACTACTTATAGTTAATTACCTTATTAGTAACATTTCTCTAAAAAAAACCAATTATCCAATTATACTTACTACATACATACTTATTTATAATATAAAATTTATCAAAATATTAATAAACAAATCTTCTCATATATGACGTCCCTCTTCACTTTTATATACTACAATATATAGTACATATTTAAGACATTTTGGCTTGTTATTCGGCATTTTCTGTGATTCTAATACTTACATATTATAGCTACCAATTCTCTACTTCTATTATTACACATATATTTATATCATTAATAATACCGAAGTCAATATAAATAAAGTCATCTCAGTGATCACCACCCTTGCTCCGACATTTTGTTTTAATAAAAAGTAAATCTCGATTATGTCATTTTTTCGATTAAGTCTACTGTCAAACGAATTAAGTACGTATAATTATCTATCTAGTAGGCGTTGTCATACGAATTGCCATTTTTTCTATGTTTTATTTTATTATTTACCGAATGAATAATGTAGAGTTTTTCAATCCAAAATTCAAAAATTACTTACTTGCCGTTGCTTCCAAAAAAAGAACATAACCAACAAAAACAAAGCAATAACTACTAAAAGTACCACGAATAACCCACACAACAAAAAAAAACTTATATCGAAATAAAACGTTCCGCGAGTTTTTTTATTAAATCACTACAATTAAACTTATACTACGGGAAACAGACAATCAAACCAACACCATCGTTTTACTATTTACATATGTACATATATGGGGCCATTTTAAGTAATTTTCCGCATTTTGGATATGAAAAATGACATTAGCTAGCCGAGAAATGAGTTGTATTTACTTATGTAAAAGTTATACAAATAATTAATATAATATATATATTGGTAGCTATTTAAATTCCTTTTTGTTTTTTTCTTTAACAAAAAAAAAAATGCCATGTTCGATCTATTTGTTACCGGTTCACTAATCTGCTCCGACACTATTGCGCAGTGAATTTGTGCGACAAATCTATGCGCAGTGTTGTCGCAATTACTTTGGAACAGAAAACAGTGACTGTGCGTGCACACACAGTGATTAATGGAATGTGCTAGCGAACAAACGTTAATAAATAGATCGAGAAATAAATCTATTTAGGTGAAGTAATATCTAAAATATTAATATACATATTATATATTTCAAACTTTGTAAATAAAAAGTCTTTATATACATTATTCTCGTTCTCTCTCTCTCTCTCTATTCTTCTTCTTTTATTATGTATGTACTACTTGACTTTTCTTTAATCTAGTGTGCGTGTATTTCACGGAGGTCCACAAATTTTATGAATTTTGAAAAGTGTAAAATGTAAAACATTCACAAATGATTATTCAGATTTAGTATAAAATACAGATTGATCATTTCGTTGATACTTTATATATACATGTTTTTTTTCAAACAATGTGGACTAAAGGGAAAACACCTCTTAAAATCAAGTTTTGTCATATGTAAGTAATTAATTATTATTAAACAAACAAAAAACCAGTAAAATTATTGTTGTATGTGACTCATCTTCTAAAAATGATTTTTCTTTCATCTTAAACAATTATGGTGGTATTTAAATATAAATTGTAGGGCATCTATTAATCTTATTAAAAATTTATCAATAAATGCCAATACTTTTTATTTCGTATTATCGATTATATTGATCAAATAGCACCAACCGGAATAATTTACAAATTGAATTCAGTTTGTATTTGCGAAGTAACTATTCAAACTCTTTTAATTTAACGAAGGTGACTCTAGGGAATTTTGCTTGATTAATGTTCTCATTTCTCAAGAATTCTCTACTGCAGGTACATAATTAAACGATTCGAACAGTTTTAAAATGGAAAATAAGAACCACTAGTATATTTATAGGTGTTTATTTAAAAAAACGAAATAGTACATAATACAAATGTTCATCTTTTACTATTATCCAATCTCCTGAATTACAGGCAAAATAGTATTTATCGATACTGGAAAGTATGAATTAATAATGACAAATACCACATATCTACTAAGAACAATTTCGAATATTAAAAGTCTTATTATATTGTATCAAGAAAGATTCTAAAATGTAGAAATATGTCACTTAGAACTTGCACTTAAAACGCATAGAGAAATAAAAATGGAAAAATCTATGTATCTACGCCACCTACGTGACAATTATTAAGCTGAAACAAACACTACAGATATAATATAATATCTATAGTATTTAAACTGTACTCACAAACATATTATTTGAATATAATATTAATTAAATTCTACGGCCTCTTTTGCTCTTGGGGCCCGCACCATTTTTGACATTACTTTTCTTTTGCATTGCCTGTTGTTTAGCTGTCAGTTTAACAGCAGCTGCAGTTGGAACGGGAGTTGAAACAACAGCAGGAGTAGTCGGAGCTTTTGGAGTAGCAGCTTGACGTGTCTGTTGTTGTTGTTGCTGCTGCTGTTGTGGTGCTTTTTGTGGTGTTTGAAGTTTGGCTGCCGGTTTCGCCTAAAAAACGAATAGATTCACCACATGATTTTGTAAAAAAAAAAAAAGGATATTGTTTATTACCTGCGCAGGTTTCGGTTTGTTTAATAATTTCAATTGAGGTTTAGGTCGTTCCGTTATAGGTGAAGGAACAGGAGCAGGGACAGGGGTCGGTTTCGGTGAAGGCACCGGTTCAACTGGAACTGGGCCATTATCACTATCATTAGCTGAATCACTGTGGGGATGGCCTAAGTCAGTATCATTAACTGAATCATCTACGGGAGGAGCGGAATCAGTGTCCTTAGTAGAATCGGTGACGACAGACGTATCAATAGGAGGACCAGCTTCAGCTTCATCTTCATCTTCATCCTCGACTAAAATGGGCGCCTCATAGTCGTCACCTTCATTTAATTGTGTATTGTTCACTTCATCGTCGTCAACATTACTTGATGTATGAATTGCGGGATCATACAGTTCAACATCTTCATTGTCTTTCTGTCTTTCTTCTGAAATATTTATTAAAACGCAATGTACTAATTTGTTTTTTATTGGATAGAATTATAGATAGAATATATGTAATTGTTTTAGTTATCTTTTTTGGAATTTTCTATCGTATTAATTATATATTATTATTATTATCAAAAAAAAAAGTTACGAAATTTCTTAATTCTTATTTCTTAATGCATAAACGTAATTTTAAAGTTCCCAAAAACTTTTAACTTTTAACGTACGAAAGAAATAAGAAGAATTAAGAACGAGCGCGCTTGCGCTTTCACCACAAAATATTTTCCGATCAGATCCGATCAGAGATGGACGTGAATCTTAACCAAACTATTCTACTGGCCAACTATTTTTGATGATCATTTTTTGTGCATATTTAAATCGTTTATTTATAATTTTTGTTATTATTTATTAGTTACTTTTAACTGTTTTTTTTAAATATAATTGATCAATCTGTTGATTCTTTTCATCAATTTCGATTTCAAATGTCAGTTCTGTCAAATTCTGATTACGAATTAAGAAATAAGAAATTTTTCTTATTTCTTAAGAATTTTTTTAATTTTTAGTGGTTAAAGTTTTATGTTTACAAACTAAAAATTAAGTTTACGAAGCAGTGGATAATCCCCGCTCTAACTAAATATAAAACAAACAATCTAACCTCCATCTTCACCTTCATCTTCTTGTTCACCATTTTCTTGTGAAGTCTGCATAGCTTCAATATTCTCAGCTTCCTCTTTAGCTACCTTTTCAGCCTTCTTAGCTCGCCTTTCGTTCCTTTCAAACTGTTCCCGCAGAGCTTCGATAAAATTGTAATAATGTTTTCTGGTTTTCAGATGGTCCTAAGGGGGGAGGGGTCAAAAGAATTACATTAACTTTTTGCCTTGCCTTCAACTTGTTACATTAAATCTATGGAGAACTATTAATAAGGAATAGAATCGACCTAACAAAAGTCAAAATATTTACAGGTACATTCTTTGTCCACCAGAGGGATTCGTGTTTCTAACGGACACGAATAGACAAAGGTTAAGTCTATCTTAGTCCACCTTAGATAAAAGTATCATAGCTTACCTGAGCATCTTGTTCATCAATAAAACTTTTATGACACAAATTACAAACGAACCCAGTGAATGGCTGGAGACTTTTTACAGAAACTGGCCGTTCTCGTTTATATGCTGGTATTCGATTTTGCAAGCTATCCAAAGCATCGTCGAGTTCTAAAATTGGATTCTCATTTTCCATTTGTAACGGTTCTTCGAGCAATGGTTCCAAATCAAGATCCTGCATTTCGGTATTCGTCTCCGTATCTGGATCACATTCGCTAACCTCTTCTTTTTTTCGATTATCCTCATTAACTAGATCCTCATTACCTTCGATTATTTCATTACCATCTTTACCACCGGCTGATTTTTCGGATATTTCGTGAACTTTAAGTAAATGATCGGGCGTTAAACGATGCTCGATCCATTCGACTCGGGATGGAAACTCTTTCTCGCATATTCGACAAGTTGGATGTAAATACCGTTTTAAACGTTGATGATCATTAGATCTAAGTAGGATTTATGTAAAATATTCATATAGTATCTTTTAAGTTTAAATTCTAAATTAATTAATTAATCGTCTCACCTTCTGTGAATAACGATTTTTCCCATAAATTTCAAATCGCACATGTTACAATGACTGGAAGTCTCCCCGAAATGCTTCCGATCACCATATTTCCTAAGACGATTCTGTCGATTCAACTCAATCACTTTCCGTTCTTCCGCTAGGCGCATGTTCTCCCTTAATATATTAACGCAAATATGAATGCTTTCTTCTAATGCTTTAAGCATTTCATGATGGGCTCGGCCTAAAGTGTAAAAAAAAAATGTCAAAATCTCAATAAAAATTCCTCAATCAAATCATGATGTTTCTATTACCTTTCAGATGTTTTCCCATTGATTCACCGTCCCACATTTGTTTGTTACATATGAAACAGTTCAAGTACTTTGCTGGCACACCCGCAAATTTGCCTTCTTTTGCTTTCGGTTCTTTAGGTGGTGTTTTAACTGGAAATAGACAATTTATGTGTACACTAGGAACGGGGAAAATGTTATCATTTTATTTCTCTTACTTTCTTCTTCCGCATCATCTTTTCCCTCGGCCTGATTCTTTTCATCTTTCCAATCACGTTTCGTTTCCTTACTTTCTTCATCAATACTGTCTTCTAAGAAATCGAAATTGTCCTTTGTCTAGTCAAAGAAAATAATTAGATTTGATCATCGAAAAAACACATCGTAAAATACCTTTTCTTTAGAATCATTCTTCTCTTTATGCTCCTTTTTGGTTTCCACCTTTTTGTCATCTTTCTTTCGTTCATTTTGTGACTTTTTTCCTCGTTTATCAGTTCTCCAGCCACCACGATCCTAAATTTGAAGAATATGAAAACTAGCTGCTAATATGAGTCATGTTAAATAAATCTGTTAAAACAGCTCTTGAGTAAAAATTAACATAAAACTAGATATTAATTGGGCGATAGGACAACTTGGTACACTCATTGTTTTTTTTAGTTAGAATTAAATGGCAAAACAAAAACATTTACGAAATCCATCAAATAATTGCCCCCCCCCCCCGTACTTATCAATAAATACGAGTGCTCTTAGCGCTAGTAAAAATGTTCCATCTCTTAAAAGCACCGATGGAAATTTCGTTAGAACTACTAAACATAATCTTCTTTAAATCCATAAACAAATTGTTCATCTGTATAAGTTACTATCGGATAATTATTCACCTGTCGATTATCTGTCGCTAAATTCGTAATCCTCCTTTTTCGGGACCTGTACACAGCTTTTTTAATATTATTCCAATCTTTTCGTTCAATACAGGCAACATTTTTCTGTAGTTCTCTTCTAATTATTTTTTCCGGTTTTTCCCATGGATATTCAGTTGCGATTCTTTTGCACGCCTCACGAAATAAATGGCGCTGTAACTTTTTCTCAGCAATAGGATTGTGCTTGTGTGGTACAGTGCAGCCTTTAACTATTTCTGATATTTGTTCATTGGTTTGTATGGTTGTGGTGCAACGAACAGTGGCACACCGCCATGTAATCGATCCATTTAATTGTGTTCGCCATTTATTGTAATTATTATTTTCATAAATTATACATTCGTTTCCTCTTTTATTTGTGGTATGTATAAATGGCATGATGATTTATAACTTTATAGCACAGAGAATTTAATGAGCCAGTTGTCGACAGTAAAAAAAAAAAAAAGTGAAAGCACAACGAAACTGTTCCAGTACGACACTATTTTAATATACTGAATCGGAAATTACATTTTTATAGTACAAACAAATTACTATTTCAGCATTTTAACAACAACGAAACGAAGGATGTAATTTCCGATTACATATACAAAGATAAGTGTTCTTATCATAAATCGTACGGTGCCTTTGTAAATAAAAGTCTTTTTCAAATCTCGGCCAATGAATGTTGAAAATGAACATTTGAATTCTTTAATAAAAGTGACAGTGTGTCGAACATCGTTGCCAGTTCTCCAATTTTCTACACTTGCTGGTAAAATTGATTAAATTTGGAAATTTTTACCGAGGCACGACTTGATACTCCGGATAAATTAGAATGTACCAAGTAGTCCCAACTCCCAGATAGGGTTATGCAATTTCAGTATTGATTTCGTTTAAATAGAGGAGAAAAAAATAAAAGTATTTCGTTGAAGAATTCCATTAACTCTCATTAATAATGACATAATAATTTCCTTTGAACAAGTCCATTAAATCAAGAGCATTCCTTACAAATAAGAGTATCTAGAAGACTACAATTTTTTTTTATATAGCCTATTCGCTATATAATATCCCCCTTTTGAAACTAATAATTGTTCATGTTATTCAAATACGAATAGCATTTTACTCATGTATCTTAATGAGCCAAGGTCATAATAACTAGAAGTAAATGTATACAAAATACATACAAGTTGACTAATAATACATACTGGATGGATTTTTCTATGAAATATACCAGTTCGGTTAAATTAAGAGCATAAGAACACTATATGCAACCTGAAATTAGAAAATCTGTACAGTATTTTGAAAGCATTTCGGAAATTTCTTTACACAAAATACTCGTCAAGTAGGCCATGAAAATGACTAGTGACCAATTGTAGAAAAAATCTGTTTACTCCGAAAAAAAAAATGCAATTATTAAGAATATACTTAAATATATATGAATGAAACAAATAATTGATTAGTTCTTGTTTAGAATTACGGATAAAAATTACGAATAATAATTGCATTAGAATATCAAAAAATTATTGACATTTTTTCAAGGCAATACTTGTTTCCATAGCTGAAAATTTGATACTTTCGAAAATTCTATTTCTATATTTGTATAACAGAACATTAAAAATAATTTTTGTGAAGAAAATTATGCAGTAGACGAATTAAGATTAATTATTCATACCTTCGTGTAGGGCTCATGACGCCTAAAATTACGGCTTCGGGCACCACCAAATCGACCGAGATCTCGACTATCAGAATAACCGGATGTATTCAAAGAAAGTAATGATGGTGGTTGCTGTTGCTGAGTTTGAAGTAAGCTTGATAAAGCTAGGGCAATCTGCGGATTTGTTGTTAATTGAGAAATGATTCCGCTCTGATTCAGAGCATTACTACTGCCTTGCCAGGGGTTGACGTTAATGCTAGAGAATGGCTGAGAAAAACGATTGCCGCCCCTAGAGCCACTTCTTCTATTCGACATTATGTATTTGGCTAAACTCTAAGATTCAGGAAGAAAGACAATTTTGAATTAAATTTTTTTTTTGGGAAATTGACAGGGCGGTGTGGATATACATGTGTATGTGTGGCCATTACGGAAATTATTTGAAACGTGAATAATAAAATGAACAGAAATCAAAAAATGCTGATCCCGGTTAAGTATCAAAGGACATATTATATACTTACCTTTTTACTGATTATTAAATAAAAAGTGTTAATATTTCAATACATACACAAATTATACAAATTCTACGCTGTCGGTCAGTTAGCTACAGCAAAATTATAAATAAAATGGCCGCCAGTCAGGCCCAATTAACAGTGGTGCCAATTGACACTCTGCAAATTCAAAATTCGAATCAACCAATAGAAAATTTATCAAAAATTGGTGACACTGAGTAACTGTAATTAAATATTCTGTAACCAACTTCATTTGTATGTATTTATTTTAGCGAATTATCTGAAAATCTTTCGTTACTACTTCTAGTACAACAGCAAAAATGTCTGATTGGGATACTGTCACCGTATTAAAAAAACGGGCTCCAAAAGCCTCGGCTATGAAAAGTGAACAAGCCATAAATGCGGCTAGACGGCAAGGTGTTGCAATCGATACACAACTCAAATGTAAGTAAACAATTGCGTATTCTAGAATAAATTTAGAAACGTTCTTAAATAGGGGGTGCAGGCAGTAACAAACAACATGTAACTACTAAAAATACAGCAAAATTGGATCGGGAAACTGAAGAATTGAAACATGAAACAATCTCACTGGATGTTGGCAGGCTTATCCAACAAGGCAGGCAGGCAAAGGGTCTTTCGCAAAAAGAATTGGCGACGAAAATAAATGAAAAACCTCAAATCATTACAGATTATGAAGCTGGAAAAGGTATACCGAATAATGTTATTTTGGGAAAAATCGAAAGAGCCATCGGTCTTAAATTACGTGGCAAAGATAAAGGGAAGACGTGCAATCCTCCTGGAAGCAAAAATTAGCAACCATTTAACTGGTGACTATTGATTCTTTGCATCGGATACCATTTTTTTTTTTTTTTTGTTTGTCTTAGATTACCTGGCTAATAATCGTAGGTGTTCCGCATTTATTTGTTTCGCACCTTTACTGTGTTAATTTTTCAATAATATGTTGAATCATTTTAGATTGTATTATGTATTTCATTAATAAATTTATTTACTCAATCGCATCTTTTTAATGCGTATCTTAAAAACAAAGGTATATTTTATGGTAATCTTTATTAATTACAACAAATTAATTAATCTTTTCTCAAATCGAATGTTTCCTCTTTAATTCCATCCTTTTTAATGATATTTATCAAAATACTATCACCAGTATAAATATCTCGTTCGGCTGCAGAAATAAAAACATCTTTAATAATTGATAAGGCTTTTTCCTCAGTGATTGATTCATTATTAGCTTTCAGCATATTCTTTTTGCCAACTTGATTATCTAAAAGCGGTTGTAGTAGGGCACCGGCTGATCCACCGGCACGATACGTTCCTTTTTCACAATGTCCAACTGGGTCGTAACTATAAACGCATCCTTTGCCTTCATTATCCAATCCTACTAGTATATTCGAAATATAATATGGAAAGAATCTCTTATAGTACAACATAATGGACAATAGTTGAGCACAGGCTTCGGTAGACATTATTTTATTGTGTTCCTGTTCATACATTTGCCATCTGGATTTTAAGATGCGTGTAAATGTCAATGTGTCGCACCAACATCCTGAACAACCCAAAATTGTTGTTTCGGACAATTTAAATAATTTACTTTGATTACGAGTAAAAATGGAAAAGCCGGTACTCAATCTCGTATCCGATCCAATTACGACAAAATCATCACCGGCAATGGCAACAATACTCCTAAAATTATTAATAATGAAATGAAATTAACTTCGAAAAAAATCAGAGCTCCAAACAGGTTGAACTGAAAGTACCATTTTTGAGCAATGAAAATTAAGATTCTCTTCGAGTACTTACCCTCCATTATCTGAATAAGGGTTAAATCTGCGTTGAACAGCAGCATTGGAATAATTTGAGTAAGCGATTGAAGTCATTTTTTTTAAATTTAAAATGATTTATTTTTCTTATATCAAAAATACAAAATAATAATCAAATCACTGAATGACTTGTGTTTCTCTATTCTTCGTTTTATTTGTTTGGCAAAAACTTGACATATGCAAAGTTACAGTGTGTTCAGAATGTTCAGTTCAGATTTGCTTGATATTGAAAAAAAATTTAATTTATCGCCAAGCTAATTTTAAATATTTTAAGTTTTTATTAGTTTAATTTTTTGCCGAAGCAAATAATAGGGGTTCGTGTTTGATCAAAAACAAAAAAATTAATTTAAGGTTATCAAAATTTGTTAAATTCATGTAAATCTGAACATACCCTTACTGGTTGGTCAGAAACGCGACGACAAAGAATGGAATATCATATCATAACCTAGTAAAAATTAACGCTCGAATTTTTAATTTAGAATCAAACTTCGGTCAAATTTTATTAATTTAACTTCGTTTCTCTCAGTTTTCAAAATATTATAACTTTATTGCTTTATAAGCAAAGAGTCAGCTTATATGTAGATTATATTAAAAAAAATTCTATTCTACTCTTCTCTTTTTAACAATGGATCCCAACTGAAAAAAAGAAAACATTAGGGAATAATTTATTAATGTGGGAATTAAATTAATTTACCAAATCGGATATTGCGGGCAAATTGTTAGTTTGATCAGCTGATACATTTTCGTTGGGTGCTCCATGCTTGCTACCTTTAATATTTCTATGCTGCGGAAATGTGGGCATTACTTTTGGATCACAAGCTAAACATAGTAAAAATTAAATTAATATTGAAAACAACTCCATCACATAACAATCAGCCTTACGTAATGGTTGCTCTTTGAAATAACTACTTTGAAGACATTCTTCGGCAGTGGCACGTTTCCTTGGATCGTACATAAAAAGAAAATTAAGTAATCTCAAACCGGCAGCGGATAACCAAGGGAATTTCTGTTTTAAATTATTGTATGGTTGTTGTTTTAATGTATAATTTTGTAAAGCCGGAAGGGCGCTGAACCCTGGCCAAATAGCATCCGACGGTGTACCTATGATTAATAATTATGATGAGTAATTTTGTCGGTTGCTGGATCGTGGGAATTCTACCTAATAAATCAACTATTAATTCTAATTGTTGGATTTCTGATCTGCCAGGTAGAAAAGGCGTATGTCCCAGAAGTTCACCTAAAATACAACCAGCCGCCCACATGTCCACGCTAGTTGTTAAAGTGGGCGCCTGCAATAGCAGTTCGGGAGCCCTATACCACAGGGTGACAACGTGTGGTGTTGTTGGTTTAAGTGGCACTCCGAACCATCTTGCCAAACCGAAATCAGCTAGAATGCAATTAAATATTACCAAAACTTGTTCGGGAAATAGTAAAACATCAACTAACCAATTTTCACGCATCCCTTATCCGTTAAAAGCACATTGGAAGCTTTCAAATCTCTGTGAATGATGAAATTATGATGCAAATAGCGAAGGCCTCGTAATATTTGCAACATTAGGCATTTTACTTGGGATTCTGTGAATGGAGATGGCATATTTTCAAGCAGCGAAGCTAAATCTTGTTCACAGTATTCCATGGCGAGAAAAATACTAAAAATTGCATTAGTTAAAATACAAATATACCAAAAACCGTATTGTTTCTACCTTTCCAGGCTTTTGCCAACTACCACCTCTTTCAAATGTACAATATTTTCATGTTTGCACATTAATAAGACTTGAATTTCCCTTAAGCTACTAATTGGTATGCCATCACGTTCCTGATCCATTCGTACGCGTTTCAAAGCGACAATTTGTCCCGAATTAATATCTTTTGCTCGATCTAAATAATATGTAATTAAACTAATGAATTATTATTTAATTTTTTTGGTATAGCTTACAAACAATGCCATAAGTTCCTTCTCCGATTGTGTTTAGTTTTTCAAATTCCGATAAATAACGACACCGTCCGTACTGAAAAATAAGGGTTTTAATACAATTATTATGCAAAGATATTATGAGGGCTTTACCAAATCGGAGTCTGGAATATTCATAATTTTGCCAGTTATAAAAGAAATAAGAACACCTTTTTTAGTAACTGGTGCTGATGGTTCGGCTCCATTTTCGATTTCTTTTTTGTTATCGGCTAAAGAAAAAAAAGCAAGTAAAGCATACTAGTAGAATTTTTATTGGATACATGCTGTACTTACAAGGTCTTAAAATATCCACGCTCATATTGATTTATATATTTTCATTCAAATGTAATGCATCTAAAATAAACCGAATGTAAACTTCGAAATTAAGGTTATGTTGATGTTTGAAAATAATGAGAATGTTTTCTATTGCTTCCCTTTTGTACTAGTGCTGTAGTTCACAATGTAACTGCACACCGTCGGCGAATTGCGACAAAAAATTAAAAAATCCCTGAGCGATGTGCTCTTTTTTTTTTGTGAAGATATTCGATTTTTTAAATTTGCGAAAAAATCAGCCAATATGGCTTAAGTTTATTCTGAACATTTGTCTTTTTATCAATGACGCCGGCCTCGTACAGGAAGCTGACATGTTGTTTTATTTTATTATTCTTTTAATTATTTAATTTAAATTTTATTGAAACTAATAAAAAAATAATTTAAAATCTAACAAAAACACAAACATAAAAAGAATTTATTTATTACTCATAAAATAAACAAAACTAATCACCAGAAGTTACATAAAAAAAATAAGTGATTAGATACTAGCACTAGAATTATTTTATTCAACATTTAAATTACATTATTATTAATTAGACTTATGCGAATATTTTTTTTTTTTTTTTTGAAAAAATTGTGTTCTTAATATATCACACATAAAGAAATCCATCCACGGATACAATAATTAACTATTTTTAACAAATACAATAAGATCGAATGAAAAACACATCATCATTATTAACAATTACACATTATGCATGTGAACATTCAGAACTATCCAGTCTTTAAATCATATCTTAAGTTTTTTTTTTACAAAAAAAAATAATAAAATTAAATAAAATTAAAAAAATATTTATTGGCGTGGAGGCATATACCCATGAGGTTGATTGGGTTGAGAAAACGCCTTAGAGTAAGGATTTCCCTGGCCGGCACCTGGTGGATATACCATGCCGGGGGAATAATGTTGTTGTGGCGGATATGGTGTATTAGCTTGAGGTGGGGCTGTATACGCGTTTGTACTTGGAACTTGGGAACTGTCCATTACTTGGGGAACGTATCGGCTGAAATACCAAAAAGGCAGAGCTCACACAAATTAAAAAAATATCTTTCGTTTTGGATATTGCATATTGACAAATTCAACAACAAAACAGACATAAGAAATAGCATTAAAAAGTTTGTTTGCTGCTAGAAACAAACACTTCAGAGAACAGGATTCCTGAGAAACTGAACGAAATCAATAGACCTATTTCCTATTACCTGTAAAGTACAAGATTTGCGCGCGCATGTTAATTACCGGCAGATGAATATTTATATAAGTTAAAATAAATATTCTCCTGATAATAATAATGAATAAATACACAATTATACATCATATATATAACAATAACACGTATTTTATTAATATTATTTAGTACTTTGGTGAAAAAAACATTATCCAAAAAAATTGTGACTAACTTCACTGCTATTACAAGACATATGTTGCAACCGTTTCTCTCATAGAAATTCGTATCTCACCATCTCTCTTGTGAATAGGAAATAGGTTTATTGTAAAATGTCTGTCATTGTATTAAGCATTGATTTAAACTACTACTGTCACTATCACTACACTTAATAAAAACATGAATACATACAACATACCCAGTTGACGGAAAATTGTACTGTTGTGGAAAACTGGACATTCCTGGATATTGCATGCCTAAAGACGCTCTTGCATAATAATCGCTCATTGAATGTGGATTTGGTGCAGCTGCTGAAGTACCAACAGATTGCTGCTGCTGCTGCTGTTGTTGTTGTTGCTGCTGCTGCTGCTGTTGAGCATGAGCTCCTGATGATTGTTGCGAAATCATCGATGCCGATTGAGGTCGCGAATTAGACCCCCCTTCACTATTACCCTAAGCAATTCAATTATATCGCGAATTCAATTATATTGTAAATAAGATGGGTATATAAAACATCTACCTTTACCTGGGTAATTGAAGTTTTAAACGTGTCCTTTGAATCATCATTGCCATTTTTCTGGTTTTTATCTTGTAAAGGATCAAATTCACTTGAATTTACTGTAGTCGCCACATTGGCTGATGATGTATTTGTTTCTGCGACCGATTCATCTAGATATTTTAAAATTAACTCCCAAAAAAATTTGTATACAATCACATTTTTAAGTACCTTTTGTCACTGTCGTGCCAGTTTTAACTGTTTTAACATTGTCCAAAAAATCCCAAATTTTGTTGACTTGATCACGAAGATTTTTCACTTGATCTTTCAAATTCTTTATTTCACTACTTGTAATATATTCTGTTTCAGTTTTCGAATTAATCAAAATTTTCAATTTCAACAGTCGGTTACACTGAATCGCAAATGATAAATCGTTACTATCGAAAATCGTTATAAAATCTCCATCTGAAATTCAACCATACAATACAACAACTAGAATTCTCGAATTGAAAAAGAAATGCAATAAACAGTACCTTCGTCTTTGTATTTTAATGTAACGTCATCGTTGGCGGTTAATTTACCCCTAAAAACACGTTGCATCATTAAAACTAATTCATCATATGTAATTGATTCGTTGTGAATAGAAATCATTCGAATATCATCCCCTAACTGTACTTTAATTATTAATTTTCCGCTGAGATCCAAATCACTTTTTATGTCCATTTTGTTCTAAAATTTTCACGTTATAATTTCTGTTTCAAACCAACAGTCATATACCCACTCAACTATTAAAAACTGCTTGTTCATTAAACAGTAAAAAAAGGTTGTATTCCTTGAGAAATTTATTAAAAAAAGTCTGTAAAATTGACAAAAACTACTACGGGCACAAAAGCCGATAACACGAAGGACGAAATACTCTATAGACAAGAGATATGTTGAAGCTGTCAAAATAAAACCAGTGACGCTGTCGGCTTTCAAAAAAAAAAAAATAAATTTTAAAACAAAAAAGAGATTCTTTTAAAAGATCATTTAATTTAATTCATTATTCAGTAATTGGTTTGATTCTTCCGATTCTTCATTTATAAAAGATATTATAGGACTAATTTTATAAACAATCATCTACTAGTTTTCAATTTTCCGCCGGTAACTGAAGCAGAGCGGGTTGGAAAGAGAGAAGGGAGCGTAAAAAATATAGGCAGCTTTTGCAAAAAATGACAGCTTTTTCAGTCAGTTATACCACCCTTACAACACCCATGATAAGCATATGTTTTTTCGCCCTAAAAATGACATGACATTGGCAAATTGTCAAAGAGAAAAAAAAAACAAATGGTGATTATTTTGTTTTGTAGATCGCAATTCGCAATCTAAACTAAACAAATTTGTAATTCCTGATAATATTTTACGATTGCTAAATTGATAATTACAATTAACGAATTAGGTAAGTATTCTTGAATAATTTTCTTTATACTTTTTTTTTATGCAATGAATCATTCTGGGAAATAATAATAATAATAAACATTTTATGCATTTAATAATAAATGATTCAAATATTTAGATAAGAGTCGAAATTAAACTAAGTTAATTAAGCGTTTTGTGTCTGACCACATTCATTAATTTACTCCATACGTGGTTTGTAACTGTTTATCATTTTTCTAGCGACGTAATGTTATTCAAAACCAATAGCACTAGGTGCCTTGAGAAAATTAAAAAATTAAGCTACGATGAAGCTTGTTTGGACATTTATAATCGATTGAATGATACAATAACAATATTCGGTCAATACAGCGAATGCCATAAATGCAACTTACAAAACTTAACAGCAGTCGATGGACTCCATAATACATCTGTGTTAATTAATACTCGTTCTCCATTAGAATTACATTGGAATTTTACTAATACAGAGTGTTCGTAAGTAATTGTTAATTTCAAATTGAAATATTAATAGAAATCGATTATTTTCCATAAGGATCTCAAAATTATTTTACGAACATTACGAATATGGATGGAATCTTACAACTAAATGCGATCCAATAAATATAGTAGAACCTGCAGATAATGCGTATCTACGTGAGTATTTTCAAAGCAGCTCCTTTAGTTGAAAGAAATTCGGTTTGACGATTATTTTTTCTTCTAGCAATTTTGATGGCATTTGTTGTGTTGTTTTGTTTCGGAACTTTTTGGTATATGGTAAAATGTATTTATAAGAATAGTGGAAGATTAAGAAGATTATTAGTATGGAATAGTGAACTGGAAGAGGTTTGATATTGATAGCTTATCATTTCTTTGGGTATAATTCGATTTTTTAAAGGATTTAACTGGATCTAGTCCATTGGTAATTGAACGACCGCCATCAGTAAGAAAACATCCGCATCGAATCAAATCTGTCGATGTATTCAGAGGCTTCTGTATAATTCTAATGATATTCGTTAATTATGGTGGCGGTAAATACTGGTTTTTCCAACATTCGTCATGGAATGGATTAACATTAGCCGATCTAGTGTTTCCTTGGTACGTAAAATTGACGAGTATTTCGCTTAAATTTATCAAATCAAATCGATGTAATCCAGGTTTATGTGGCTAATGGGATTATCCATTTCAATTTCCATACCGAATCAACTACGCAGAACAATGCCAAGACGTGCAATGGTTTTTAAAGTAATTCGTCGAAGTGTAATTCTATTGTTTCTGGGATTAGTTATTAATTCCAGTAAACATATTATGACAGTGGCTGAATTACGATTTCCTGGTGTCCTACAAAGAATCGCTTTAACTTATTTGATAGTTGGAATGTTGGAAGTGGCATTCACTAAGAGAATTGAAATCGAAGTATGTGTTAACGTAACTAATTAGGTAATTATTAGCTGAATTATAATACCTTTTATATTTTAATTTGTAGAACATTTCATGTGTGTATGACATAACTCAAGCGTGGGCACAATGGATTGTCGTCGTACTGTCGATTACAATTCATACACTTGTCACGTTCTTAGTTGATGTTCCCAATTGTGGAAAAGGATATTTAGGTACATATAAATAAATAGAAAAGAAATTACTAAACGAAATCTAACTGTGAACTAGATCCAAGTTGTTATAATATGTTTCTAGGTCCGGGTGGTTTGGACGATGAAGGAAAATTCTATAATTGCACAGGGGGTGTGGCCGGTTATATTGATCGTGAAGTTTTAGGGAAGCATATGTACAAAGATCCATCTTGCAAAAAAATCTACGAAACTGATGTTTATTTTGATCCAGAAGGTGAATTTCTACCCCATCCTGCATGCTAATATTCCATAATAATTATGCATCATACTTGTAGGAATCTTAGGCACTCTATCATCAATTCTAACTGTTTATCTTGGCGTGCAAGCTGGCCGAACATTAAACACTTATCAAAATGTGAAAGATAAAATAATTAGATGGACAATATGGGGTGCCGTTACTGTAAATATTTTTTTTCAAATACGTAACATTAGTCGGCGACGTCGTTGTGGGAATGCAAAAAAAAAGTTGCTTTGTGTTCGAAGATATTTGAGGTTAAATGTTTAGTTTATCGATTAAAGTATCAAACTGAAAAAAAACTTATTTTTTACGTGTGGTACCAGAGCTGTATACCAAAATTAAATTATATTAAAACAAACTCGAAAATTTTACCAAAAAATTCTGTTTAGATTCAAGTTATCCACAGTGACGTCACACTAATATCGTCCGCTATAAAAAACACCGTCCATTTTGATTTTTTACAGGCATTACTAGGAGGTGGTTTATGTGGCTTTTCCAAAGATGGCGGTCCAATTCCATTAAATAAAAACCTATGGTCACTTTCATATGTTTTAGTAACCGCTGGATTAGCTTTTATCATTTTAGCGGTTTTATTTGTTTTAGTAGATATAACACGTAAATGGGGAGGTCGGCCATTTTTTTATCCAGGAATGAATGCTATTATTCTTTATGTTGGTCATGAAATATTTAGAGATACATTCCCATTCGGTTGGATACCGACTATTGATACGCATGGAGCGTTTTTATTTATGAATCTATGGGGTACGGCGTTATGGGTGGTAATTGCAATTTATTTGTATAAACACGACATTTTCTTTACCGTTTAAGCAATTCGTTTTTATTTTTTGGTCTATATAACAGAGTAGACATTAATATATAAATTTTTTTATTCTTAAGGTTTTGTATATATAGACATTAACACTGATTTAAAATTTTCTTATTGTGATAGAAGCATTGTTATTTTGAATACATACATAGCTCAGTCTCATTTGATTTTATTGCTTGATAATATTTAAATTATTGCCAATTTCGAGTAAGTACTTAGATAAAATTATTTTAAACTACTAAAAAACACAGCCGCAACTTTATAAGACACGAAACGCATAGAGGTAATATAAATAAAATAGCATAAATTATTAAATATTCAAATCTGGACGGTGACCATAAAATTGTGAATTTCAATTCATTGTTTTCTGAAATTAACGATTAATTATATTGATTTTGTAAATTGGGAATTCCACACAATATTATTTTACCTACTAATCCATATCCATAGCCAACGTGATTAGTACCCATTCTATAAGAACATGTCGGAATTATAATTTCATACATGTCCGTCATTCCCAATGTATATTCATAAATCTGCGTATTATCCGGCGTTATAGGAATAATATGATAGTCTTTATGTTGTAGATGAGCATCGGTGCTAATTATCATACTTTTGTGTTCATGACCAGTAAACAATACGTGTGGTAACATTTTGTCGATTACCTGTCGAAATAATTTTGGAACAGTAAAATCAATTGATAAATTTGCAATGTATTCAATTTACTCTTTGGACAAACTTTGATGGTCGAAACATTAAAGGCACATGACTTAATCCGATAAAGATTTTCTTCGTATCATAAAAATCTCGTTCCTTTTTATAAACTGGAATAATCGAAGTTAAACGATTAATTTTGAAAAATGTTATATTGTTGATTTTGTTTAAACTCGATTGGGAAAAAGCTCTTGAAAATCGTTGCATGTTTTTTGGGGTTAAACGTGTATCTTCTCCACCGATATCGTTATCGCCAGGCAACCAAATATGCTACAAATTTACTATTATTATTAGCTGTGGATAATATATACGTTAATAAATACAACACACACACTTTAACACTGTTAGAATTCTTATATGGGTGCACGAAAATATTTAATATTCTCTGGACATACTCATTGAAATCATCATCGCTCGCTATTGAAGCTTCGTCCATTAAATCGCCCAGGAACAAGACAACATCGGGTTTTACGAAATTATAAGCAACAGAATATGTAGTTTTTAAATACCTGAATTACGATTAATTATTATATTTGATAGCCATTAAGGCAACGGTTCATACTTATCACTATCAAAAATTGTAAATGGTGTAAGGAAATGGATGATTTCATTCAAGTTTCCAATTATTTGAGGATCAGCTACAATTAAGATTTTAGTACAATGATTTGGTTTGGAACATGTGAGTGGAAACCAGTTATTCGAATTAAATATATATAGAAAATATTCGGCGTAAAATGTATAAGAAAGTGTTATTATTGTCCATAAAGTAAGGAGTACTTTCTTTTTCGACCATCTAAAGAAACACATCAACATAATAGTTTATTAATAAAATACGATTTAAACATTTTATTTTCCTTACCGAACCATATTTTTTTACGTTCATTTCTTGTCATAATCGTATTTAAAATAATTAAATCTCAGTATTTCTATATCATAATCAAATTTAAAAACTATTAAAAAAAATTGGTTATGTTCTTGAATTTACACAATTTGAAACGCACAGTAACCTTAGTTTCTTATACTAACAGCGTTTTCAGTTGACTCCACTCGGTGTGCACTAAAATTTTGAATCAAGTTTTTTAATTATTTATTTAAATCATTTATAAATAAAATAAGTGTTTGTTAATTAAGTTAATTACAAAATGCGAAACAAAGGTTCCAATGACTTAAATTAGAATTTAAACAATTTAAGATCTCAGTGCGCACGTGCAGTGTGCACTGAGT
The DNA here is from genome assembly GCA_949748235.1 of Platypus cylindrus. Taxonomy (NCBI): domain Eukaryota; kingdom Metazoa; phylum Arthropoda; class Insecta; order Coleoptera; family Curculionidae; genus Platypus; species Platypus cylindrus. The sequence goes on from OX456494.1 coordinate 10,621,153, forward strand.
ACAATCAGTGCTGGTCAGCCTAGAACGCTATAATATTGTAACCGTTTTAGTGTTTGATTTGAATTGAATTTGGCATAAAAATAAATAATTAATACTGTATTTTATTGATATTTATATTTAACGTTTTAATTTCCCATAAATGGAGAAGAAAAAAGATACTATAAATGTAGCAATAAGAATTAAACCCAATTTTGGAGGTGATAGTGAAACTTCCACCTTAAAAATTATTAGCAATGAACCTCCAGTAAGCGTAATATTTTAATCTGTTTTCCTTTTTAGCGATTTAAATATTTGTTTCCTGTTTAAGGTCGTTGTAGTTGTGGACAGATCTCAACTATATCATTTCGATAATATTTTTTCCGATGATATTGACCAAGAACACTTATACAATAACACTGTTCGATCCCTAGTTGACCATGTAAAACAAGGATATAATTGTACAGTATTCACCTATGGGCAAACTGGTACCGGAAAAACTTATACAATGGGTACTGAATTTCAAGAATCAATGAATCCGGGTGACTTGGGGATAATTCCAAGAGCTCTAGAACAAATTTTCCAAGATTCATGTAACATTAACGTTGAGGAAACGGTCGATATATCAATATCATTTTTAGAAATTTATAATGAGAAATGTTTCGATTTATTGGAATCAGAAAAGAATGTACCACTTCAGGTTGCTGGTTTTGCCGTTGCTGGTTTGAATAAAATTACAATTACTAATGACGAGGAAGCCAAATTTTTAGTACAATCGGGTAATAAAAGAAGGCATACAGGAGAAACAAGAGAGAATGCAAACAGTTCACGATCCCATGCAATTTTTACTATATATTTCACGTGCAAGAACCATATTAAAGAAATTACAGGAAAATTAAATCTAGTCGATTTGGCTGGTTCGGAACGAGTGAAAAAAACTGGATGTCGTGGCAGTACATTTCAGGAAGCCATCAATATAAATAAAGGCCTACTCTCAATTGGACAAGTTATTTCCGCTTTATCTATGAACTCTAATCATATTCCTTATAGGCAATCAATGATCACGAGTATATTACAAAACTCATTAAATACCGATAGTTATACGTGTTTAATTGCTTGTGTCAGCTCAAAAGCGGCAGATATTACAGAAACTCTACAAACACTCGACTTTGCTCAGCGAGCCAAGAAAATTCGCAGCAATCCGGAAATTCATCAAATAATTGCGAAATATAAAAAGGAACATTTAAAAAAGACATCGACATGGAGAACACCGTTAAAAACAGCTAATACAACTCATCAAATCGTTCAAACACCATCAACAGTAAATAGATTAACTACTGCAAATTCAATAGCAACCAGTGAAAATATCGATAGTAATTCGGATGCTAATTCAACAAGAAATCAGTTTGTTCAATTTATTTCGCCTCCCGTTATCCAACCGGCATGTCCAGAACTATCACAACAACAAATATTAAGGTAAAAATAAACAAATATAAATAGAAATATAAAAGATAAAAATCGTTAAATTCCAGTCCACTTGTACGGAAACACGTAGCGAAAATGGAGGCATCACTTATAAATCGTCTAGAGACTGTTTTAAAAAATACTGTAGCTCAAACTACAAATAATTTAACAGTGGAAAGAGAAAATAATACACCAAGGTACATAATTATATCTTTAAAATTTGGCTAGTAATCAAATCTTTCTGAAGATTTAGAAATTAACATTTAATTTTTAAGTCACCGAATAAAAATTAAAATATGAAATTGTTCGATTTTACATAAAATAGAAAATCAGTTTCAATTTATTTTTCAAGATTATTATGGTCAAAAATAGAACAAGAATTACCAAAACTGGTACGGAATGAATTAATACAATTTACTGTTGATCGAAGAAATATAATGACAAGTAGCCCGATAGTAAATGACGATGCTAGAGCGAAAACCAAAAGAAAATTGGTAAATTTACTAAAATTTTGAAGAAAAAAGATAATACTTCTGTATTTTAGAGATACGACGTAGAGACTTCGTTCCCAGTAAACGAAAATGATTTCAATTTCAAAGTGCCGCCAATACCTAAATTACCAAAGAACAAACTGTCATTAAACCAATCACTGTCACCGATTAATGGACGTTCTATAAAATTACTATGCAATAGACAAATACACGTAGACGACAATGTCGAGTACAATAATTTTAATCACGATCAAGATTGTTCTGCTATAGATTCGAATAGGAATCTATCAGTGAGGGCGGCTACTGTGATCAATAAACTACCTAGAAGAAGTGCTAGATTAAGTTCTAAAATTATTGCGAATAATAATTCAACAATGCATGCTCTACAAAGTCAAATAGCATCAAATGTTACCGGTCCAAGTGAAAAAACTGCTAAAGATATAGAATGTCAACAGTCGAAAAATTGTGGTGGAGCAGTAAGAAGGAGTATACGAATTGCAAATAAGGAAAATATCGATAAACGTCAAGATGTTACGTGTGTTTGTAGAGCGAAGAAAACGAAACGCAAGGAAAATTCCAAAAAGTATGTAAACAAAAATTAATTTTTACGCTCATGAAAAAAAGCGTCGCTTCATTATAAAATATCTATTCCAGGTCCAATATTGATAGTCCATTTACAAGCCATTCGAAAAAAGTACTAAATGTATTAAATAAAGGTACAATAAAAGATTTACAAAGGTTACATTCAGTTGGAATTAAAACAAGTGAACAAATTTTATTGTACAGGTAGAAAAATTGACTATTAAAATGTTGTTGTCTTGTTGATAATTGTTTTTCTAGGAACTTGAAGGGAAATTTCGAGAATTTCGACGATTTATCCAAGTTGCCGGGATGGGGAACGAAGAAATGTAGAACGTTTTCAGAATCGAATTTTTTGATCAGGGAGTAAATTAAAATGTAAAAACTAATTGTTGTGCACATTACGACGCATGCGTGGACTAGGGATTGATAAAATTTATTATATTTTTGTGTTTTATTACTAAGTCTAATTTATAATCCAAAGAATGTATAATTTTATAATTTTCAATACATAAAGAAATTTATTAGAGAATCTATTTTAAAACGATTTTGCACTACGTAGAAGTAGAATCAATACATAACCAAAGATTTTTTTACAAAAATTATAAAATATGAACTTATTGAAATTTTACCCAAAAATACATGCGTTTAAAGTAAATTCCTTTAAAATTAATAATTTCTATAACACATTCCACATCCATACTAGCCGGGAGTTCAGTAAACTAAATCTGGATGTAAACACAAATGTTAGTAAAGATGTGATTATGTACAAATTTAAAAACGATAAATTCTTCAAGTTTATAAACATTTTTGGTATATGCCAATTTGTTTTTTGGACGTATTTAACAGTTAATGCTACATCTACGTTAAGGAATACGCCAGTAAAAAATGCTGAAAATGAAACTGCAGTGTGGTGGAAACGAATTAATCTGGGAGAAAATAAGTATCGTTACGGTATAATGATTTCAACATTTGTAATAGGTAAGTAGCGGTGAAAATGGAAATATTTCAAAGCAATACAAATTTTGTATGCGATTTATTATAAATATTTAATAAGTACGTTTTGTAGGTTTCGGCATTTTAACAATTACGTGGATCTACACACTTCACAGTATCAAATATTTGATATTAAGAAAAGGTGGTAAAGATCTAACAATTGTAACATTTACACCATTTGGCGAAAATCGTCTTCTCACCTTAAACTTGAACAATGTTTGCGCAAAAGAAGCTAGAGCGGCTGGAAAAAATTTTATACCATTAAAAGTTCGTGGACATTATTTTCATTATATGATCGATATGAAAGGTGAATTCACTAATGCCTCGCTATATGATAATACTGCTGGATTAAAAAGACTGTGGAATAAATAGATTTTTCTATTCTGTGTTTTTTGTTATATTTAAGAAATGATAGTAATTAATGTAAATAGACATATTTATTTTCCTAAGACGACACTATTAAATTAATTAATTTATAATAAAATCGATTTAATTTTTCGGCAAATTTCCACGAATTGATGTCGGAAGCATTTCCAAATCATAAACTTCCACGACTGATTAAAGGTATTTATTGTATGTGAAGGCAGACGAGATTTTCGTCGGCGACAACGTCTCTTTCTACGATTGATAATTTTCCGGTTCGAATTTGGATGTTTTCTGGAAGTTGTACTAAATTTAAATATGAAAAATTAACAAAGCATTTCAGTAAAACCTTTTTTGTTTTCGGTTTGTTAATCTAATGTGAGTTTGACTGCAGCGTTCTGTTGATCTAGAAGAATGAAATTTACACGAAATTCAAAATTTCCGAAATAAAAATGAGCAGTACTTACTTAAACGGTTCTTTTTGTAAAATATTGCACATAGAAGCAAATTGTTTTGGAATCTCTAAATAATTAATTCTTTTCCGAATGGCACAATTCATGATGAAGCTGTGGTCGAGAAACGAAAAGTCCACTGCAAACAGCCAATTAAAAAAATAAATGAAGAATAAATTGTAGAAAGAAAAATGACAAATGCATTGAATTTTCTTGGTTGCCTAACAACTTATTTATGGTTGCCTAAGTAACGATACATTCGATTTTTTACATAGACAAAATAAAACTCGAAATTAATCAATTGAAATATTCAAATTATTTAATCTTAGAAAGCATAACAGTCTAGACAATTTAATATACATAATAAGATGAAACATGAATATTTGTTTAATACATACATACATATTTGCAGAAGAACTAATCAACCTACGTGTCTCACTTTTTTTTTAGATATAAAAATAGAATAATAAATACTAATTAATATTAAAATACATACAATTATTTATACGATTCTAAATTGCATTATTATTATTATTACACACATGTTTTCATTATATATAAGGCACACACATACATACATGTTTATTTTTTTGAATATTATGATTAGCACCAGGAATACGAGCAAAATAAATTATCATATATCGAACATAAACACATATTATTATAATAAAGTTCACTCGTCATTAGTAAATCTGTTCAGTAAAATATAAGTTTAAATATTTCGCTATGTTCTTAGAAAAAAATTATGTGAATATTTGAAGCTTTAATCGATCGTAGGTTTTAACACTTTTTTCCCTTTTTAGATTAATTAAAAACATATTTATTATGATATGACGTCAATTTTACGCGCGAAATTTGTTTATATATCTGCTCGATGGGAAAAAAATCAATTAAAAGAATTACTAATTCTACAATGTGATGATGAATTTGATTATTAAAATTGTTATTGTACGATTCGATTTGTTTATAATAGTCATACGTACACAGGTATATTATTAATTGTGAACATTTTATGCAAATTACAATGTTTATGATTCTATACGTAGTAGACATTTTCAATAATTTGTTTCAACAATGAATTGGAAATAAAATTTTCTATTGAAAATATCTAGAACTGATACAGTTGGTGATGAAATTTTGACATGATGCAAATGGTAAACAAACTTTGTCGATTATCTAGTATTAAAAAACAATAAAATTACATAAATTCAGTTCAGTTTAAAATATGAAATCAGTAAAATACTAATTTCCTATACACGTCTATTTACAATTGTACTTTTTAATTATATATTTTAAATTCTGGTTTTTTTCCATATAAATTTATTACATAGCCATACACACATGTTTAATGAAGAATCACGACACTATAAATAATTAATATTGATCAAAATCGTACATTTTTTTTTTTTTTGGTATCACGTATCATCTTGTACCTCATCTTCATTATCTAATTTCGTTGATCCCGCATTACACATTCTACATTTACAACATACTATACAGGGTGCAACTAAAAGTAATAATGGTGAAGCGACTAGAAGTAAAATTCCGAATCCTGCAAAGATTCCAATTACTTGGGTACGATGCCATATTACTGAGGCACGTGTATGTCCCAATTTATTTTTACATGGGCCCTTATCGTAATGGCGTAATAAAAAGTCATCCTAAAATAATATTTATTGTAAATTATACATTATCTACAGATTGATTAAAAATTGAAAAATTCTCATACTTACATCTAAACTAGCTAAACAATACCAACAAAATACATGTTTGCATCGTTTGCACATCATTTGCGCGCATCCTTCATCTTTCTCAATTGGTACGCCGCACATTGGACAGCATTTAATCAAATCGGAATCGAACGGGATTCCTAGATCGGAAGGACCCTTTCCTTCTTTCACTAATTTCTTGCCATATTCTTCGCATGTAGTACCTTGAATGAAAAGAAAAACATTGTTTTCAATTTCTTAAATTTGTCGTGCGCGAGCAAATATCAACAAAAAGTTGTAATGTTTATTACGTTCTTTTTAGAAAAAACCAAAAAAAAAAAATGTACCTTCGTGCCATTCCAATTTACAATTACTACAAAAATCAGTCGAACACGTTGGGCAGCTAATATTTTGCGGTGAACACGGTTGTTTCGGACATAACGAGCAGACAGTTTCACAACCAGCACGTGGACACCAGCACCGGGTTTTATCTAATTCTACTTCTAAAATGAAAAGTGCAACATTTTAAAAATACAATGGCGGTGATGTACTGGTTACCAAGGACTATAAGAAGAAGGGGAAAAGGACTGTATAAACGTCAAAATATTTATGTTATTTGGATATTTATTATGACAGTACTAAATACTTGTATATTATACTAATCATTCCAATTAAGGTCCCGAAAAGTAAGCGGTTTGTAACATTTTTATCTATAATAATATCTATTTACTTGCCTCTATTAAGTCTATATTTTCGATGTTTTTCTACTAAATCATGATCGACCAGTCGTTGTATTTCATTTTCTTGTAGAACACCTTGGGCAGGACATTGGGCATCTGGACACGAAATATCGTATGCACCTTCTGATATTTCGAATTTCACATACGATTTCATGCACTGTAATCGAGTTATGTATTAAAATAATTAATTTAATTATGCCGGGAGTGTTAAACAATTAGAATTACACTGTTAGATGGCTATAAAATCAAATATAAGTGGTGATTTATTACTTTGCCAATTTTTTTATTTTTTTTTCATTAACCCATAGCTAATAGAAATCGATATTTATTTGTCAGTCTTTAATATAATTATTGCGATGTGTATATTCGGCGGGGAGAGTTTTCTGTATATTCGGCGGTGATTTTGAACATTTAATAGGTTAAAAAAAAATAAAAATTTACAATTATAACAAATTATTATAATGGTATTAATGATCAATGATGCCATAAAACCATAAATATATCATATCATAATAATATATATAAATAATACCAAATCCTACGATTTGACAAAAACTCACCGAACTCCCCGTCAAATATACATTTTCTAACTGTTGCCTATTGGGCCGATCATTCTTCTTCAAGAAGACTAAAATTGGCTGTCAAATTAATGACATTATTGCATTTACATATTAAGAAATAAATAACTTATTTGACATATTGTTTTGTTGCTTTGAATCACATTGACGCAATAAAGAAAATAATAAATATGTATGAAGCATTGTTAAATAAAAAATGAAAAAAACATATATACAGTTTATTTAGATATCTACTAAATAATTCGCATTGTGTAGATACTTTTTAATCTATTGTATTCGTCTTTGTGTAATAAAAAAAAAAAAAAAAGAAACACGGAAAATCCAAAGGTAAAACCCACCAACGACCAAATCAATTAAATAGATGAATGGAAAAAGTTTACTTTTTAAATAATCCTATAAATACATAAGATTCCCTTAATCCGTGCATCCATTTATTCGTCCAATAAAATATTTTACCTGCATACAAAACAAACATTCGCATTGTTGTATTTTCGAAACAGCAGTACCAGGCGTTTCAGCCAAACACAATTTACATAGTATCGACGAATAGGATTTCAATGAAGATGTACAATTTTCAGCAATATCACCACAACCACCACTATCATCATTATTTGCTAGTGTTGATCGTTGTACACGAACAAATTCTCCAGAATTCGAGTCTAATGAATAACGTGAATTGGATGCAAGTGTAAGTAAACTCGAACAACGGGAACATAATAATGAATGGGATCCATTTGGTGGGATACGTAGACGATTTTGTGGTTGAAGTGGACTAATTGATGTTGTACTTGATGTTGATCTGTGTAAATAATGAAACAATTCGTTATATTGATGTTTTTTTCTAACCCTACTCTCGATATGCGAAATAATCGTATAAATTTTTTGAAAAATTAATCGTTCACGTTTTTCCTGTTTAAAAATTGTCACCTAATTATTTGATACGATTTAAATTCATAAATTGTCAATTGCGGTTGTGTTATGATGGATAAATTTCGTCATTTTAAATACGCCACTGTCCCGAATTATGACTGTATTTTTGTTTGAAGACAAAATATTTGCGCACAAAGATTGACACATTTTTCCGTCTGTCAACAATCAGCATTTTCATCATTCAGAAATCTGACTACATGTATGTGGCCACAACGATTGCCATTTAAAAATTTCCAATAAATAAATAGACATCAGTTTTATGTTTGCTATAGCAATGGAAATATTTATTTTATACTGAATTGACGTACATAAATATTTAAATTTAGCAAATTCTTTATTCATACATACTTATATGGCTATTAAATTTAATTGTTTATTTATTTCTTTAAAGACACATTTTTTAAAGGTTTTTTTTTTATAAAACGACATTATCATGACATGAGCAAAAGTGAAAATGTGCGTGGTGCAGGTTAATGATCTACAAATTGAAATTTTGACACATTTACATAATTTCGCGAATTTATTAGCATAATTTGATGGTCTTATCAAATAAGACTCAATTTTTATTCGTTCCACATCAGATCGCACCTGCGCTTAAGTATCTTTATACACTAGCCATCCCCCCCCCCCCTTCTTTTTCGGACCAACCTTTGTCTCTCTACACATCTACTATATACTATAGAAATGTTATAGTAGTATTTTAGGCATTGACTAAAAATGATTCGCGGCTGTCAACTTACCTAAGTATACTGGCCAATGTCAAAACAGTTTCACATTTCCTTAAACTAACCAAACTTTCAGCATGTTTTATAATTGATGGTGATTGATGATGATGATTTGTCGTTTTCCTTGTTACGAGTTTATCATTTTCATCACTTCCACTGCCACGTCGTCCTGCCGCTCGCCATCTTGATAATAGGCCACGTGATGATGTGTCTGCTGCTGCTGCTGTTGGATAGACAATAGGTGAATGATGTGTTGGTACAATGAAATTGGCATGGAAATTGTGTGGACGATTTGATGCGGCAGCGGCAGCGGTGACAGTTGGGCGAACTTTTGTTGTCGGTGACGACGATGATGACGATGATGATGATGATGATGATGTTTCCAACAAAACCGTACTGTCAATTAGCTTTTCTGTGAAAAGTCAAACTACTCTTACAATTTCTTTTTATATTGAATTAATTTTACTTAGTTTTCTTTCTATTTTTTTTTTTTAAATCAAAGAAAGAAATAAATAAAGGATAGAAAATCCAAAAAAAAATCTAAGTAAAATTACAAAACTTTATCGGAGTAAATTGTGCCTGACGATGCACAAATAGCGCGAAACCGGTTGCTATAAAATCGATTATTTTCGAAGATAATTCAGTTTTTATTGTGTTTCTAGATTGAATTAAGACTTTACAGTAAACAGCATCACCCGGTACTATCAAAAAAAAAAAAAAAACATTTATCTGTCTGTATAAATAAACCCAACAACCAAAAGAAATTAATTTCGGGTTTTTTAATTGTTATTTATTTTGATTAATTAATTAATAACAATAAAATCGTTTTGCATAGTAACCGATTTTGTTAAAATCAAGTTTCAACTGAGCATGCGCAATATTATGCGCGTCCTCTCTGCGTTCTTGAACTAAATTGCACTGAAACTAGCCCATTAAACATATTTAAAACTTCATAAATCAATAGAAATGAAAAACACAAAAAAAAAACAAAAAATTCTCATGCGAACTAGGCGCGTTGATGAATGAAAATGTCATGGAAACTTCATTAGATATTCAACGATAACGGTTCCATTTAGCAACATACGAATTCCATATGAAAAAAAACTCCTAATGAATCGTCTATACACGTAAATGAACGCAATGTGGAATTTATTGCGGTAACATTAACTGTAATAAGTATACAATATTTAAATATTAAATAGATTACGTAATAAGAAAATGGAAGAAGGATTTTTGTTATTATTCAAAATGTAGCAATTTTCCATCATATCGAAATCAGTAGTTAAAATTGAATTTATTATCTGTTCTTATTATTTTATATACTAGAAATACATGCATAGTTCTAGTTATATTGCCAAGATGCGAATAATTTAAAAAAAAAAATGAGTCTAATCAACACTGGCTGAAGGTCACATAGATAACGGTATAATAATAATAAGTATTTACGCGAGTATTCGTTCACATTTCGAAAATATGTGCGCACACAACGTGAAACTTATTTTACTTCGGCTCAGCTCAAACCGAAAACAAAAACGTATCTCCAAACTAGTTGGCTATTAAACCAAAAAAAGTCAGTTGGAACATGTGGTTTCAATTTGTGTGTAAAGTTGAAACAGTTTCTATGTATTGCGCGCATGCTCTTTACAATCACAGAGACTAGTTTCGACGCCTGATAGTTGGTTTCTACATATGATTTTGTACTTTTCTATAATTTCTCTATGTTTACAAGTGTCTTATCACCAGTATTGCAAATTGTACTAATTATATCATCGATATAAATAAAATGTTATTATAGATTGCTAAATTAAATGTTTTTTTTTGTTGTTGTTGTTGTACCTTGTTTTAGTAGCACAGTAACGCCTATAAATGGAAAAATTTCATTAAAATAATTATCTTGGTACACATAAAAAAAAAAAAGAAAAATTAGTAACATTGAAACATTATTAATTTTACCATGAGTGTAATTTTCTATTTATAAACCAATAGATAGACATCAAAATATAATCATTTAATTAGATTACAATACAAATTCGATAATCTCCAAAGTATACATATAATAGAAACACTAAATCAATCAAGACACGCCCAAGAAATGCCTGACCACACCCGTAACACTAAATTAAACTCACCACCTTACCTTTCTTACATGCATCAGCCCTACGCACCGCGCCATTAAGAGCCCCACCAGCCACTGCGGCAACAGTCACCTCCTCCACGTCGTGTAATGCACCGTAGTAGCCGCCAATGTGCCAGGATCGACGTGGTGTATGATGATTTCGATTACTAACTAAAATATTTGGTGTTAATTCAGATACAGTAGTAGTAACAGCTGTTGCTATTGTTGTTGATGATGATGATGATGATGATTTAAGGGTGTCTGTCCACGTGCCGTTAGTTAAACAAGCCGTACTGCGTCGACTTAGATGTGTAGTAACTGTTGATTTATCTGGGCCCGTGTGTAATGGGCGGGTTACTGGCAATGTCATAAATTCTATGTTGATTAGATGGTTGTACTGGTGGTGGTGGTGGTGGAATTGAATAATTGAAGAGTTTTATTGGTGGCTAAAATATAGATAATTCTAATAAATACAATTTAATCATATAATGGGCGTCGAAACGTAACTTAAATCTAACACTAAATGCCAAATTTGACAGAATAATAATTTATTATTATTCACACTTGCACCAGTGTGAACTAGTACAAAACGTTCAGCAATAATAAACAACATGACCATATGAAATTTGCGATTTAAAAGAGAAAAACACAAAAACAGGAAATTTTAACGTTGAAAAAAGACATCGTTCTAAAGCACTTTCTTTATTATTATTATTTTTATTTAAATAACATCAAAATGTAATCGGCATTGATGGGAAGAATTTCTTTTTCTCTTATAATAATAATAATAATAAAATTTAGGTTCAATAAACTTTTGCACATTTAATTAAGTACCTACTGGAATGTGCCTATTTAGTATTGAAAATTGAAAGTGTCTAGATAGATATGTATGATCTGTGTGTGGGGTACCGTTTATTACTAAATGCGAAAGTTGTTGATCAAAATAATCAAATGCAGGAGAAAATTTTATATTAAGTTGATGTATGCAATTTGATTGAATAGTGATGTAAAACCGAAAAATTTAAACATCAAACAACCAAATTGAAACAAACATGACAAATATAAAATATTAAATAATTGCAATAAAATGATACAATTTTCTTGTACAATAAAATTGCATAGTATAAAACAGGCTTTAGATACGTATTTACGTATAACTATGGAGAACTATAAATAAAGAGGAGAGACTCAACCTAAGAAAAGTCGAAATATTTGTGGGTCAGAATTTTTTTTGTCCACCGGGAGTGGGATTCGGGTGTATATTGTGATAATTTTGCAGGTCGGTGATCAGTGACGGGCAGGCTTTGTGTTACTGTTGCGTTTTCAAATTCTTTTCAAATTTAATACATTAATTTTGACATCTAAAATAATTCATAGTATTCCAAAGCCAAACCAAACCACATAAACTATTAAATAATTATTAATAACAATTTCAAAATAAATTTTAACAATTAATATATTTTTACCCCGATCTCATAGCACGTCACTGATCATAAAATAAAATAGAAAACTATGCCAATTTTTTTAAATAACAATCATTTCGTATTTTATTAAATATTCATTTTTACAATCATCATAGTTTTTAATCTGCTGCCATAAAATCTACGATTTTCCCTTAAAAATAAGAAAATTTGATTTTCTCATAAGAGCAACTGTTAAAAACTGTTTTTTGTTTTTTTGTTTTTCTAGTGTCAACTCCTTCTAATAGCACTCCATATTATTTACACTATCAGAATACATGTATATTATATGCGCCACCCCACTTCTCTATTTCGATTGTTACTTAACCGACTGGCCGCTAGTGACTTTGTGCGCCACCAGTATTTTCAAATCGAACGCGTATCAATTCTAAAAACGTTTATAATTTTAATTTTTAATCCATAGCCTACTTAGTTATTTACACAACCCGAATAGATATATTATATGCGTCCCCACTTCTGGATTTTGATTGTTACTTAACCGACTGGCCGCTGGCGACTTTGTGCGCCACCGGTATTTTTCGTTGATTCTTGTCTCGTCGTTTTTGTTTCGTTTGTTGAGTACAATTAATCGCAGATTCCCAATGACCGGATTGACCTTGATTTGTATAAAATTCTTATTGTAAGAAAAAAAATGTAGTTTATAAATCTTTTTTAACAAAAAACTTGTATTTTTTAATTTTCCATCGTTCCCATAAATCGTTTACTTATAAATATCGAGCAATAGAAAAAGAATAGCTTTAAATTACATATTATTATTCTTATACTTACAACTTTACGTTTTCAAATTATTTTCAAATTTAATACATTAATTTTGATATCTAAAATAATCCAATAGTATTCCAAACCAAAAACCATTAAACTATTAAATAATTGTTAATAACAATTTCAAAATAAATTTTACATAATAGATTTTAACAATTAATATATTTTTACCCCGATCTTATAGCACGTCACTGATCATAAAATAAAATAGAAAGGGGAAAGGACAGAACTATGCCAATTTTTTAAATAACAATCATTTTGTATTTTATTAAATATTCATTTTTACAATCATCATAATTTTTAATCTGCTACCATAAAATCTATGATTTTCCCTTAAAAATAAAAAAAAAATTGATTTTCTCATAAGAGCAAAACTGTTAAAAGTGTTGTCTAGCAGTTGGTCGCAGCGCCGCCTGGCGAGACAGCTCGTTTTTGTTTTGCTACTGTGTTCACTTTTTCTTCTAGCCATCGATACGCATAACTTTTCGGTGACAATCATCAAAAAATAACGGTATATTTTTTAGTAATTAGATTAAATTAAACAAATAATTATTATGATAATGCTGATGTTACTGAGACGTGAAAACGTCTCTACTGACAAGACAATTAATCTTAACTTATACGTCACTCACCATTGTATAAAATCCTTAGCTGAAATGGGAATTCTTCCAAAATACGGTAATTCTGTAAACAAAAAGCGGTTTCATTACAAATTCCAATTTTGTTCTGTTCATATTCGAAATGTCATTAAAAAAAAAACAGATGTTTTTATTTCAAAACACTACAAGAAAATAAAATTGGAAAAGTTATTGTATATTGTTTTATGTAGAGTAGCAGACAGATAGATTCTATTTTCAATTTACTTTGACTAAATGGATGGCATCTCGTCGTGAATAATACACTTAATGACATGACATGACAACGCTTCTGCCCCAAAAGCAAAAAAAGTACATAAACAAACAGTTTAGTAAACAAATTAAAAAAAAAAAAACAACTAGTTCCAATACAGAGATCTGTAGTCCGGAAATCTAAATAATATAATAGCTTTGTTCCAGCAGTGTAACATTTCAACTTGCATTAAAACAATAGCAGGAAATCCTTAAAAAAAACGAGAAAATTTGATAAGTAAAAAACCCACGATAAATTGAAAATAATCTTCTTTTTTTTCATACCTATGTCGAATTAATAATAATGATATATATAGAAGTAAAAGATTTGTATTTGTCAATTTCATATACATATATATATATATATATAGGTATCAACATTTCGAAAGTTTCCGTAACTTTCGAATCCATTTATTATTACTCAAGAATATCTCCTCTAAGAGAATTACAATAGGTCGGTAGGCGTTCCAATTCGACACTTGACAGACATCATAATAATAGAAGTTACGAACTTTATCAAACAAAGGAAAAGGATACTGAATAAACTTTGAAACTTTGGCATACACACAGGTACAGAATCCTATTCAAAGTAGAGCTTGAGCTATAATCGAATTCTATATGAGAGCATTTTACGTATAAAACTAGCTATATATTGGGCTTCAAATTCATTTTTAGATAAAAGGTTAATTTAATATTTATTTATAAATTATTTTGTTTGTTTAGTTTCGCAAAGATAATGAGGATGATGACAAACAGATTTTGCTTCATTGAATAAATGTTACACAACCTTTACGATTTTTTTTTTTTTTATAATAATGGTAATTATAACCAATTTTTTCCAGTATGAGAAATTGAAAAGAATTCGAATAAGTTTATTTAAAAAAATATAATTTCGTAGACGTGAATGCGTATAGTATATTTGCCATTTAAGTTCCATGCGTCGCGTAGATTACTTCGCATCGCCTACTAGAACGAATCAGCTTTGTTCCAACTATCAGACGTCGAAACTAGTGTCTGTGATTGTAAAGAGCATGCGCACAATACATAAAAACTGTTCCAATTTCAATACAAATTGAAACTGAAACTAAAAACCACATGTTCCAACTGACTTTTTTTTTGTTTAATACCCAACTAATTTGTGATGCGTTTTTGTTTTTGGTTTGAGCTGAGCCGAGGTGCTGATTAGTCAGAAATTTGCGCAATTTAAATGCACATTAGCGTACAGTTTATTTAAAAATTATTAACAAGCATTGTTATTATTATTATTATTATGAATTTTACTTTCAGAGTATTTTCATTGGTTTTATTATTGATTATTTTTTATTATTATTTTTGAGTTTACAGCTCTTATTTTAATTATAAAAATGAGTATTTTTGTGAGACGATTTTAACGATTTTGTTTTCTTCTGGACAAGTGAGGTGACAGTGTGGATAGTGAAAAAACACAATTTACCGCTAAGAGTAAATAACGAAAAAAAAACTATTTTGATAGGTAAATGCAATAAATAGGAATTATTATAAAAAAAACAAAAAATAGACCAAACCAAAGCAACCATTAAAAAACAAAATCAAAAATTAAACGCAAAATGAAAATGTGTATGACAGGAGTATGACATCTAATTACTCTGGGTTAGAAATTTTCCAAACTATTTTTATGTAATCGTGTTCCAACCCCCCTATTCCTAATCATGAGACAAATACACGCAACTAGAAATTTATCTGACTACCCCCAGAGTTTCAAACCAATCCAAATCTAGTCCGAATAAACGTCATAGTTGGAACAATCTCCTCATCTAATCGAATATACAATGTGAATAAATGTACCTAATCAATATCAATAATACTAAATATCAATTTATTTCTAGTGTCTGAAACATTTATAACACTTTTTTAACTTTCTTTGATAAGAAATGTGATTAAACTTAAAAAATAAGAACAAAAATGATTAGAAAGTGGCATCAACACTGATCCACATACATATTTATATGAAAAACATAAAATTGTTTATAATGTTCCTATAATAAACTATTTAATGTCCATTTATTCTGACAGATCAGTGTCACGTTCGTTTCCAATGAAAAAAAACGTCCTTATAGAAACCGCTCAAATTAAGTGTGAGGCACTATTAATCGGAATAACTGTATATTTTGCCGGTGTTTTTAAAATTAAGGTCCAGAAACTTTCACTAATGTATACATACATACATATATCAGTAAATAATAAATTAAATAAAAAAAAAAAACATTAAAAAAAAGAAAGCGTAGCAAAAAAAAAAACAAGTTCGTTTTCAACCAGTTTTAGTTCTCAAAAAAAAAAAAAATAAATAAAAATCGTGTGACGGGTGACATTTATCTGTGTGTGTATTTTTAGTGACTTTCCCTAGTTCTGTTTGCACTATGAACTAGTTCAAAAAGTATAGCAATAAAAATCAAAATTCGATTTTTTGTTTGTTTTGCATCTTCAAATGATAATTATCATTGTACTATTTTTAAATTTAAAAATGATTTATTATAATTAGAATAGAAAGTGCGTAGATGTCAATATTGCAATTAAAAAAAGATCGACAAAAACGAATGCCAATTAAATTGGTTGCTTTTTTTTTTATTGATTTTTAATAATGTTTATTTAGATAGAGAGGAGAGGGAAGTTAATTACAAAAAAAAAAGACACAAATAATTATGAACTTTTATGTATATGTATCTTTATACATACATACATAATGTATGTAAAACTGAGTGCAAAACTGTCAACATTTATTTATTCACAATTTGAATACATAGCGGTTTTAATAATCCATTATATTAATGCGAAACCATATCTAAAAATACCATGAAATGGTAGAAAACATCATCGAAAATAGAACAACATAGAACAAATAGACATGATTCGGCATAATAAATGTGAAATTTGTGTTAAACTAAATTTTGTTTATCATTCGAAATAATGCAACGCAACACGATGGTAAAATGTGGTTCCATAATCATACTTTTATAATATTTTTTTAACTAAAAATTTGCTATCAATGTTCAAAAAATCGAAATTAAAAATAATGGCGAAAGTACCCGACTTCGTTCGTGGTCAAATCGCTGAATTACAACTTTGAAACAATACAAGATCATTTTCAAATATTTTTTTGGGTAAAATCCCAAATTAAATGAATCGATGCTGCCAGTTTTTATTATACTCATTCATAATACAACTAAACTAAACCAAAGTAAAAATTTTAATTTCATTAAAAAAAAAAAAAAATCCAAACATCGATTGTTCTTGATCGCTAGATCCCTAAACGATTTAAATATGCACAAAAAATGATCATCAAAAATAGTTGGCCGTAAGAATAGTTTGGTTAAGATTCACGTCCATCTCTCATCGCATCTGCTCGGAAAATATTTTGTGGTGAAAGCGCAAGCGCGCGCGTTCTTAATTCTTCTTATTTCTTTCATACGTAAAACGTTAAAAAGTTTTTGGGAACTTTAAAATTACGTTTGTGCATTAAGAATGAAGAATTAAGAAATTGTGTAATCAGTACTGATAAGAAACGCATATATCAATGTTTATATCAAAATTTACGTACAAAAAATTACGGCTATGTTCATTATGCATCAAGTTTACTAAGCTGTGAGTAACTCCGGCCTTAATTCTTCATTTTTCTACAATTGTCAGTACTAAATTATATCTATTATTTACTAAACAGATAGCATTCGTAAAGAGAATTGCGCACAGAAATTAATCTAATAATAGATTTACTTTCAAGGTTTTAGCTAATTACTAGCGAACAATTTTCTTCACCTATTTCTTTTGCAAATCAATTGTGCTTATGGAATTTGTATTTGTAAAGTACCTTGGTGACGTAACAGCCGTTCCTTTGCGATTTTTAATTAGCAACAGCTACTTGATTTATTTTAAAGACGTGGTCGGCCCATCCAGTGAGCCCAAGAAACGTATTAAATATTACTTATAAATAAACGTAATGATTGGATAATAAATAAAAATGCTTGATAATCAATCAGGAGATAAATTAAGTAGCCAATACATATAAAAAAAATTCAAGTGCGTTTTTTTTTTTAAAGAAAAAAATCAACGCCATCTGTGTTACACCACAAGCTTCACTTTTTTTTCATTCTATAAGTTTTTGTTGGTCCTTGAAATCTTTTTGAGAAAAAAAATGAATAAAGGTCATACAACAGTTGCTAGCATTGTTTATTTTTTGCTGTATAATCGTTTGTTTGTTCCTGTTTTTTTTTTCGGGCAAATATAATAAATATTGATTTACCATAACCTCAAAACCAATGCAGATAATAAAAATCCGCATGAAAATTCTGCAGGCAATTTGTTCTCGGATGAAATTCTACGAATTTTCTATGAATATACTTTTAACTAAACTTATTTAAGTTAATTACAAATGGATGATTATTAGAAATGAAAAAAAACCACTACTTTGGATCAAATGCAAAAAATATACTATTTTCAAAAGTCATTCTAGAAAATACCTATACCTAGGACGTAAATTAGATTAGATAATACAAGATATTGATTTACTTATATAAACGTCAGCATTATTATGGCTTACAAAATGCTCTTTTTTTTTTCTAATACAAAGCAAATCCTTTTTACCCAGATAAATATCTACATATACATGTGCAGTCTTCGGGTTACAAAAAAAGATCGAAGTAGAACGTATAGTATAAAGAAAATTTAAGTGGCATTAAGTATTCTCATACGTAGACAAGTATAAGATATTTTTGAAGATCTCAAGCGAAAAAAATTGAATACAAAAAGCCACTCTCGTTGGATTATTTCAATTATGCATGTTGTTGTTTTTTTTTTTTTTTTACTTTCAAACGAAAAATTTATTATTTATTGATTAATTTCGTTCAATTAACACGAGATGAAAAGGTTTTTGTTGCTAATTGATTTACTACATTTTCGTTTTGTTCGAATTTCATCAAAATATTTACCTACCTTTGTGTATGAATAATTAATTTAATTGACAGCCTCCATTAAATATTTATTATACACAAAAATGAGTGAACCAGGCGTCCAATAAATAAAAAAAAAAACACCTTTACTTTTATCTACTATACATATTGCACAGATCACAGATAATGGTACTGATTAGATAGGTACTTTACTGTTAGTTTTTTACACTTTCAAAACTCCACTTCTAAAACACGAAAGTAGATAACACGAAATCATTGCACTAGTAAAAAAAAAACGAACTCAAACTAGCTAAAAAATGTTTTATATTTAGATCAAAACACTCACTACTAAATTGTATATCAACAACACTTTTGCGGTAAAAATTAATGTGGAAATAATTAGCCACAGATAGCCCTTGAGTGGAATGAGCAACAAAACAAAAGACGATAAAAAAAATATACGTATATAGTAAATAAGGTAGGAGAAAACACGGAGAAAATGTACTGAACAGAATAAATGTAAACATAAATAAAATCCAACCTATCGCGTACCACCAACAGTACCACCGACACAAAACTAAACGAGCGCATTGGTTAAATGACATGACTAATGACACTAAAGTCAAGATGACTTGATCTAAGTGATTCACGTGATTTGTTTCGATTAAATGGTGCATGCGCCAGAATATACATAATTTTAATCATAAAAAGATGATGGTTGTATACAATTAATAGGCAAAAAATTAATAAATTGATTGATAATAGGAAGCAAAACAATTAATAGAATCAATATTAATCATAAATTGACTACTAAATAGGGGATGATACAATCAGGATTGAAACAACGAATTATTTCAAATTTTGTTTTTTGTTTCTGAGTTTTTGTTTGAGTTTTAAACAATCTATAAAGCATAAATACAATATTAATTGACAACATTTCAATAACTTACCATCCAACAGCAAAAACTGTTCAATAGATACGAATCCATAATAAAAAAAACTACGATTAAAACACTAGATCCACATTACAATGTCAATTAAAATATTAACAATAAATATCCTACAGGATATGTCGCTCTGTGTGTATATATGACGACGCAGTAATCTTCTAAATTAATTCTTTCTGTCTATTTGCCTGACTGAACTGGATGATAACTTTATAATTCAAATTACGCGGTTTTTTTTATGGTAATCAAAATGATGCAGACACTCATCTTCTACGATGTACATAGTCAAGTAGGCACTGGCAATGTTTACAACACGCTGGTAAAAGAAAAAGAACATAAAAAGGAAACAGAACTGTGGAAAATCGACGCCGTTTTCTAACGCGTCGGCTATCGCGATCGATAGACGTCGTCGTCTCTGCTACTGTGTGTGTGTAGCGTCGCGTTATGGATGATGATACCTAGTAGTATGGATAGATAGATGTATAGTTATATCTAGGTAGTAGCGAAGGTAATGGAAATCTTCATATTGCCAACAGGAAAATATGTGCATACCATGAAAAATGGTCTTTATACTTTGATGATTGTTTCGTAAATTATTGATAATGATTTGCTTTTTTCGCTTTGATATAAGAAAATGAAAATTTTCTTTTTAGCACGAGGCTATTTGTTCGTTAAAATGAAAAACTGCAATCAGGACACAGGTCAAGTGCAAAAAAAAAAAAAAAAAAAGAAAACTTAAAAAATAAATGAAGTTTATTTAAATCCGTTCAGCAGGCCGAGAAGCGAATACTTGAGTTTCTACACCGCAATGATTCGATCCTCTTAATATTTTAAAATATCCACCATCACCCCAATCTGTATTCCAAGAATTTGTACACAACCAATACGGGACGTCATTTTCACTACCCCATCCAATAATTTTAATAGCATGACCACCAATATAATAGTTACTTGTGCGTTGATAAACACCTGGAAATTTCTCATATATGAATCAAAGAAATCAATTTTCTTGAACATTACATAAATTGATTCTCAAAAATATTATGAAGGACAAACGAATATTATTGGAAGCACAGTGAAAGTATGCAACTGAATATACTCGTTTTTCGCAAGCGTGATTCGCGCCGATGACATCCGATATTTTGCTAAAGAATCAAGGCGGCTATATTAATAACGTGAAAGTGAAAATATTTTAAATAATCAATAATCGATTTTAAATAATGTTTGATAAACAATTAATTCGATTTAAACATATTGTAAAATTAATTCGCGAAATATAATATAAATGTATCGAATTGGGCTTGAAAATTTTCAAGGTCATCTAAACGCTTTTAGATGATTGTCATTGAAGTATTGCTTTTTGTAGTGTTAGTGAAAATAGTATCTATACATGGAATAATAATACCATTTCACATATTCCAAATAATTCAACTAACCAGATTTATAATAAAAAAAATCATCGTAAATTTCAATAGCACCTTCGACCGGTCCGTTATAGAAAATTTCCATTTGAATTTCTTTCTCTGTTAAAAATTGATAAACGTCACCTCCAAACGTTAATGATTCGTCATAATTCAGAGACGTATTGTAGCACTGACGCGTACATGGAAGTGTTACTGATCGACTATAAAATAGATTTTCACATTGAGGCCTATTTTTATAGTTTACATGGTGTTCACATGGTGGCAGAGAATAATCTTTACAACCTTGAGATCCATTGAATTGACCACCAGTAACAATACCTATATGTGGAAATATGATTTATTGCAGTTGATATGTTTTTTTTTTTTATTGAAAGTAGGAAGATTAAAACTAAAAATAATCTTTGTAGATTGTCAACTAATAGTATAGTACCAAATGTCTGCCAGTAAATCCATGCTCTCGGAATACTACCACCATAACATCCACGTCCACATTGCCAACAGCACGAAATCAAATCTTCCGCAGAAACATACACATCTAGTAGGCTCTGATTTGAGTGTATGCAAATCCGATCTGACATTGCTGCAACTGCGCTGAACGCCTGCATTGATATATATATATATATATATATACATATAGACATTAATTTAATTATAGTTAATAATGAATTTTTGATAGTTCCAGGTATAGTTACCCAACATGACCCACAATGCGACTGATCATTAATTTGTTTAATTGATTTACATTGTGGCCAGGCAATGCGAGCATCGAAATAATCCGGAATTCGATGTACCACGTTTATTTGACGATGTCGAAAAGGAATCGGCTTAGTGGATGGTAGATTTATGACTCCTGAAAAGTGAAATAATTTTAAATTTCATAAAACACCGAGGCTTTTTATCTGTTTATTCATTTTTTTCTTTATTATGATTTTTTTTTAATCTGTTTATTTCAGATAGAGATAAAAAGAAAGGAAAGTTGAGATGATAAAGATTAATTGGTCAAGCAAAATGATCATTTATATTACGCGTAAAATCGTGGTCAATTTACACCAACAATAATCTGGTGCAAATATACCTGAAGTAATTGTCTTGATTCTTTCCCATTCGTTTTCTTGAAAATTTTCACCAGCTTTCCATGTTGATTGTATTTGATTAATCCATTCAATCTGATCTCTATATAATGGCCGTTGCAAATCATACTGATGGAAATGAGTGGCGGATACGATTGCAATAGATAAAATAAAATAATACATTTTTCAGCAAAATCAAAAGAAGTCAAGGAACAAAAAAGCTACTAGCAACACTAAAGCGATATGATAAATTTATAGGAACTTCATGATAATAACTTTATCATTGTTAATAGTTTATTATTCCGTTGTTCCGTTCGTAATCAATCAAAAAAAAAAAAAATCGCATTAAAAATCTCTGCCTGTGGATTGCTACATACATGGTTTAATAATATAACTAAAAATCAAAGCAAATATATCCAAATGATAAGAGAGATAATAATATATTTCCAGAAATTTTGTTTCGATTGTCTCTATTCCATATTCCCTCGAATATTTACATTTCAATAAAGGTTGCGTCTCTCTCTCTCTCTCTCTCACTCTTTATTTACACCCACTCTAAATATGTATATACTTAACTAATAGGAGGGTCAGTCCCAACAAATAATACATATTTTGAAAATTTAAAAATCGCGGCTATTTTAGGAACAATATCATCCACCATTGCGTCATATAGCGTAGCGATGCTGCTAAGGGAGAAAATCGATCAATTTCTGCTAGATTCTGGACCGCGTGCTGTTCAGCAGCAGCAACAGCCGCAGATGTATATGATTCTGTAGTTGGCAGTTTATCGTTGCGGTTATCGTTTGCTAAAATTAGATCATATTTTCCATTATTAATAATAACAATGTCAATTTAGAGTTCTTTTTTTTTGGTTGCCAATTTTATTTAATTAGCTTTTAATTGATAGTCAGTGATTTATTCGGAGGAAATAATCGTTTCGAAATTCTCATTTTTAAATGGATTACGAAGGTATATTGAAGTCAGTAGAATTTTGTTAAAATAGGTAACGTATATGTATTGAATTGAGTAAAATCCGATAACACTTCTGATGATGGTAACATCAACTTTTTTCATGAACCAATGTCCAGAGAAATCTTGATTTTTAGATAGAAAAAAACTAGGCCAACATTTCTCACATTATGCCATTTTTGCAAACATCTGTAGATTTTGTCAAAATTTGTCGCATTTTCTTTGTATTTACACATATTTACATTTGTCCGCTACTCCTTGTATTATTATTTATTATAACGCAATTCTCAATAGAAAAAATTTGGTTCGAATAATACAATTTCGTTATTGACCTTTTTTATATCGCAATTTGTGAATTTGTATGTTAGCGCATTGCGTTAACGGTACAACTTTTATTTAATATTTATATTCATTTTCCAATTTTGAATATTTGTAATTTACAAAAATTACTAGTTAATCCACGAGAAAAAACGATAATGAATTCTTCAAATCACGGCCTACTTCATTCGGACGGATCAAACCAAACATATCAGTGTTTATTACTACGAAGATATAATCTTAAAGAATTCTTATTGTTTCATTCGGAATAAATAAAATCAAGCCATATACTATTTACATACATGTATTATAATTATATTTGTATAATTAAATCTGTCAATCTCAAAATTAATATCTTTAAACTTTATTCTCTGTTCCATCTTTCCTCTTGTTGAAATTCCCTTATAATGTTGACTTTATAGATAATTTATTTCCCTCCTTTCATTTTCATTCTACCTATAGGTAAACAGAAGTATGTGCATTATGAAATTTATGTATAAAATATGTATATAGTTAATTAATGATTTTATTAAATATGTATGTACGTACTACATTTAAGTTTAACGTAACGACATATAGATGTCTCTAGTGTGTATCACTGCTAAAATATCTGTGTGGATGTACTCATTTTCTAAGGATTTATTTTTGTTTTTTTTTATAGTACTTTTTATGGGGCTGTGGCCATTTGGGGTGCCCCCTGGGGATAGTTAGCGTCGCGGGAACTCCCACGGCATCAGCATGCGGCGGTCCAGATGATGAAAAAACAGAACGTTCGCACATTATCTTTAATCGTATGCACTTTCACATATTTATTAACTGGAGCTGCTCTATTCGATGCTCTAGAATCAAAAACGGAAAATCGACGAAAAATTGTTTTACAAGGTCACTAACAAGAAAAATGATCATCTCTATTTAACGTACACCCTATTTACGAAAAATAGAGATTTAATTATTTAGAAATTTCGAATTAAAATAAACATTTTCTCTTTTCCAGATATTCATAATATAATGAGACGAAAATACAATATAAGCAACGAGGATTTTCTAATAATGGAAACCGTTGTCCTTAAATCCGAACCCCATAGAGCTGGACAGCAATGGAAATTTAGCGGAGCATTCTATTATGCCACCACCGTATTAACTACTATAGGGTAATAATCGAGAAGAACTAATCGAATTAATTTAATGAGAAAAAATAATCAATGTGTCAGTGCGCAGAGTGCGAACAAAGTGAAAAAAAATGTCCGCCAATCGCGCATCTTTGACTTGACACACAGAATACATTTTTTTTTTTTTTAGATATTACTTAAATTAAATTTATTCCCACTTCATTAGCCTGTCTTAATTAATATCATATTCTTTTTAGTTATGGCCATTCTACCCCATCTACACGAGCTGGAAAACTATTCACAATGATTTATGCAATGGTCGGCATCCCACTAGGTTTGGTTATGTTTCAAAGTATCGGTGAACGAGTTAATAAACTGAGCAGGTAAATACAAAGTTGGCTATGGATAATATATCAAATATATGTAGGCAACTAATTATTTTTCTTTCAGTGTAATTATAAAATCAGTTCGTTCATCGTTAAACTGTAAACAAACAAATGCATCCGAATTGGATCTAATTTGTGTAGTAACTCTACTATCATCATTAACTATATTAGGTGGTGCAGCGGCATTTTCCCGTTACGAAGGTTGGAGTTACTTCGATTCAGTTTATTATTGTTTTATAACATTGACAACAATAGGATTTGGCGATATGGTATACAAGATATGAATATTTATAGTGGGTGAATTGTTTTGTACGGCCAATTGTCATACGTTTTCTAGGTCGCTCTTCAAAAAGACAACGCACTCAGTCAGAAACCTGAATATGTTATGTTCTCATTAATATTTATCCTGTTCGGTTTAGCAATTGTGGCTGCCTCATTAAATCTGCTTGTTTTAAGATTTGTTACAATGAATACGGAGGATGAGAGACGTGACGAGGCGCAAGCTATTCAGGTTGGTATAATATATCATCAATTTTTCATATAGCAAGTGATTAACTAATTAAAATTATCACTTTGATCGATATTATGTACCTACCGATCGTATTGTTTTTTTAGTAGTAACTTAACTGGAGTATAAGTTAAATAATTAATTAAAATGTATTTAGATTTAAAGATCAATTAAAAATAGGAAAATTTCAATTTTAGGCACTAGCTGGTGCAGTACGATTAGAAGGCGATATAATAACAGCAAGTGGTTCTCTATTAAGTGGTCAATTTGGTCATCATTGTACAGAAACTACTTCAGTAGATATCGATTATACCTCAGTTTGTTCCTGTCCTTGTAGTTGCATACCAACAAACAGTAGAAGCAGGTAAATTTCGAATAATTTCTAATTTTCTCTTTAGATATTAAATTGCTATTGAATTTAGGAAATCACCAACGCAAGTATCTCATTTATTACCAATTTTACCAATGAATGAGCTACATTTACCACCTAGTTCAGCTGTTCCTCTACCAGCAATTTATCCAAATCACAGGGCTTCGATATGAAATAATTTTATATTTCAATTACTCTTCACTCCATCAGTATTAATCTCGATGTGATATTTTTTTTAATTGCATATATAATAATATGCAGTACGTTTTACAGCCGTGATTAATCTCGTTTATTTTTATTTTTTATCCCCCATTTTTATGCTCCTATTTTGGAGCAGCCTTTTTATTATCTTGGATTTATAAGTATTTATGTATTGGTAATTTACATATCAATTTTAAATTCAATCCAATTATCCAGGCTTATTTTATTTATAGGTCATATCATTTTGAAATGTTAAGGTAACTAGATGCATTCGGGGAATTGGTCTTTAAGGTTATTAATGTCATAAAATACTTTTATACCTATACTAGTCATTCGAAGGTAATTATGATCCCAAAAATGTGCGAATTTTACTAATTTTTGTGCGCTAGCAGTTGTGTCAATCAATTTATTAAATTCATAAAAATATTGAAACGATTTTTATTTTGAAAAGCGAATTATTTTTGACATGGCCGTGATAATAAATAAGTATTTAAAAAGGTACTTAATCCTCCGAAAATGGTTGTTGCCACTTTTTACGTTTTAAAAAAATATTGAAATTTGATCTGTAAAATCTAGCATGCCACGGAAATAATATTAATAATAACAGCTGAATTATTGTGTAGTCGTTTTTATTCATGCACACGTATATTTGTATCTGAGTTGTTTGTATCTGATTGTAACACGGAATTGAACGCATCCAGATGCATTCGGGAAGAAACAGTATTCGAGTTTGTCTTCGGTAAGTAATTCTGAAATTTATAAATATGTATTAAGCATATTTTAATTTTACTTAGCTTTTTGTTTTGGATGTCCTATCCTATCTTTTTTATGTTTTCGCTAATCTGACAGCTGTTTCGATTCGTTTAATCTTTTTCAATCATATTTAGGCAACCGCAAATACATATGGCTACTACGCATTCTTTAATAGTGAATACCATTGAACAGAAAGTGTAGAACTAGTTTCGCACTGTAACATTGAATTTACTTTTAAAATAAATATTGTTTATAAATACTTATCATTATTGTTTACTTTTTGCGTTTTAAAAAAATATTGAAATTTGATCTGTAAAATCTAGCATGCCACGGAAATAATATTAATAATAACAGCTGAATTATTGTGTAGTCGTTTTTATTCATGTCACACGTATATTTGTATCTGAGTTTTTTTGGGATCAAAACCTTGCATAGAAAGTGATTAGTATAGTAAAGTGTATTTAATGAATTATGTCAAAGTTGATAACAGAAATTGAACCGATCAAAGTGAGTTACTGCGATTGTGAAACAATTGCCAAGAAAACTGCTATGTTTGCCAAAGTTAATTTTTACAAATACAAAAGATTTTATATTAAACATATGTATTTAGATAATGTATGTATAGTTACGCATTATCAATTAAATTTATTAATTAAACCACCATGTTTTGACTATATTATTGGATACAGCTCAAATAACATATAGGTACATACATATATATATATATATATATATCGACTGATTTTAGAATTCGCGTATTTGTATTTAAAGACAATGTAAATAAGTACTAGTTCTGGTTTCTCTATTTTCCAATTATAAAAACGAGAAACATTTCAAACCAAAAATTAAGCTTGAAATTGTTATTCATTTTGTTCATTTTAGTTTTTTTTTTAAATTGCTTGAGAGTTTCAACTTTTAATACGTACTTAAATTTCTAATGTATTTTAAAAAATGATTGTTTATAATTTGGAAAATATGAAAATAATCACATACAAAATTGAAACGATTACAGTGTAATTCCTCGTATTATTAGGCAAGTTAATTATTACACATTAAATGATTAATTTACCTTTTTCCAAATATGCTTATTACTTTTATAATTATCCAAAAAAAAAAAAATGCGGTAAACCTAAACATATTAAAAAATAAAACTGAAATGAAAAAAAAAAACGTTTATATAGGTAAAAACAAAACATTATAAAAATTGGGATCAAATTAAAATAATTTAGATAAGAATATAGTAGAATTCATCCTTCAGAACTTCACTATTAAATTCTTTTCAATAATTTATGCCTTTCTCCTACGCTTGCAGCTTAATGATTATTTTCTTTATTAACATATAACTGTCAATTAATTTTATAAACAAAAATTGTCCAGTGCTTTTTTTCTATTTGAAAAACAATAATTTTTTTTCGTATCTGTAAATACTTTTAATTGATTTAACAATGTCCAACAAACAATGGTTTTTTTCATCTTTTAACTAGAGATGAAACTGTGTATGCGTCCCTATCATCTGTCGAGTGATACACAATAATTTTTCTACGGACACGGCCTTCACTATATACGATGGTTGTAGTAGATAATTCATAGGAACATATACTATAAGTAGATTGTCAATCAGAAAGAAAAAATAGAATTTAATAGAATTTATTATGCCGTTTGCCTAATAATATAATTGTAACTGAGAGCTTATTTTTCAAACTGATTTGTCTCTTTCATTTTATGCATGTTGTTAAAAGCTATTATTATTATTATGTATGTGTCTACCATTTAATAATCAAGTTTATCCATATATATTAAAAAAAAAACACTTATAATATGTACATACATAGTTTAATACTTACTGTATAGTATATTTAACTTTATTTATATACCTATACGTACTACTCCAAACACACAGCGATTAAGTTAAAAAACAAAACATAAAACAGTGCTTCATTAATTTATTATTGTATACAGAACGATTGATAATGATAATAGTACATTATACACGAGTGATGGAAATAGCAGTTTCTGCAATCGAGAGAACAGTTTATGTTCGCGAGATTCGGAAAATGATTTTCAACTAGTATAATATTATACTTTTTCTACGACCATCTTTAGTAAAATTAAATCTTATTAAAAAAATCTATAAAAAATAGTCAGAATTAAATTTCATAGACCTCCTGCCAACTTGATATAAAAGTTCAATTGTATTGACTATTGAGTGTCATACACTATACTTAATTATTTCGTTAAATTTATTGTTGTATTTTACATATTATTATTTTACTTAAAATTTTATTTTATTTAATAATTACAAAAAAGTAGAAAAAAACTTTACATTAATTATAATGCATTGGCTATTGATCGTTATGTATTTAGAGTTGCCAGATGATTTTTAGGCAACCAAAAATTCTATACATAATTAAACATTTATTCGAATTTTGAAAATTGAAGAAATATTTACCATTTTCTATATACATGAATCATTTTCTATATTTTCATATTTGCAATGTGTGTTTCAATCATTTTTTAGCTTGATAAAAATAATTTAAACTTTTTGCATTTAATACAATCAGTTTTGGTTTTAAAATCAAGGAAGGCGCTGGGCAGCGTCTTCGTTTGTTAATGTGACATCTTGAAATCTTTTAAATGTTTAATTTTGGTTTCTAAAAAAGAGGAATGTTTATATTTTAGTGCTAAATCGTGTTTTCCCATTATTCTTTTAACAATTCAATCATTATAATTGTTTATATATGTAAGTGCATCTTTTTCATTTACTAATATGATTTACTTTCGCCATCACGTGACGAAAGTTAACGTTTTGGATTATTAAATCACTAGTGACGGAAATCAAATTTTCGTGTCGAGCGACGAAAGTTAATCATTTTTATATGGTCGTAGAAAAAAATATTAGTTTTTTCCAACCTTCTATAACTATTGGTAACATATATTATTAAATGGCATTTTATCTGTCAGTATATATGATGTTGCTTTTGAAATTTCAGTATCAATTGATTTTAATTCTTCTCCATTTTGTACTTACTGTTTTTTTTTCTGTAGAATGTGGTTTGAAACGCAGCTAGTCATTTTATTATAATATGTATATGTTATTAAATATGTTATGCTATGTTTACTGTTGAAAAAAAAAATATATAAACAAAATAAAAACGACATTTAGGTTCTTGCATTAATCTTATCATCAATCGTCTAATGGGGAATTAATCGTGTTTGATAAATGCACGTCTACTACTCTCGATAACTGAAATTCCACCCACCCTGCATAATACTTAATTTGATATAATGAATGTTTTTAAAAAAAATCTATTCTGGAGTTAAAAGAAAACACAGCGATTTAAAATTATGTTTATTTTCAATAACCACTTCATTAACATGCTTTAGTGACTTTCTAAAACTATAAATAAATAATAAAAAAAACATGATAAATTCTCTCTATGATAAAAAAATTGTATCTTATCAAAAATATAAAGTAATCTTAATGCATAAAAACAGAAATAAAGCCACTTAAAACATTTATTGGGAAAATCTCTTTTGACATTTAGGTATTTTCTAATTTTGAATATTTATACCTATATGTTTATTCAGTTTTCTATTTTCTGCAGCCATTCTATTACTGATACGTGAGAAGCTTTATTTCTCTACAAAAACATCTAGTATACATATTATTAATAATATTATAGCAAAAATTCACAATAAACAATCAATCCATTCCTAGTAGGTAATTATATAAGCTTATATTTAACGAATGTGTTGTCAACAATAGGCGAATAAAATAGGTACCCAATAATATTTATGAACATAAAATTTCATAATCGGAAAACGACAATTCCTGTCCACCGTATGGAATGTACAGGACACCATGACTGGGTTGAACTTTGCCAACAGTCAATGCACCATCATGAACCACCCTACCGATATAGAGACCTTCACCATCTTCCGATTGACCACCAGGAATAGCATTTGGTGGTATATTGCCACCTGAACAGGCTTGCCATTGTCCAGGGAAATCACATAGTACCTAATAATATAATTTCATTAGTTTTCATTCTATCAAAAAATAGATACTATCTATATATAGATAGTAGATATTTACCTCGTAATCTTGTACAGGATTTTCAGTACCACCCCAAGCAACATAGGCTTGTCCATGGCTGGGAATCAATTTTCCTGGTATAAGTGCACCATTGAAATTCGCTCTAACCACATAAAGTGATTCACCATTATCTTCACCACCGGCAAAACCACTTGGTGGTACTTGACCACTAGATGATGCTACCCAACATTGAGCACCACATGCACCTCCTTGACCTCCAGCAGCTAAACAATAAAATATTAATTTAATATAATTTTTATTCGATTCGTCAATTAATGTCGTTCAGTACCTGCGGGTGGTTGAATAATCCAGTTACCAGTAGCTCCCCATCCAGTACAAACACCAACATATTCAATACCAACTCGTTCCGCATCAGTCCATGTTAAAAATGGTGAGAAATCACCTTCACGACCAACAGTGATTGTACCATTATTCCAACGGATCCAGAAACCACGAAAATCATTCGCATCGAGAATATCCGGTGTGGATATTTCAGCTACATCTGGTTTAGTTCTATTTTTCCTTATCACCTATATAATATAATAATTATTAGAAGTTAATTGAGAGCGGGCATTTTTTTATGAATAAATACCGATTTCGTATTGCCCCATCCACCAATGAAGATTTCATACATTGGATCAACTTCAGCTGCCTGAGCGGACAGTGCGACATGTGCATCATGTGGTGCTTTAACACGGAATTGAACGCATCCAGATGCATTCGGGAAGAAACAGTATTCGAGTTTGTCTTCGGTAAGTAATTCTGAAATTTATAAATATGTATTAAGCATATTTTAATTTTACTTAGCTTTTTGTTTTGGATTTCCTATCCTATCTTTTTTATATTTTCGCTAATCTGACAGCTGTTTCGATTCGTTTAATCTTTTTCAATCATATTTAGGCAACCGCAAATACATATGGCTACTACGCATTCTTTAATAGTGAATACCATTGAACAGAAAGTGTAGAACTAGTTTCGCACTGTAACATTGAATTTACTTTTAAAATAAATATTGTTTATAAATACTTATCATTATAGTTTAATTAAGAGAAATTACACTCTAATGATTACAATTGTCCTTTAATGTCTTCTATTCCTAGAAGGTTTTATATTGTTTTTGTTGCACAGTGCGAAACTAGTTCAACACTTTTTATCCAATGGAATTCGCCATAATACTAGTTTTTTTAATTGTATGTGTCAAACCTGCGGTAAACGTGTAGGTATATTTTTTTAAAAGATAAACAATAATTAGTGGAACAAATAAAAGTCATTTATTATTTAATAAAGATTGTATTTGTGACATACTAAACTTTCGATTCCAAAAATATTTATTTATAAGAACTCCATAGTGTCTAAAATTCTTTTCAAATAATCGATTATTGTAACTGGAGCCAAGTTTCCGGAGAATTCTATTCTTAGAGTTTCGCTATAAGTAATAGGAAAATTTTCGGGGAAAATATATATATAGGTCAATTGTATGCTGTGGTCAAACATACTTATTTTTTGAGGAAAAATCGATATAAGCAATAAAAATTAAACACGACAATATTTTTTTAATGTCTGACGAAAAAAAGATAATACATTGTCAGAATGCGGGGAAATTTTCTTTTTATTTATTTTTTCCATTTTTTGACTGAAGTAATAGAAAAATTTAGTATATAAATGTCCTATTTTAATGTTACTAATTTCTTGGAATATTGATCGAAAACCAAGAAATTCTTATCACAGGTTTTATAATATGAATATCTTTTTTTTTTTGGTGATTTATTTTTATTAACGTAGAAACATGAAATCCATCAATTTCCATTATGTAGTTACTGCATTAACAAAAAAAAAAAGAACTGACACGCAAACAAATTTTTGAAATGTGTCAATAATTGCCATTTTATTGTGATGCTAAACTAACACAAAAAAAAATTCACGAAAGCATAATTAGTAAATGAATTTCTCCTTAATCACAGCGACCTTCACTGATTTTTTCTTAAAAATGAAAAAAAAGCACAGCCTGCCTGACTGACTGACCTGCAGCACAGAATGCGTTCGTCTGTGCCTATACTAGCCTAGCAAATGAATTCTTGTGATGACACAACAGCTAAAAATAGACGATTATAAAATCACAAAACACCGCTATGGTCAACTAAATAGATAGAGAAGGTCATCATCATAATAATAATAATTATAAATTTTGTGTGTAGTAATAAGAGAAGAATACACATCATCGCAATGAGTTTATTGTTTTTTGTTTTTTTTTTTACAGTATGAATCATGTTAGAATTTAGAATAGCGCATAGCGGTGTGTATCTATTTAACAGTTATATGTATTACGTTCCTTCCTTCCTATCCGTATTAAGAAAGTTGTTTATTATGCTATTTTTATAATACTTTTAAATTCAGAATGTTAAAAGTTACATCCACCTAGCTGAAAAGGCATCAAATCACAGCCTGCTGCGACTATATGCAATACCAACCAATATACGATATCAGAACGGACAGTAGTTTCTTTTTTTAATGTTGTCTCTTCTCACTTTTGTTTTCCTCCTTCTATTGTGTGAAACATAATTTCACACAATAGAAGGAGTTTAACATGCTTAAGGTCATAGAATTTAACTGGTAAACTAGAAATTACAGGCACCGCAACGACTATCCGTTCTGGACATATTCGTTGGCACAAAGCGCTCAGGTTGAAGCACTATGACTTCGCAGGTTTCGATTTTATGTTAATTCTTAAAAATTAAGCATATTGTATGGAGGTGAAAAACAATTAACACACACATCTGTTTGCTGTATGAGCGAAATGAAAAAGAAACAGACAGTTATGGGACGCCATTATATTGTCGATAAATTTGTTTAATATTTGACATAATTTCACAGAACAATGTACGGGTTATTGCCTAATAATTCTTCAACCGGAACTTTAATTCAATTAAAGAAAAAAAAAACGACAACAAATTTTATTTTTAAATGTGGTAATTAGAACTATTTCTTTGACATTTAAGTTAAATCATATTTAAGCGAGCACATTTTAAATTAAATCGTCACAAAAATATTAATCACCCCTTAACAATACACAACCACATATACACAATTACTTACCAATATTACTCATGTTGATATTTTTCCGTTTACAAACAATCACACACAAATCCAATCACTCTATGAATTAAATCAAATAACTTGAAGACCAGTAGTTCTTTTTTTTAAACTGACTACGTGGATTTGAAATGCCGGTAGAATATATTTATGCCCCACTCAAAATAACTTCTGTATTCATAAATAAAATGTGGCAGCTGCGCGTTCACTCACTAAATAGTGGGGATCTCCTTCTGATGTAAGTAATTGAATTTAATCAAATAGTGTGTCATTTCAAAGAATTTTAATTCAACAAATTTTGTTTTATTGTTCACAACCAAAGAACTTGTTTGTGTTTCTCTTGCACTAGTTCCTAGCGCGCAGAAATTACTTCCAACGAAATCTCTGCGCAGTGTAAACTGAACCACCGTACTCGTATATAGTTGTCATTCGACATGAATTTACTAATTAATATTTTTAAGATATTTTGTTGAATTAATTAATTACTAGTAAGATATAAATAACTATTGATAATTCGATGCATTCATTGTGCATGAGTCATTGCAATTAAAAAGAAATTGGTGATTAAATCGTAAAAATAAGTATGTGTACTATATGGATTAATTGTGTGGGGGCACAGAAGTCACATTCTAGAATATTTTATGATTATGATTTAATTGAATACGATTTTATTATTGTGTTAGAGTTTAATGGGTTTTGCACGAATCTGATAAATAAATAATAAAAAATTTAACGGTATTGATAAAATATCAGTCATCTTGAATTTGCTAGGTACAGGATGGGTGTATATAGGTCCAGAATACCTTTTATTTGACTAATAGGGACTTAGTTTCGAGTTTTTAAAAACTAATCGCAAGTTTCTGAATAATCATAATTGTTATGGGCAAAATACATTGAAAATAACAGATCAAATATTTTGTACTAGCAACAACGATATTAATTCGCATTTCTGTAACCGGCGCTACAAGTATCAATAAGCCACATGTATAAGTAGGCCATGGATAAAATATAAGGATAATAGAAAGAGAACTACAGCAAATTATTATTTAAATTTATTTGTACAAATTATTATATAGATAGTTAATTGTTAATTAAATACATAATTATTATTCACACATCTTATACAACGTTTTTATCACCTCGTTCGCTCCCTATAGTCACATGAACGATGAAGTCAATTAGGAATAGCATTAACATAATGATGAGATATTAATATTTCTATTATGTTAGTGTATTTTTAATAATTATCATTATTTATTTGATTGTTATTCCATTTATAAGTACGTATTTATTTAACAATACACGTATCCTACATAAACGTATATGTAGGCGTATATTTCTTTCCACAAACAAACAAAAAATACATGTTTTTTTTTCAAATTTTGCCAGTGTACTTATAGTACTTTTTATAATGTTCATAATAAGTTTTAAACATTTCAGTTGATGCGGGTGGCAATGCTCTCATCAGATACGATATCGAATGACGATCGCACAATGATATTAAATTATATATGCAATTGTTCAAGTGAATCTAAAACAACAAAAACAATCAATATATATGAAAATTAAACAACAACAAATAATTTCTCCAAGAACCCACTTTAACATTAGGATACAAATAAATCTCTTCATATCTTTCCAAAATATCGGCAATCGTATAGACGGAAATGCGACTATAGTCTGTTTTATGTGAAATTAAATTCGTGGTTAATTTTTCTAATCGATGCGCACAATCAGCGCCACGATCTGAATCGATGGAATTCGAATTCGGATTTGCATCACATTTGGAACATAGTGCTTTTAACAATATCTTATACTGTAATAGGAATATTGGTAATCTATCCAAGATCATGGCAGTTCGATATTTTAATAATTTCTCCAATATACATATTGATTGATTGTATTTGTCTTCGAAATTATTTGAATTTAATTGCATTATGACTGTTACACTGGTAATGAGCATATCAATTAATGCTGGTGATAAAATAAGCTGGAAATAGCTAGATACAGAATCATTAAATTGCGTTTAACTTGAAACTTACGTGTTGCGATTCTATAATACTTTCTTCTAAATAGACAATAGTCTGTAGTATTACTGTATTACAATCATTGTCTTTTAATAAATCTAATAGTGCATCGACGCATTTTCTTAGGGCATGTTGCCACATTTTCATTTTCAATGGATTCACATTGCATGATGTTAGAATTGATTGCCATGTTTTCAGGTGTAGTAGAAGAGATTTATTGTCTTTTTCGACAATACTTTGTTTCTACAATAAACAAATGTATAAAAACTATATTTATATATATATTAAGGATAATATTTACATCCTATTCACCGTTTACAAAATACTTACAGTGCAACAAAGTAAATCATTGAGCAACAATTGATACTTTTCGTTAGGTATTAAAGTTACAATTAACATAACTAAATTAATCGATTCATCTTTAATTCCAACAGTTTTACAAGCATCCCAAATTTGCGAAATCAAATCATCATCCAAATTTAATCGTTGCTTATTATTTAAAATCGTTGTAAACAATACGATACAACCAGATTCATTTGAAACGGATATATTTTTAACTGAATAATCAATATAAGCTGGAAGTTTAATTAATAGTTTTTCTAATATTTCCTCATTGTTTTCAGTAATTAAATAATGTTTTAAACATATTGCATAGGCTTCTATGAAATAAGACGATTGACAAACAATATCGGAAATTTGACAGAGAAGCGCGTCTTTGTATTCGTTGGCTAGTTGTTTTAATGGTTGCGGCATTTTTGATTTTTTAATCTATAAATTAAATTTGTAGTAATTAAATTAGATATTAGATGGAGAATCTATAGGGTAGATAATAGACCGCAGAAGTGATATCGTCGTCAACATGGCGTTGGATAAAAACAAAAGTCCTTGTCAATAGGGTTTTCTACGTATAATTTTTTGTTTTCTGTATTTTTTTTTTTATTTGATTTTCTGGTTATATTTTATTTCTTTAATTACTATAATTAAGTAGAATATAGTCGTAAGTTTATTAGTGTAGTAAAGTTTTAGTGATAGAGTGGATATATTACAAAATTAAGTGGATTTTAAGGTGAGATTCAGGGTGATTATTATTTTTTGTCGGTAATTTTGTATGGTGCAATGTAAGTTCGTATTTGTTTTTACCCATTATGACGTCACATTTCTGTGCGGTCTATACGACAATGTGGATAAATAAGAACGTGTTGTGATAATCTTAGTTTAGAATTCTATTTACTTTGTTCGCTGCCTGTATTATCAAAACACTTGCATCTAAATATTTCGGCTC
Organism: Platypus cylindrus; assembly: GCA_949748235.1. Taxonomy (NCBI): domain Eukaryota; kingdom Metazoa; phylum Arthropoda; class Insecta; order Coleoptera; family Curculionidae; genus Platypus; species Platypus cylindrus. The sequence continues at coordinate 10,658,871 of OX456494.1, forward strand.
GTCTAGTTTTCGATCGAAACATCGAATATACAGTTGCAATTTTTTTATCGAAACCTCACTTTTAAATACATTATCAATTATTAATTCGAATAATATGTTAAATCTTTGGAAATGTTTTAGTGTCGTTTCGCATAAAAATGTAATGTCAAATACATCGAGTAAGTTGAATTTGCAATATTGTAACAAACCTAAAATCAAAAAGGTGCAATCAATTAATTATTACAGCAAAGAATAACTCGAGTAAACATGTATTTTAGCCTTGTTCGCCAGAGAGAGATTGGAATTTGGCCGTTAACGGTCCGATGATGATTTTATCAATAAAATGGCTGTTTTTTTTTTTTACTAAAATAGATTAATAACTAGTCGCTGTGATAACAATGCCCAATTTCGATTTTACTTTTTTGGAAAATAGTAAAATCATTCATGACAATGTTACCTATCATCTTTTTTTACTATTTACGAACGAAGGAAAAAAAAACTATCGCTCAAGACTTGGTTGATGTTACAATTTGTTGTTGAGTTGGTTTCACCAGCTAAAACACACGCTATTATCAATTAACTATTTACCTATAATAATATTCTCACAGTTTTTCTTAAACTCATCGGAACCATTAATCAAATCTCTATAAAGAAAATACAGGTAAATTAACGATATTTTCTGTACAATTTCAAAACCATAAACAATTGGAAATCTATTAAATACTTTCAAGTATTTCGTAATTATTTTCTCCCGACTCTCACTACAATGATTTGTTAAACTACTATTAGGATGTAATGCTTCACATAGTTTCTTCAACGTATTATTGGCTTCCTCTACATCACATTCTGCTTCAGCATTGAAAAACATCTCAATTGGAATGGCAGCGAAAAACCGTGTAGCCGTAGCAATCGTTTGCTCTCTATCCAATTTACGTTTCGGTTTTAAATATTTGTTAATTTTCGATGTAGTTACATAAACAATTGCATTGATAAGTATCACTGAATCCTTAATATGCAGCTCATTGTATAATTCATTTTCAATTACATGTTCTGCCAGTAATAGAAGCGAGCTAGTATTCAATTTTGGTATTAGAAAATCAACTGAGAATTTATCTGATATCATTTCATTCCAAATATCTACTAAGCGAGTTTTAAAGATTGTTAAAATGCTCATTTCAATTGTTTTTTCGTTGTCCTTTTCAAATAGATAAATTCCTTTCAATCGTTGAATGTATAGTTTATGCTGTAATTAAATGTCGTTGTAATGCAATTGGTAAATGCTAATTAGCCGACTTCGTAAGCATAAAATATCAATCAACTTTGCTCAATTCATATAAAGCAATATCGCGCATGCGCCAATTTTTACTAATTCATTGAATATCAAGTCCCTTCTGCACTTATATTCGCGAAATTGTATGAAGAAACAAGAATTTAATAAGTAAAATTATATTTACGAAGTTGGTAAATTTGTAACCACCACGAAAATGGTAAATTAATTTACCAATAGACTTTTAGATTGTTGTTGCCCAAAATTTGTAATTCTTTGTATAATAAGTTTCCACTTTCGATTAGTCATATACAAATTGTAATTTGGTATTCCAATTGTTAAATGTGCATTTCCATTTAATTTTTCTAAATTCGCTATCTGATTGGTTGAATAATAACGTATCGTCATATAAATCTCTGCCCATCTATATGAAATTAGTAAAAATGTACGCATTGTGATATGGTTGTGTTCTCTTTTCAAAATGGCCGATCGAAATATTTTTAAAATATCGTTCAATTCATTTAGACAGGGCAGAAATTTTTCTAGTACTGATTGTGGTGTATTATGATCGGCTAATCTAACGGTTTGAAGAAATTGACTAATGAATGTACCGAGTATTTCGAGGAAAACTAGAAAATTCGTATCTGAAAAAGAGAAATTTTCAAATTTGAATTTTCCCAGTCTAATTTTGTCAATAATTCACATTCCACGTTGCCAAATTGAAAATGTCATCAGCGTAGCAATTAAAAACTCAGAAAAATCTATTGAAATACACAATTTGCCATTTTATCACTCACAATTAATTTGCTATTTCTTCAAAAATTTGGCAACATGTAAATTGTCCGCAAGTAACAAAGTAGACGATTATTGACGGTTATGTTCATATTTTACCTTCTTTATTATTCTCAGCAAAATCAGTAACAGCTGCGTTCAAATGGTATAGCAATGTTTTCATTACATTGATAATTTGCCAGCTGATTAATTCATTGATAGAATTACTAAAAGATTTCAGTATGTTTTCGGTAAAAGTGGTACACACACAGACATGAACATCATTGGGACTAGTTCTATCGACATCTTTTACACCACTAGTCGAATAAACATTTTCAATATCCTGAATATGATATTGTCCTTCCAATGCGATACGCAATGATGGAATTAATTTGGCTAAAAAGTTCTCTGTCCGATGTAGTTTAGCAAATATACGAAACATTTCGATAATGACTTGTTCGTATTCATTCATACGATGTTCATTATTTGCAAATATCGCAAATACAATGATATCATTAACTATTGGTTCAATTGCGAATGGACTGATTGCTGTGCATTTTAAAAATATTTCATAAACTATTTTAGAAGGTATTTGAAGTACTATTAATGATTTAACGATTTTTCTTAAGAAAACGGTGAATGTTACTTTTGAAATTTCGCATTCAACAAAATGTTTTGCACTGATTGCGTCAAGACAAACGAAAAGCAATTGTAAAGATGTGGAAACCGGCAGTGAATCGTTTCTTAGAGTGTTGACCGGTTTAAAATCACTGGATATATCGAAATTTAAAATTTGTAAAACATAAATTAACAGCCTATAGCACGAAATCGAATTATTAAAACATTTACTAAGTGCGTTCAGAATTAATTTAAAACTAGTTTGGGCAAATTTTAAATCCAACCAACTGACTGTTGTTAAATATTTCAAAACTTCTTCGATTACGTTATTGTCATTGGAGGCGGCAAGAAAGTGTTGTTCAATGTGTTTGGTGTTTTCTTGAAATATACACTGAAAATATGTTGTTTTTTTTTAAATATATAAATACAGTATCTAATACAATGCTTACCTTGTACACAGTTGTGGTGATTTCGTCCAGTAGTTTATCGTCATCATCAAATTTAATTATTGATTCGGCTAAAGTGGCAAACAGAAATTTAAGAAAATATTTACAATATTTCTCCTGCTCAATGAAATATTTGGATAACAAATATGGAGTTTTAAGCAATCTAATAAAACCAGCAGGAGAATCAGCAGCTGTTAAAATCATCGATAAAAATTTAAAATAACACTTTAAATTGTGTTTGAAATATTGACAGAACACTTTATGCTCTAATAGTAATGAAACTGAAAGATCTATGTCTTTTTTACGAAGCTGTTTATCTCCTTCGGATTCTTGTATTTTTTTCTTAAATAACTAAAAACGATATACAATTTTAATATGATATTTATAGTAGTTTCATCAAACCCTCACTTTCAACATAATTGGAATATCGTCAGCTACAAATTCGTTAATTGTTAAACCACGAAATTGATCTGTGGATAACCATTTAATAATAAACTCCCAAATATCGATATTTTCCCTATATGAGTTTTTGTCTTCACTTAAACTTAACGCCCATTTCAAAATCAATTCCTCCTTATTATGTATTGATAAATTTGGAATTCTAAATGCATTATCAGCAACTTTGATACGTTTGGCCAGCGGCTCATCGTGATTATATAAAAATTCTTGAAGCTCTAAAATATTTTCGCATTTATATTAATGTGAAATATTACTGAAGAATTAAATATATCTTATTTCGTGTATATAAAATGGTTGAAGTCTATTTGTACCTTTAGATTGCGCCATTGAGACAAATATCACAGAAACGGTACAAAACGCTACAAAAAAAAAAACAGTACAAAAAAGTAAAATAAAGCCTAAACGTTTAGCTTAAATTTGATTATACTAGACTCTAAGTGAGTATATTAGAAAAACTAATTAAATCAATTCGCATGCTATCCGAAAGTGAAATTCGAAAAAAAAGTAAGGTTATTTAGGTTATTGTTCTACTATGGATAGAAGTTATGGCTCTAGTTACTAAAGGCTTATTTTTTAAATTAAAATATAAAAAAAGAGGATAGAAAAATAGAAATTAGAAATCGGATGAAAAATCAAAAAATTCGAAAGAGACACGTATCGTATCATTCTCCGACTTGAAAAATTACAAGGTGGCAAGGCAACACCGACGTACCTATCCCTCTCCTAGAAAAGCATAATTAAAAACATCATAAAATCGCTAATCGTATAAATGTGAGAACACCTATAATACTTTTTCATGGATTCTTTAAAAATTTAGTGTAGATTCTAAACATTACAATGTTTAGATTTACATTCTTTAAATTAATTTTGTAAAAATTGGCTTAACAGATGACTATTAAAGTTTAAACTCTTAAAGATTAATAGAATACAAAAAATGCGTGTACTGTACACTGTACGTATACGATAAAAATTCAATGTACCGTATGTACCTCCGTATTACAGATAAGATGTGAAAACCAAATTCTAACGGTTCCATATCCTAAATTACAGTTTGACATCAAGTTTTTGAAAAGAACGTATAGAAATCATGTCATCTATAAACTTAATTCACATTTTCTTTTCACTGTTAGTGACACTAATAATCATTTCTACTTTTTTACTGAGTTATTTAGAAAGAAAGTTACCCAGTTTCTTTGGCCAACTGTTCCGTTATGGAAAATATCAATCGAAATCAAAGCGTTCAATTTTAACAATTGAAGTCCCTAAAAGCTGGTTTCGTCATTTCTATGTTGTTGCAGTCATATTATGTAGTTATGTACTGATTTTAACAACTGTTGTCTATACAACATCATACGAAGTACCAAAATTTATAGACAAAATATTGAACGCAACATGTGGTGATAAACGATATGCACAAAGTAAGAATTAAGTATTTAATTAACTAATGGAGTATTTTGTAATTGTTCAATATTTTAGCTACTAAAAATAGAGTTTTATTAGCTCTATTACTACTTACATTACAAGTTTATAGAAGATGTCATGATACATTTAAAATATCGGTATTCAGTACTAGAGCAAAAATGAATATATCCCATTATCTTGTTGGACATATCCATTATATCGCTTGCCTCTTAGCTATACTGTGTGAAGCACCAATATTTTCCACTGGTCCAGGTTCGTGTATTAATTGTTATTGATTATCTCGTTTTATAAATTAATTTTCAGTTGAGGTCGAAACAGGAGCGGTTAATCTATTTGATTTAACTTATTCGGAAAAATTTGCCATTTTACTGTTTTTATTCGCATGGAAACATCAATATACTTGTACAAAAATATTAGCCAATTTGAGGAAAAATTCTAAAGGTATAGTTTAGCGTATAAATTCTTACAATCTATTGACCTATCTATTCTTTTATCGCAAACAGGAAATGTTGTAACAAATGACTACAAACTACCAGAAGGAGATTGGTTTACATATTTAAGTGCACCCCATCAAACTGCCGAAATTATGATGTACTCGTGTTTAATGTGGTTACTTTGGTATAATATTACTTGGTTTTTTATTTACGCTTGGGTGATATCTAACCAGGTAAGATTTTTAAGGACGTAAATACAAGGAACAGGAATTAATGATTACTATTTTGTAGATATCAACGATTCTACTTAGTCACTGGTGGTACAAGGAATCATTTCCAAATTTTCCAAAAAATCGAAAAGCTTTGATTCCATTTGTATATTAAATAGATTAAATTTATATTACATTTATGCTTCTAATATACAATTAAAAAAATAAATAAATAACTATTTTCACTGACCATATTTTAATCGAAAGTTAATTTGATTGTTGCAGTGTAAATGATCATATGTATTCCATTCTAAAAATGATTTACCTTTCTTTTTTTTTTTTGGCAGTCTGCGACTAGATTAAATTTATGAAGATTTTTTTTGCTATATACTTATTTTTTTTATTCCCTATTAAAACTAATAAATTGTACATATTTACAGATTGTAATTATGTAGTTACTTTATTATACAGTCATTTTAATAATAAAAATAATTCGAATTTAAAAAAATAAAAATTCAATTGCAGAAGTAGAAATACAAAATTTGCGGTTAGGAACTGTTCTTCTTTTGCATTCCATATTGCGACGAAAAATAAAGACAATTCTACACTATTTATTTAAATTTTAATCGCGCCATTAGTTTTTTTTTTTAATTAGCTAATTATTTGATTTTTTTTTATCGTTCGTTATTTCATAATTAAAACAGCTTTGAATATCCGGTTCTCAATTCAACAAATAAAAAAAGGGGAATAGTTTTTTTAAAATCATAACAATACTAGTAAATGGTAGTAAAATAAAAAAAACTTAATAAAACAACAGCAAAAATTGACAGATGGTATTCCTACAATAGCTATCCATCCGTAATGTGGTGTGGCCAATAGGAATACCTATACCTACCTCTACTCTCTACAATGCATTCAGTAAAACAAAAAACTATATGCCACGATATGAAACAAGGTTTTTTGGAAAGGAAAGAGTGTACATATATACATATATATTATTCGTTGATAACGGTTATTCTTTTCAATGGTGCGAATTATCGAGATAAAGCTCTCTAAACTAAAGTAAACAACGATAAATATTTGATGTAAAAAATAGTGTAATAAAATGAATTAGTGAAATGTTTGAAATTGCATTTTTGTTGTCCCTTAATTTACAAAGGAAGTGGTAGTTTAGTTGAATAATAATTTTGGTACATCTGCTTTTTTTTTTTTAATTTCCATCGGTAAGTTTATCAGATTTAGCAGACCTACTTATTAAAAAAAACATACAGAAAAAAAAAAGTTGAATTACCTTAACCCAGTTCAGAATTAGTTTTTAGTGAATTCTCCCTCACTCTCTCTCTCCGAATATTTGTTAATTTAATTATTCAGTTTATGTGAAATGTTGACGCGTTTTAATTACTGCAGCTTGAATTGAAAATGATTACAAATTTTTTTTTTAGTGATGATGAATAATCCAAATAAACTAAGCACTCTAGATCGTATCCAATTAGAGATTAAAGAATCCCTTGAACGAGAACAACAATTGAAATATGATTACAATAATAAAATTATTAAACCAGGAAATAGTATTGAAGATAGTACAGATAGTTCCGTTAAAAGTTCAGAAATTGATACTATTGAATCATCATCATCAACAACAAAATTACATAATACAACAAATGGTTTTCGGAAATTTTTCCGTAATACAAACTCGTCAAAAGGTGTTATGCAGAAATTTTTAAAATCTCGTGGTCGCATTAGTTTATCGAGTAATCGTAATAATAATGATCTATTATCTAATGATATATGGACATCGGATGCGGCATTTAAACCAGCTAAAATTACCGTTCAAAAAGGTGGTACAAAATCAATAAGAAATGGTTACGTGTCCGCTGAAGAAAAAATGCGAAAAGAATTACAAGAGTTCCAACAAAGAGAAACACAATTACGTGAGGAACGTAAAAAAAGTCTACCAAATTTAATGGCATCATTACATTTAGAAGAACTACAAGAACAAGAAGCGAATAATAATAATAATAATAATGGCTATGTTACTGGTGATTTTTATACAAGTAATAATGGTTTTATTAAAGCAACAAAATCAATGGCGAATATTTATAATCACAGTAATAGTGATGATGGTTTCGAAGATACAAATAGTTCAGCTGGTGGCAGTTTAAAACCAGCTAGATCATTAGCGGAATTGTGCGATGTATCTGATGATGAACGCTGCGATTTACCTGGTACACATTCGTTGATAATGCGATTTGAAAATATGAAATTTAAAAACAAATCCCATCAATAAGTTTTTATATATATGTATCTATTTGTGTGATCTAATTATTTTATTTTATTATTATTGCACACATCTTGCCTATTTCTACTAGCAGATGATTTTTTTTAGAAAGGCACGACACATCACATTCTAATCCACAAAAAATTAAGGCATTCGTAGTGTAGCTGGAAAGAAATAGATAAATTAGTTCCTAAAAATTAATACATACATTCCATTGTGTAGTGGAATTAATTATTTATTTATTTATTTATTCAACAGCTTTTTTTTCATAGTTGTTGCTGCTTTTTAATGTGTTTTTTTGTTTGTTTTTATTTTGTTGCTTTCCCAAACTTGCCTTCACGAATTTATTTATTATATTTGCTTTATGAGAATTTTTTATGTTAATTATGCTCGCTGAGATTTTTTTTTTCCTTTAAATATATTTTCTAAATATTAAATTGCGTGCCTTTAGTTTATCATGCTTTACCTTATACTTTAACAGTGTGTATGGCCCATTATTATATTGTATAAAAAAACGAATGTATAATGTAGTTATGGTGGAGTCCCCTGTTACTTCTTTTCCGAAACAATGACATTAGGCAATGTGTTATTATTTATGACGCATTGTTTGCCTATATCGTTTATTACGGTAAAAATATGATCAAAATATTCAACTTTTTTATTAATTAAAATACTATGAATCGATAGGAAAGTGAAAACAAAATTACTGAAATGCGTGATTTGATAATTTGTTAAAAAATGCCTAAAGCAACACATACTAAACAAGGTAAGTTTCGTAAAAATCACATGTACGCTTCACTTTTAGCTTACCTTTACACCGTACATAGACAGGATTATCTGTGCCTTTACAGTCGTGCATTTTGTTCCTTTTTCCCGTGTGTAAAGCTAAATGATTAAAAGACTGATAATTAATTCGAAATCTTCTAAAATTTCTTATTTTTGTAAAATAAGTATGGTTAGTGGCATAATGTGTCAACTTCTTCTTAAAGAAAATGATTAATTTGTTTTAAATGGTGATGCTCAATTTGTTTAGAGCTGTTGAAGAATATTGAGTTGCCTAGTGATGCATTTTATTAAAATTTTGCCAAAAACTACTAGCAAAAATAAAATAAAAATCCATTGTTTGTCTATGATAAATAATTAATACAAACAAAACAATTTTAAAAGGATAATTTATTATATGAGCGATACAATTTTATTCAAACTCCGATCATTTACAATTCTTTAAAGAATAATCGTCGAATTTAAACGTATACGTAATATTAAAATTTAAAATATGATTTTAAGAAATAAATTGCTGTTAGAATCATATAGAATAAAAAACTCGATCAATCGTAGAATCTTTTAAAAGTCCTGTCTAATAGATTATTGATTTTTCGCAAAGCGAATGACATTTTCCAATTTTCCTCATTTAACTTTTAATCATTACTATTTTATTACATATTAGAAAACACCAGATTTGCATTACGATACAATCCTTTATCACCATCGTTCGTTCCAACAATGGAAGCCAAAGGATTACTTCTAATGGTAAGTACATGCATCAATAAGTGCATTTTCCAAGAAAAATAAATAATTTCTATTGTTTTATTATGTTAGCAAAAAATGGGATATAAAATTGGCTCAGGTTTAGGAAAAAATCAGCAAGGCATACTAGATTCGATTCATATTAATGGAAATGTAGGAAAAGAAGGTTTGGGTTTTGAAAAAAACGATGATGATAATAATTATTGGGATGCTGATAAAGAAAATGATAATGTTAAAGTTGAAGATAAAATCGAATGGTTAGAAAATAATGATCATAATAAGTTAGTTGAACCAATGGAAAATTGGTTAATTGAACAAAACTGTTCAAATCATAATGTTTTGGAGAATTATTTATTTTGCGATAAGGATATATTAAAGAATGTATTCGATGGAAAAGTGAGTTATACCTAACTGAAAATCAATTAAATCAGGCAACTCTAGAAAATTATTTCTCATTGTATTGTTACAGAATATATTCGATAAGCTAAATCTAGACGATCTGTACAAAGCACGAAATCGAGCAAATTCATTCGAATCTGTACGCTCAGCGTTTTTTATGAATCGAGCTGCATTGAAAATGGCAAATATTGATGCTGCGTCAGATTTTATGTTTACTAATGTTGAAAATAATGTACGTTACTTACAACCGATTATGGAAAGAAAAGTATAATAATTACAATGATTTTTAGTGTAATTTTTCAACTGATAAAAATCCAATTTACTTTGCTGACGTGTGTGCTGGACCAGGTGGTTTTTCCGAGTATATTTTATGGCGAAAACAATGGCACTATAAAGGATTCGGTTTTACTTTGAAAAATGACTCTGACTTTAATAGTAAGATTATTGAAATTATTAATTATCCAAAGCCAACTAAGATGAATTTGATTGTTTTTTATTATTTGTATTAAATACTATGTAAAGTGGTGGGTGTGATATATGGTTGCAATGGGAATTTCATGTACTTTTTATATCTATGAAAATACAAGATGGCGTCTATACGAAAATCGAAAGTTGCACTCAATATCTAAGAGAATTAAAGTCTTGTGGAATAACTGACGATATCGCGTAGAAGCTCTTAAAAAAGTGCCTTAATAATGTACAACTTTTATTTCTCTACAATAAATTGGCTTCAAGTTATTGACGAAAAACGAAAATCGAAATTTTCGGTTTTTTTCGTTTACCTCCGGAAATATTAGGAATTTCTCAAATTTTAAAACACCATTTTATTAAGCCCATAATTGCGTGAGTTTGCCCCAATTTAATCGACCTCGTACTTCTTACCGTTACCGAAATCACCATACTCACATACAAATTTGAAACTATAGATAGAAATTCTATATTGTATAAGCTAGAGATTACCACAATCTTACACTAAACTTCAGTTTCAGCATCATCATGTGCATCACCAGCAACATTTCAATCATTGTATGGTGAAAATGACGATGGTAACGTTTATAAATCGAAAAATATACAAGATTTCACACGGCGTGTGAGACATGAAACTGATACAAAAGGTGTTCATTTTATGATGTCCGATGGTGTATGTTTATTTAAATAATGCATACCATCAGTGGCGTAGCAAAAAAAATAAGAGCGGCGATTATCCACAGCTTCGTAAACTTAATTTTTATTTCGTAAACATAAATTTCAACCACTAAAAATTAAAAAAACACGCGGTTATACAATTTGTTAATTCGTAATCAGAATTTGAAAGAATTGACATTTGAAATCGAAATTGATGAGAAGAATCAAAAGATTAATCGATTGTACTAAAAAAAAAAGCAGCTAAAAGTAACTAATAAATAATAACAAAAATGATAAAGAAACGATTTAAATATGCACAAAAAATTATCATCAAAAATAGTTGGCCGGAAGAATAGTTTGGTTAAGATTCACGTCCATCTCTGATCGCATCTGATCGGAAAATATTTTGTGGTGAAAGCGCAAGCGCGCGCGTTCTTAATTCTTCTTATTTCTTTCATACGTAAAACGTTATAAAAGTTTTTGGGAACTTTAAAATTACGTTTATGCATTAAGAAATAAGAATTAAGAAATTGGTTAATCACTACTGATAAGAAACGCATTTATATTTTTATATCAAGATTTACGTACAAAAAAATTACGACTATGATTATTATGCATTAAAAGTTTACGAAGTTGGGTAAAATAAAACACGAAATTAATTTTATATATGGAGCTACACGCCACTGTGGGTATGATTAAAACTTGTACTGATTTTTTTCTCTATAGGGATTTTCAGTTGATGGTAACGAAAACTTACAGGAAATGTTATCAAAACGTATTTACTTATGCCAATGTTTAGTTGCTTTAGAAATTTTACGACCACATGGATATTTTGTGACGAAATTATTCGATATTTTTACATCATTCAGTATCGGTTTGCTGTATTTAATGTATCTATGTTTTGAAAAAAGTATGTATGTATGTACTAGCATTTGCTTAAATAGGAAAAATTCCAAATTCATTAATTTCCATTACCTTTCAGTTGCCATAATAAAACCGGTTACTTCACGTCCAGCCAACTCGGAACGCTACTTTGTTTGTTACAATTTTTTAATAAATAATCGTACAAGGAAAATACGAAAATATATTTGGAAAATTGTAAAACGATTCGAAGACGTTGAATGTACACAAAGAAAAAGGGAAATTGTGGAAATTGTACCGTTGGAAACGATAAAAATGAATCAATCGTTTTTTAATTATATTGTTTCTAGTAATAATAGGTAAAGTATATACTTATATTATAAGATAAATTAAATATTAATGAAGAATGTAAAACAGCCACCCTGATTGTCTACTGTATGTAGAGCGAATGCATATTAATTTATGGTCATTTTTGGTGTATTTTAAAACCCTAATTTTTCAAATAAAAATCTACGCCACTGTCCTACAACTATCGTGCAAGTTTTTGTTAGCTGATTGTCATTTATTATGTTTTTTTCGTGGAGAAATTCATCTCTACATTTTCTACACTGTGATTCGTATTCTAAAATTTTGAATCGCAGCCTACTTGATTAAATAAAATATCAAATTTTAGAATTGGACAAAAACAAATAATTGCCCTAAAAAAACTAGCACATTTTGCAAAAAATCCGTCACTAATTGACGAAAGGCAAATTCAACTACGTACCGATTGTTTAAATTATTGGAAAATTCCTGGCAATATTAAAAGAACACCTTTAACTCTTAGCACCGCTGATGAAATAATTCGTCGATTAAATATCGATGATGGTAAAATTACTAGTTACATATTTGCACTTACCGCAATAATTGTAAATGTATTTTTTAGTTATCTTAAATTACACAGGACCACAGCAATATTTAAATTCAACAGAGTGCTTTATAACGGACTTTCAGAATTTTCATTATTGTTTTACGTATAGTACACCGAATATATGTAGATGTCACTTTTTCGTGGGTAAAAACACAGAGTCAGCGTGTACAGAGAGTAGAGTGCTGCATAGTAGTGGGAATAGCGCCATGTTTACTCCTTCAATACTCATCATATGTTATAGAATATTCAGATTGCTTTTGACTATTATTAAATATTATTTTAAAATAAATTAAACAACAAACGAGTAAACATGGCTGCCGCATAAGTGCTATCTAGTGTTGAATGCGTTACTCCGACTATTCACTGGCGTTGGGTAGCAAACGATGTAGTTTCGTTTCGCACACTTGATTAATTAATGATGTCAATTACTATTCTTTAGCTATAGAAAATTCAAAAGTATATAAATTACAAAACAATAAGTGGAAAAGTATTAAAAAAATCTATTTATCACCGGGGACGGTTTTATATGGTGAATTTGTCAAGGAACAATTTCTTTCAACAGAGCACTGTGATAAAATTCAATATAGACATAGTTTGCATGTTATCGATGCATTGTATTTGGGTTCGGAAAATATACAGGGAGAGAATTATAAAAAAAGGTGAATAATCATCGATTAAAATTGCTCGTTGACCATTCTCGAACTTTATTCGTTTTATTTTATAGAATCGAATTAATAAATTTATATTGTAAATCGGTGAATCGAGAATCGCAAAAAAAGCAATCAATACGAATAAGACCAAAGGAATTTCATGAATTGATTCATTTACCTCAAGATAGTCAATTAGAACCTTCCAAATCTAATTGTAAATTAATCAAAATTGGATATAAAACCAAAGAGGAATCCTACGAAGTTAATTCTGTGTTAATAAAGAAAAAATCTGGTAAGTCTAGTAGGCCAAGACTAAATTTTACGCTTTTATTCTTCAATTTATTGGTTGATTTTTTCAGATCACAGTTTTCTACCTCAACATATTTTAAGTATACCTATTTTAGCCGATAACGTCGCAGAAATTAACTTAGACACTTTAAACACATTTATTAAAAATAAATTGCAAACAAATTATTAAGAGATAAACGTTTTATTTGGTACAGAAATATAATACTATTAAGAATTGTAAACAACATATGAATATAATAAAAAATCAAAATGAAATGCCACTTTATTTACAAACCGATTCAAAATCAAAGAGACACAGAACCTTTTTCCAAAATTTCAGGAATCCACTTATTATATTCAGCTTCAATACATGATTTATCTAAGTCAGCATTTATTGTCAATATTGGTGCAACACATTTCTTGTTTAATGTTTGATGGTTATTAAACAACCACTTTTCATGAATGTCATGCATCGATTTTATAAATTCCAAACTGACTTCTGTCTCTTCGGGTCGATTACGTTTACGTACCCGTTCATATGCTACTTCCGGTGTGGTTTTTAAGTAAACAATTAAATCGACTTCGACATCCAAATTTTCTGTAGCCCATATGAACCATTCATTTAATACTGACCATGATGCTTCCGATAGTAAACCATCGATACGTAATTTTTCAACGAAACAATAATGGGCACTAAATAACGAACGTTCCATTAATTTGATGGGTTTTGTTGTTGTTTGCAAATGATTTTTAAGCATCGTTAATTGAACGAAAGATTGAAATGTGAATGACCATTCTTTCGGGTTTTGATACATCAAACTCTAGAGAAAAACAAATTGTATATTAATTATTAGTCGCAGACGATGAAGCGAATCGTTATTGAGTTGACATACCAATAAATTGTTTCCATTCAGATTTTTCCAATAGGCAACTGGTTCATCCATTACGTGGATTCCCTCAAATTTTTTAAAACGTTCAAGGAATGTTGTTTTTCCACTACCGATATTTCCTTCAACGCTAATTCGAAATGGACGAGACAGATTTTGTTGTTTCAAGTATATCGCCATTTTGGTTATCAGACTTTTTACATTCCTTGAGTAATTAGGGGAAAAACAAACACTATATTTCTAATCGGAAAATATTAAAATAATTTGTAAAATTCAAATTTTTTACTTACATCAAAGTAGTACTAGTACAACTACTATTAAAGTTATCAAATGATTAATTGTGAAAAAATAGAAAAAGTGTGGTATTAATAAATTAAAGTATTTATGTAATGACTAGATAAATTTTGTAAAAAGGCGGTATTTTTTTAGCGCGTTAAATATTTTCCCCATTTTTAACCTAAAATTTTTTATGTTCTGTAACGAACATTTTCGTTTAGAGATGGTAAAATATAAGGATAGTATAGCATTTCTGTGTACATCGCATTTGTGACGTCGTTGTATTGCAATTTGCAATAGAAAAACTTGCTTTGTCTTTGCCCTGTAGATTACTCTGTCAGTGCTATGGAATGCAGAAAAAACTATAATCAAATACTGTCTGTTACAAGTATTATTTTACTACAAATACAGACAGTATATTTGCTATTTGCTATAATAATTTAATAATCTCTATATAATAAGGCCGGCGTCTCATGCCTCCGATATCCGACAATACGACAGTACTCTGATTGGTTGAATTTTAATAGTTATGATTGCTTAATATATTAAAATTATTAATTATATAAATAGATAACTCATAAACAAAACATCTCTGAAAATCTAACTAAAAAAAATCCGACAGTCGGAGCAAATATTCGAACATAAATTCGCGCCAAATAATATCAATCAACCAATGTCGTATTGTCGGATGTCGGACGCATGAGATGCGGCCCTCAGGAGTAGAATCGAATCGATTTAACAAAGTAACAAATGACAAAATATTTACACATACACAACAATGAATTGTTGTGTAACATTGTAAATAATTGTAATATGTAATAATGTAAATGTAATAATTTAAGTTTAAAATTAAGTACCACAACACTTATAGTAAACTTATAAAGTACATGATTTGCGCGCGCATATTCATGTCACCTTTGAGAATTGCAATATAATAAATATTCTCATGATAATAATAATCAATAATTACAAAATTATACATCATATATACATATAAATCTATAACAAGTACTTTATTAATAACAATATTAGTATTTAATTTTTTAATTTTAATAAAACAAATGCGACTAACTTCATGTTGTTAGAAGACTTTCCAAAGAATTGTATGTTGCAACGGTTTCTCTCATAGCAGTTCGTATCTCACCGTCTCTCTTGCGAATAGGAAATTGGTATAGTAAAATTTACAATAATCTCAGCTGATTTGATGTATTTCGGCGGGAATCGCTAGTTTTAATAACTATAAAATTTTATCATAAACAATTTCCAATAAATATGGATATGTTTCAAGATCCTGACTTAAAAGCAAAATACGACAAATATAAATATACTGTAAAAGTATGGGAACATCAATTTTTTAAGAAAAATAAACGGATTCCATCAAAGGTTAGTATTCTTAATTTATATGTATGAAAATACTGAGATTTACCTACCATAAATTATAGCTAGATATAAAAGAAGCATCAAATGATGTACGGTATGCATATAAGAAATATTTAGAACTAAAAACAGCAGCTCTAGAACAAAGTTTTATCGGCGTAGAAGGATTTGAGGAAAGCAACAGTATAGTAGAACAACAAACAACGGAACAAATTAATAATGTTCCAGAAAAAGAACTACAGATTGAAAAATGCGATCAAATATTAGCAGAGAATAATACAAAACTTAAAGATAATGTTTGGGGGGAACATTTAAACAAGAATCTCACCACTTCAAATCAAGAAAGCAATAAAACAACTAATAATTCAGATAAACAGCAGCCCTCGCAACCTGTTCAATCAATAACAAAGAAATTATTTTGTGGATCAAAATTTAATAAACGCAATCCAAGGAAATCGTTGAATTCATCAGTTAATAAAAAAACACCAAACAGTTCAAATAATACAACAGCCACTATAATACAACAAGAAGACTCATTATTAGGTATATTTGATTCAGAAGAGGCTTTGGATTTGTGGCAACAAGAAATGAATCAACAACAATCTTGTTCAGTATCATCATCACAGCAGCAGGAATCACCGAAATTTGAATCATTATTAGATTCTTCAATTGATATTGTTGATTCACTATTTGCAGCTGCTACTCAAAGAACAATAACATCATCAATAAGACAATTAGATACTGATTGGCTTGATCGGGTTAGTAGAAATATCGGTGTACGATCAGAAGATGTTCAACAACAATCAATAGTGAGCGTTCCAACTAAAGCCGATGATAGTGACGATGAAGATGTAATTGAGGATTCGGATGATGAAAAAACTGGAAGTGGTAGAACATTAGGAAATTTACATGTTAGCAAGAGAATGAAGACATCAATTGTTGAAGATAGTACGTTAAATTTTAAGGGGAAAATCATTAAAAATGATGAATTTAAAGAAGATAATTCACACGGTTTAGTTAATGAAAATATGCCGCCGTCGTCTCCATCTCAAAAAGCCGAAAATATTAGTGAAACTCGAACGACAAAGGCACAAAAAAAATGCACCAAAAAAGCACCAGCCAATAAAATAAAACAAAATCTAAACTCTGAATTACTAAGACGATCTTGTCGAAGTAATAAAGTTAAAGTAAGTTTTGAAGAATTCCTAAGTGAAGATGATCCATTTTATACTGATGACGAAGATCGAGAGTTTATTTGTTCTAAAGAAACGGAAGCGGAGATTGAGTGCACCGACGATGAGGATGATAATTTAAAACGTAATAAAAGAAAAAAGGGAAAGAAATCTTCTACTGCCCGATCACAAGAAACTAATGATGAAAAATATGAATTAGAATTTACTACAAAACAACGTCCAATGATTCCACGTATTGATAATATGAAAAAACTGATTAGTGAGGAAAGAGCGAAAACAATCAAAAACATCACAACAAATGATAAACAAGGTAAAGCCAAAGAGAAACTAGAGCAAAAAATTACAAATGGAACACTGAACGATAATTATGTAACATTAAATTTGAGAAAGAAAATTTTCGTGAAAGGCAAAAAGAATTTCAACTTTTCAAAGATGAAGAAAATGAAATGGAAAAATAAGAAAAAAGCTTTATATGGACCAGATATGGATATGCGGGGATGTGACGGTGGAAAATTGACTTGTTTCAATTGTGGTAAACAAGGACATTTTGCACAAAACTGTACAAATACTAAAGGCGATAAATTATTACCAAATAATGAGGCTGACGAAGAAGATGACGATGATAGTTGTTGCATTCCAACGTTACAAGAAGCTTCAAAAATGGCAAATGAAAGTAGTTTCAATATTAGAACGTCAAGTCGCTTATTTACTGATGAAAACAAGCAGGAAATAACCGATTTCAATAAGGCAAATGACGAGCAATGGGAAGGAGACGATGATTTAGAAGAGCAACTAATTGAGGAAACATTAAAACTGGAGGACTATGTAAAAAAGATTGATATGAGTGAATATATTGATACAGTGAAAACCGTTGAACCTTATTTCGATTTAAAGGATAATGGAGATATTATTGGTTTGTTATTTAAAATAGTATTTATTATTATTATATAATATTAAAAAATATTTAAAATAGTTATTTAAAATTTAAAATAATCGGACCACCGATTATTTTAAAAAAAATAATCGGTGGTCCGAATAACGAACTAGTTACAGCTAACAATCGGCTGAGTAAACTGTTAAATAACCGCTTATTTTTTCAAAATTGGGCTTATCTGAATACACTGTTTTCAAATACACTCAACATTTCTTTTTGTAGAAACTCCAAATGAGGTTTATGAAGCACTAAAAAATTTCGGTCACGAAACATTTCGTCTAGGTCAGGAAAAGGCCATAATGCGTATTTTATGCGGCAAATCAACATTGACAACATTAAGTACTGGCTCTGGAAAAAGTTTATGTTATCAAATTCCAGCTTATTTATATTCCCAGAAGACAAGCTGTATTACACTGGTAATTTCGCCATTGTTGTCACTTATGGAAGATCAAATATCTGGTACTTGAATTAATTCCATTACGTATTGAAATAATTTAATTACCGATTTATTGATTAGGTATTCCGAAATGTTTAAAAGCCGCCTGTTTACATGCAAATCAAACGAAAACGCAACGAGAAAAAATTATTGATAGTTTAGTTGATGGAAACATCAGCGTACTTTTAATATCGCCGGAAACATTGGTGGCAGG
Source organism: Platypus cylindrus (assembly GCA_949748235.1). Taxonomy (NCBI): domain Eukaryota; kingdom Metazoa; phylum Arthropoda; class Insecta; order Coleoptera; family Curculionidae; genus Platypus; species Platypus cylindrus. The sequence goes on from OX456494.1 coordinate 10,677,831, forward strand.
AGAAAAACAATCAGGTATAATGATTTTTTTCTACGGCCATATAAAAATTATTAACTTTTGCCACGTAATGACGAAAGTAAATCATATTAGTAAATCAAATAGATGCACTTACATATAAAATGATTGAATTATTAAAAGAATAAGGGGAAAACACAATTGAGCACCAAAATATAAACATTTCTTTTTTTTACAAGCAAAAATTAAACATTTAAAAGATTTCAGGATTTCACATTAACAAACGAACGCGCTGCCCAGCGCCTTCTTCGATTTTAAAACCAAAACTGATTGTGTTCGATGCAAAAAATTAAAATTATTTTTATCAAGCTTAAAAATAATTGAAAAACACATTGCAAATACGAAAATATAAAAAATGATTCACAACATATCACGAAATGGTGAATATTTCTGCAATTTTCAAAATTTGAATAAATGATTAATTATGTATATAATTTTGGGTTGCCTAACAATCGTCAGCAACTGCAAATACATAACGATCAATAGCCACTGCGTTATAATTACTGTAAAGTTTCTTTCTGCTTTTTGTAATTATTAAATAAAATAAAATTTTAAGTGAAATACAACAATAAATTTAACGAAATAATTCGTATTATCAATAAAAATGTATGACATTCAATAGTTAATACAATTGAACTGTTATATATCAAGTTGGCCATGGGTCTATGAAATTTAATTCTGGCTATTTTGTATAAATTTTTTTAATCAGATATAATTTTAATAACGATGGTCGTAGAAAAATTATAGTATTACACTCGTTGAAAATCATTTTCTAAATCTCGCGAACATTACATAAACTCGGCTTCACCACGGTTTAGTAAACTGTTCTCTCTAATTTTGGTCATTTGTCCATTTTCCAGGCTTTGGTTCAATTCTACGTAAACTTCCACCAATAGCTTTCGCATGTATTGATGAAGTCCATTGTATATCACAATGGTCACATAATTTCCGTCCCAGTTATCTTATGATTAGTCGTGTATTAAGAGAATGCCTTGGAGTAAAAACAATCCTTGGTTTAACGGCTACAGCAACTCGTTCAACTGCTCAAAATATTATACAATTACTTGATATCCCTGATGGATTTGATGGTGAGCAATTCGATTAAATTAAGTTTTCTAATTGATATTGAGTCTGTTTTTTTTCTCAAAATCAATAGGTATTGTTCAAAATGTTCCATTGCCAGATAATTTAAACTTAACAGTATCGAGAGATGTTAATAAGGATCGTGCATTGATTAATTTGTTATTAGACGATAAAATGAAGAACTGTGATAGTATTATAGTTTATTGTACGCGACGTGATGAATGTGAACGTGTTGCATCGTTTTTGCGGACTTGTTTAAAACATGAAACGGTCGTTGAAAATACAAATAAGGTAAGGCCTTATCTCGATATAAACCTAACTGGTTGGTTTAATGGATTTGCTTGTAATCGCAGTTTTTTTTGCCCTATTCTCATGTAAAATGTATAATTTTAGAAACGTAAAAGATTGAGCCTACAAGCTGAACCATATCATGCAGGATTATCAGCGGCACGTAGAAAATCGATACAAAACGCATTTATGGGTGGCAATTTGCGTGTGGTTGTTGCAACAGTTGCATTTGGTAAATAATAAAATCTTAGATTAACAATTATAAGCTCGTATTCCAAAAATCATGAGACTAGTACTATGTCTTAGATTATTATTCTATATAGCTAATTTTACTCATTCACACTCATAAATCCTAATTCCTAGGTATGGGCATCGATAAGTCAAATATTAGAGTTGTTATTCATTATAATATGCCAAAAAATTTTGAAAGTTACGTACAAGAAATTGGACGTGCAGGCAGGGATGGTCTGCCGGCATATTGCCATGTATTTTTAGATTCAAAAGTATGGCATCATTTGCACATTACTCGATTAATTAACTATTCGTTTTTTTGTTATCGCTCTCTAAGGGTTCAGACGAAATGGAACTTGCCCGTCACATTTATGCCAATTCAATTGATCGACATGTAATAAGAAAACTATTACGTAAAGTTTTTATATCGTGTTCATGTAAAAATTATTGTCCGAAACACGAAGTGGCATTTTCCATTGAAGAAACTGTACAGATTTTAGATATACCAGAGGAAAATATTTCGACGCTTTTATGCTACTTGCAGTTGCATAAAAATAAGTATATTGGTAATTATTATATATCAAGATAATTCTTAGGCCGGAATTATCCAGCTTCGTAAACTTAATTTTCTTTCGTAAACATAAGTTTAATCACTAAGAATTAAAAACACGCGCGGTTATACAATTTCTTTTATTCGTAATCAGAATTTGAAAGAACTGACATTGAAATCGAAATTGAGGAGAAGAATCAAAAAAGATTGATCAATTATAATAAAAAAAAAAAAGCTAAAACTAACTAATAAATAATAACAAAAATTATAAATAAACGATTTAAATATGCACAAAAAATTATCATCAAAAATAGTTGGCCGGAAGAATAGTTTGGTTAAGATTCACGTCCATCTCTTAATCGCATCTGATCGGAAAATATTTTGTGGTGAAAGCGCATGCGCGCGCGCGTTCTTAATTCTTCTTATTTCTTTCATACGTAAAACGTTAAAAAGTTATTGGGAACTTTAAAATTACATTTATTCATTAAGAATGAAGAATTAAGAAATTGGTTAATCACTACTGATAAGAAACGCATATATATTTTTATATCAAGATTTACGTACTAAAAAATTACGACTATGTTTTTATTATGTATTGAAAGTTTACGAAGCTCGGTAACTCCGGCTTTAATTAGAATGTAATTTTATTTTTTCTTTGCTCGAGGTAAAAATGTTCTATTTCAAAAAAATAACCGGTTATTACACATAGATTATTCAATAGTAATTTGAGAGCTCTACAACTGAATTATTAATATATTTATAGAAATACTTAATCCAGCATATACTCATTGCAAAATAATTTCATATAATGGACGTTCGGAAATCTATAAAGCCGCCAAGCAGTGTCCACCACTTGCAATGGCTTTAGCATTATATAAAAGTAATGGATTAGAGGAAAATATTTTAGAATTTCCGATAGTTGAATTAGCTAGTACAATGGGATGGGATAGCGGTATATGTAAACATAAATTAAAAAATTTAGAATGGACTACAAGTAAAATAAAATCAATAGCAATAATATGTCGTATTACTTACGAAGTTTCTTTTTAGAAGACAACAAACCGAAACGATCATATTTAAATGTAGAATTTTCAAATTTAGGATTCCGTTTATTAGCACCTGGAAATTTAACCGATGATCAATTAGATGAGGCATTAGACAATTTATATAATTTAGTTATAGAACAAGAATCAAAAGCTCTTAAACAATTACAAGCAGTTCATCAAACATTGACTGATGTAATAACGAAGAAAACCTCTAGTAACACTGAGGAAAATTGTGATATTTTAAAACATAGAATAAGAGAATATTTTGTTGCCGAAGATCCTCTAGCAGATATAGGTTAGAATTTACAGTAGTTAATATTTTCATGTTTTATTAATTTGCCATGTTTCTTTCAATTCTAGTGAAAACATCGCAGTCATTGAAAATCAATGAAGAACAACTTTTAAGTGATATTCAGTCAATGATATCAATGTATCGTGACAATCAATTTACAGCCCGTTCACTTACCAGAATATTTCATGGTATTCCAAGTCCAAATTATCCAGCTGTAATATGGGGTCGATGCAAATATTGGCGTAGTCATTTACATGAAGATTTTAATGAAATTTATAAAATTGTTTCTCGCGAAATTCTACGATTTAGATAATTCTATGTTTTATATTAATATGTAAGGCAAAAAAATTAGTTAAAGAAAAGACTGTCTCATTATTCAATTTCATTTATTCTACCCCATTTCATTCTCGATTTTTTTATTTCTAATTTCAACCAACTGGGCATATCCTGTGGAAAGTTCTGGGCCATTGGATACGGGAGTGGTTTTGGTGGCAGTTTGAATGGATGCACATTTTTCAATTTCCTTACAAGGAATTCCTTATTAATTTGTTTCGGATCGCGGTATTTATCCATGTATAAATTAAAAGGTTTTCGCAGTGGAAACCATTCTTGTGGTCGAATGTATGGTGGTGGAAAATCGTATTCATAAATAGGTTCTTTCATATCTGATTAACAAATAGAAAAAAAAAAGTAAAATTTTAATTTTAAAACTATAATTTCTCAGTGAAAACCGGTACCTAGTCAATTAATCGAAATTTAAATTGAATTAACGCCGAATTAATTTAATTTCCTTAATCGGAACTACGGTTTTTCTCTTGAAGAGAGAGGAAATTGACTTGATGACGTTCATTTATTCAATTAATCGGTATATGGACATCCCTAACCCAAAAATACTTACTTAATTGTTTATGATAAAACTTTTGTACACACGGACTCCAATCTGCTTGGAAAAATGCCAATCCAGCTGGTGTAATTTCATCTTGAAGATTTTTATAAAAGTCGTATGTATAAAATGTTCTGTTCGCCAAATCTAAACAAGCACCATCTTTTTTATATTGGGAATAATCCAATTTTTTCTCTTGCTTATATAAAATGAATATGTGTCTATGATATCCAGTTCCTTTCGGTGGAAATGGTTGTATATATTCCACTATCGTTTCACCTTTAGCGATTTGATTACCAGGTATGTTGCCACTAAAAAATGTATTGGTTTCAAATCATAAAACATTGTACATAAATAAATCTCTCAAATTTGTAATCAAATTCATCCCGATAGCTTACTAACAAAGATTCTCTCATTGCTGCCATCTCGTAATATTCAATATATTTCGAAACTTAATTATTACATAATTAAAATACAAAAAAAAAAAAACAATGAAACAGATTACTCACACAAACCAATGTACGTATTCCTTATTATTATCAGTAAAATGTCCATCAGGATTAGTTAATATTAAAGTCCACAAAGACTCTTTTGCACTGTTAAATATAACCTCTGGCTTTTTACTCGCATTTTCTGGTTTTAATACATTGCCATAATATACAGGATATTCTAAATCACCATCTTCATACAATACATGTAGTGGAACAAATGAATTGAAATAAGCATCACCGAACAGATGTTGAAACACACCGTAATGTTCGGCTATTTGTCTAATACGATATGGACCAATTGTTTGTAACCATTCTGCATTTACTTCTTCTAAATCAAGTGATACTAAAATTGATAGTGATTAAATAGATTTAATTTAATGAAATTGCTTAAAAATTACTTTTCTGTGACCGTGATAATCTTCCCAATTCGAAATTATTTCTATTTGCCCTTAATACTTGCAAGTACTCTTCATTCTTTTTCGATTGATTGATTTCCGGTGGTGGAAGACCAATGTCGACTTTATAATCTACAGCGGGATCTGTTACACTTAGTTCTAATCAAAAAAAGGAAAAAAAAAAAATGCAAATCACTTAGTTCAGCAAATTAAAATAAATAAATACCTTTTAGTTTTTGTTCCAATGATTTTGCAATGCCAGGAGGACGTCCACGTAAATGATGACCATTTCGAATTAAGTTAATTATATTCGAATTTATATGGTCAAATAAAATAGTATTGTAGATTCTTCTGAAATGGAGAAGAGACATTTTTATATTGTATTTATTTTCAGAATCATAAATAAATACAATTTTTAAAAACTTTGTTAAAAAAAAAAAGGTTAGAATATGAATTAGGAATGTACCAAAACTCTAAAAAATGTATGTATGTCGTTTTTATTTAGAATTCGTTAATGGAATTTATAAAACTTTACTTATCTTATACTATTAAATTAAGAAAATGCGGATCTCAGTTAGAGTTCAATTAATTGTTTTACGCAGATTACGCTTTTTTCATGTTAAATTACAGAAAAAAAATTTGGACATCATTTTGTTGCCAAAATGGCGGAGGAGTACATTTTAAAAAGAAAATTCTTATTTTAAATACACTTTATTTCGAATTAGTAAACTGTCGATGTTGCGCATGAAATCTAATTTACATCTAGTAGTAAGTATATGCATAGAAAAATATTGCAAACATTTATAAGAATTAAATAATTGTACCTACAAAATTCCAATATTATCATTATGTAAATTCAGTGCTTTATCTTTATTAGAATATGATATAGAACTAATAAAACAAACATTATATTAAATGCAAAAAGGCACCATACAAATGTATAATAAATGTGTTAATATTTATAACTTAAATTTAGTTTTAAAATATCAAACTGTAGGGATACGCATTCGCGCAAAGTATATTAATCTGTAGAATTCAAAATAAAATCATAATCCGGCCTACCCGCTCTATAAGATTGTAAATACTTAATATGTGTATCTGAATCCATAATGCTCCTTTTCACTGATGGTTCGGCAGCCATTTGTATACTCCACTGCAACTAAAACGCACCATTCATGTTTAGTTTACAATTTTATGTTGTATTTTAGTCACATCCTTGCTCATACCAATCGTTTATATTTATCCTTTTTCAGTAAATTCGCATTACCGAAAAGTTTTAAAATTTCCACACGTTCACACCATGGCCATATCATTAAATCCAACATTCCCGGTTTATTGCCACCGAAAAATATTGTGCCACGATTCGATAATTCATTTTCGAATCTAGCTAATCCACTAGCAACAGCCTGATCATCATCTAAATTAATTCTACCAATACTGGATAGTATTTTATACATTGAATTTACGACCTACGAAAATAACGTAAAACATTTGTTTATGTACGAAGAGCACATTGCACCATAGATAAATAAAGTAAAAAGTGCACGTAAAAACTGTAAAAAGTAAACAGTGTAGTGCATTTCACTACACTGATGTCATAGATTATATATACTATACATATGTTTATATGTAAAGTATATCTAACGTTTGTTCCAACTTGACATTTCGGAATAGATTTCGATTAGTTTGAAACTATGTAGTCAGATAAATTTCTAGTTGCACCCCACCGCGGGTGCAACTAGAACATCATAGACAAATCTATGATTTTACTTACTTTATTAAATTGTTCAACCAGTAATCGATCTTTAGCTTTTTGCAATGGATCGATACTATGTAAATGATGTGCGCGATATTTCTCATCTAAATAATCGCATATAATCAGACTTTCATAAAGAACATCACCATTTTCTAATTCGATAGCAGGAACTTTGCCAAATGGACTTTTATCATAGTACCAATCTGGTTTACTGTACAAATTTATATTGACTACATCATAGCTGGAAAATTATATTGTCTTTAAACAAAATATATCGATAAATTAATCTAAAATAATTATAGCGGACATACGAAATTTTCTTTGCATCCAGTACCAACATTACACGTTGCGAATAAGGACAAAATCTATTACTATATAAACGTATTTTGCCCTTTGGTGGCGACAGAGGCTGTTTCGATCCTAAAAATAAACAATATGCGAATAGATAAAAATAAATAAAAAAACTGAATGGGGTCAAAATATGAATAGAAAATTGTGAAATTGTTCGTTTGAATTCCGTTAGATAGATTTTTTTTATTTCAATTATGAGGTAATGCTATAAAAATAAAGATGATAGTTTTCTACGGATGAAACTCAAAAAAGATTTCTGTAATATTCTATAGAATTTCATTTTGAGTTTTAATTAATACAATTTAAATTGTATTAATAAGGTCAATAGCTGTTTTCATATTATTACTTAATTAACTATTATTTAATTATTTATTGTTAACCAATTCTGTTTCCTATTAGGTACATTAAATTGCATTCGAAATGTGTGTGCAAATTAAAAAAAAAAAATTAACAAGCATCACACGTAAAAAGTGTATAAACAAACAATAATTAATATTGATAATAGACAGTGGCGTTTCATCAATTAAACAGCTACGCCATTGGGATGTGTATCAATATTATTTCATCAAAATATTCATTTACTAATTCGTCAATGTATTACACACAAAAAAAAAACATGGATAATCAATTGCATTATAATATCTATTTTTAGATGATTACAAAAACCGATAGAAATATGTTGAGTAATTTCAAATATAAACAAAAAGCTCTGAAATTTATTCTCTCTCCATTTGACAAATTTCAAGGCAAAAAAGAAAACTACATTTTTATTCGTATTTATTTATTTACTATTTGCCTTTTATAGAAATTTAAACTCCTTCAGATGCATCTGTACATAAATAAAAATAAAAACACATATAAACACCTAAAGAAATTCAAAAACTTACCTTTACGTAGATGTGGGCTGTTCATTTTATAATTAATAATTTTACCCGTTTATTAATAATAGCAAATTGAATAATTATTATTAATGGAAACCAATCAGAAATGCACTGCCTGCTGCTGCTGCTACTGAATGGATATTGATCGATTCAAAAATGGAGCGCCTAATACTTGCCTTACCAATTTTACCAGCAGCAGCAGTAGCAGCAACATATAAAATTTTTGAAGAAGTTTCGTGCTGGTGGTGGTGGTGGTGGATTTATATTGTATTGTATTGTATATGTATTTCTACATTTGTGTGTATGTGAGTGGAAAATACATTGAATGTCAAGGCGAATTCACTAAAAAGTGTGTCACAGTTAATGCGCACTCTCTCTTTTTAATGTATTCTTTCTTTCCATTAATAGATATTATCTAATATGTGTATGTAATAATAGAAAGTAGAGGTAATACGTCCCATAATATAGAGTAATAATTAATAGAATCAGCGACAAATTAAATATAATTTTATGAAAATATTTAAATATAATTAGCAAAAGTCGCCCTAACGCTTACTGTTACTATGTGTGTAGAAATTTAACTTATTGCTAGTTGTAGTTCGATTACGATCGCACAGATGTCGCCGACGTGCTTTATATATTTTTTTGCAACTTATTGAATGAATAAAAAGAATATTTTCTTCGCATCATATGTTATTCTGTTTATTGTGATTTAAGAATGTGTTAGTATTATTTAATAATAATTAATACTGAATTAATAAAAAATTTAAATAAAATAACATTTGTAAAACGTTTTAGATGAAATCATGTATTCGTTGCTTATCTGACATGGCCCTGTGGCGCAACGGATAACGCGTCTGACTACGGATCAGAAGATTCCAGGTTCGAATCCTGGCAGGGTCGAGCAAATTTTTTTCAACATTTTCGAAACCAATTTATATTATCATCTTTATTTAACTTTTCTTTTTTTTTTCATATTTATACATTTTGAGCTACACAATTTTTATCGTCTCCCTATACATTTTTTTGCAAACTTATCTAAATCGCAAGGGAGAAATTGTTTAATGATTTGAAAATAAGAGTTTTTCACTCATTTCATCCCCTTTAAACGCCCCCTTTCGTTTTGTCATCATTTTTTATTCTTCTTATAGTAATTGTAATCGTTTGTTTTCAACGCCTTGACTTTTGGATTATTTTAGGCATTTCATTTGTAATAAACGTATTTTTAAATGGGCGTGGCCCTAGTTGAGTCAATAGTATAAACAAGTAACCAGTGATCCGCCCAGTGTAATTAAATCTGTTCAAATTCTAGTTAACATTAAGAAAATCCATTGTTGTTAAGAAATCACATTGATACGTACACCCTTATTCTTTTTCATCCCTCTCTATATATAATACGAATGAACGATGTAATTTATTAAGCTTTTTATTATTTCGCAAGACATTCGAGGCATCTCTTTTCCTATCCTATCTCTTTTTCTATTCTATAGTAATAATAATAAATACTGACTAACTAACTAACTGACTTATTATTATTATTATTATTATTATGATCTGCACCCTTCACTTTTTCAATAATTTTTACTATTAAAGTTCAGATTCATTTATATATTTTTCACCCCCTTCTAATTTTACGCCTCTCCCTTAAAATGTATTTTTTTTTAGCTCCTTTTTCTTTCTTTTTTTTTTTTTCTTTCTTATGTCGCACAGAATAATAATGTATATATTCTGTGCTTACTTATGCCAAATTCGATACTAGAAAACGAGGGTGGGTGGCATTTACTGTATATCAATACATTATTACATCATTATGTGGCACGTGCTATTTGACAGGCATATGTTTTACGCACGATTTCACACACGGGCGTCGCGACGACAACAATAACATTAGATGATATATGTATATGTGCACTGTCAGCAGTGTACAGAAAAGAAAATAGCTTTTAAGATTCAAAAATTGTTACAATTGTCTTGTTTGATTTAGAATTTATAGGTTATGTTATTATTATTATCATTGCGATGGAGGTTTCTAGTTTTTAACTGAAAGTGTATATTTGGCGGGGAGCTCGGTGAGTTCTCGTCCAATCGTATAGGCTGTGGTTTGGTTTGGTATTATTTATATAAGGTTTGTTCATTCAATTTGACATTTATTCGGACTAGATTCGGATTACAAGAATTTTCCATTCCACACAGCGTAAGTAACAAACCTGATTATAAACTGTAGAATATTATAAACATAAACAAACAACAGATTTATTCTTTATTTTTGAAACTACATACACCCCAATATCGGTATTTTCTTGATTTTATAATAAATACATTAATATTATTACAATAACATTTAGTTAATTATGCTTAAATTAATCTAAAAATCTTTTTTATACTTAAAGGCTTTTTTATTCCCACTACGAGACTTCTATACATACAACTAAATATTTATTATTATTATTATATGACTAGTTTTGGCTATATTCTTACCTATTCTATGGATGTATACAGGGTGTCTCATTACTTGTGTCTTCCCTATTTTTCGACTTGAAAACTTATCCGACTGATACAGTTTTTTTTTTTTTGGCTTTTGTGGCTTTTCGATAGGTTTATTTTGGCCAATGGGGATGAGAATTTTTCAAAATGGAGTTTTGTCCTAACCAAGTCAAACAATGGGTAGGACACTAGTAATTTGATACCCTGTACGTTTTTTTTTCAGAAAAAATAATACTGAGTGAATTACAAAAAAAAAAAAAAAAATTGTATAATAAATCTGCAGTCACGTCAGAAGATGATGAAAATCCAAAAGACATTCTACAAATCGACGGAACTGCAGTGTATTTTTTAAATTAATTTTTATTAATGCCATTTTGGAATGCAATTCTTTTTTAGTTAGTTAGGCATCTATTTATACAGACAAAAAAAAAACAGTTTCTATTTTGATATTAGTACTTATTTACATTATTACGTCATTATACCCGCTAAAAATTGAAAATTATAAAGGAACGAAAAAATGGAATGCACATCAACTGATGAAATCCAGTGGAATGTATTCTAAGGGTTTGAATAAAAGGACAGGTTCAACATAGTACATCAATTATCGAATTAATGTGAATAGTATTTGACAGTTCATGTAACTAATATTCGAATAAAACATACTTAGGCCGGAGTTACCAACAGTTTCGTAAACTTTCAATGCATAATAAACATAGTTGTAATTTTTTGTATGTCGTAAATTGATATAAACATATTTTTATGCGTTTCTTATCAGTAGTGGCTACTCAATTTCTTAATTCTTCATTCTTAATGCCATAAACGTAATTTTAAAGTTCCCAAAAACTTTTATAACGTTTTACGTATGAAAGAAATAAGAAGAATTAAGAACGCGCGCGCTTGCGCTTTCACCACAAAATATTTTCCGATCAGATGCGATTGAGAGATGGACGTGAATCTTAACCAAACTATTCTTCTGGCCAACTATTTTTGATGATCATTTTTTGTGCATATTTAAATCGTTTATTTATAATTTTTATTATTATTTATTAGTTAGTTTTAGCTTTTTTTTTTTTTAGTATAATCGATCAATCTGTTGATTCTTTTCATCAATTTCGATTTCAATGTCAGTTCTGTCAAATTCTGATCACGAATAAAAGAAATTGCATAACCGCGCGTGTTTTTTTAATTTTTTAGTTGTTGAAAGTTATGTTCTACGAAATAAAAATTAAGTTTACGAAGCAGTGGATAATCGCCGCTCTTATACTTACTAATCAATAAAGTATATTTAAAAATATGTAGATATCTTGAAACCAACTATACATACCTATTATACGTTAATAAAACATTTATCACAGGTTCCGTTATAACGGCTTTATGTGTATACATAGGCGTCGCCAGAGGGCGGGAGATGATTTGATGTAATTGTATCAAAATCAGGCCTTTAGTTTTTGTTTTTATCGAAAAATTGGAGTTTTGGAATCGACAAAAAAGCAGCTCTGTCCTATCCCAAGCTCCACCCCTCCAGAAATAAGTGGCCACGCCCTTGTGTGTATAGTGTTTTAAAAATTTACTAATTAATATATACAAGTACGATTTATAAATTGCACAATAATTATACGATTTTTTTAAAATTAAACACAAACCCTAAAAAAGCAAAAAAGAAAATGAAAAAAAAAGGAAAGAAACGAATAGAAAGAGTTGCTCCTCAACCCCAAACAATTCCCTGACAAATGAATATAACCTTAAAAAAATAAAATAAATAAATAAAATCAACAAAAAAGGAAAAAAACAATCAAACAACAGAAAATCTCATCATTACGATCAAAACGCAAAATTATCACATCATCAGTTTCCGGCTCCAATCAATTGTTGTTGAAGCTGCAGCTGCAGCGGCAACGGAAGCCACTGTTTCCGCTGATGTTGACGTCGAAGATGATGACGACGATGATAGTGGTGGTGGCGGTGGTGGTGGTGGTAGTTGTGACGATAAAGTTGTACCAACCGTAACACCATCATGATGAAAATGATGCGGATGATGTGCGTGATGATGATGATGCGCATGATGATGAGGATTACTACTAGTAGGTGCAGTCGGTCATGCGTAATGCGGATAACTGCCCAATGGTGGTGCACCTAAATGTGGCGCAGCATGATGGCTTATTGAATGCGAACTGGCTGCAGCGATATTTGTGTATAGATTAGCACTTGGACTATTCCAATAGGAACCTGGCGATGGGAAAATTGATGCTGCTGAAAAACATATACATATATATTTGTGTATTAGAAATTTGGCTCACTTATTTTCATTTTTAAGTTTTTAAAATTTCCATTTGTCAATTCACTTTGTTTTGATTTTGATTATATTTAGGCCGAAATTATCCACAGTTTCGTAAACTTTTAATGCATAATAAAAACATAGGCGTAATTTTTTTGTACGTCGTAAATCTTGATATAAACATATTTTTATGCGTTTCTTATCAGTAGTGGCTAGTCAATTTCTTAATTCTTCATTCTTAATGCCATAAACGTAATTTTAAAGTTCCCAAAAACTTTTATAACGTTTTACGTATGAAAGAAATAAGAAGAATTAAGAACGCGCGCGCGCATGCGCTGTCACCACAAAATATTTTCCGATCAGATGCGATTGAGAGATGGACGTGAATCTTAACCAAACTATTTTTCCGGCCAACTATTTTTGATGATAATTTTTTGTGCATATTTAAATCGTTTATTTATAATTTTTGTTATTATTTATTAGTTACTTTTAGCTTTTTATTTTTTTTAGTATAATTGATCAATCTTTTGATTCTTTTCATCAATTTCGATTTCAATGTCAGTTCTGTCAAATTCTGATTACGAAATTGAATAACCGCGCGTGTTTTTAATTTTTTAATGTTTGAAAGTTATGTTTACGAAGCTGTGGATAATCGCCGCTCTTAAACGATTTTAAATAATAGTAGGTATAAATCTTATGGAAATTTCCAGGCAGAAGGATGACGATAAATGGCAATTTAGTAGTGATATTTGTATATGTAATGAACACTTCAATATGTCATGCATTTAAGTGACAGTGAAATTATTCCATTTTCAATTCACCCTTCACGTTGAGTAGATATATATTCTTTAAACTGTCAAGAAAGGGGTAGGAAAAACTGGTATCAATAAAGTCTAATATATTATACTGGCAAGAAAAACAGGTGGCCATCTGACGGTATTTGAGGTTAGATTGAGGTTTTCTGTTATTTACCTAGTATAGGGATTCGCTTAATTGGCTATTTATTAATGAACAATCTATTTTTTTTTCGACTAACTGCACTCTCAGTGCGCACTGAAATTTTGAATCTCGTTTTACTAAGTGTTTCTTTAAATCATTTATAATTTTTTGTTTAATTAAATTAATTACAAAAATGCTGAACCAAACTTGCAATGACTTCTAAAAAGTAGATTTTAACCACGTTTTAAAATCTTCGTGCGCACGCGCATTGCAATCAGTGCCAAGAAACGCTCTATAAATCTCAACGATCTATAGACATGTGAATCTACAATTAAGTTAACTAACAATATACACTCCATTTCTGACCACCCCACGTCTATCTATACGACAAAGATATATGGGATTCAGCCATCATTATTTTTTAGAGATAACAAATTAACAATTAAACCATTAGAAATCATTCAGGACTCCGACCGATCCGACACACATAAATAAAAATACAAAATAAAAGCCAACAGCGAACAACAGCAGATACGACATCAATAAATTCGACTCGGGCAATAAAAATTCCCGTGGGATGGGATATGTGTGTGATAATGATGATGATGATGCGATTCAAATAGAGATTAATATATGTATATGTAGTATAGTGGACGTAGGTAATACATGTCCATTAGATGTGATTTTTATATGGTATACTTACGTATAGAGACTTTAGTATCCCATAGGGGAATAAGTATTATTTGACATACGAGGGTTATTCAATAAATATTTTTTCTTTACAATCACCCCTAATGATGTGTTACGACTTTTGACGCCCTCAAATGCGGCATCTTTTTCGCTCTAGGACGGTAAAGTTGCCGATTTAGCCACAGTGAGCAAACGCGGCTGATAAAACAATAATTGAAAATAATTTTAATAATTCCTGTAAAATAACTGACGAATTAATATCAATTCGAACGAAATTTTCGATTGTAATTAATATTTTAATGACTATTTTATATATTTTTATAATTAAATTAAATAATTAGGCCGTAAATAATTAATAATCAAACAATTTTATTTTTTATTATCAATTCTATGGTTTTCTCTTATATTCGCATTGAATGAAAAGAGAAAGATATATTTTAGGTAGTCAATACGCGCCATATTGCAATCCATGGCAAACTATGATTTTTCCAAATATACAAAATTGTGTGTCCCAACGGCAATCATCCGAAATAAAATGATTTCGTTTTAATAAGTAAAAAATAAGTTATTAATTAACAAAACACATTCAACAATTCGATTGCTTTAAATTAATTTCACATTTAAAGGTAGGATCACGAAAACATATTAGATTAGTTTTAAATAAATTCCTCATTCTCATTTAGAACAAAATGGCGTCCATTTTGGTTATTCGAGAATGGAAATAAATTTGTATAATTTTCATGTAGTAGGTTTTTGTGATTTTCGAAAATACATAATATGCATTTCGAGCACAAAGTGGCTTTATTGCTCTTAGTCGTATTTCAAGCAAAACGTATTGATGAACAGATTCCGATGTTTAAATTCAGTTAAAAACAATAAACATATCAGATTGATCAAAATATAGCTGTTGCTATACTCTAGCCCTTATTAAACATCCACAATTAAATCAGTTTTATAACAAATCCATCTACTGTTAGTAACATCAAACACTGATTATATCTATACAGTAATGACGGTAAAGTAGGGACTAATAATGATTTGATGATGATTAAATGACATCTCTCTCTCTATGTAGTGATGATTTGTTCTTCCCGCGGCTAACTATATATCGGGAAGGGTGCGAAAACAATGAACAATCAACGAATTACGTCATTAAGTATGGGGGGGGGGCATTCAATATAGAAGAGCGCTAAGCACAAAGTACGTGTTAACTAAGACACCCCAGCACCAAAAAACAAGTTATGGAATTGAATAGGGCCAAAAAAAAAGAAAGAAAAAAGGGTGCAGGGCAAATGGGTTACACTCTGGTGTCTCCTATTTCTTTCTGATTTCCTTTCACTCCCGACAATCCCCCCCCCCCCCCCGCGCATTAAACTCGAGGAATTGTAATAATTATTTTTTTTTGTTTTTTAATGTGTGGATATTATGTTGGCGCATAGTATATGAATGACAATTATGAAGTACATGTGCATTTTAAAGTTGGGCCATTTGCAAATTAGCATAAAAGAATCTTTAAAACAGTATTGTTGTTCAAGGGGTTTCGAGAGCGGGACTGGGCTCTGGTTAATTTCCATTATTCTATTATGAATTTTATTATGCGAATTGAAATTCATTGGATTATTAAAAACTGAATTAGGGTTTTCTGTTGTTCAAAAAACAATTCAAATTAATGGCGCCCTTTTTGATATAAATTACCTGCTGAACTTGGAATCGTTGCATGCGGACCCATAAAACCACCTAATTTTGCACTATGATGATATGAGCTCATAAAAAAATCACTTTGATATTTGTAACTGGTTGGATCAGTGGATGCCGGTTGTGTGGCAGCTGCCAATCCTTGAAAATCGAATTTGTATGCGTACCTTTTTCCATGGACCTTTGTCATTATGTTTTTATCGTAATAATATCTGTAATAATTCAAAAAACATGATTGAAAAGATATTTCTGCTGGTAAAATACGATTTAATTAATAATCTGGCAACATTGCATCAACTACCTCCACCTATATTGATTGAATGAGACAATAAACATTTCCTTTCCGAAAAAATTGATTTCGTCGTATTATTAAAGTAATAATCGAAAAATTACTGTCAACAATTGTCCGCTTTATGAAACATTAATTGAGAATTGAATGGTTTACTTTTTCTTTTTTTTTTTTGTTGTCGTCCTTCTTTTTCATCGGCGATGCGAACATCATAAAGAGACAGATTGATTTTTAATAGAGTTACTACCAAATCCAATAACTTTTCTCTCTCTCTATATATATATATATATATATGTGTTACGTTACGGTCAAATGGAACGGAGCATTCAGTTTTTGGTGGGCGTATGTGATGGTGTTTGTTGATAAATACAAAGGGAGATTGAAGAAATATTAAATCGAATTTTTCGATAGGAAAAAAACAAAAAACGAATCGATTTCTTGATCGATTAATTGTGACAGTAAGTCACGTCCGTATTTACTTACCTTAATGCTCTGCTTAACTTATCATAATTCATATTCGGTTTCGATTTTCTTTCGCCCCATCTTCGTGCCACCTCATCGGGATCGGTAAGTTTAAATTCACCATTCGTACCTTCCCATGTTATGCATGCGGCATTCGATGAATCGCTAAGTAGCTCAAGAAGGAATTGCCATAGTTGAATTTGACCTGAACCTAAAGAAAGACGAAGAAACATTTTTTCCATAAGAAATTTCCTCGATTCAAATATTATTAAGATGTCAATTTTCCATTTATTACCGTTATCGTTTGCGATTGACTGTAAATATTACAGTTTTCTTTTTTTTGTAATCGATCTCGTGCCACAAAACCATTTTCTTTTTTTTTTTCAAATACAAATCGTGTCGCTCTCTCAATTTTCCCGTTTTATGAGACACCTTTTTGTGTGTGTGTGTGTGTGTATGTAAAAAATGTACCGTCAATTTTCGCTAATTATAATAACAAAACAAAATGTCGGTCGCGAGCGTGATTTTTTCCAAAAGATATGGAAAAATTTTAGCATAATTTAAGGTGGTATAGTCGGAAATGACCAACGAGGTTAGGGAAAGTGGAAGAAAAGCTTGTGGAAATTGACTATATACTGTGTGTGTGTGTGTGTGTGTGTGGGTTCTCGGTTCTTGGACCGGTGTCGCGGCCATTCGAAATTCAAATTTGTTACTGCCGTCGGAAGGAAACCGACGCATGTTACGTTCCGGCGCCGGTGATTTAGACACGCCTGTTTTGCATATTATATAACAAACTCATATACATTCTCATTTACATAATATACCTACTACTACTCTCTCTCTCGCTCGCTCGCTCGCTTGACCGTTATTATTAATCACTGGCACTGGCTCGTATTGAAATTGGACGTTTCCCACCTACCTAGATCGATATAGATAATAATTCCAAAGTAGATTTTAAATCAAAATTAATCCATGCATTGCCTCATGGTTTTGTAATTATACGAAAAGAAAAAAAAACAGTTGCTTGGCTTTACAAACAAACCAAAAAAGAAAGAAAGAAGCCAATTACTATTCATTTAAATGTCATTAATAAAAAAACATAATTGCAAAACGGGTCAATAAGAATCTGAGGAGAGAAACGAAAGAAAAAAATGGAGTACGAGTTGTAAAAACGATAAGTTTTAAAGGGATTTAGTTGACTTTGAATGCCGCCCATTCGTTACCGGAATTGACGTCGAGAAATTATCATTTGTTCTTCGACCGCCCTCCGTACTATCCATTTACGTGGATTCTTATTGCTTAATTTCATTTTAGCGTTTCAATTTCATTTTGTTTTTTCACATTTTACCCCGAAAATCGAGGGCAAATTTCGAGGCCATTAATAATTATCATAAAAATTCGAATTCCCGATAAGTACGCCAAAAAAAAAAAAAAAGGGAACAGAAAATCTGACCGAAACTAATTTCTCCTCGTTAAAAACTATATAATTTAAATTAGATTAACCTTTAAGATTGGTTGAGGGGTGAAAAGAGAGAGAGGGGGCGCTTACCTGAACTGGCTAAACGACTACTGGTCGGTCCAAACATTTGATAAGGATCTGAAAATAATAAAATATAAATTGTTATTATATTCTTTAATGGTTGGTAATTAATTGGGCAGAAAAAGTTGGACAAAAAAAGTTTTCTTTTTTTATAAAGCTAACTGCCCATTTATATATGAAAGATATGCGATTTTTTCCCTCCTCCAGTTTCACATATATATATATATATATATATATATATATATATATATATATAAGAAAAAAACATCCCCTTTTTGGTCATGACAATCATCCCCAAAGATGTTATGCGTTGGCGCCTTACAATGTAAAAATCATTCATCCGAATCATTTTCAATTTATCATCCGTATCATATATGATATTTTTTGTAGTTACAAAGAAAATGGGAAAAAATTGGAAAACATGAAGAAAATGCAAAATTTCTACATAACAAAACGACGTAAAAAATCTAGTTTCCATTGGAATGTCCATTGATTAGCCCACCTATTCTATAGATAATTTAAACTTAATTTAACCCCCCCTCTCTCCCGCCGCCGCCGCCACCGCTCCAATATTTTGATTAAGAGACCAAAAAAGACCATCATTAAAACCGAATTATGTTTTTTTTTTTTCCCACCAATCAACAAATTATTTAACACAAGATTCAAGTAGTGATCAGAAGTAAAAACAACCCCTTTTCTTAATTTACCTTCTGTTGCCTCCAGTTGTCCTGCTGGGCGCCGATGCAGTGTTCGAACTTAATTTTTTTTTTTTTGCATCGTTATTTAGTTCAGAGATCTGTAATGATTTTGAGCAGGGGTGGTTTTTCTTAATAAACTATACTATATGTATAGTATACACCAACGGGGGGGGGGGGGGGCTGGTGTGTTCCGCATATATATGACTCTTCTTTATTTACTAACACTCTCTCAGTGGATCGTATATTATGTGTATATACATATAGATGTCGTATGTTTATCTAGGCCTACTTTTCGTAATGCACGATTTCTGTTCTTGACAAACGACAACGAAATGTGTTCAAGCAAACAAAACGGGATTCTGTTTATATTTAACATTTATTTTTGCGATGATGATGATGATGAAAAATGGACATTGTGTATAGTATAAATGAATGACAAACCAAACTGTATTCCCCGTTATATTATCAAATAAATGAAATAAAAAGTGACCGTTCCCGATTCACAATGAAAAGAAAAATCAAATCGATAATCGAGATCAATCGATTGATGATTGGTAAATAAAGAAATAGGAAAAAAAAAAAATAGAAAGGCAAAATTACTGAAATTAGATTTACTTGTTTAATCTGTCTCACCCTCTATTTGGAACTAAAAAGAGGTCGTCATTTTTTGATTAAGAGGTCCATACAATTTGAGTATATAAATCTTTAGTGAATCCATTTAGACAAATTCTAAAAGAAGAATGGGAAAAGTGGACACCCGAATAGATGGCACTGCAGTAGGTACATAATTTAACATTGCCGTTATGGGAAATTAGTGGATTTTTTGATAGAAAAAATTAGAATTATGATTGTGTATTATCACCTGTGCATGATTTAAAGATCTGCGCATGCGCGTATGGTCGTTTTGACTTTGAAGGATATAATAATGTTTTTTATTTATTGTTATATAAATGCTGAATTTTATTAACTGTAATTGCCGGCTGTTTCCGGCAACAGTCGACTTGGAATTTTGCAAATAAACGACTACTATGGAGAACTAATCCAATAGGTGGCGCTGGAGTAGGCACATAATTTAACATTGCCGTTATGGGAAATTTTATTTTCTAAATTCAAAATGGGAAATTAGTGGATTTTTTGATAGAAAAAATTAGAATTATGATTTTGTATTATCACCCGGACTAATTTAATAGAACAAATCAATTTTCATTGCAAGCAGTTCAGCGCCGTTGTGTGTGTAATTATTTCAATTTTAATATTATACACAATCAGTGGCGTAACCCATCAGTCAGTGTGCAACCCGGCAAAACAAAATCCAATAGGTGGCGCTGCAGTAGGCACATAATTTAACATTGCCGTTATGGGAAATTAGTGGATTTTTTGATAGAAAAAATTAGAATTATGATTGTGTATTATCAAACGAAAGTCTTCTTATGCATTTGTCAGTTATTTTCAAAATTAAAATTAAAAAAAAAAAACAATTTCCAAATAAATTACATTACAGTTTAATTTGATTCTTGCATGTCAAATATTATTTGGTAATAAAATTGGCAATAAAAATGTGTGTTATATAATCAACTGATGTGTAGAGAGGTGAGCGGGAATGGGGTTCTAACGATTTTTAGGGTATTAAATCGTTTCGGGTGGTGATGGTGGTGGATTGAAAAGAAAAAAACGATTCGTGTATGTTAATATTTTCCAAAACTGTTTAATATGTACATAGTACATAAATGAAGTACTTTTTTTTTTAGGGGCACGTGGCTGCATACAGGTTTGCACCTGCTTATTACCGTTTATCCTTAGTAACATTTCCTAAAAACCATATCGATATTTTTAGCCCGTCATTGATTTATTTTATTTGAAATTAATAATAATTTCAACTTTTATTAAACCATTCTTAGAAAAGTATAATTTCCCAACATTTTTCTTGACTTTTTCTATTTTCCGCAACGACGGCGGCGGCGGCGGCTCACCGGTTCGTCGGTGCGTTTGTAATCAAACTGTCAAATCTAGAGTACGTACGTACGCTAAATAAATGTATAAAAAAAGACGAAAGATAAAAACGAACGTGAATTAGCGCCGTCATAGGTCAAATATCTCCCCATTCTTATATGTGTGATATAGGGTGACATGCAATGAGGGTAAATGCAGTTTTTTTCTAAAAATTAAAAACAAATCAAAAGAATAAAAACAGCTTGTTCGAAGAAAAAGCGAAATATTCTTCTTCTCAACAGTTCAATCCGCACCAAATCTATGATCGAGTAAATATTGGTGTATATAGTGAAAATGACGCGCGATGCGTAGCCTTAAATTAAATTATTTAAAAAAACCTAAGTGTTCACCTGGTTGTCTAAGATGGCTGTGTGGATCCAATGTAGCTTTTGTCATACTTGATAACGTATTCGATCCGTAACCTACAAAAAAAAAAAAAAAACCATGAATTAAAAGTAAAAAAAAAAAAATCAATAGATTTAAAAACAATAGAAATACTGTGAAAAAAAAAGTCCGCTTTTGTATGATTCGAATACGGAAACTCTACCGCCATAAAGGGAGAAAAGATCGAAAGACAAAGTGGTTACATTTAAAATAAGTTGAGTGGTAAAATTGAGACGACTAAACGCCCGGCGAAAGGATCGTCAGGGTTATTGAGCCACAATGTGACTCTTCTTATAGAAACACAACTAACTCTAACTTACAATTCATACAGAGAGAGAGAGAGGGTGTGGTGAAATGCGGGAAAGGATTCTCTTGTTGGATTTCCACATCAGTTGTCATCAAACACGGAGTCGGATCAAGTGAGCCGTGTACTAATGATGATGATGAGACTGATTATCGAAAGAAACAAAAGCCATTTTAAAGACAGAGTGACAGAGATGGAAAAGGAAATTGAAGAGAGATCGAAATTATAAAAGACGAATAATAGCAAACTTAAATAATAAAAAGGAAAAACCCATTTGTATTCCGGGTATCAATTCGCTTTGCTAACCGGTTTCGCTATGATATAAGATTCATCAGAGAATCTAACATTAATAGATTGAATCGTAGAAAAGATCGTCGTTATAATGAGCGAAATAAATAATCAAATTTTGGCATCATCATCATCATGATGAAAGTACAGATTTTCCAACATAATATTTACTTTGAGTGAATTTTATTTTTCCAAAAAAAAAATATCGTCTTCCAATCAATACAATTGTTATCAATTATTCTTCCAACGTCTGATTGGGTTCCCGGAACAGGAAAGAGTCCTTTCCTTCCCGGACTGCCGGCCCGAATGTCCTTTTTCCTGATTTCCACTTCTCCCTTCTCTACATGCAATACTTCCATCTTTCTCTCTCTCTCTTAGTTATTATTCTCACTGTCAGTCGATCGGTCAATGTTTCTCTCTCTCTCTGCTTTCTCTTTCTTTCTTTTTTTTTTCATTTATATTCATCTCGTGCATGTACTTTTTTTATTTATGAACAAGTTGATTTATAAGCTCCGCCCACAAAGTATTCTTTCACAGTTTCCAATTGGTCCAAATAAATAAAAAATCTTGTGGTATTAGTGGTTTCAGTATTGTAAAATTTATTGATTACATTCACACGATCAAATTTTTCGAAAACAACTACCGATTCGAAATCTTGACAGTTACACGTAATAGCCTCAATGTTTTAAAGTGGTGCTGGGTGTTAGAATGCCAATAGCGTTTAGAGAGAGAGAGAGATAAACAACAAACAAACGAAAGTAAATATTCAACGAAGCGAAATCAACCGTCAGTTTCGAGTGATCTCCCTTTTTTTACTTTATCATTTGCTGAGATATCAAACTTTGGTCTCTTTCCATTTTCACAATAGACAACAATCTCCCGAATATCATATTGGCTAATGGTAGCCCCTTTATTATTATTATTATTATTATTAAGTTTACAGTAGTGAAGAGATAGACGCCATGGGCAATATTGCATATGACAGTTTAGTTATTATAAAGTGCTCATCTCAAAATCTCCCTCAAACTCTTTATCATTCACGCTCTCTCTCTCTGTGTGTGTGTGTGTGTGTGTGTGAATATTAGGTATTATGTTATCTTATTCAGTGATGTGTTGTTTATTATTACTGGTGAATGACAGGAGGGTTCTTGTTTGTTGGAAATCGTTTGGAAAAAAAAGAAAAAAAGGTGGAACGAAAAAACTGAAATCGTTTTTTTGAATATGGAAAAATGTTGTTTTTCTTATCAGTCTAATTCTTTGTTATCTAATCCGAAGCCAATCAGTGGAATCTATAAAACAGATTATCATTTGGCCGATGATGTGTTCACACACACACACACACACCTCATTGTTATTCGTTCGTGTCACACTCGTTTTTATCCTATTTTTTGTTTAGTTAAACTAACACAATCCAGTGACAATGGCAAAAAAAAAACAGAGAGAAAAAACATCAAAGGGCAAATCAAGCGTACCGCCCGAGGCAAACGATCTTCCTCTCTCTCTCTCTCTCTCTCTCTTTTCCACTTGTCCTGTGGCCTAGACGGTGCCAACAACAAGCTACATACATATGTATAAAGGATGGCCCTTTGATCAAAATAGTGTTACAAATCAAACATAACACTGTTCTCGGAAAATTGCCTCTCTGAATAACAATTGGATTTCGTTTTGTATTTCGGGCCAATAAGTCCAATCATCAAAAAAGTGAAGTGTTTTGATTTTGTTTATCATTGGAGAAAAACGGGAAAAAAATATCAGCGAGAACGAAAAAATCGTTTGGTTTGGTTGATTGTACTGAGAAATGGGGAATTATTTAAATTTGTTACTATTTCAATAACATTGGCAATTGTGTTTAGAATATGCTTTGTTCGATACGTAAAACAACGTCTCAACATCCATTCTAATCATAGCAAATAATCGATCGAGAATTCGACAATTTGATGGTTTAGTATCGAATCGGATAAGAAGAGAGTTTGGATAGAACAAAACGGCAGCGCAAAAGAAAATAGACGACCAAAATGAAACAAACAAGTATTGGAAAAGAACAATCAATTGGAAATGCCATTAGGCGAACGCCCGGCAATATGATTGAGGAATGAGGATGATGATGATGGTTAGAACCCTTCGCCCCCCCCCCCGTCCATCTACTCTCCGGTAATGACAGAAAAGCTGTTCGGCGTAAAAAGGAAATGAAAAATCCCGGTACGGTGGCAGCAGTGTAGTTGCTGAGAAAAAGGAGAAAGGAAAATATGGAAAAATAAAAGAATCATCGTCATGAAAATCACCACCACCACCACCATCATTATCATTACTATATTTTTGTATAGTGATTGGACAAATAGGTTGTTTCCTTTTTTTTTTTTTTTTTTTCATTTCTTTCCATTGTCTTTTTTTTTCGTTTTGAATATCAAAATCAAAAAAAACTGATAAGCCAAATAGTCTTTTTGAATATTTAGAAAGATGTAAATTTAACTCATATGATATGAGCGTTGTTAATGTGTTGTCACTTGTTACCGTCCCCCCGTCCCCCCTCCTTCTTCTTTGGAACCACCAAAATGAGCAGGAGGCCACTCTCAGCAGGCCCCTGCTGCTGTTGCTGCGTGTGGCAACAGATTGAAATACATAATAGCTATTTATAATACGCACTCTTCCGTATCGAGTGGCATTAATATAGAAATTCATACTTATACATACATATATATATATATATATATATATCTATAGAGGGCGTAGAAAGACATATAAATGATAACAGTTAAATTCCATTAAATTTATGAACAGAGCTGTCAATCATAAATACACAGATTCTTTTTTGTTGTTAAAAGATAAGAATATTAGTTCGGTACACATGCTTCAGTCAAGTTTTTTTTCGGGGGGGGGGGGTGCATTCAGTTGCATGGTTTTTGAAAAAGAATAAACGTTCAAATGTATAGGTACACCCTGTATATAAATATCTTATTGTACGGTAAGTATTGAAACCAAAAAAAAAGTGAACACCCGAATAGATGGCGCTGCAGTAGACACATAATTTAACATTGCCGTTATGGGAAATTATGGATTTTTTGATAGAAAAAATTAGAATTATGATTGTGTATTATCACCGATTTAAAGATCTGCGCATGCGCGTATGGTCGTTTTGACTTTGAAGGATATAATAATGTTTTTTATTTAAATAATATAAATGCTGAATTTTATTAACGGTAATTGCCGGCTGTTTCCGGCAACAGTCGACTTGGAATTTTGCAAATAAACGTCTACTATGGAGAACTAATCCATTAGGTGGCGTTGGAGTAGGCACATAATTTAACATTGCCGTTATGGGAAATTTTATTTTCTAAATTCAAAATGGGAAATTAGTGGATTTTTTGATAGAAAAAATTAGAATTATGATTGTGTATTATCACCCGAACTAATTTAATACAACAAATCAATTTTCATTGCAAGCAGTTCAGCGCCGTTGTGTGTGTAATTATTTCAATTTTAATATTATACACAATCAGTGGCGTAACCCATCAGTCAGTGTGCAACCCGGTAAAACAAAACAACGTCTGTTTTTTTTTTTTTTTTATACATTTTAAATGTTACGAGATAATAAAATTTATTGATGAAATTATAACATCAAAACAAAAAAAAACACGACATAAACAAAGTATACCAGTGGTAACTGTCAAAAGTAATTCTTTTCATCGTCGGGGGAACAAATACAGTCGTCTCCTCTCTCCTTTTTATAGTTCTTCATATACAGAAAATAATTTTTTATGGAATTCATTGACAATATTTAAATTTGATACGCCACTGTGTTAAAAAAAAAAAAAAACTCATAATTTTCTTACCTTGCGTTTGGGATGCTGTATGTGAACTCCATGATCCTTTGTATGAAGTATCTAGAACAATAAGAATGTTGATTAATTTATATACAAGATGTGTCAAGCATATTTCTAATACAGGGTGGACAAAACTTATTAGATACAAAATGGCTGGAGTTGAGTATTATTGAAAATAATACGATTTTCTGAATTATTCTAATTGTAATTAATTTTGTATAATTTACCAAATAACATGGAGAATTGTCCAAATGAACTTCTACTCAAATAATCAGTTGATGGCTTAATATCCAACATAATTGTTTTTCCCAGCAAATGTGTTTCACAATAAATGTATCGGATTTTCTTACACTTACTGGACACTCATTTTTAATTATTAATTAATTAAATTTGTTAAACCGTAGACGAAAATCGATAATTTTCCACTATCTTTATTTATTATTCTTTTACAACAATCTGTCAAAACAAGAGACAACAACAGTAATCAGAAGAAAAAAAACCATACCACCCCTAAAATCAACCACTCAGATTGCTAGTTTCTAATCGACTGTATGTTCGCTGTTATGGTGGTGGTGGTGGTGGTGGTGCTTTTCCACATATCATCGTCGTCGTCGTCGTCGTCTTATCCAGATATCCGAGTACAGAGAGAGAGAGAGACAGAGAGGTGGTAGTGGTTTTTCGTCTGTTAAGCGGAGGGCGATATAATGGGGGTGTGGTTTTACCATGGATTCTAGCCAATAGGAAATGACCGAGAGAAAGAGAAGCGGTAGTCGACGTCATAAATGCGGGAATTGTGTCTATCCCCACCATTTCTGGATATATTTTTTCTCTTTATTATCTGAAACCCTTTCAATAGTAAAGGAGATGTGTGTGGGGGGCGGGGGGGAATGTTTTGACACATTGATGTTGTTCTTGGTTCAGTGTGGTGATTATTTGATATAAAATTTGAGTGAGTAAAAACAGAGATTAGCAATGTTTTTTTTTTTTTTTTGTATTCGTATTAAAAAAATGTAGATTATTCTATCCTGCTCTAATAGTGTTTGATGTCAATGAAAATCTCACGATTCCAACATTTTCTGTCATTGTAATAAATGGACAAACCAACCAAGAAAAAAACAAAAAAAAAACGATGATGAGAAAAGTCAAGTACACATCCACCCTAAAATTATCACACACTTGATTTATCTATGTTTAAATAATCCATTGCTTCGTCCCTATCACTCCTCCCTATAATACTATCTTCAACCTATCTGGTCGTCTCTTTATTATGATGTTCACTTTTTTTTTTATATCCTTAACTCCCAACAATGGGACTTTATTTAAAATGACAATTGACATACGTTGTCGTTGAGGATCGTTCCAAGCACACACACACACAATAGGTAGTAGATTAGATATATATATATATGCTACATAGTATAGCCAGAGAATTATTGTTCTCTGGTCCTGTGGGAACGAAAAAAAAAAGGAGGATATGTTTTGATTCCTGAGGTGTGGGACATGTTTGGCATTTATTTAATTGAATGTGTGTGTGTGTGTGTATTATTATTATTATTATAATTTGTTTAGTTGAGTGGATAGTTTGAATAATTATCATGAGGATTTTTTTATATATGAAAATGAATCGATAATTATTCGTTGTTAATAAAAACTCAAAATCTCAACCTGATTTTCACTTATTATCCATTAATGGATTTGGAATTACACCAACGGGAAAACTGAGTAGAAATCGTAGTATAATAAAATGTATTTTCATCGAGACGGCCAAGCCAGCCGCCTCCTGACAATCGATGAGTTGCTATGGCAGCACTTCCGGCAGTAGATGCAAGTAGTGCCTCCTACACGTTTCGATTCCGTACTAAAAGGAAACTATATAGTTATATAGATAGACACAAATTTCGACCAACAATCGAGTTTATGATGATAAATTCCGTATACGACGGGAAACCTGATAATAATAAAAATTTAGTAAAAATGCCGAGAAATGGTTCGATAAAACCATAATGTTTGTGGAACATACATTTCCATAATGGAAATTCCATTCGGTTTTTAATTAAATAGCCGAAGAAGAAGAAGCTACGCCATTATCAAGCGCATTATTTCATTAAAATCCGAAATAATATAATCGAAAACAAAGCTGTCGCCATCTCTCTTCTTTTGTTTCTAATTAATTATTTTCCCTCTCTGTCTTTTTCACTTTTCGCCTACATTTACTTTAATAAGCATCAGCTTCTTCTTGTTACGCCTCTTCACGCTTCCATCCCCCCACTACCATCATTGCCCCCGTCCCCCCTCTCCCTTCACTCTGCTACTACTACTACCCACCTCTAAAGCTTATTTCCGGTATTCGCCGCCTGTGCTATATTAATTTTAAATTAAACCCGGATAGAGAGTGCCCTACCACCACCACCACCACCACCACCACCAACCACTGCCACTTTCTGCCGTTCTATATGAGATTATCACTGATGGTGTGTGTACAACTTATTTAGAAATAAATTTCCATTTGGGAAACTTTCCAGTGGAAAAACTTTGTAGGTATATATATATATATATATATATATATATAGAGAGAGAGAAAGACAAGTGACAAAGAAGCACAAAAAGAGATAGATAGAAAAAAGAAACTGTGGAGCAGTACAGGAAATCAGTCAGGATGAGGTGGTCGTGTAATGGTATCTTTAACGACAAATATTTTTCCCTATAACATTTATTTACCTTGCCGCAAACAGAATTAATATTAAATATCGGAAAATTTCATTATATTCGAATTGGAAATAGTGAAAATTTATTTAAATTTCGATTAAATACAGGAAATTTGGATTTTTTCCCTGTTTCTTTATCTTTTTTTTATTTTTTTTTTATATATGAGTGGTTCTTCGTTTCATTTATTTATTTCCGGAGACTTTTGGAAAACTTGGAAATGCCTATCCACACAAGGAATTAAACATCGGAAAAATTACATAAAAATAATAGAGCAAAACTCAAAAAAGAATTGATGATAATAGTAGTAATGGTAATGGTAGTAGTGGCAAAATGTAAAGTGGTAGTAGTGGTGGTGGTGGTGCTCCATCAGAATGGGAAACGAGACCGCTGGCGGATACCGCTGTCTCCGGCTACACTTCCTCTCCGACGTTAGCGGCCAATTTCACTTGGAAACGGACGTTTCCCGGCGAATACCCCCGGAACAACACAAAACTCTGGCAACAACTCCCGGTTATTTGAAAATGAATGAAAAGAGGAAAAGCGTAACAAAGAAAAAAAAGGTGTGGCTGGAGTGGATAGATTAGAATTTCATAACCAATGAATTATACCTATACGAGATGAGAATGTGGGCAGATTGTGTGAAAATTGATAGCATTTTTATTCTTCGTGAAGAAAATGTCAATTAATCCTCCATGCCATTAAATTTGCAAAGGTACAGTTATTAGACACCATTTAAAATGATACGTATAACGTGAAAAATGACAGATCATTTTCCAACATCAAAAACCAAACAACGAAGAAAGAAAAAAAAAAAAGAAGATACTCTTCTAATGGAACTGACAACCTGCTACGCGGTTTTTCTCTGTACATGTGCAAAAGAGTGGAAAATTACTATCATTATCATCATTATTATTATTATTATATTGAAGATGCAAAATACATCATGATAATCTTTTATGAAATAGCTAATAGAGAGAGAGAGAGAGAGAGTGAGAAAGAGAAAAACGTCAATTTTCTCGCTTGACGTGAGGAATATATAAGGCACTTTAACCTACCATCACCAACGGCATGTGATGCAAACGTTTTATTTTGAATTGTATAATAGGGAATGTAAAGGATAATGGAGATAATGGAGAAAATATCATCTTTGCCATTCGTTTTTTTTTTTTTTTCTTTTAGGTATTTAGACTTAGAGCGGAGTTAGCTACAGTTTCGTAAACTTTTAATGCATAATAAAAACATAGTCGTAATTTTTTGTACGTCGTAAATCTTGATATAAACATATTTATGCCTGTCTTATCAGTAGTGGTCACACAATTTCTTAATTCTTCATTCTTAATGCATAAACGTAATTTTAAAGTTTCCAAAAACTTTTTTAACGTTTTACGTATGAAAGAAATAAGAAGAATTAAGAACGCGCGCACGCATGCGCGTTCACCACAAAATATTTTCCGATCAGATGCGATCAGAGATGGACGTGAATCTTAACCAAACTATTCTTCTGCCCAACTATTTTTGATGATAATTTTTTGTGCATATTTAAATCGTTTATTTATAATTTTTGTTATTATTTATTAGTTACTTTTAGCTGCTTTTTTAGTATAATTGATCCATCTTTTGATTCTTTTCATCAATTTCGATCTCAATGTCAGTTCTGTCAAATTCTGATTACGAATTAAGAAATTTGCATAACCGCGCGTGTTTTTAATTTTTTAGTGGTTGAAAGTTATGTTTACGAAATAAAAATTAAGTTTACGAAGCTGTGGATAATCCCGCTTTCAATTGAAATTTACCTTTTATTTTTCCATTTTTTTCCACTATTAGGTATAATAATTACTAAAAATAAAGTGTTCCGTATACTAAATTTTGTTTGCACTTTTTGATTCTTATAATTAAGACCTAAATTGTCTTAAATTTATGTTTTAATAAATTAAATTAAGACTTAAAACATAAATCCAGTGTTACTATACGAAAAGAAACGTTTTTTTTTTTATAATTAAATAATAAATTAATTAAATTAACGTTTTGAGCCGTAGATTTGACAAATATTTTATAATAATAAGAAATTATGAGTTTACAAACATTAACTATTCAATCAAAACAACAATAATGATCAAATCCGTGCAAGTGTGGCTACGGTGGTGAAATAACATTATGATAATGACAATACGACCCTGACTGGTCGTGGGTCGAAAAGGGGTGAAAGATGATTACAATCAGCACGATTTTGATATGTCGTCATGCAATACATAGATAGATATAATAAACGTTATAAAATAACAAAGAGAGCCATGAATTTCGGCAGCCACTTCAACTAAAAGTGCACCAAGTGCAAAAGCGACGGTGGTGTCGCGCAAGAGTGGTTCCACAGTGCGTTTCGTTTCACTCTTGTGGCCGCGTGGCGTTGCACGTGTCTCTTTTGGACCACCACCACCACTACATCTATCCATCCACCTACTACCTATGTATGTCCCTACTTTTTTTTTATTATTATTATTATTATTATAGAGAAGGCTAATCGAAAGATATCAAGGGAAATTTGACCCCTGAAAATGTTATAACCGGCATTGATTTATATATCAGTTTTTTTGCTTGTGAATTGAATTAATTATGTTGATAATGAACAGTAAAAAAAGTATTATAAGTTATTTGATAGTTGATCAATTTTTCATGAATTAATAATGAAAAATTAAGAAACTTTTCTGCCTGTGTTACTGTTATGCTGACAGATTTCGTAGTATCTTTTTGCCTGTGTCCAGTTATTTTCACATTGTAGCACAATACTGATTAATTTACTAATAAATTAATAATAGTTAAGCGTCCATTATTACAGAAAATATTCAAAAATCAACGCGCCTACATGGATAATCTTTCTTGCTAAACCAAATCCTGCTGGCGCCCTCTAACAATAAACATACATACTACACAATTCAGACTATATCGATTTCTACACCATACTGATAGAAATTAGAATAGGAATTTTCTTTCAACGATAATCAGGGAGCAAATAAACAGTGTTTTTGAGGGTTGTTATTGATCGAATTGAGAGAATCAATTTAGAACGAAAATAGATTTCTGTTTTTAGCTATATTCAATTACTTACCACATTTACTTCGATTATTTAACGTTTCCGATATACTATTGAAAGTTTTTGTTGTTGTTGTCGTAGTAGGCGATGTTTGATTATTATTATGTCCTTTGTCGAGAAAACCAAGTCCTAAAATGATTGAAAAATATTATGGGATTGACTGTTTCGGGGGAATCTCGAACCGATTCGAAACAACGAATAGTATATTTCAATATATCTATGTGCAGCAAAAACCGGTGTTTAAGGGGTGTAAGAGATTTTGAAATACGTACTGCGAAGCAATTCACTGAACAAACAACCAAAAAAGCGTTTTTTCTCCTATAGTATTCAACAAGATTTTTTCTAATGAGGAAATTTTTATTAATAAATAAATAATTTTCAAAATTATTTGCATCCGCCATTTAATTTAGTAAATGTCTCGATTATTTTATTTTTAAGATAATTTTTAACCGAACAATTTGAAAGAATAATTTTATATAAACGTCAAAAAAATTTCCGGGCTTGAAAACGTCACAAAAATTCATTTTTTGAATCAAAATCCCTTAAAATTTATTATTTCCATAATAATCCAGCGCCACCTATTAGATGCTCACTATTTTAAAATATACTATAGACAGGGATAATTGTAAAATCACGCATTTTCAGTACCCTCTAAATTTTGACAGGAGTAATAAAAATTACTATTATTATTATTATTATCGTTTATGTACTATGTTGCTTGCTCACTTTTACCATTAGCCGAATACAATACGATTTAATTGTATTGATGTTTTAAATGTTTTGTTTGGTTAGTGGTTGTTGGCACGCACGCACACACACACACACACCCGCACACGCACTATTCGACAAGTCGCACCCGTGGGAAAATAAAAACTATTCCCCAAGTTCTCATTTTCATACCATCATCAGTGTATCATTGTATATCAATTTTTATTGTTATCAACAGGACTTTTTCTTGCAATTAGTTGATTTAATACCCCCCTCTACCCCACTAAAAATCATTTATGAGAATTCAAAAAAAAAATTTATAATGATTTTTTCAAGAAAAAAAAAAGAAAACGAACAAAAGAAAGAAAAACGATTAAAAACCCATCATTTTGAGTACATAACTGAAATAAATGTAGCGTTCGCAGTCAGTTCAACTGACTGCCACCATATCACACACTCGCTCATTCGAAATCCACCCTCCTCCTCCTCCTCCTCCACTGTGTAAACTGACTTTTAAGGATTTGTTTTAATGATGTATGGATCAGGCCTTAATAAGTTAAATGGCTCGAAACATATGCTGCTAGAGCATAGCAGCTTTTAGATGAACAATTTATCTTGTGCATGTGTGCGTATAGTGTAATAAATTAGTGTTTTCAATCATTGTTTGATTGAGATGATTTTTATCTATATGTGTACCATACCGACCCAACAATGTACTGTTAAAATTCATTACGCACTCACGGTATTATATCTACAATAGTAATAATAATAATAATGATAAGTTAAGGCAATTTACATTTCGTTATCAATATCTAGAAATCTGTGGATGGATACATTTAGGGCCCGGTTTACTGGCCCTATTTTAATTTAATACACGAACCCAGACTACTACGACGATTATTTTCTGTCAGCCACACATTTCGTTAGTGATATGTATATTGAGTTGCCTAACTATCTGATTCAAACTTAAAATATACGTCGATGTGTATATTTGGCGGGGAGTGTTTTTTTTTTTTTTCACCGGTGAGTTTGTATGTTTAAAACTAGGGTTAGAAAAATTTTAATTCAAATTTTATTTATCGATTATTAATTAATAGTCGATTTTGATTAATGAAAAATTCGATAACTTGAATGAAATGTGCCATCAAAAAATAATTCAATTTCGAATCAAATCTATTTTGACATTTTACATTGTCTATTTTCATGAGAAAATTCAATTTTTCCCATTTACAAACAAAAATGGAACGGAGCAGACATCCAACAGAGTGGTATATTGCTGTCACGTGACATAAAATCATTATAAATCACATTTAATGGATTGCCGCTATATACATTCAATGGTGGATGGAAATCCATTTTCTCATCATCTCACATCTCGAATAACAACAACAACAACAACAACAGCAGCAGCAGCAAAAAAAAGAATAAAAATCGAAACATCAGTATATCTATAGATCCATATAATGTTGGGGGACGTTTTTTTACTCTCCCATCCTCCGTCGACTGTTATCATATATGTATACGATGAGAAAGGGGAGTGGGTAGGTGGTGGTGGTGGTATAATAGTAATATGCAACGCGCCGTGACGTATTTTTGGCAGTATATCAATTAGTGGCAGCCGCGTTAACCATTAGGGCGTGTCAAACAACTAACTTTTGTTAGATTATATTGGCTTAAATAATAGATACTAGCTAGATAGATAGATACTAATACCACCAGTGGCGTATCATCATAGAGAAAATCCAAGAATAATTCATGTTTCAATATTGACTGACGTTGTATTGGATATTTTTGAATTTTTTAATTAGATTTACTCCCATTTCTCCCTTTTTTTTTTGACACTATTTTCAACACAACAGAAAAATGACAACAATAAATAACGACGATGTCACCATTTTTTTTTTTTCGTTCAGCTTCTTCTTCTTTTTGGCGTATCATCATCATCACTTATATCACTTCTAACTTATGCTATATAATGGGTGGCGGGCCCCCGTTTTTAAAGGGCCTTTTATCAACACCACCCCAAGTTGACGGGCCTTATTATTGCCACCACCTACTGATTTCACATCACCCAGTGACTTGTAGCTTTTTTTTTTGCTTTGTAGGTATGTGAATGTGAATGTGATAGATGGATAGAAAAAAGAAGTGGATGAAAATGGATAGTGTGGAGAAAGTTTTTCTTTTTTTTTAATGGGTTCGTCTATCCCTTGGGTTGTAGAAAAAATATATACACAAACGTGCGGAATTGAATTATTGGCAACAGTGCCATTTTAATAAAAAAAAAAAAAACGAATCCGATATTAAAATGTTTATTTTATCAAACATTAAAAAATTTTCCCGGCATTTTCTTCGAATTCATTAACAAAGTTGCCAGACTATTCGTAAAAATAAATTTCCCGATTACAAGACAACTGTATCGGTCGACAATTACATCGTATATTTGTCGATGCATTGTTGCCACATAGTTTTCGAAATCCTTTAATTTGTTTCAAAGATATCATTAACGGTTCAGCAAAAACAATCCATTTAACACCTTCCGTACATGGTGGAAATGTTAATGAACCTTCATAATAAAAGAAATTACTTGAAAATAATGGTGTTAAATATTCCAATGGAAACAATGGAACATTTGTACAATTTAATGGCATTTGAACTGATTTCAATGATTCAATTAGTGGTTGTAAAAATGGATTATCTTCACCGGTCACTTCAAATAGATAGGCAACCATTAACAAGTTGCCAGCTTGTGCAATATTTATTATATCATCATCAATATCGGCTGTTGTACAGTTGTCACGACGTCGTTGCACATAGGCTACTTGCATTTCCATTGCATATTGTTCATCATCGATTGTATGTTCGGAACCATTATCGGAAGAGTCACTCCAACGGAAACGTATATTTAAAAATTCATAAATATTGCCATCTAGTGGGCCACCGGTAATGTACGGCCGTCTTGATCGCCATGCAAAACAAACCATTGCTGTCAATGTATTGTTATATAATTTAATTGCCATTGGTAAATGATTGAATTCATCAGAAAAATATATAGAATCGGCATCAGTGTCGATTGATTGTATTATGGTAATTGCACAATCGAGAATCAAATTAATTGGTGATTGCTTTTGACCATTTGCTTTTGGAAAGAGTTTTGACCATGTTGCCGGACCATTATGTGTCGATTCGTCGTAACCGTAGAAAATGACAGATGCCGATTTGTTTTTACTGTTACAATTCAACAAATTAATATCGATATTATTATTGTTAAGTGTATCGCAAAGGTATAAAATGGTACAAACGAATAATGCACAGGAAAAGCCACAGTAAAAACAGAAACTATCTGGCAGTAATGAATTTAGAAAATCCATTGGTAAAAAAATTTTAAAAATGTCGAAATTAACTACACGAAATTTGACAATAAACTGATAGTGTAAAAATGTTTAGTAACAATCAGAAATAATTCCATTAAAATTGTCATCATCAATGTCAATGTCAAATGTGTCATATAAGATAAATGTCAAAATTTAATCCAACTAAGACCGAAATTACGCAGTTTCGTAAACATAACTTTCAACCACTAAAAATTAAAAAACCCGCGCGGTTATAAAATTTCTTAATTCGTAATCAGAATTTGACAGAACTGACATTGAAATCGAAATTGATGAGAAGAATCAAAAGATTGATTATACTAAAAAAAAAAGCTGAAAGTAACTAATAAATAATAATAAAAATTATAAATAAACGATTTAAATATGCACAAAAAATTATCATCAAAAATAGTTGGCCGGAAGAATAGTTTGGTTAAGATTCACGTCCATCTCTCAATCGCATCTGATCGGAAAATATTTTGTGGTGAAAGCGCATGCGCGCGCGCGTTCTTGATTCTTCTTATTTCTTTCATACGTAAAACGTTATAAAAGTTTTTGGGGAACTTTAAAATTACGTTTATGCATTAAGAAATAAGAATTACGAAATTGGTTAATCACTACTGATAAGAAACGCATATGTCAATGTTTATATCAAGATTTACGACGTACAAAAAAATTACGACTGATGTTTATTATGCATTAAAAGTTTACAAAGCTGTGGATAACTGCGGCCTTAAACTCTGAAATTATATTTACAAAATAATATGTTGAAGAGAATATTATTATCTTAATATAATAATAATAGGTTAGTTAGTTAGCTACATATAGATACCCAAAACTAAATTAAACTGATATGGCGACAGACGTTGCTCCTGTTGCCGTTATACCATATAGCTGGTGCTATGTACATGTATATGTATACCCTCGCTATCTAAACTCCAGTAAAAACCTTATCAGGCGTTGCGACGCCGAACATGGAGAGAGTATAATAATATCGAGGTCCAATAAGATTTCGTTGGGTGCAGGGTTACCATAGTTACCCCCACGGTACAGGAAACATTCTACCCTGCCTTTCCTCCTTCCATCCACCTGCTATAATTCATCGTTCCCTCTCTCTCTCTCTCTGTTTCATCCGCCCCCCCCCCCCCTCCCACATTACATTCAGCACAAGGCAGACACAAAAACCGCGCGCGCTGTCCCTTTCCGGGATTGCCATCTTATGTATACGTTCCGTCGCCGGAATCTCCGGGAGAACGAAAACGATTATAAGTATTTCCATCTTTGTCGGACCCATAGAAAATATTTGGCTATAGAATCATCATTTAATCTACATATCAAATTTGTGTGGAGGATAAAAATTTTTTTAGAAAATTTTACTGTACTTTTTGGAAATAATAAATAATAAATTAAAATTATTTATGCATTATTATTATTATTGTTATGATGATAACAATCTTTTTTGTTGATTTAGATTTTTTTGATTGAATTGATTATGGATATACACATATTTTCATGGAAAAGATTTACGAATATGAACTCAGATTAGGAAAGTGGCAAGGTTTAGTTTATTTTCAATATGGCGGATCGGAAATGCTATACGTCATCAATCACGTCTCTCTCGCACACGTCAATTAGATACCGGAAATACGTCACTATCAATTTGCGTTGCTGCGCCCGAATATGTCGGCCTAAACCCGATAACATAACCTCTATATTGATTTATTTGATCTATTGTGTACGAATTTTGTTTTTTTGTTTTTTTATTATTAAACATCATTTTTCATGCTGGTGAAAATTTCCACGGCAGATTTATATTATTGGTAGCCTAATAACAATCTGGCGGGATGGAAACAAAGAAAAAATGGAAAGTTAACAATTGATGTATTGTCAAAAAATAATCTATAATGGCGGCATATTGAGCCATCTATTATTGACATAAAGCATTGTCTTTCTTTCGCCCCCCCCCTCCCCCCTCCCAGCTAATGGGCAGTAATTAAAAACAAAAGAGCATCTTTTTCAATTTTTCTTTTTGGCACATTGAAAAACGCCCTCCTATCAGCGGCCACCGCGCATACAAAATTAATTAATTAATTCCTTAAAAAGAGCCCCTAAAACTAACAAAGACCTATTACGAAAATAGGAAACAAAAAAATGATCATTAAGCGTCCACTTTTCTTAACCAAAAAAATGGAAACAATAGAACAAAGATAAAATGTTCAGAGGGGAGTGGGGGGGGGGGGGATAGGCATTGTGGGCGAGAGGAGTGAATCGGAGAAAAGAAAGAATATCATTACGTTGAAAGAAAAAAAAATGCCAGGGGAACAAAAAAAAAAAAAGACGGGAACGAAGGATAAAGTAGAAATATGAAATAAAAGAAAAACGAACTGCGAGGGAGAGACCTTAATAATAATAATAATAATAATAATAAAAAGCAGAGGAAAGACAAGAATCTAGTATGTACACGAGAAACACCACAGGCGTAACTAGAAGTCGAAGGCAAAATTAAGAAATTATTTTACTAACCTGTACTACGTTTTATATCTAAATCATTATCCCGTAATCTGCTGATGCCACTGTCATCATGATGATTTGCATCCTGATGCTGATGTAAAGTGTTGTTTCGGCCTGAAGACGATGGAGCCGATGTCACATTATAGAGATCAGTGAAAGCCGTACTGTTAGTACCAAAAAATGAAGTACGATCCTGAATCAATACGAAAAAAAAAAACCTAAATTATTTGTCTATTCTTGTTGGAAATCCAATAGAAGATAAGGAAAAAAAAAGGCTCAAAACTTATAAGTACTCATCATTCTACTGTAATTATATAATTTTTTCTACGACCAGATAAAAATGCAGTAGATCAAATAGATGCACTTACATATAAACAATTAGAATGATCGAATTATTAAAAGAATAATTGGAAAAACACGATTTAGCACCAAAATATAAACATTTCTCTTTTTTACAAGCAAAAATTAAACATTTAAAATATTTCAAGATGTCACATAAAATCAACGAACGCGCTGCCCAGCGCCATCCTTGATTTTAAAACCAAAACTGATTGTAGTAAATGCAAAACATTAAAATTATTTTAATGAAGTTAAAAAATAATTGAAACACACATTGCAAATACAAAAATATAAAAAATGATTCACAGCATATCATGAAATGGTGAATATTTCTTCAATTTTCAAAATTTCAATAAATGTTTAATTATGTATAGAATTTTTAGTTGCCTAACAATCATCTGACAACTGTAAATACATAACGATCAATAGCCACTGCATTATAATTACTGTAAAGTTTCTTTCTACTTTTTGTAATTATTAAATAAAATAAAATTTTAAGTGAAATAATAACATGTAAAATACAACAATAAATTTAACGAAATAATTAGGTATTATCAATAAAAATATATGACACTCAATAGTCAATACAATTGAACTTTTATATCAAGTTGGCCATGGGTCTATGAAATTTAATTCTGGCTATTTTGTATAGATTTTTTTAATCAGATTTAATTTTACTAAAGATGATCGTAGAAAAATTATAGTATTATACTCGTCAGAAAATCATTTTCTGAATCTCACGAATATTACCTAAACTCCGTTTCGCATCGGTTTAGTAAACTGTTTTCTCGATTGCAGAAAATACTATTGTTATTATACTTACTTGCAGGGCAGCTTTAGCTTTTTCAACACTTTGTTTCAACTGTTCAAATGTACTTGGATTACAAAATCGATATGCCGATGACCAATCACTAGCAGCAGTACCAAATTCTTCAGTTTTAATACTTAGCGGACATGTTGCAGCGGCTGCTGCTGCCGCTGCAGCTGCAGCTGCTGAACGTTTCAATTCTAATGCTCCCTGATAGGAGCACGAGCTCTCATACATTTTCTTTGGACGTCTGATGTAACACTTTTTTCTGCAAAAATATTAAGAAAAACCAGTTGGAATTATATCAGAAAAGTGACGAATAAAATGTTGAAGTTTAAAATGTGACTTACCTCATTGTATTGTAAATTATTTCAATCAAATTAATTTAATTCGAATACACTGACTTTTAATAGAGAATCCCTAATCAAATGCACCTTTTTCCCAAAACTTTTCAACTATACAAAATAGAAAGAAAGTTAGCCGTCGTTTAATTAGAAATTTATCGACCATGGCCATGTCTCTCTCTCTGCATGCACAATTGTTTTGATAAGAATGTTGATTAGAAATAAAAACAAAGAAACTAAATGAACAATTTTTTTCTAAGAGGTATAAGAGGCCGTATGTATCTATCTATCAATGTATCTCTACTTGCCCGTTTGCAAGCAGGTCCTAAATGTTCGGGCGATTGTTCACTTCCGTTTCAATTTAGAGAACAGGAAAAGCTCCCTCATCTCTCATTATGCGACGTTTTACAAATAATTTTTTTATTTTTAGCGTTAGTACACGTACATACTTCGATAATATGTAATTATTTTAAGTAAATTATGTATGTACGCTGCTAGATTAAATTGGTAGTAATTTAAGATTTTTTTTTTTTTTGTTTTTTTTTATGGAGGAATTTTTTCTGTTTTTAAGTGCATTAAAAACAGAACTGTCCATTTTCAGTCGACCAATTGGAATTAAGATATTAACTTGATCAATTTATGTGTGTGTGTGTGTGGTTTGGTTTGGTCGACAAAAAAAAATTATGACAGTTTTCTTGTCCACCTGGAACAAGGCTTATAGTAAAATCCTGATTACCTGTGGCCACTTTAGGATATTCTACATTCCTGTCAGCAACCATTAACAGTTCGATCCGTTCACAGAACCGTCATTTATTCAAAACCTCCAAAAATCATCATCATCATCATCACTTTTGTCCCGTTTAAACACGATAAAAGATTTCTTCTATAAACACTTTAATTTCATCCATCACCACCACCACCATCGTCACAATCACAACTATCCACAATCATCTCCTGCACAACCACCATCCGGTCCCAGATGATTGACACCGAATTTACCAAAAAAAAAAAAAAATTAAAATTTTTAATTACTGAAGCGGCGCGTCGCGTGTTTCTTTTTAAAGAAACTATTTTCTAAGCCAGTAGGTTTTCCTGATATTGAAAAAAAAAAAAAATGAGAAAACAAAAAAAAACAAAAATGAACAAGAAGAAGTAGAGAATTCCTGCTATACAGGAAAATCCTTAAAGGAAAAAGGAAATTCTTCTATCTATCTATCTGTCAATTTATTCCCTTTTTCCTGGACCTGGTGATGGTGTCGAATCTATGGAATACGAAACGCCAAAAGTTGTAGCAGCAGCAGCAGCAACAACAACAACACAGGAATGGCAGGAAGCAATATCGCAAGTGGCTGTTCCTATAAAATGGGCGGAGACATGGTTTGTATACAGAGAGAAATTCACACCCCCTCCTCTATATCTCTCTTTCTATATAGGCAGGCAGACAGATAGCATGCGGGCGGGGGTGAGGATGGCGGTGGTTGCTCATCGTATCGCACCACGGAGCTGGATAAAATTTCAATAGATTTTTCGAATGTTTGGCAATTTTTAGGTAAAAAGAATGTTCTGAAAATATTCGTATAAGGTATTTTATTCACCCTGTATACTGAGACAACTTATCAAAGTCGATTTAAATTAAATGGAACATAATCGTTTTCCGAAATTGAAATAATAGTGATCGTTCAACCGCACCTTGATTTTTTTTTTGCCGAAAGAGGATCGAAAACAGGGGTGAAATATGATTCGGATTTTTCACCAGCTGAGTGATAAAAACAATCAATTAGTAAGTAATTATGATATTAGAAATTTAATTAACGAGCGCACAGAGTGAATCTATTTTTTATGAAATATACAGTGTGTTTACTTAGTAGTGATACCCCCTCCCGGCCACTAGTGTATCGTTTGTAGTTCCATATTTATTATTCCAATTTTGTTTTGATATAAAAAAATGAATTTGTTTTTTTTTTGGACCTGTTTCCATTATTATTCCTTAACTATTATTAAGGCTTATCCATATATAACATATGTATAACCTATTAAAATTTGAACACTCTGTAACAGAATAAGAAAATTCCATATAATCTTTAATCATTAATATCTGAATAAATTCACGTTATTCTCTCCCGTTTCTGGATAATTTACTAGACAGACACTGATGCGTAAAGGAACTGACGATGAGGGACTGGCACATGGATTGAAACTATTCAAGTTATACAATAAGAGCAAGAGAGAGAGAGAGAGAGAGAAATAGCTAGTTAGTTATTCGTTTATATATATGTATATATATATACTGTTCTATACCAAAGGCCGTTTCCGGTATCGGATTCACAATACGACTTCCGGCATTTGACAATTTGACGACGACGACGACCGTCGCAGCAGAGCAGTAGGCGCTGCAATCGTCATATTGTTATGTAGATTAGTGTTGGAACACATTAGAGGTTTGCTCCAACTATGACATTTATTCGGACTAGATTTGGATTGGTTTGAAACTGTGTAGGTAGTCAGAGAAATTTCTAGTTGCGTGTATTTGTCTCATGATTAGGAATAGGGGGGTTGGAACACGATTACATAAAAATAGTTTGGAAAATTTCTAACCCAGAGTAATTAGATGTCATACTCCTGTCATACACATTTTCACTTTTGCGTTTAATTTTTTTTTTTGTTATTTACTCTTAGCGGTAAATTGTGTTTTTTCACTGTCCACACTGTCACTTTACTTGTCCAGAAGAAAACAAAATCGTCTCACAAAAATACTAATTTTTATAATTAAAATAAAGCTGTAAACTCAAAAATAATAATAAAAAATAATCAATAATAAAACCAATGAAAATACTGGAAAGTAAAATTCATAATAATAATAATAATAATGCTTGTTAATAATTTTTAAATAAACTCTACGCT
Organism: Platypus cylindrus; assembly: GCA_949748235.1. Lineage (NCBI taxonomy): Eukaryota > Metazoa > Arthropoda > Insecta > Coleoptera > Curculionidae > Platypus > Platypus cylindrus. Next base: position 10,720,724 of record OX456494.1, read on the forward strand.
AATATGCATTTAAATTGCGCAAGTTTCTGACTAATCAGAACCTCGGCTCAGCTCCGAACCAAAAACAAACGTATCACAAACTAGTTGGGCATTAAACAAAAAAAAGTACGTTGGAACATGCGATTTTTAGTTTCAGTTTCAATTTGTGTTGAAATTGGAACAGTTTTTATGTATTGCGCATGCTCTTTACAATCACAGACACTAGTTTCGACGCCTGATTGTTGGAACAAAACTATTAATTACTATATAGACTGGTTAAAATCATTTGTGATTAAATGGACTAATCAAATATTTATAAAAGTGCAAAAATTGATTAACAACAGCGGCTTGTTTTTGTTATTATATGATTATTATCAAAAAGCAATCTGTATAGTAATAATATTCCTGTATAAGTACTTTTTCTATTCCCTTCCCTTACACAACGAATATTTTATCTCATCCCCTTGTAAATACCATAATTCGTTCTACATGGTATTAAAATAAGCCATTACTAATTCAGTAGAGTAATCCACCCAACCCACCCCATCACGATTATTGTGACAATCTATTGTTATTCATTGAAATTGAGTTAAACATTATTAAAATGTTACGCTTTTAATTTTTAGTTACTTCAAAAGAATTAGTTATGGGAAAATATGATTTCGATGGTTATTGAACGTTATCATTTATATTTACAACTAGCTGAAGTACCCGACTTCGTCCGGGTTTGGAATCACAACAACGATAACGATCGATTTCGAATATTTTTTAATTATATCGTGAATTAAATTAGGCAAACAAATCAGAATTTCTTAAAAAGTATGCCCAATTTTCTATCTCTTTTTTACAGTTTTCTTATTTTAAATAATTGTCATAAAATGAAAGAAACAGTTCAGTAAACATGCGCAGTGACATGGTGGTTGAATTGAGAACCACACCGCAGAACCCGAGCTCATTTGGGTTTTATTAATATGATGATGATGATGATTATTATTTATAAGACTGCCTTTCGGTATGTGTAGGGAGAACTGGAGGTGTGATTACATACACAAATAGGCATAAATCAAAGAAGGCAAAAAAAAAATAAAAAGGTAAATGAGGGCGAATAAAAATAATAGGTGTTGAAGGGGTGTAAAAAAACATCTGTACGTTTTTTGTAATTTATTAAACCTTTATGAAAGTCCAGTTTTCACCTGGATTTTTATTATTTTAAGGTTAGAAATTATTCATCAACTGCAAATGCTATTCTTCATCTAGAGATATTATTCGGCGACCGGTATCGCTATATTATGGCCTATCAGAGAGAATCGTCATTTTTGCATCGATACATTTTTAATCAACCATAAAAGTGAATCGAAAATTGAAAATAATTAAAGAATTCAACAAGCCGAAAATCTGGATAATAATAATGAGCGCATGCTTTTGAGATCTGAGTGGAGGGTCTGCATTCAAACGAGCAATACTCAATTGAGTGACTTTGAGAGAAGCAAAAAAAAAAAAAAAATGGATTAAAAGGGATACATGAATTGTTAAATTGTCCAATTAGGAGGTTTATTGTACGTATGTATATTTTTTAAGGGAATTTTTTCCACAATCAAAAAAGAATGCCCTTTGGAAATTCACAAACCAGTTTTTGTTGAATCATTTTCGACATTTTTCTCTTTCGAAAAATATTCAAATGTCGACCGATTTTTTTTTTTCTTTCTTTTTTGTTGAAATATGACTAGTCTATAGTAATAATGATGTTGGTGTGGCAGAGAGGGGTGAGGGGGAGGTTGCGGTGTACACCATGACGCTGACTATAGCTAACTATAACTGTACGGTGGCTCCTATCAGATTAATTAAAATGACCGAAAATTTGAATTTTAATCATTAATAATTCATACCTTATCATACTTGATAAATCTTTATGGGTATTGTTGTTACATATGCACATACATAAATAATAAAATCTATATATCTCGCTTGTTCTCTTTCTATTTCGATATTTAAATTATTCGTTGCCATCCCCCATTCATTTATTAATGGGGTGTCAAAATTCGAAATTTCATAGACCCAAGAAAAAAAAAAAAAAAAACAACAGAAAACTTCAATGAGAATTCAGAATTTCTTTGAATAACAGAAATTCCGTTTATTTAATAATTGTGTTTTATTTAAAAAAATAAATAATGCCAGTAATAATTACTTAGTAGTTTATAGAATCAATGCAGATGGCGCCACTAGTAAGGTGAATTGTAAATTGCCTATCTACTTAAAACTGATGTACCTAATTAATGATACTAATAATTATTAATAATAATAATAAATTAGTGGTTTCTGCATATTTATGTTCCATATTATCGATCGATAATTATTTGAATAAAATATCCAATTTCCTATAGGCCAAATCCGATTAAAAATACCATAGAATACCATAATAATAGTGTGGTGATTACTCCGCCTCCTCCTCCTCCTTATATTTCTCTATTAAAGGAAATCATCTATCAAGGAATTTCCACACTGTCCCTATCTTGCCTTGCTTGCTAAATAACCACCCTTAGCTCTTTCTCCATTATTTATACCCACCCGAAAAAGACGACGTCGGCGTGTACGTAACGGTCAGCAGAAATTATGTCTTTGCCTTATTTGATTTATTTACATGTGCCCATCTACATACTGTTTATAACCTACTATACATAGACACTTACAAAAGGGTCGATTTTAATAAATAACAAAGAAAAGACAAGATATATACGGGGTGATTAGTAAAAATGGATCAAAAATAGAATCTGTTGAATTATTCTAATTATTATTTAGGCATTAGCAATTCTATTGCACACTTCTGTATATGTATTAAAATCAATGATGTACATCCATCTAACAGGGCAATACACAAACATGGGATTTTATCGATTTTTTTTTTCATAAATATATTGAAAACTCCAGCGGCCAGTGTTAGAAACAATGTAGAATCACCCTGTATACTAATGGCTTTTGTTAAATTCAAAAAATTATTTGCTTCTTTTAATTTCGATTCGAAAATTTCCTTCTATTCATCAGCTTTTCAAGTCAAGTAGGTATTGATTTTTATTGGTAATTGCTATTCCTTGCAATAGATGGCGCAAACTACTAAGAAAATATACGCATAATATCTATAGAAAATAATTAAGAATATTGAAAAATGATTTGAGGAATTAAAATAAGTTTAATGGCACACGCATAAACTTACTCAATAGTAAATTATGGAATGAATGAGAAATGAGTCATATACTGACGCTATGACATCATAAAGTGTCGTTGATTGATATAGAATGATAATGAGCGCAATAAAGGCCGGTGAGGATTCAGTTTGAGGGAAACCTAAAAACATTGAAGAGATTTGATTTGTTTTTTTTTTTATCTAATTGATAATATTTAATTGGGATATAAGTTTGAAAGAACTAACAAATCGTATCGCCACAATCGACGCCATATAAAAACAATAAATGTATGTCATTCGTTTCGATTTTTCGACGTCGCTGCCACCACCATCGACAACGACGACGACGACGACGTCGTCGTCGTGTCGTACGTTCGGTCCGTTCTCATTCGACGACGAATATTATTTCGATTTTCCCAAACGACGTCGATTCTCTTTCCCTTTTTTTTTTTTTTCTTTGGAAAATTTCTTCAAAATACGAAATCATGCAATTATAATAATTAAATGGAGGAAAAATGGTCAGTATGTCCGTTATGGAAGATCAAGAACGAAAGATCGTTATGGAGTTTGTCCATCTGTTGGAAAAATCGAAACAATTATTTAATGGTTTAAGGTAAGGTGAATCTAATATTTTAATTTTATTTGGAAATGATATGGAAATACACTCGAAATTGAAGTTTTCGTTTCGTTTAAAAGCGAATTAACAATACGTACTAGATGTTTTCCAGCAGTTTGATTTGGTTCGTATTGAAATCGATATGCAAAATTAGTACACGAAGTTTTTGATTTAATAAAATCAAAAGCAATAGAACCAGGCATATAAATAGAGCGGAGGGTGATGACTAATGGGGTATTTATTTCGTTTTTTTTTGTAGGGATTTACCACAATACGGCCATAAACAGTGGCAGGCATATTTTGGTAGAACATTCGATATTTATACAAAATTATGGAAATTTCAACAACAGCATAGACAAATTTTAGATACAAAATATGGTTTGAAACGATGGCAAATTGGTGAGATTGCATCAAAAATTGGTCAACTTTATTATCATTACTAGTGAGTAAGTCTCATTTATGGTAAAAACCAAACCAAACCAACATTTCCTACATTTTCCAGTTTAAGAACAAGCGAAACAAATTATTTGAACGAAGCGTACTCGTTTTATTCAGCAATAAGAGGTCGAGCATATTATTCAAGAGCAGCAAAAGAAGATCGGTAAATTTTTTTTCAAACCAATTCAATTAGAATCAAATATATATATATGAAGTGTAACCGCAACTGGATAAACAATTTTTATCAATTGAGATTCTTATTGTAAACCTGGAATTCTTTTTAACTTTCTAGATCCGATTTGATGGTAAAAAAATTACGTTACTATGCACGTTTTATTGTGGTATGCCTTTTATTAAGACGAATGAAATTAGTTAGAGAATTAATAGTTGAATTAGATAGACATATCGCCGATTATACAAGTACATATGAACCAGATGATCAAATTGAATGGAGTTTAGTATTGGAGGAGATCAAAGGTTTCATGACATCCGATTCATTAGTTTCTGTATTACATGCGGATACGAATCCTATTGTTCTGTCCCATAGGTAAATTTATTTAATCAATTTATTCAAATTAATCGCAATTTTCTTCTGATCGATTTGCAGATTAAGTCCATTAACAACACCACCAGTAGAAAAATCACAATACATGAATCTAACATTACAAGAAATTCTAATTGTTGGCAGTGCATCTGAACAAGTGAAATTTAGCGAATTAACAATGGACATGTTTCGTATGATACAAACATTAGAAAGAGAGCCACAAGATGATTTCAATCATATCTATGATGCTTCACCGGCACCAGCAGCAATTGGACGTGTACCACCGACATATAATAATACTAGTAGTGTTATGCCCGGACAAAAAGGGTATGTGCATCATGATTTTACGTTTAAAACTATTACGTACGTTAAAACTATTCTTTTTTTCGCATCCAGATACATGGAAAATGGTAGCGATAAACCATCATCATCATCATCATCAAAAAGAGAAAATCCACATAAATACCTTCTATATAAACCAACATTAAGTCAAGTTTTGGTGTTTCTAGCTAGTGGTTTTAAAGAACTACCAGCTAGCGGTGCATTATTATTGTATTTATCGGCTGATGGATGTTTTTCAACATCAAAACGTCCAGAAGATGGTAAATTAACTATATAAATAACAAATAATTGATATTAATTAAGCGATTTTTCGAAAATTCGTCTAATATTAATTCCAAATAATAATCATTTTTTCATAGAATATCCACCAGCGTCAATTAACTGTTATTTATATATTTTTTCTAGTTGGATATGATTTAGGTGGTGTATTAACAAGTAGCCGACGCGATGGGGAACATAAAAAAACAAAAGAAATCCACTGCCTTTATCCTGGTGATTTATATCCATTTACCAGACGTCCACTATTCGTTATAGTTGATTCAGATAACAGTTTCGTATTTCAACATATACCAAAATATTTTGGACAACCATTAGTCACATTAATGTCACCACAAGATACGCCACCAGCATTTCAAGGTATGCCACTGTATAGATTCCTTAGAATCATATTTATATAATAGTATATTATTACACGAGTGACGAAAATAGCATTTTCTACAATCGAGAGAACAGTTTAATAAAACGAGGTGAAGTCTAGTTTAGTAATGTTCGTGAGATTCAAAAAAGAAATAGCCAGAATTAAATTTCATAGACCCATGGCCAACTTGATATAAAAGTTCAATTGAATTGATTATTGAGTGTCATACATTTTTATTGATAATACCTAATTATTTCGTTAAATTTATTGTTATTAAAATTTTATTTTATTTAATAATTACAAAAAGCAGAAAGAAACTTTACAGTAATTATAATGCAGTGGCTATTGATCATACGTATTTGCAGTTGCCAGATGATTGTTAGGCAACCAAAAATTCTATACATAATTAAACATTTATTGAAATTTTGAAAATGGAAGAAATATTGACCATTTCATGATATGTTGTAAATCATTTTTTATATTTTTATATTTGCAATGTGTGTTTCAATTATTTTTTAGCTTGATAAAAAGAATTTAAATTTTTTGCATTTAATACAATCATTTTTGGTTTTAAAATCGAGGAAGGCGCTGGACAGCGCGTTCGTTGATTAATGTGAAATCTTGAAATCTTTTAAATGTTTAATTTTTGCTTTTAAAATAGAGAAATGTTTATATTTTAGTGCTAAATCGTGTTTTCCCATTACTCTTTTAATAATTCAATAATTATAACTGTTTATATATGTAAGTGCATCTATTTGATTCACCATTTTTATATGATCGTATAATAAATTTCTTATTGACATTTCAGATCAACATCACAATGGTTCTCTATTTACATTATTTCTGCATTCACCATTAACCGCCTTCTGTTATTGTTGTAATATAACAACATTAGCTATACACCATTGGGAGCGTTGTCAATCATTTGTTGATCGTTTTGTTACGGAAGCGTCAAGATTATTAACACGATCAAGAGTTGGTATGTTGGTATTTTCAATTTTAATTAATCGAAAAATCCTTATCGAAATGTTCCTATAGATTTATCTTATTTGCAATTTTTTGGCGACGATTTTCTTCGTTTACTCGTTCTACGCTACATATTTTGTGATGTTGTATTGCATTTACATCGATCATTTCGTGGACGTCAATATCGACCAAGATGCCAACCATTATTACCCGAAGCTGATCTACTTGAGCATCCATCGCTAGAACATTTAGTTCTTGATTTGGCTACCCATTTAGAAGTGCGAACACATTTTTTTGATAGTCAAGAACTTGAATGATGCAGGTAATATAAAATCCGAGGTTCTTCTATTAATTAGTAATTAGAATTAATTACTTTTGATGAATTTTTATCAGGGCTTCCTCCTCATGGATATTGTTTAACATTCAAAAACGATTCAGTAAAACCTGGTGGTCTATACCATCATCATATTTACCATTGGAAACCCATGAGGATGGATCAACAAATCATTTTCTATTACCAGCAGCAGCAGCAGCAACAGCAGTATTTTTAATATTGATTACAATTCTACGCCTTTATGCCGATTTAATAACAAAACAATTTCAAAAATTTTTCATTGCCGATGGTATCGAAACAGAGCTTATTGGAATATTTCAAAATTTATTCAATTTAAGTAATTTATTAATGGACAGTGATAGTGTTATTGGTGGTAATGGAGGCGTTGCGAGTGGAAGTTTTTCCAAATTTAAATCGAATAAAAACGCTTCGATTAATGAAAACAATAATAATAATAATAATAACTTTTACAAATTCTCTACTAATAAAAAATAATCTTCTTAAAATAATAATTATTAAAAATGAGTGATATTAAATATTAATTAATTAGTACCAATTACTATTATTATTGTAATTTAAATCCGAAGTATTGTGTATTGATTACTGTATTTAATTTTTTGCGCTGATTGGCACAAAAAAAAAGGGAACCCAAAAAAAGACAAAACCAAGGTTGTGAAAATTTAAAAAAAAAAAAAAAAAATGACAATACAAATTTTTTAAACTTCCTAATCAATACACATTACTTTTCTCCTTTCTAGCTCAAAAAAAAATAATAAATAAAGAGCACATACACAATGTCTTTCAAACATTCCGTTCACAACCAACTTAATTATTATTATAATAAATAAAAATGCAACTCAAACTATAATTATTATTACTTAATATAGTACATACATACATAAATAAATCAGTTATTATTAAAGACACATTCATTAAAACTTAAAACAATACGTCTTTCTATATTTTCAACCTATCCGAAGAGTTTAAGGTCGATGTTACCCACAGTTTCGTAAACTTTTAATGCATAATAAACGTAGTTGTAATTTTTTAATACGTAAATCTTGATATAAACATTGATATATGCGTTTCTTATCAGTAGTGGCTATCCAATTTCTTCATTCTTATTACATAAACGTAATTTTAAAGTTCCCAAAAACTTTTATAACGTTTTACGTATGACAGAAATAAGAATTAAGAAGAATTAAGAACGCGCGCGCGCATGCGCTTTCACCACAAAATATTTTCCGATCAGATGCGATTGAGAGATGGACGTGAATCTTAACCAAACTATTCTTCTGGCCAACTATTTTTGATGATAATTTTTTGTGCATATTTAAATCGTTTATTTATAATTTTATTATTATTTATTAGTTACTTTTAGCTGTTTCTTTTTTTTTAGTATAATTGATCGATCTTTTGATTTTTCTCATCAATTTCGATTTCAATGTCAGTTCTTTCAAATTCTGATTACGAATTAAGAAATTGTATAACCGCGCGTTTTTAATTTTTAGTGTTTGAAAGTTATGTTTACGAAATAAAAATTAAGTTTAGGAAGCTGGCTAATTCCGCTCAAAATTATGCAGTGAGGAAAATAGATTTGGGGCTACCTAACAACGAACAAACAGGAACTTGGATTATTTTAATCGCCGTCATTACAAGAAATTAGATGACATGGAAGTAACACAAATAAAAAGATAAAAATTTTAATTTTCTTTTATTATTGTTGTAGCAAATACGTACATATCATATTGTTAAAAAATAATCAACAAACAACAAATGAATTCTTATAATTTTAGAAAATAGTATAGATATATAATACAAGGGAAAATTGAAAAGAAAGTGATTCCTGATGATTAAGTGATTATTAAGACAAAAAAAATCAATTGTACACATACATTATTTAAAAATAGAATAATTATCAGTTATTGCATGCAAATAATCTAACATCACGGTCTTTATCTGCTTGTAGTCGGCCTAAAACGTTTTCTAAAGTTTCCCTGTGTTCAGTTCTAAAATATTCTAAAAAAAAATAGTAAAATAAAGTAAAAATATTTTCTACAAATTTTCAACATTTACCATTTGTAATAATACGTTGTACAATACATCGACAAACAACAATTCGAACATTAGCTATTGAATCCCAACTTAAATCCCATAAAACTGGAAATACAAGTGAAACAAATTCTTCTGGATCTAATGCATTTCCAGCTAATAATTCCGCGCATAATAATCCAAACGTTTGACGTGCCTTCCATTTTTTCGAATGAGCAAATCGTTCAGCCAACATTGTTACATAATTTGCTGTTGAAATTTGATCAAAGGCAATTGTTTTGATGATTTCCGTAACCTATGATAATTAAGTTAGAAAAAAAAAAAATTATGCCACACACACATAATACAATTTAATTAAATAATTTACCAAAAGCATTGCTGAATGACGAACAGCTGCCACATTATGCCATAATAATGCTTGCGCATACGTTCCAATGTATTTAACAATTTCATCAGGTTCAAATAATCTTACGCATAATTTCAATTGTTCAGCGAATGTTTCTTGAAAACGCCAGTTGCACACATTGTCGATTTTTAACAATTGACCTAATTTCGGTAAATATTTCATGCGCATTTCAAATTTTATTAAACCAAAGAAAAATGCTAAATGTTTCAGAATTTCAATTCGAACCTATAAATAAAATCGATAATATTTTTAGCAAATCATTGAAATTAAAGATTTTATGTATCCATTTACTTCATCTAAATCCAAAAGAAAACCCTCAAATATTGGTGCCAAATGTTCAGCAGTCATTTCCGGTCCTAAAATGGCAGCAATTTCATGTAGACTTCCAGCAATTGTTCTACGTATTTTATATGACATATGACCTATTTAATCAGTAAATTAATCAATCGTTTCATCAATTAATTAAACAATTACCAGCTAGAATATTTAATGTATCCTTTAAAAACCACCAGTTATCTCGTCCCAATGTTAAAATCACAGCAGGCAATGTATATGCACAATAATATGACATTTGTATGTCATTAAAATGTGTTTCAACTACATTTGTCATCGATATGAAACAATCGATTAATTCTTGTGGAACAATATGCTGAGGTGGATACAATTGGGACAATGTTGTCGCTGTTGTTGATGTTGATGGTGGTGGTAGTGGAGGTGGCGGTGGTGACATTGATACAGTTACATTTGTTGCATTCGAATCACTATTGCTATCACTAATATCTAATTCGCCTAAGAATAATTGTATATTATTACACGACTGACGAAAATTGCATTGTTTGCAATCGAGAGAACTGTTTAAGTAGTCAGAAAATGATTTTCTGACGAGTATAATACTATACTTTTTCTACGATCATCGTTATTGAAATTAAATCTGATTAAAAAAATGTATACAAAATAGCCAGAATTAAATTTCATAGACCCATGGCCAACTTGATATAAAAGTTCAATTGTATTGACTATTGAGTGTCATATATTTATTGATAATACCTAATTATTTCGTTACATTTATTGTTGTATTTTACATGTTATTATTTTACTTAAAATTTTATTTTATTTAATAATTATAAAAAGTAGAAAAAAACTTTACAGTAATTATAATGCAGTGGCTATCGATCGTTATGTATTTACAGTTGCCAGATGATTGTTAGGCAACCAAAAATTCTATACATAATTAAACGTTTATTCAAATTTTGAAAATTGAAGAAATATTTACCATTTCATGATATGTTATGAATCAATTTTTTATATTTTCATATTTGCAATGTGTGTTTCAATTATTTTTTAGCTTGATAAAAATAATTTTAATTTTTTGCATTTAATACTATCAGTTTTGGTTTTAAAATCGAGGAAGGCGCTGGGCAGCGCGTTTGATTAATGTGACATCTTGAAATCTTTTAAATGTTTCATTTTTGCTTTTAAAAAAGAGGAATGTTTATATTTTGGTGCTAAATCGTGTTTTCCCATTATTCTTTTAATAATTCAATCATTATAATTGTTTATATATGTAAGTGCATCTATTTGATTTACTAATATGATTTACTTTCGTTACTTGTGACAAAAGTTAATCATTTTTATATGGTCGTAGAAAAAAATAGTATTCTTTTAAAGAAACTAATGTTTTTAATCAGACAAATGCCATTTGTATTAAAATCTGTAGTCTGGGCTAACATTTCTCATACATACTTGATTTAATATTAATATCACTATTATTTGTATCACCAGAAGTAGTAGAAGTACTTGAAGGAATTATTAATGGTTTTGATTCTGTTGAATCAATGGCAGTAGTATAATTATTATTATCATTCAAGCTAACTAATGAATAATCGTGTTCTAATTGCTTTACCTGAAAAAAAAAAAAACAATATATTAAATAAATTATTTTTTAAATCCCTCCTTGCCTTCTTTCGCCAACCCTGCATCGCAGCAACTTCCATATTAGAATTCTTAAAATATTCACAAACAGGAAATGAAATGACGCAATTCATCATAGATAGATAAATAACAGTAAGAATTTCGTCATTAAACGCACACACACACACACACACATTTCATAATGGCGGTAAATAAATAAGATGGCTAAGGAGCAGAGGGCGAGCAAGAAAACAATAGAATAACAAACTATGATTCATTAATTGTGCGAAACATTATCATTTTTATGAATTATAATATATCTAGGACTTACCTTAATAATACAATAATAATAGTAATAAGAATAACAAGAAGTATACATAAATTACTGAATAAATCGTAAAGCAAATAATATAGGAACTTTAATGACAATAAATTACTTACCATATCATATGTTAACAACGTAGTAGTAGCAGTAGAATCAGCCTTATTATTTTCATTTTGATCAATTATTATGTCCGAAAATTTAGCAAGATCGTTTGATTCAATAATTGGAGGATTTATGTGCCAATAATTAAATTGGTTATAAAGCAATTCGTCTTCATCATCACACTGCTGCGATAATCAAACAACAACAAACATTCAAATAATTTATCATGCAGTTTTTTTTTTTTTTTTATAAAATGAATAAGAGTTAGAAATGGCAATGATTATCAATATTATTAATTTTATTAACAAAATCTGTACCTTTTCATTATTGTTACTCGTTGTTTTCGTAACTTTTTCATCTTCTTTATTATCGGGTGTTTTATTATTAGAATTTTCAAATACTATCGTATTATTTAGTATTAGCATTCCATCAGTTGGATTTAAAGTAACATTAGGCACACCACCAATTTCATCTAAATCTGTAACAATTCTTCTTGTACCACCACCTCCGCCCCCACCACCACCACCACTATCACCATTATCATCATCTTCATCACCACCACCACCATCTCCATTACATTGAAATGATGGTGTCGGTTCCATTACATTGAAAAATGACAATTCCACTGTATTCGGTGTCGTTGGATTCGTAATTTCCAAATCGCTAATACGACTAAAAAAATGACAACTGTACTTAAACTAACAACATTTAACTATAATCATTATCCATTCAAATACATACTATTCATCACCTTTCACATTCACCAATATTAAATCGCCACAATCATTTGATCGTACTGAGATTAATGGTGGTTCGGCAAATGTTACAATAAATGCACCCAAACTTTGATAGGCCGCTAAACGTACCCAACGGCATTCATCTTGTAACAGATTTAGAAAATATGGTGTTAATATAGTTTTTCGTTGTTCCATTGTGCACATGTGTGACATAAATACTGCTACCTCTGCACATGATTTTCGTACACCCCATATAGCATCGAGACAGAGTGCCAAATAGCATGGTATCTGATAAAAAAAAAAAGAAAAGAAGAAATAAACAGACATTCACAACTATGTACCACGAAAAATTAATGCGAAAGAAAATAAGCCAGAAAAAATATCAGAAGGACTAAAATAATATCTTCAATTGTATATTCGGAAGACCGTCGTCCTAATTCATCATTTAATAGCACAATACAATATATTTTGTCAATAGTGCATAGTCAATGTGATGATTTACTTACCAAAATATTTTCGAATGCTGATTTTCCAACAACAGCAGCAAAATAACCGATATGAGCAGCTGAAACTTTTCGTACATTGAACGCTGTACTGGCACACAGATCACTAAATGTTTTAAGAAATATTCTTTCAGTTATATCTTTTCCTAATATTGGTGCCAATTTACTCATTAACTAAAACAAATTATAAATGAGAAATAGATAAAAAGTGAACCAAAAAATTTTTTTGTAGGGGGTTAATTTTTATATATATACAAAAAAAAAAAAATGGGCGAAAACTAATAAAACCTAGAAGCAGTCGTGTATTGTTGTATTTTCTTGTACTCTCGCGCTCATCAAAGCTGGCTGTGATATGTATTCCAAATTATTCATTTCACAACCAGTTGATGAGCGAGAGCATACAATTTTCTCTCTTCTCTTCTTTTATAGTCCCCTGTTCCAACCTATAAACTACACATAGTTAAGTAGATAGGGTAAATTAATGGCGCATCGCTCATCCAAGCTGGCTGTGATATGATTTCGAAATACAACATCTCACAACCAACTGATGAGCGGTACAAGCATCTACAATTACTATAATAAAATGTGACTTTTTTTTATCAATAAATTAACAAAATGTCTATAAATACCTTGACAAAAACAAAAAACAGAAATTGCAAGACAAACACAAAAAATGATTAGGTAGATGCGAGTGATAATGCGCAAAACTCGTCAAAATGGCTGTGATACCTTTATTAAAAGTTAAGGTACGCAGACACTTTGACGCGATTTGAACATTATACATAAATTGTACGTGTTCATCATCCGTCCATTCAATCTGAAGCTAATATTTGCAACCATACTCATCAAATAGGCTGTGATATCATATTAAAAACAAGAATTCACAGCCAAATTGACGATCACTGGGCGCAAATCGTCATCATTATCATTTGAAATCCATGACCAATCATCCATTCTTTCTGCTACCATCACTATCAGCACAATCCAAAATTAATATGCATTTTACATCCAAAACAAAAAAAAAAAAGAAACGTGTTGAATGTGAAGCTTACCATTTCACATCAAAGCTGGCTGTGATAGAAATCTAAATCTAAAACTGCCAACTCTGATGGGTAACGGTAAGCTTCTCAGGAGCATTTTTTTTTTTTTACTTTTTCTGATATCGAGCTGGAAATAAATTTATATTAAAAATCGAAGAGAGAAACTTATAATCTCATGAAAGACAAGGTAGTGAGATAAAATTACAAATTCGAACATCTCACTACCCATGTCTTTCACGACATCATTAGTTCTATGTAACACAGAATAAGGACGAATCCTTTTTCTGTGTGCTGGTGGTGTATGAATGAACCAAAACCGGTGAAAGTTTTAACTAGTAAGGACAGAAATTTGATAACAATTCCCATTAAAATGTGATCCGAAAACCATTATCAAAATCTATTCGCTTTCCAGTTATGTTTTAACTTTCACAAACACAATAATTTTAAATTTATACAATAAGAAAACTATAAAAAATTAACTAACGATAAAAATTTAGACAAAAAAAAAACAAACTAAAGTCAGACGATTTTACAACGAAAACTTACTATTATTGCCCCTGTATTAATATCACGTTGATTATCCATTTTGGATAATGCCAAAATAGACGGGCATACTTTAATTTCAGCTTGTAATTTCGAAATATAACCACGTTCAATCATTAATATTAATGCTGAGTGTGCTGCTTTATCACATGATGCATCAAATGATCCTAAATTACGTACAGCTAATGGTATTAAGTAATCGACGATGACATTTTTTAAACAATCTACACGGCTTGCATTTTGAATTGCATCTGCAGCAATATCTGGCAATAACCTTAATATATCGGCTAATACCGCTGAATCTGAAATTGAAAATTTTGTTAATGTACAACTTACGTAATACATACATACATAGTTGTATTAAGTTATTATTTAAATGTCAGACTAATTATGTATTAATTTATCTACATTAAAATTCAATAAAAAATTTTTGGTGGGAAAAACTTTTTGGAAATGCACAATTAGCGGCAACAAAGTATACGTACTAACAATAAAATTCCTAAATTAAAAGGCCTTATTAAGGATAATGAACTCCAAAGTTAATTCATAGAAATAAAAAGCCGGACCTGTTTAAAACAAGAACGAAATAAAAAAAAACAACAAAAAAAAAAAAAAAAAAGAAGCGGCAAAAGCAAAAAGCACGCGGTATTTTCCTCCATTTTGATTTGAAGCTACAAATAACTTACAGGTTAGCCGGAAACGCTTATAAATTAAATACACATTTTTATACGAATATTTACGAAACAATAAATAAAAACGAACCTGTTTCTCGAAGTCATTGCAATTTCCACAATTTGTTTATAACATTCACTTGACATGTGCGTTTCTTTTCTTTTGCAAAATACAAAAAATAGTATATGTATATAACACAATATAGAAGAAAAATAAAACGAATTAAATTTCAAAGCGTTGCGTTGCCACTCTTGGCTCTCGCCATGGTTTCAGTTCACTCTCGTCGTCATTCGTCAAATTGATTGTAACGCCACACCGTGGCGCTTTTCAACGTTTTGTATCGCAGCCGCCGACAAACGAAAAATTATATTAGTTAGATAGAATAGAACGTTGCCAATTGTTATTTAATTTCGTCTAATTATGTGAATAAAAGAAACAAACTTGTTTGTAAAGAAAATTGTGAAAACACTATTATTTGTGAATGATTTAAAGTTTAATAAATATACATTATGCCAATTAAATTGATTTATTATGATTTTTTTTTCAATTCACACATGCCCCAATTAATAAGAACAATACAAAATTAAAAAAAAAAAAAAACGAATTAGGAATTTTTTCAATTTTCATTAAATCTGTTAATTAAACAGAACCATTTTTTTCTTAATTGTGTTTATTAAACAAAATTAAAATAAAAATGGTAAAATTAGGCAACTTGCTATTGCCTACGTATTTATACACTAGCTCTACAACGATTCGCTTTTGTCATTTTTTATTTATCAAAAACTACAAAGGTATGTAGGTAGTTAATTAAGTAAGTAGGCGCATATTAACGTTTTATACATATATATAAACGAGATATAATGTGACGTTTGTCTATTTCCGTAAACAATTGAAATAACGGTGGCAATGCAGCAATTGAAAAATTTCGAGATCGTTGAACGTTGCCGAGGAGTGTAGCCGTAGTACTAGGTTTTCATTCAAGTTTGCGCAGCACCGCCCAATGTCTGTTTACCCGTCTATATCTAGCCGGCTTCTTTGGCCGGCCGCCCGGCTTCTTTGGCCTGAATTGTTTTCTGGTTGTTGTCCATCGTCAAAAATGATGATGATATTTCGACACGTCAAGCAAAAAAAATTTCCCGTCTTTTATTGATGCCTACAGTGATGGTGTATATGAAACCCTGCCTGATCCAATTATAAACTATTATAAATTTACAGTTGAACAGAAGAATTTTTCTTGCTATTAGAAACGCAAAATAATACACCTACTATCTCGCAGTCACCCCTTATATTTACATCCCACACACACACACATCTATTTCCGCTGATGACAGGAAACTATTGCATGTGGAATGTGTTGCCCCCTGCGACGACAACGATCCAGCCAGGATTAAATTAACTTATAGTTAGAGATCTATTTTTATCCGGAAGAAGAACATGAAAATAAAGGTGGATGCATGCATGGATTGAGGGAGAGTATACGAGAGAGAGAGAGAGAGAGAGAGAAAATATTAGGTACAGATTTTTGTTTTCTACATTTTACATCATCTATTTTCGTATTATTACCTATTTTATGAAAATAAGTACATACACATATTCATTAACGCAATTGAACAAGCAGCACCAGTTTAACACTGTGTGTGTGTTGCTGCTATACATATTATAGTCTTACCGTAATCCATTTTCAAAAATTCATTCATTAAATTTGGCAATTCTTTATTGAGCGTATCCGGTGAATCGTTTCTAAACATGTCGCGAATCATTGATGGAACCAAATGTCTAAAAATAATAATAAAAAAAAAAAGATATTTATTATTCAAACTATGTAAAATATTTTATGCAAAAATATCCTGTCAATTTCACAAATTAATAATTATAAAATCTTTCATTATCGAATTGAAATGAATAAAATTTGTTTGTGTTGTATTCTGTGAATCAACATCCATCCTTTCGGTGGCCCCGTTTATCTAATACGTCACTCACAGGGTGACCAACCAGAATAAAATCATAATAAAAAAAAAAATGTTTTCCAAGAATTTATCTAATAACCATAGTTGCCACTGCTCCAAAAACAAACCACAAAAAAAATAAATAAAATTCACTAAAAACTTTTGCATATTGGTGCCAAAGATAGTCATTATATGCACCATCAATACATATCTAATGGTTACGCTGACGTCATAACGTGACATTGTAAAAAATCGACACTTTGCGATAATAATAATAATAATGATAATAAGAACTGTTTAAAAATGCGTCCGTCTTGTTTATTACAAATATTACAATACGATTCCACACACACACACATTTAGATATATCACATTGAGTTTTAGCGAATAATTTCATTGGCAAATTTCATTGGTTCAAAATAATTTATTGCTCCGCCTCGCCGAAAGAGAGATGGTGTAGTTTGTTGTTAATGGTTTTTGATCATGAAATGGCCGGCCGCATTTTGTATACACTTACGCGAAATTTTCGGGAGGTTTTTTTGGGGTAAAAAGAAATGAATAAAATTTGTTTTTGTTAAAATAATACGTTGTCTTTGCATCGATTTTTGATATAATACATGTTAGGAAAATAGAAATGGCAATTATATTGGAAGAATTTATATATTAAAGTACTATAAGTATTAGAAAATATGTAATAAAATTAATGCTGCCTTTGTCATTTAAGCGTACTTAATTAAATAGATATTCATAGTATACAATAAACAAAGTCCCCCCCCCCCTTATGTTAAAGGATAAATTAACAGAAAAATTCAATTTATTCGATCAAAAAAAAAAAAAAAACGCCCGCAATAATAACAAATTTTCTTACTGGTACGCTTCCTTTTCTTTCCTTTTGTTGAATCTTAACCAATCGAAAACTACCCTCATTTTCAAACTTTGTAGAAGACTTGAATGCAATTTAATCATTTTAGATTAAAATAAAAAATTTAACATTAATTTCATTGAGGTAATTAAAATTTCAAATTTTGACAGATAGAAAATTTCAAATTTTGACACACTTAAGTAACACAGAAAAATTCATTTATTCTTAAAATAGGAAATGCAATTTCTTGAAAAAACAATTTAAGACTAATTGTCATTTATTATTATCTATACTTTGCTGACATTTCGTCATTTTTCCAACTACCATTTCATTCAATAGATGTCACTCCAAGGTAAATAAAAAAAATTTTTTTTTTGATAAAATAAAAAATTTATTATTTTTTTTTAAATTTTTTTCTAAACAACAAATTTAGAAATTATTTCACATTATTTTTCACTTTTTCGCTTTATTCGAAAATAATGAATTCCTAAACACTTCAATAATGCAAAAAATAATAATATTTTATTTTAAATGTTTTATGAATCAAATCAGATTTCCTTGTTTATTCTTAATCATTATTTAAAAAATCGCTCGATTAAAATCAATTAAATAATCTCAACCCTGTGCCCCTAGAAAACCAAACCAAACCTCGTTAACTTTTAAAACTTCAGGCATCTAATACAAATTAACCCATTTGGCAACAATGTCCATTTGGACATTAAATGTGCGTGTGTGTATGTGTGTTATAAACCGGTGGAGGAATGCGGGCCTCAGACAGAATCACAACAACATAGAACAGTCAACAACCTCTATCTTTGTCTCTCTCTCTCTCTCTCTTTTACCCTGTTTCTTTTCGCTTCCCCCCCCCCTCTCACTCACTCAATCGCTCTTCTTGGGTCTTATTTACGCGACTAACTCGAACACACACACACACATTGTACTTACTTAAAAGTATGTGGTACCCTATCAGTGGCGTAGAATGGTGTGTGTGTGGTGGGGAGTATAATTTCTGCATCACAGAATAATAAATACTTTTCGAATCCAGTATCAATGTATTTAAATATGGAAAAATTATTATGTAAATGGTCAAGTTTTAATGGCAAATCAATTTTTAGGCAGTTGTCACTTTCGATATCGACAATTAGATTAAAGTTTTAAAGAAAATAAGATGCAGCCAAAAGGTATTCGTCATGTACATACATACCACAGTCGTACGTTGTTATAGATATTATTCTGTGGTACATACATATCAATTTACATACACAGTTGTGTATCTACCGGGCAAAATGCCGGGAATTCCCCAGTACAACGACCTTTATTTATGTGTAAGTATGTGGCCGCCGTCACATACTTAAAATGGGCACCTGTTTTAATGGGTACTACACTACACGGTACCTTTAAGCACTTATACATATATGTATTATATATTAAATTAATCGAGAAGGAAATAGATGGTATAGTCAAATCTATTCGATTTTGATGATAGATGCAGTTTGGTCTGACCCGCTGATATTGGCAATGCTCATTTTTTGCTTCGAATCAATTAAAATGTTTAAGTAAATCAATTCTATAAGAATATTCAATATAAAATGACAGTAATTCAGAAGGAATTCTTCCAAAAAAAAAAAAAATTAAATTTGCAAAAGCAACTTATGGTAGGGACAAACTGCACAAGTACATCAGATGTTTATGATTGAATATAAATAATTGAAAAATGACAAGACATAGAGAGAGAGAGAGAAAATATTTTTAAACAATAATAGGTACGTTGTCCTAGTACTAATCTATCAGTGGCAGCGGACAAAAAGTATATTAAACTCTAACGGTTAAATTAGGTTCGTTTTGTGACAATAAATACCACTATTCTCAGGTCTAACAATAATCGGTATACGTACATAGGTAAAGTACATTATTGATGTGGTGAACAATGAACCTCCATCATCACCCCACCACCACTATAGCTGCATAGCACCACCGGTATTACATACCAATGTACGTACATTCTTTTCGATAATAAAATAAATGTTAAAAAAAAAAAAAAAAGACAAGGAAAGAAAAAAGAGAACCGTTAGAAATGTCTAGGATAGCAAAAAGAACGGTTAAAAAATTAAATTTTTGCATAATGATGAGTTTTAAGGTTAATTTAACACGATTAATATTCATGTATTAATTTTTCTGTTAAATGTATATAAAGAAATGACATTTTGATTGGAATTTCTTTTAAAAAAATGCATAAAAGCTACAGATTTTATTGAACTTTTACGAAATTAATTAAAAAAAAAAAAAATAGGCTACAGGATTGTCCCAAATAGTTTGTGATTGTAAAGAGCATGCGCAATACATAAAAACTGTTCCAATTTCAATACAAATTGAAACTGAAACTAAAAACCACATGTTTCAACTGACTTTTTTTTTGTTTAATACCCAACTAGTTGGTGATACGTTTTTGTTTTTGGTTCGGAGCTGAGCCGAGGTTCTGATTAGTCAGAAACTTGCGCAATTTAAATGCACATTAGCGTCTAGTTTATTTAAAAATTATTAACAAGCATTGTTATTATTATTATTATGAATTTTACTTTCCAGTACATTTTCATTGGTTTTATTATTGATTATTTATTATTATTATTTTTGAGTTTACAGCTCTTATTTTAATTATAAAAATGAGTATTTTTGTGAGACGATTTTAACGATTTTGTTTTCTTCTGAACAAGTGAGGTGACAGTGTGGATAGTGAAAAAACACAATTTACCGCTAAGAGTAAATAACAAAAAAAAAAAACTATTTTGATAGGTAAATGCAATAAATAGGAATTATTAAAATAAAAAAAAATAGACCAAACCAAAGCAACCATTAAAAAACAAAATCAAAAATTAAACTCAAAATGAAAATGTATATGACAGGAGTATGACATCTAATTACTCTGGGTTAGAAATTTTCCAAACTATTTTTATGTAATCGTATTCCAACCCCCCTATTCCTAATCATGAGACAAATACACGCAACTAGAAATTTATCTGACTACCTCCATAGTTTCAAACTAATCCAAATCTAGTCCGAATAAATGTCATAGTTGGAACAAACCTTATACATATCATTCAAATCATCTTTTATACAATTTACATACAATTAACACGAAATACGACTGGACTAATAACGTTATCACACACACACACACACACACACATAAATATCTATCTAGTATACACATAATGATTATGAATGAAAACACTTTAAAGTGAGAGGGAGTGTGTGTGTGTGTGTGAGAGAGAGAGAGAGAAAGAGTGAGTGAAATATAGTTGGTAGTAGTAAAGTAAAGAGAGAAAGAGGCAACAACAACAAAACGGCATCAGAGGCGGTAACCGCAGCAGCAGCAGCAGCGCACACACACATACACACACATAGCAAAGAGAGAAGCGCAATAATTTAAAAAAGGGGTCATGCTTCCGGTTCATCAACATGAAACGTGGGGAGGACGGATGAGCGGACAGGCGGGTGGCCGTTTTTTTTTTTTTTTCGTCTCTCTCTCGCTTTTACTAGTACGTAGCCTTTCCGTGTTATAAAGTGTCCTTGAACATTATTATTATTATTATGAAATGTGTCCATATTGCACAAATTTCAATAGATGTGAAAAAAATGATACGGGAAAAATAGGTCACTCTGCACGGATATTATTATCGAGATTCGTATGTTATTTTGCCGATAAGCGATTTTGGTGTGTGTTTTCATTTCATTCAATAATTCATTCATTCATTCATTCAATTATTCGTCACAATGTACGAAATGAATTTGTATGAATGCATTTTAATAAGAAATTACGACGTAATTTTACGTTATTCTAATGTAAATATGCGTGTATTATTATTACAATTACATTTATTGGCGAAGAAAATCGATTACTATTAAGATTTTAGAGAGAAGTAGAAGAAAAACAAAAAGAGACGCGCAAAAACAACAATGTTACGACGCATATAAAGGGCAAAACCGTATCAGTAATTGTATATGCATATTTACATCGTGTAGTACCAAGGTCTGGTACAATTTGCATTGATACTTATTTGATCAATTCAAATTTTACTTCCGCCTTTGCACCATAATAATAAAATCATTAATACGATTATTATTTTGGTGTCGATTATGTGACGCCACTGTTCCAATAATATTTTCAGAAATTTGCTCCAAAAAAGTATTACCCACTAAACAGTAAAAACGACGATAATGCGAAGAAAATTAATACGTACATGTACGTAGTACCAGAAAGTAAAATTTCAATAGAACCACTTAAATGACGAACCATTTTTTTTTTTTTATCAGATATTTATTTATTCATTGACGAGAACAGATAAATAAATAAATTTCATCCTATCCAATTAAAGCCTCTAAAATAATAATAGCGGAGGACGACGACACACGTTTTTTTCATCATTTTTTTTTTTTTCGTTTGTTTAAAGCGCCACCATTTTAATGAATGAAAAATGTATGTATATGCTTGTGGGAAACTACAAACTGCACCAAACAAACAAAATACGTACATAAGAAAAACCGCTAAAAAGAAAAAAAAAATGCATCATCATCATAGTACAGTATGTGCAAGATATATACGTTCATCATCCGTTAACGATGATGGCATTTTTCCTTTCTCATCATCACCGAACAAAACGAAAAAAAAAAAAAAAAAAAGAAAACGAAGAAGAAGAGTACATACATATATTGAGGTAGAAGAAGAAGACAAATATGCCAGTAATGCGCAATTAAAGAGGGGCAACGATCGGCGCGGAACTGTGTTTCTTTTTTTTTTTTTTCATCTCTATTGTAGTGGTGGTGGGGAATTGTTTTGGTCGTCATTTATTAACGGAATGAAATTAACAATCAGACATCAGGGTCATCATTTTTCAATAATATTAAAATGGAATTATGTGGCGGGGAAATTATAGGGTAAAATCGGGATTTTTATTTTATTTTCTTATAATAATGAGGACAACTGACTTTTTTAAACCGATAAAAACCAAACTATTAAGATTACTTTACCATTTTACTAGAAGTCTTGTATCACCAAACGGCAATTTTAATTTTACCTATTCTATTTTTAAACAATTCGAAACAATTTCCAACGGAAATGGAACATCATCAATGGCCAAACAACATCCTGCTGCGTTATTTCCATGGCGACGCCGATGCGCTTTGCACACGTGTTGTACTACTCGCAATTGATAATTTTCGAATGTTCGTACTTGTTTCTTTTAATATGCGTACTTTACATATAGGTATACACATACATCCTGTTCAGTTAATTACGTTATTTATTTATGTGGAAAACACATAAAAATTGTCACAACAACAAACACAATTCACACATTTTTTCTAACTGTTGTTTTCGCGGTTTTTACGACGCAGTATGTAAAATTATTAAAAGAATATTTTACTACCACTAATAATAATATCAAAATCACCGATACGACGCGGTGGTATAAATTTCTATACAATAACCAAATCACCACCACCACCACCACCACAACTAGTTACATCGTCATAATTCTACGACGACCTCTCACAACTTTCCCACACGCGCAAGAGAGAATTGTAAAGACCGATCGCAACTACTATGTTGTTTCTGTGTGAAGAAACAACACGCTGCTGGCGATAGCGAAAATGTCGCGCGCACGCGAATTCCCACGAAGTAGAACGAATTGAAGCGAAGATGAGAACCGCCAAAAACGGAATATAAAAAATCACCCTTTTTTGAATAGAATTATTTATGTTTTTTTTTTTTTTGAAAGAGAAAAATTTAGGGTTTTATAGAGAACAGAAGAAATGTTAAAAATTATGTATTTAAAAGAAATCCCTAAACAAAAAATGTCCATAACGAATATAATAACCGGTTGCCTATTTTCATTACAATACTAGGGCGCGATAGTAGATAATAGTGACGTATAATTATCATCAATGGAAGGGCGGTGCAATGACCGCGCTAACCTAAAATTTCGAAAAGACGCATCTCCTCTACCGATATACATGGGATGCGTCGGCCATATTAGAAAATCATATAAAATAAGTCTAAGACGGTTTCTTCATTTTTTTTGGAATATTTCCAATAGAAAATTATTGATTCTATGTATACTAAGTATATAAAAGCGAAGTAGTTTTTTCTATTTAAATTTATCTGGATGAAAAGGAATTTTCTCATCAATGAAAAATTACTTACAATACCGATATCATTAATCAACTTTAATGAAAAGTTTTAATGAATGAAATTATTAAAATATTTAACTGATATGAATATTATTAATGTGAACATAGGTCATTGTTGTTGTTTTCTTTTTTTTTTTTTTAATAATACGCATACAGGGTGATAAAAATAAATGCGAATCTTTGCGAAGTCGGTTGGTAATAATGAATTTTTTGATACTCATTATGTTTTTTCTCTACAACCACTAAATCATTTTTTGTGTCATTTTGCACTTTGAAATGCGGCGTGTAAAGCGAATCTTTTTCGTTCTAGGGCAATAAAGTTGTCAATTTAGCGACAGTGAGCAAACACGTTGATTTAACAATAATAGAAAATAATTTTAATAATTTCTGTAAAATAACTAACGAAATTAATATCAATACGAACAAAATTTTCGATTGTAATTAATATTTTATATATTTTTATAATTAGTTTACATAATTAGGCCTTAAATAATTAATAATCAAACAATTTTATTTTTGATTGTCAATTCTATGGTTTTCTCTCATATTTGCATTGAATGAAAAGAGACAGATATATTTTATTAGTCAATACGCGCCATATTGCAATCCATGGCAAACTATGATTTTTCCAAATATACAAAATTGTATGTCCCAACGGAAATCATCCGAAATAAAATTATTTCGTTTTAATAAGTAAAAAATAAGTTATTAATTAACAAAACACATTCAACTATTCGATTGCATTAAATTAATTTCACATTTGAATGCAGAAACACGAAAACATATTAGATTAGTTTTAATTAAATTTCTCATTTTCATTTAGAACAAAATGGCGTCCATTTTGGTTGTTCGAGAATGGAAATAAATTTGTGTAACTTTTATGTAGTAGGTTTTTATGATTGTAGAAAATACATAATATGCATTTCGAGCACAAAGTGACTTTGTTGCTCCTAATACAAAAATTACTATTTTTAATAATCGAATTTGAAAAGCCGATTGCTATTATTTCAATAAAAGACCACTAGTTTTCACTGAAATAGTTCGAGCTCTTAAAAATGTGGCTATTATCCGAAATCTAATATTATAAACTTAACCCCATAATAAAGTGATAAAAATACAAAATAAATACATAACAGCTCCATAAATTAATCAAATTACTTAATACGTCCAATCAAAAAAAAAAAAAAGAAGAAATTTTTGCTTGACCTTTTAACCCCTTTCAAATTTTGATAAGAATTTATTATTTAGACACAGATAAATATGTCGGTATATTCATATTCAATATTAAAAATTCATTCTTTCTCTTGTTTTCTATCTTGTCTTCGAATCAGTTTTTCTCGCTCTTATAGACGGACTAAAACGAGATATCAAAGTCACAGAATAAGAATGTGTCCATAAAATATTTAAATTATTTATTTACTTAATCAATGAACAAGAAATTACATCAGAATTTCGAAAAACTATGATTTTTTTCTTTAAAAACTTTATTAATGAAATTTATTAAGTATATATATATATATATATGACAAAACGTCTTTATTAAAAGAACTTTATCAAAGTTGCATCTTATTTAAATAAAGTCGTCCTTTTATTAAAGGCATAGAAATCGTGTATGGAAAAATAATTTTTGAATTTTGACGACAAAACAAATTAGTTTTGACAGTAGTTACTGTCATTGGCAGCGGCGGCGTATACTTTGTTTATGTCGTGTTTTTTTTTTTTTTGATGTTATAATTTCATCAATAATTTTTATTATCTCGTAACATTTAAAATGTACAAAAAAAAAAAAAAAAAAACAGACGTTGTTTTGTTTTGCCGGGTTGCACACTGACTGATGGGTTACGCCACTGATTGTGTATAATATTAAAATTGAAATAATTACACACACAGCGGCGCTGAACTGCTTGCAATGAAAATTGATTTGTTCTATTAAATTAGTCCGGGTGATAATACACAATCATAATTCTAATTTTTTCTATCAAAAAATCCACTAATTTCCCTTTTGAATTTTAGAAAATAAAATTTCCCATAACTGTAATGTTAAATTATGTGCCTACTCCAGCGCCACCTATTTGATTAGTTCTTCATAGTAGTCGTTTATTTGCAAAATTCCAAGTCGACTGTTGCCGGAAACAGCCGGCAATTACAGTTAATAAAATTCAGCATTTATATTATTTAAATAAAAAACATTATTATATCCTTCAAAGTCAAAACGACCATACGCGCATGCGCAGATCTTTAAATCATGCACATTGCTTCCATACTTCTCTCCATTATCTACTATTAATTAAACTCATAATTTTGAAGTATTTATACCATTTAACTTCCTCCATTATTAATTTCTCAATCATCATATATCTCTATCTATTGATTTTACTATCTCCCGTTTTTTTTTTTTTCTTCTCTCTCGCACTTAATACTCACAACAGAAATTCCTCTAACTGTTTATTTATTAGTTTTGTTAATAATAATAATATATATATATATACCAGAATGCAGACACAAGGTCGATTAATCTAAAGATCGAAATCATCTCGAAAGAGAAAGAAAGAAGTATGTTCGGGTGTGTTAGAACGAGATAGAGATATGCAGTTTTACCTGGCCGACAGTGACTTCAATCGATTTTCTTCTTCTTTTATTTTTTTTTCTCGTTGTGCATGGCATAGAAATGAAATTGTTAGAATTCCAGAATTTTTAACTAACCTCCTACACCACTTTTTGAATTTACAATAGAAAAATAGCCCCCTTCTTTTCAGTTTATACAGGGTCAGTCAATTTTTTTTTTTTTTTTTTTTTAAATTATATAGCGGACGAGATAACATGACAAATGACACATGGCGCGCAAATCAAAATCTTGTATCCAACAAAAAATAACAGAAGATAAAAAGCGAGCATAGAGAGAGTGAGAGAGACAAACAGAAAGCAACGAAGAGAAGAAGTAGTGGTGGTGGTGGTGGTGGTGGTGGTTGTTGTTGTTGGTCAATTCTTGGAAAAACGGTGTCGGACAGGCAGGACGACGATCGGCCGCATTCCACCATACTCTCCAGGAATGCAAGCCAAGAAGGCAGGCAGGCAGCAACGACCGCGGGCCAACTTCTTCTTCTTCTTCTTCTTGATTATCATCAAATAATAAAATCTATATAGGTTGAACGCTTATGATTTAGAGCGCAGTGGTGGCGCTACGATTCGATATATATATATATATATATTTTTGACAATAGATTTGAATGAAAACAAAAACAAAGACATCATATTGCAACGCATCAAATTATTATTTTGATAATAATAATAGTGAAACAACGAACGCAATCCATTCGATAATGAAGAAAAGAGAGAGAGAGAGAGAGAGAGAGGTTGTCTTGCTCTAGCAATTTTCAGTATCTATACCGCTCTATTATTAGTTTTCATTTTTAAGTTCGTGTGTGTGTGTGTGTGTGTGAAAAGAGAAGAGAAAAGCAAAATAATAATTACAAACGAATAGAATCAACGAAATGATGAACATGTAGGAAGATGCTGATCCCCAAAACGCTATATGAAAGAAATATGAAAAATATCGATTAAAAAATAAAACAAATTTGACATATCGAAAGAAAATCCCGAAAAGAAGGAACTCTATAAGAAAGATTTAAATAACGAAACGGCCGTCAGAGTGAAGAAAATAAAAACAGGATAGAAAAATCCAAAAACAAAAAGCTAAGTGAAATTTAAAATTTAATAAAACGAGTTTACGTAATGTTCGCGAGATACAGAAAATGATTTTCTGACGAGTATAATACTATACTTTTTCTACGATCATCGTTATTAAAATTAAATCTAATTAAAAAAATCTATACAAAATAGCCAGAATTAAATTTCATAGACCCATGGCCAACTTGATATATAAAAGTTCAATTGTATTGACTATTGAGTGTTATACATTTTTATTGATAATACACTAATTATTTCATTAAATTTATTGTTGTATTTTACATGTTATTATTTCACTTAAAATTTTATTTTATTTAATAATTACAAAAAAGTAGAAAAAAACTTGACAGTAATTATAATGCAGTGGCTATTGATCGTTATGTATTTGCAGTTGCCAGATGATTGTTAGGCAACCAAAAATTCTATACATAATTAAACATTTATTGAAATTTTGAAAATTGAAGAAATATTCACCATTTCATGATATGTTGTGAATCATTTTTTATATTTTCATATTTGCAATGTGTATTTCAATTATTTTTTAGCTTGATAAAAATAATTTTAATGTTTTGCATTTAATACAATCAGTTTTGGTTCTAAAATCGAGGAAGGCGCTGGACAGCGCGTTCGTTGATTTTATGTGACATCTTGAAATCTTTTAAATGTTTAATTTTTCCTTTTAAAAAAAAGAAATTGTTTATATTTTGGTGCTAAATCATAGTTTCCCATTATTCTTTTAATAATTCAATCATTATATATGTAAATTCATCTATTTGATTTACTAATTTTTATATGGTCGTAGAAAAATCAAATTTTATCTCAGTTTAACCACCAGCAGCAGCAGCACTCAATTTTCATTTTTATTTTGTTTGGGTACAACGGAATGCTCAAAAACAAACCTCGTTGTTGCGCCTCCTCCTTCTCGTTGTTGTTGTTGTTCTTCTTGCGCTGGAATCCTTTCCCACGGTAATTGTACGCCACCACCATAGCCTGAGCCTCTGCTGTTCAGCAGAGGTGAAGCATTTTTTTTTTTTTTTTTTAGCAATGTTGTCAAATATTTGGCAAAAAATAAATAAGCAAGGATTTTTCCATGCAATATACATATATATATATCAAAAGCGAACTGATAATCGACAGCTACACAAAGAATTCCACATGCACATTTTTTTATAATATTTATTATTATTATACATTCCAAATTGACAATCTAATTATTATTTTAATATCTTCATTCGAAATCTATTCACATCAGACAGATATATATATATATAGTGATGTTGATGGTTAACGATGCAAATAGAGGAGGTGGCTGGCTGTTCTTTTCCTCTACCTTTTTCACCTATACTCGATATACATTTTATATTTTCATATGTACATACACATTCGATTGATATACATATACGTATATAAAGTAAGTACTTACTTATATCTCTCTGTATATAAGAAGGCCGAGGACCGCATCGAAGGATAATGCAACACAAAATATGCGCGCGATCACACAAGTTGTTTTCAGTTTGGCCTTATTCAGCAAAGAAGAAGAAGAAGAAAAAAAAAAGAGATCGAAGAATGCCATGCTGATATATACGTATAAGTAATAATAATAATAATAATAAAAGTATTATTATAAAAATGCGTTTCTAGAGTGAAAAACAAATTGCACAAAAACGAGTGGTGGAGAGATTTTGAATTTGTGGAATGCATCAAGAAAAAAGAGATTAATTACTTATTTTTCGAATTAACACTTTGTTAAGCAATGCCGCCTCCTATCAAAAAAAAAAAAAAAAAAAGAAAAAAATTGATAACGTTTAAAATTGTCTTTCTCCTTCTTTCTCACGTATGTGAATGATTTTCATATCACGTGTCAACAATACACTTCCTGTGTACATTCTTAACTTTAAAGATTTATAAAAGAAAATATTTAATTAACGCATATTTTAAATGCTTTTATCTATAGCAAGTAAACTATGATATGTTTATCTCTATACTTATTGGTACACACTAATACTCTTATCAGTTTTATCTTGGCGTCATTTCAGTACCCTTTTCATTATTTATATATAAAAGTAATATTGACATTAAGACCTTAACCTTAATTTCGATTTATTAACAACTTTTGATTATATAAAGCGAAAAAAATTAAATGTATGTAACAAAATCGATCCGTAAATTGCCATTTTAAATTATGACCACCGTGTATAATGTTTTTAGGTAAAATTTGGTAATACTTCTCGATTACAAGTCAAATTATAACACAAATTACAGACGTCCTTAACAAGCAGTAAATACCTATTTATGCGGTAGGTAGGTACCCATTAATCTCATATGGTACTTATGGTGCCAACAAGTTGGTAAAATTATTATTATTAGTTTTGTTCCAACAATCAGGCATCGAAACTAGTGTCTGTGATTTTAAAGAGCATGCGCAATACATAAAAAAATGTTCCAATTTCAATACAAATTGAAACTGAAACTAAAAACCACATGTTCCAACTGACTTTTTTTTTGTTTAATACCCAACTAGTTTGTGATACGTTTTTGTTTTTGGTTCGGAGCTGAGCCGAGGTTCTGATTAGTCAGAAACTTGCGCAATTTAAATGCACATTAGCGTAGAGTTTATTTAAAAATTATTAACAAGCATTGTTATTATTATTATTATGAATTTTACTTTCAGAGTATTTTCATTGGTTTCATCATTGATTGTTTATTATTATTATTTTTGAGTTACAGCTCTTATTTTAATTATAAAAATGAGTATTTTTGTGAGACGATTTTGACGATTTTGTTTTCTTCTGGACAAGTGAGGTGACAATGCGGATAGTGAAAAAACACAATTTACCGCTAAGAGTAAATAACAAAAAAAAAAAAACTATTTTGATAGGTAAATGCAATAAATAGGAATTATTATTAAAAAAAAAAAATAGACCAAACCAAAGCAACCATTAAAAAACAAAATCAAAAATTAAACGCAAAATGAAAATGTGTATGACAGGAGTATGACATCTAATTACTTTGGGTTAGAAATTTTCCAAACTATTTTTATGTAATCGTGTTCCAACCCCCCTATTCCTAATCGTGAGACAAATACACGCAACTAGAAATTTCTCTGACTACCTCCATAGTTTCAAACCAATCCGAATCTAGTCCGAATAAATGTCATATAGTTGGAACAAACCATTATTATTAATGAAAATATATTTGAAAAATGCATCCGTAGTAATATGATGAGTCTCTGCCTCGTACATCATCATCATCATCATTGTTGTTGTTGTTGTTGTATTACATTATCATTGCCTTGAACCTGCTACGTATATATATGCAATGTCCTTGCTTAACTTTTGTACCTTCCTATCCTACCTGTAATGGTGTGTGTGTGTGTATGTACGAGAATAAGAAGAATGTAAAAGAAAATCAAGAGTGCACGCTGCTGCTGCTGCTGAATACATTGCATATCAGCAAGGGGTACAGGAGGTTCGTCGTCGTCGTCGTCGGACACATTCCATTCCATTGAAGAAGAATGCTCTTCATGCCCTTAGGGGCAGCGGTCAAAGATGAATACACACAACAACGCAACAAACAATCTGCCGCTGGCTGGCTGGCTGGCTAACTGGCCCGATGAGTAGCATCATCAGAAGCACCAACACCACCATTACCACCTCCACTAATACTATTATTATTATTATTATCATCATCATCACCACCACCACCCTGCCTGATTCTTTTATCCGCCGTTATTCAAGAAAGAATGGAATGCGGCCACCAACTATAATCACACACACACACACACACAAACAACGTCATCATAACCGGGCCAATACATACCTCTACACATACTTTGGCATTAGGTGTAGATAATATGGAATTGAATTAATGCTGATAAAGACAGCACGATACATATGTATGTATATGTATTTGAGAAAGAGAGAAAGTGATATGTGTGTGTGTGTGAATTGTGTAATTATCATAGATTTCTATATGCATTAACATGACCTCATATTTTTCTGAAATCTTTTAGATTTTATCACATTGACCACACTGCTTATTTTTTTTTTTTTTTTTTGTTGGTTGGGTTTTTTTTTTTCTTTCGACGAGATTTTCTAGTGAGTGGACCGACTAATAAGAAACGAAGTAATTTTCTATATATATATATATATATAGGTATATGAAAGAGGTGAATAATATAACAAGAGAAGAAGACCTTCCAAGAATTGGGGGCTCGTTCCATCGTTGATGTGCATTTTCGTTTTTTTTTTTTTTTTTTTGTCGGTACCTATAATCTTCTTTTAGCGGCCACCGTCGCCGTTGGGGGCTGTTATTTTTGGCGCCCCACAAAAATACCTATTTAGAATGGTATGGAAAAGAACGATTTAAAAAAAAAACAACAAAACTAATCATTTGTGTTGAATAAAAAATAAAAAAATATGGCGCGTCGTCTATCTGCCCCACCAGACTCTCTCTCTCTCTCTCTCTCACTCGGCTTTTATCTTGATATGATACAATCGAGAAAAAAGATTCAAAACAAACCAATTTTAACTATATATTTTCTAAAGCCACTGTTTACTACTTATCTATTCTATTTTCTACCTCTTTTGCCTTCTTAATCCACCCCCCCCTCCCCCTCTCCGTCTTGCCCAAAACCTCTAATCGATATTTGTGCCAACAACACCTACTTTTCCTCGTGCCCTTGTACACACACACACCACCATGCACCAGTTAGAGTGCATAGCGCCCGTACGATACGACGCGTTGTTATCTTGACAGCTGATTATACTACACACTTACTCAAATTGGTTAACCTGTTGATTGAGAGCAAAAGCAATTTGCTCGTCGTATAGCTACAGTGCTATCGCTCAAACAGTTTTTCACCCTGGTAAGCCAGCCAAGTTCCGATTTAAATCGAATGACATGTTTCGTGTACACACACACACACACACACACACACACATAATTACAAAATATTTTCCTAATACAAAGTATATGCGGAGTGGATACGATATTTTGTTCTAGTATAGTTGAATAAGAAGCGCATGGGCTTTTCCCATCTTATCAACATTTCCTATAGATACATATCGAAAAAAAAATTTAATTACAAAGTCCACCCCTGGTACCTCTGTGTTTTTGAAAAGAAATTTCCAAGAAATGCCGTTCTCTTCTTATACATACATATGTATTATTAGTAGACACTAAAAAGACGGTATTCTTTTTAGCTGCCTGCTGCATGCAGTTTGTTCGTCACGCTGCCTTCTCTATTATGATGGTGGATGCATGCCGTTGTTGGGGAGAGTTGGACGACGTATCCGGTCCCGCGCGGTCAATGCCTGTGATGTCTGTTTAGAGAGAGAGAGAGAGAGAGACAAGACAGAAAAAAAAAGGGTGTGAGAGTAAAAAAAGAAAGAAAATTCGAGGGAAAAAGACCCTCATCATCGTCCTTGATTTCACTGACTACTACTACAACTACCCCCCCTCCCCAAAATTCTATATCTATACTCTATGGAAGGCATTCACCCAATCCATCCCTTTACCCCGTCATCTAAAACACAACATGCCCTTCATAGCGGCCACCACCACCACCACCACCAAGCAGACCAAACTGTGTGGCGCCCAACCCTAAAAATAAGTAAGTCTATGGAAAAGAAGAATAAATGCAATAGACTTGCCCTTTTGAGACACCGTTACCAAAAAAAAAAAAAATTATCGTCTGATTTTTTTCTTTCACACACACACACACACACCCCATGAGAACACACATATTGATGGAATTTATGTTATTTAAAAGCTGAATTTTAAAATTTTCGATAAATTGTTTGCAGTTTGGTTTGGGATTAAGGCTGAAGTTACCAACAGTTTCGTAAACTTTCAATGCATAATAAAAACATAGTTGTAATTTTTTTGTACGTCGTAAATCTTGATATAAAAATATTTATGCGTTTCTTATCAGTAGTGGCTAGTCAATTTCTTAATTCTTCATTCTTAATGCATAAACGTAATTTTAAAGTTCCCAAAAACTTTTATAACGTTTTACGTATGAAAGAAATAAGAAGAATTAAGAACGCGCGCGCGCATGCGCTTTCACCACAAAATATTTTCCGATCAGATGCGATGAGAGATGGACGTGAATCTTAACCAAATTATTCTTGCGGCCAACTATTTTTGATGATAATTTTCTGTGCATATTTAAATCGTTTATTTATAATTTTTGTTATTATTTATTAGTTACTTTTAGCTGTTTTTTTGTTTTTAGTATAATTGATCAATCTTTTGATTCTTTTCATCAATTTCGATTTCAATGTCAGTTCTGTCAAATTCTGATTACGAATAAAAGAAATTGAATAACCGCGCGTGTGTTTTAAATTTTTAGTGGTTGAAACTTATGTTCTACGAAACTGTGTAATCCCGCTCTAAGATTATTTGAAATTTATTATTTCCGTTCAAGAAAATTTTTTAAGACCGCGTTATTGATCCGCTTTCAACCCTCCACATACGACAATATAGGAGTATTGAAAGAATTCAATTTTTGCTACTTTTATAAGAAATTATGTAGTTATGTCCAAACTAAACAAGAACATTACCTTTGCATGCTTATTTTGCCGTTAAAGGTTCATGTAAGAAAAGGTTCATTCGTCCTAAAAGAAAAAACAAAAAAAAAATAAGTGCATCAAGGCGCAGATGTACTCTCGGTTTTCCTTCCTTCCTTCCTGCCCGTCACCCTTCGACCATGTCCTGGAAGACACGTGCTCGCGATAAAAAAGACGACAAGCTGCAACACCTTGATGTACCTTTAGCATCAGCAGATAATATTTCATATTTGCAACTCCATTTAGAGGTAAGATAAGTTAGAATAAAATGAGTGCAATGCCCATATAGCAACATTAAAGTTTTTTTTAATAATTTTCTTTTGATAAAGACAAAAAATAGTATATTTATTACACTAACATTTTCTGCAATCGAAAAGACAGTTTACAAAATCGAGACGAAGCCGAGTTTAAATAATATTCGTGAGATTCAGAAAATGATTTTCTGACGAGTATAATACTATAATTTTTCTACGATCACCTTTATTAAAATTAAATCTAATTAAAAAAATCTATACAAAATGGCCAGAATTAAATTTCATAGACCCATGGCCAACTTGATATAAAAGTTCAATTGTATTGACTATTGAGTGGCATACACTTTTATTGATAATACACTAACTATTTCGTTAAATTTATTGTTGTATTTTACATGTTTTTATTTCACTTAAAATTTTATTTTATTTAATAATTACAAAAAAGTAGAAAAAAACTTTACAGTAATTATAATGCAGTGGCTATTGATCGTTGTGTATTTACAGTTGTCAGATGATTGTTAGGCAACCAAAAATTCCATGCATAATTAAACATTTATTTAAATTTTGAAAATTGAAGAAATATTCACCATTTCATGATATGTTGTGAATCATTTTTTATATTTTCATATTTGCAATGTGTTTTTCAATTATTTTTTAGCTTGATAAAAATAATTTTAATGTCTTGCATTTAATACAATCAGTTTTGGTTTTAAAATCAAGGAAGGCGCTGGGCAGCGCGTTCGTTGATTAATGTGACATCTTGAAATCTTTTAAATGTTTAATTTTTGCTTTTAAAAAAGAGAAATTGTTTATATTTTGGTGCTAAATCGTGTTTTCCATTATTCTTTTAATAATTCAATCATTATATATGTAAGTGCATCTATTTGATTTACTAATATGATTAACTTTCGTCACCACGTGACGAAAGTCACGTTTATATTATTTATTTATTTATTTCATTAACTTCAAATAGATCGTGATAATTGACACATTTGTCTGATTTTCTAAATTCCTCTTTTTTTTTTGCGTCAAACATATTGACAGCGAAACGACACAACAAATAATTCCCCCCAATTCTTGGTAATATGAATTTAGAAAGGATGTAGTATATAATTTTGTGGGGGCGCAAGAAGATAACTAGTACCTCTACTAGCACATCACAACAGACCAGATGTTGCATATCATCATCATCATCATCAGCTGCTGCTGAAAGGCACGAGCGGTAGCTGCAGCTGCCAACCAGCCAGTCAACCTTTCCCCTTTCGTTTTTCTCATATCACTACCTATAATAACCCTCTATGATTACAATAATATTCCTCTTCTTCTTCTTCTTCTTCTTCTTCCTGTCTTCTTTAATTATTTTAACTGCGTTGACAGTTGCATAATTTACACGTAGATAATATATATATATATATATATATATATATATGAATAATTACAATTTAAGCTGATCGTATAAAGTTGCTTTAATTTATCCTACAAATCGACAAAATTTGATGCCATTTTATTTTTAATATATGGCGCGCGATGTCAACAATGGTAGACAGAATAAAAAAAAAAAAAAAAAATGGCGGATTAGTAAGTAAAATAAGTATACTACATGTGCATATATATATATAGGTAGATTTTGGCACCTGCTCAGGGGCAGATGGTAAGTACCGTATAGGTAAGTAAGTTAGAAAACAAGGCAATAAATGTATATAAATATACATATACAGCGGCGTAGATTGAATAATTTTAAAGGTGCATTCACACCGTTAAATTGCAATATCTAATTAATTAGTCGCAAAAACGGTACGTCTACTCTAAAGAAAACAAAAATTAATCGAACACCACCTGCTGCTCATTTACAGTAAGTAACAATAATGATTTTCTTCGAAGAATTGTTATTATTATTCCTGATACCATCCAAATAATGGCAGGGGAAGGGGGGGGGGGATTTGACGGGACAAACTTGTGCGCGTTTTGCTCTCACCTGTCTTTTTTACGTCATATATAGGACTGGGGGACTGGGAAACATGTATATACATACATAATAATAAATACAATTAAATAAAAAGA
Source organism: Platypus cylindrus (assembly GCA_949748235.1). Lineage (NCBI taxonomy): Eukaryota > Metazoa > Arthropoda > Insecta > Coleoptera > Curculionidae > Platypus > Platypus cylindrus. The sequence continues at coordinate 10,757,617 of OX456494.1, forward strand.
GAAACACACCGCCAAGAGGAAGAATGGTTAGTAGCAGATGCTTTTCCAAAAAAAAAAAAAAAAGAAAAAAAATAATATCTATTAATTGACATATTTATATGTAAGAAGGGTGCGAGATTTTTGGCTTTTTCTGTACATTTAAAATGTAATATATTTGACATTAATGTGTTTTTGGTCTAGACGAATAATTTTGTATGTATTTTGCGTAAATTTTAATTGTTTGAGATCCAGCAGTCGTTACAGTAACGTCGATTTGATCCGAAATCAAAACTAAGAGGGGGGATTACCAACAGCTTCGTAGAACATAACTGTCAACCATTAAAATTTAAAAACACACGGGGTTATTCAATTTCTTTTATTCGTAATCAGAATTTGACAGAACTGACATTGAAATCGAAATTGATGAGAAGAATCAAAAGATTGATCAATTATACTAAAAAAAAAGCAGCTAAAAGTAACTAATAAATAATAATAAAAATTATAAATAAACGATTTAAATATGCACAAAAAATTATCATCAAAAATAGTTGGCCAGAAGAATAGTTTGGTTAAGATTCACGTCCATCTCTCATCGCATCTGATCGGAAAATATTTTGTGGTGACAGCGCAAGCGCGCGCGTTCTTAATTCTTCTTATTTCTTTCTTACGTAAAACGTTATAAAAGTTTTTGGAAACTTTAAAATTACGTTTATTCATTAAGAATGAAGAATTAAGAAATTGACTAGCCACTACTGATAAGAAACGCATAAATATGTTTATATATCAAAATTTACGTACTAAAAAATTACGACCATGTTTATTATGCATTAAAAGTTTACAAAGCTATGGATAACTTCGGCCTAATTCAAAATATAAATATTTTTTGGACACCTACATATCTATTTCTAAGAGAAAACTGATTCACAACCAGACAGAGGCCGATGTAGTAATACAAAATGGATAAATTTCCAATTTTTTTTTTTTTTTTCACTTGGCGCGTCGTGACGTAATTTTTTCTAAATCGCGCGTAGGTAGTTCTCCTGATGTGAGGATTTTTTTTTTTTGTACGCCACACATCATCAGGGTGACACGGAAAATTAACAGTTTTAACATGAAGTCTCTACATATTCAAGTATTTTTCATTAAATATTTAAGAACAATAGATTTTGTAGACAAAAATTTTATACAGATTAAGAGCAATATAAAATGATTAAATTGGCTCGTATAGTGACAGTACATATTGCTATATCTGTATACCAGAGTAGATTCTAATAATATCAATTTCATAATTAAAAAAAAAAAAAGTCGAAATTGGTAAAAACGAATATGAATCGTTTTGGCAAAAATCAGTCTCTCATTCGCTAATTTCTACAGATGACACTTGACAATCTTTTTAATAACTTATGAAGTTTGAAAGGCGACAATTTCGATTTTTAAACTTTACAGGTTGTCTTAAAAAGGCCCATTTGAGTTAAATGGATTTTAAAGTTTTTGAAGCTTTTTAATATTCTACGAAAAAGTGACCCGTCACAATTCTTCGTTAGAACCGAACTTTAGGTACAATAATTACTAATTATTGTAATTAATTTTACTTAGCGGTTCCTTTTGGATTTCCTATCCAGTTATATTTCTTTTTTATATTTTCTGACAGCTGTTTCGATCTGTTAAATCTTCCTCAAAGAGTTCTTTGACTTTGTGATTTTTTATTATCCAAAAAAAAAAAAAGTAAGTAAAATTATCATATCAACCATCCAAAAATATACCAACAGATTTTGAACTATTTGAGCACAAATAATTGAAAGTGCAGATCTACCTTTAGTAAAAACAAACCAATAAAGAATTGAGGACATACTACTTGTGACGAAGCCAACGAAAAGAAAAGGGGAACAGAGAGGGATTCATCCTTTTTATTTTTAACGGGTGCGTGTTGTTGTGACTGCGGCTGCTGATATACATAACGTTAGTTAGACTAGATATAGGCCCCCCTGCGAACATTAAATTCTGTAGAGATAAATATAGGATCCTAATAATAATATCTAATGTGTCTCTTTCATCCCCTCTTTCCTAACTTCATCATCCTGATGGTTATATTTAAAATGTCTGGACAAGAAGGAAAAATAGAATCATTATTTTCAATGCTGCGCTGTGCATCAGCTTTTGAATAACATATTTAAAAATAAAATGAGCAGATTTATGTAAAAATGTCTTAATTCCCCTTACCTATATCTATAAGTATAAATAATATATAAGGGGAGAGCTATACGGGTATAATGATCTCTATATATTCAGGTGTTTTGTCTTCTACAAAGATTATTTACCCCATATTGTAATTTAATCTATTTTTTGATTCACTTTGAAAGTATTTCAAAATCACAATCTCAGCTGAGGAAAAATCTGAATCGAGCATATAGATAGATTCATATTAATAATAATAGTAAAAAAAGAAAAAGCGTCCCGGCGCTACGATGTCGACGACGACCATCACACGGTCATCGGCCTCCCGATCATCGTCATATTATTATTAGTTGTGTGACTCAAAACGTCGCGGGTAAAATAAGTATACAATTATAGGAAAATGCAGGCACACACATACAGAAAATATGTGGGCGTCAAGTTGTAGGGTCAGGGGGTAAAGGTCGAAATATATCTACTACGTATACAAATAGGTTAGGCGAATATAAAACTATACTTAACTAAATATTTAATGGCAACTAATCGTATGTAGATATTTTTTTCTATAAGAGATGGAATTTAATTATTTTTTCTTCAAATTTTCAATCTGTTAAATGATTCTATTTAGGAAATTATTTTGACGCATTTCATGACACTAAATAATTACCTATTTATATAATTGACTTTTTAATTTTACTTAGCTTTTTTTCGATTTTCTCTGTGTCAGAGAAGAGGAATTATGAAAAGAAATAATAGACAGGATAGAAAATCCATAAAAAAGCTAAGAAAAATTAACACATTGATTTCCTATTAATTTGGGGATGCAACGATTACGATTAGAATTAATCGTAAATCGTTTTTTTTTTTTTTAATTTTTAAGGCAGTTGGAAAATTTGCCTACCTGCTTCCAGTCTGGTTCGTATTTTGATCGAACCCGTTGTAACGGCTTTCTTTATTTTTTCCAATGCACAAATTGGATTTAATACAGACAATCTGAATTTATAATTTGTACAATTCATTTCAAATATGCCAAAAATATATTGATAAAATATTTAATGAAATATTTGATATTTTTAGATATGCCAAATTATGTTTTTGATATAATTTTTATGTATTTCAATTATTTTACTGTAAATTCTATTGTTTTTTTTTGTTCAGAATTTTGTTTCGTTTACAGAATTCAAATCTTGTTTATATTTTTTAAATAAATTTTATCTGAAAAGATGAATAAATAATTTGTATTAATCAATACAGTTACGTTTTTTGTTTGAAAAACTTTGGAAAAAACTTTTTAAGCTGTTTTACATTGGAACAGAATTTAAAAAAAATATTCATATTGTCCATAAATTAGCTACTACGATTAATAATCGTAAAACAATAATAATCGTTACATCCCTAATTATTAATCTAAAACAGCGAAAATCAAAATGCCGCAAAAATGTCGGCGATCATCACAATAATGAAAATAAAATGGTGTAGGTATCACAAAAATAAAAAAGTATGGAGAACCATTCATGATACAATATTCGACAAACAACATTGAACCTGTGACCTGATTGGACGACAGGTTTTCTCTCTCTACTACTACTACTATACACCGCTATAATACTACGCATTTTGGAACCACCCACTTTCTTTAAAACATTGTTTTTTTTTTTTATTAAAAGGTTATTTGCCAAATTGTGCTATTTGGATGGAAATGGTCTATGATTAAATACGAAAAAACTCAATAAATAAATTCGAAAATATGTATAAAGAACTTTAATAAATATTTTAGATGTAATTTGGCAAAATTTCTCTAAATTACATCAAACTTGTTTTGAGTTTTCGCGAAACATTTAAACCCTTTTCCGGCAAAATACTTTCAATGCCAATTCACTTGGCAAAATAATTGTTGTTTCTATTTCATGTGCAATGAAAAAAAAAAAATACTCAAAAAAACTTACCTTACAATATAACTTTCACTACGTAAATAAGCTTCGGTTTTTTGACATAAAGTTAGGGACTCCTCTGGAGGACATGGTGGTACATTGCTTTTATTACTAGTGGATGCGGACGAGGATGAAGATGGTGATGAACAATCACCTTGAACAAATCCTGCAGCGTAGATCAATAAAATTAATTTGTTTATCACATCATTTTATAATGTAGAAAATAAATAAATAAATAGGATTATGAGTAAAATGCCTAAAATAGGAATATCGTGATTTTATTCATTCATATTGGAAAATTACGACAACAAAATACATAGATAATAATAATAATAATCATATCATATTTAATGACGTCATTAAAATGCAATCAGATTCATTTAATAACAAACAAACATTCTAAAAACCTTGATTGCCTTGCCTCTGCTTCTATATTTAATTAATGAATCGATAATTATTTAATTGAAATTCCTGAACTGTCAATCGGTTTTCAATGAAGGATTGTGCATATACACTTAAAATATTTGTGGAATGTGGATAGAAAGTGACTTTTAAAATAATATTAAAGAAGTTTAATTAATTTTTTTTTATTGAGTTTGGTAAAATATTAAAAATTTAAGATTTTTCCTTTTTTGAACCTCAAAATTCCCGCCCATAAACACCGAATTACAAACATTTACAATAAAACAAAAACCAAAAGAACAATCAGATCTCACCAATAATAACACAATTTAAAAAAAACTGCGTTTTATCTATTTTTGACCGGCGTTTCCCTATTTCGCGCGCGCCTTTTTTTTTCGGCTCTCCTAAAGGCCATACACCCCGGCGACGACATATTATTATTATTGTTTCAGGGAGGAGGCCAGTTAGAAACCCAAAAATGTGTGTGTGTGTGTGTGTATGTACAGTGCAAAAGGGATGTTCATGACGTTGCCGATCATGATGATGATGCTGATCGTCCAAAACGACGGCGTCGTTTTACGGACGCTGCGCTCAACACAAAATCAATCAATATGTGACTTGCGTATAAAATTCTTCTAGATATAAATATAAAGTGATATTATATTATTACTTGATTGTATCAGTGATTTTTCGATAGTAACGATTAACAAATAGATAAAATTTTAAAATCCAATCCAAATAATAATTATAAAAAACGGCCATGACCAGTTCTATGTATAAAAGAGGAGGAAGAAAAATGTAACCTACAAAATTGGTCCAATGATGATAATAGATATGTTAATGGAGAAAAAAACAGTGTTTGCATAAACAGTCAATTAAGAAGCATAAAATATAACAGGAAATTGAAAAAATTCGAAAAAAAAAAAGAATTAGGCACCTATCTAAAAAAACAGTTCAAGGTAAATTCATGTAACAGACAGAGCAGCAGCCACAGCTGATTCATTCATAAAAAAAAAACAAAAGTAAATTTTCTGTAGTAAATTGATTCCTACATAGATTGACATAAATTCAAAACACTTACGTTTTCTAAAACGTGGAATATATCGTGGAAGAACAGGCGCCATAATAAAGAATAAAATAACCGATAGTTATGACTTTTCTAATTAAAACTAAAGGTGACTTCGGTCAGGAAAAGGACATAGAGGATTTAATTTATCAATTGGCAACTATACAAATAAATAGGTGTATAAAATTCCATTTCAAAGGTACAAGGTAAGAATAAATAAAATCAAAAAATAAATCATGCATAATATTAAAAAAAAAGAAGAATTCCAAGATGTTTATTCAATGAAGTTAGCTATAGAAAAAAAGATTAACCAGAAGCGAACCCTTATGATGTGCATTTTAAAATTCATGGAAATAAATTAACTTTACTCAAACATGATTCAATAATTATTAATAATAAACTAAGTATGTACACTCATTATAATAATAATAATTAGAACGAATTCATTAAGTCTTCAAATATGTTGTGCAATGCAATTAAAATTCAAAAAGAACACTAATAACGATACAAGAGGAAATCAGGGAGGGGATAATACATTATTATTTTTATAATATGTGTACTGTGTACCAAACTACATACATGCATTAATTAGAGAAAAAAAAAAAAAAATGAAAAATAGAAATAGAGAGAAAACATACCTTCATCCGGTAAATCATCAAGGCATTCATTAACAACAATAATTACTGGTGAATCTTGAAATAAATACAAAGAAAACAATCTCTTAAACTCAACGAAAAAATTTCTTAGTAGACAAACAAAAATTGTGTATCTATTCTAATCCAAACTTACCAACACCGGCCATTTTATCTCGGGAATCTCTTTAAGAAAGTGTATATGCCACACAACACCACGTGATAAATAATTCAATGAAAGAAATCGAATAAATGTTTCAAGCTAAATTTAACGAATAAATGTTAATTATTAAATTACAAATTAAAATAATAAAAATTTTCTTAAAATGTGCTAGTAGTAAAAAGATGTGCAATGTTTATGAGTAAAAAATTCAGTTGTTTGTTTTGGAATAGTTTTATTACCAACAGTGACAGACTTCACAAAAAAAATCACTAGATATTGAATCAATAAAATAACATAAATATTTGAACTTGATTTATTTCGTTATAGGTTTACTACGTTTAAAAAAATATAATGGAAATTTAAGAATATTGGAATAGTTTTATTATCATAAAATAAAACATGTTTAGGGTTTAGGATGTTTTTAGTTATCACGAAATATAGGCGACTCAAAATACACTACTATAATAAAAATGCCGTATCAAATTTATTTCGATATTTTTTTAATAAAACATGTTATCTATATTATATTTTAAAATAGACATTTTATTTCATTCACATATCCGTAATAAATATGTATTTACATTTTTAGAAATAAATGCATAATGTAAAACCTAGAAAACAAATGGTTAAAACACTTATAATTAAGAATCTAACTGTTATCAGCTCACAGCGTTCAATAGTATAAACGAAGCAATAATATTGCATAAAAATTAAAAAGAAAACCATATTGCACTAATTCTCGCATTGTGCCAATCGTAAAGTCTATATATTTCATATTCCCCGGTTAAATAACTCTAATTTACTATTGACAAAATCATTCTTACAAATATTGACTAATACCTAAAATAAATACAAGACTTTTGTAGCCTTCGTAACAAAACATAGAAAATAAAATAACAAATTATCAAATTCAAGTAGATTAATTGTCACAATGGTGGATTTTCTTCTTCTATATTGGCGATACGAAATGGAGCTCTACACATTGGACATTCAGTTAATAGTGCTGCACAAGATGTACAAAAACCACTAAAATAAATCATTTTAAACTCTGTAATGTTCCTTTTGAGAATATTCTAGCAATATACACTTACGAATGATCACATGGAATAAGCCTAACGGAAGCTTTTTTATCATAACATAATGTACAACAATCATCACCAATATTTTGTTGTCTTAATTGATTAAAATAAATATGTCGTGGCAAAACAATTTTCTCTTCAACATTTAAATGGCCACGTTCATTAAATGTATTATAAGGAATATTTGTTGGTGCATGTTTAAATGGTTGCGAACCAAAATTAAAACGACACTGTTGAAATGACATAAAAGATGCTGCAGCAAAAAATCCAGATCTAAATCCGTTAATTACTAAATAAATTCATCGGAAGAATACAGAATATGTCTTACTTAGCCATACTGAATACATGAATACTTGGTTGTAAACTTATTCCATTAACGGAAAAAGTTATTTGTTGATTATCTAAATCGAGTAGGCATCCTAAAATATCACCTGATTGCCATCGTGGCAATGTTTGTGTATCTGATTTTGCATTGTACCAAATCAGTCTTCTACAACCATCGTATGATAAAGAAAAACGATCGTCTCCAATACCATAACCTTCCTGAATAGTATATTATTATAGATTAACGAGTAAAAAGAAAAGAAATAATTCTTTTCACGTGGTAGTTGAGAAATGCTGATTAAATGAGTAGATACTTTTCCTTCAGTTGTTTAGTCGAAGGATAAACATCTATATTAATCAACTATTTAATACAATTTGACAAATGACTGAATTACATGATTTAAAAAGTTGCTATTTTTAGTTGCCCATCCAATTTGCATGACACCAGGCGTAATAATTAACACCTCATAATACCATACACCAAAGTCGGCTTGTGCTGTACATCGAACACTTTCAAAACTGTATGCATCACAACGTGCCTCCAAACCATCTGGTGATATTTTTAAATATTCACTCACATCACTTGTATTTAACATTGCATTTATATTATCCATATTAATGGATAGATAGGAATAATTACGGTTTTCATATAGAACTGGAAATGAAGGTATAATGAGTGGAAAGAGTTGATTACAGCAAAACCTTGTTATTTACATATATTATCTAATATCCATTGTGCACAGAAGCCAACTTGTCGTTTAACGTAATGTGTCTCATTTTTCCATTTTTCCAATACGAAAATCGGCGATGGCTGTTGCTCATTCAATTTATTTAAAATGATCGTTTTATTTTCGTTATGTTGAGCGAATTTTTCCAATGCGATTAAAGAAAATAATATAACATTTGGATTGGTTTCTGGCTCCTGAAAAATATACATGTATATATTCGATTTTAATTATTTCCATGATGCTCACTAAGTTAGTTAATAAATAATCTAACAGTCCATCGGTCAGTAATTCTATATTTCTTGGTCCAGCTAATTTCTCAGCTATACTACTTAATACAATACATGTGTTTCGTTGTTTTGTCGGATTTTTTCGTTCATTTATCGCCGTTTGTTTTGATAGATTAAACATATTGACCACCTATATAAAAACATTAACTAATTAATTAACTAATATATATATATATTGAATTATAATTTATGTTGCAACTAATCAATTCTAACAAAAGTAGAACCTTGACAATTGATTCTTTTGATGGTAACGGACAATCATCTAAAAGTAGTGTAATAACAGAGGGACCAAGTGGATCACTTAATGGTATTACATTAATCATTGACTGTACTACTTGAATCCAACCATCCTCATTATCAGCAATATTATGAAGTTGTAGCATGGATGAAGGAGGTTCCTGTTCACTAAAACACGAAAAAGCCGCGCATTTTAAGCAAATTATGGCAATTATTTATTTACATTGACAGCAAATTGATAAGGAGACACTTAACCCATAAATCAATATTGACAACTTACTTGTCAACCAATGTTTCGATAATACCCAAAGTATCTAAAACTAAACGATCAACTAAAACAGCATCTTGTGGTGTTACTGATATTGAATTCTTTATTACTGCTGAACTACTGTTATTTCCATTATTATGTATTTGGGGCATACATGGAATAATTGGTACTGGAGTAGTAAGATTTTCAATAGATCTAGTACGAATCTGATAACGATGGCATTCTTCATTTTTTTTCTTACACCAACACATACCCATTCCTGTTTATTCTTTTTTCTTTTCTCTTTTAAAAGCTACATATCTTTTTTTTAATTAAATTGAATCATTATATATGTATTTTGTTTACGTTCGAATAAGTAGCAATAATAAAGTATCAAGAAAGACCACCTCCTTTTTATTATAAAATGTTATTACTAGTTGAATCTTGTTGATGACATTTTTCTTAGACATTGGGCTATAAAGTTTTGTACATGAAAATTCTTTGGTGTGTTTAAAAAAATATCTGCATGTTTTTAAATATAATCGGTATTAATTTGAATAGTAACTTTAAAAAAAAAAAATATAAAAAACAATCACAGATTGGTTAGAAAACTAGATTGAAGAAATGTCAATGTCAAAAGGCCAGTGAACAAACAACAAACACATTCCTTTTAATCTATCGATAGTATTTTATATGGGTTTAGTGATTTTTAGGCAACCTTTAAGGCATTATCGATTGCGTTGTCTGCTGGATAAATCCGATAGATAGAAATAGAATAGAAATCTTGTAGAACATAAAAAACTTTAAAATTATAATTTACCTTTATATTATGACAATTTGTATTTATTTATTTCAGTTTTATTAACAGAAGATATAAATCAGAAACAGGCAACTAGACATGCATGTCTTGAAATTCACCATAGTCACCACTAGGCAAGTCGACACTCAATTCACTGCCAAAATTGTCAGCCAAATTTTAGGTTATGAATTTATTTTGATATTCATACGAAATATATAGATAGTTTCTGAAATTTTTTAAAATTTTCAATAGTTTCTAATTTATAAAATGAATCCTTGACACACTTGAAACAAGCATACAAAAGGGGTAGTAATTTTGATACGTTAGGTTGCTATGTAGTTATCATGCATATCGAATTCTTAATTTATATATTTATTAATAGGATGAGCTTATGTGCAACTGAAAATATATTTATGGTTGGACAACATATAATATTGTAATTATTGTTATGTACATAGTATATCTTATGTCGTTTCTTTATTGCTTTCATTTCTAGATGGGTGAATTTTCTAGTAAGGCACGGTAATAAAAGAGTATAAAATAATGAAATGGCTTTTTCTTTAATAAATTGAAAGGTGAGTTCAGGCATTCCCGAAACTATTGAATATGTATGAATAGTCTGTTCATACTGATCTTCATTAGCTTAGAATCTCTATTCACCTGGTGGGGCATATGATAAGATTCTTAGTCATCTAGCGCTCATTGTCCTGATGAATGGGAATCCAAATAGTTACGAGAACATTTATTTATGCCATACGATTAATTGTTCATGCTTGTATAGAACTTAATTATTAATAAATAAATATGAAAGTACATATTTTTTATAATTTTAGTAAACTAATTGTATCCCAATCATTTTTTTAAACGGTTCTTTTTATATTAACAAGGCAACGTTTATTGAGAGAAAAGAAACTTGTTATATTATCTATCTTATAGTACGCGAAAAGGAAATGGAAAACAGATTAAACGATAGCACGTGACTGCTTTTAAGATAGAAGGATATTAGGGGTAAAACGGAACGTCAAGAATTCAGATTAGTTTGGTTCGGAAAAAGAAGTTATCTTATTTTTTTTCTCTGGAAACACGTTATTATAAAATGCAAAGTGGTCGACTAAATGCCAAGCACGTATCTTTTAACCGCTTATTCTTTTCCGATAGCATTTTGCACGACTTGTATGTTCTTTTTATCCATCGAATTTTCATTTTTTTATGGCACATAGAAAAATTGGATTTTTTGTATTCTTCTTATTTATTTTTGCTTTGTTCAAGGATAAAGGCAATTTTTGAAATTTTACCTTGTCATTATTGGCAATTTGGAAAGAAAAGTTTAAAGCAACCGAAAATAATGTTGTTTACTTTCATCAGATGAGTTTGATTAAGGAATTCGGGGATTTTCTACAAACGAAAGAAAAACTATCATTCGTTTTTTTATTTTAGGAACGACAATGACAGAGCCATCTTTTAATACATGCAAGCAATCAACAAGTGTATTATATTCTCCATAAAAATTAAACAATTTATACAAGCAATTTAACATCTGGATATAAAATGGCACCGTTCGTAAACTATACAATTTCTTTTAAACGTCGTTGACGATAATTTATTGCGTCTAAAACATAAATATTTTCCGCTTAATATATCTTAATCATTAATTTCCTTAATAACTCCTTTTTTCATTTTATTCATAGAGAAATAAATTGAGTTGGTTTTTTATATCTCGTCTAGTAGGATTAGCGAAAGGGAAGTCTACGAATGGAAAAGAGTTCAATAATACGGAAGCTATAAATATAGCGAGATTTTGCAATGATTTCTTTAAAATAAAGAAATCTATTTTTAAAAGAAATTGACAATTTTCTAATACAGAAACGAATAGAATCCAGATAGTGATTCATCAGAGTTTTCATCGTATTTGAAATCACATATGTTCATATTTTCCAATATAATTAACATTAATGGAGAAATATTCGACTACATATACAATACATTGTCCATTACTTATAAGGCCAAATCTCTTCATTATTATTTTAAATCCGCTTTGATAGATGAACACATCCTGATGTTCTCGTTGGGGCAATGTGTGTTTATTTGGTTCCGAATAGGGGGAAAACTATTGAAAAATCACATGCCATCGATAAATAATGACACCAACAAGCAGATAATGGAGGAATTCTTTGTTTTCCTATTTTTATTTCAGTTTTTTTTGTTTTCTTAGATTTTTCTTTTTGCACTCTGCTGATGGGTTTCTTTTAATTATTTATGGTGAATTTATGGTTTGTTGTGTAGCTTTCAGGATACAGTAAAAAAGGAAATTGAAATTCAATAAGGAAAAGTACATATATGTACCTGTGACAGGAATTTGTATTGAGTCAATTAGATAGAAGTATGTTTTTTAGGGCTAGCCTGTAATAGTCGATTAAAAGGCGAGCGGGGAAGGTTGCCATTACAGTTGAGAGATTAGTCTCGAGGTATGGCAAGCTGACACTGCGATGTTTGTAATCTGCTATTTTATTCCAAATCGCTTACTTTCAATTTTTAAATCAATAAAATAAACAAATAATAATTAAACATTTTTAATAGGACTGGCTAATGGCAAAATATTTATTATATTATTTTATTTATACAAAAATTACACAAGAGCAAGCATGTATTTTTTTTGTTTGGTTTGTTACAATTTATTTATATATTTTTTTATTAATTAATTCTAACAAAACAAAATAAATTATCGAACTCTAAGAAGTTGTTTTGTTTGGTTACTTTTGTCTAGTAAGTTAGGTTAGGTTAACATCCATTTGTTTTAAATATTATATTTTCTAAATAATGTTTTTTATCATTTAAAAGTACTTTTACCTATTAGTTTCTTTTTTTTTTAATTTAATTTCTTTCTTGTACTAATAATTGGTTATTTTATTATTAATACACTTTTCTTATTTTTCTATTCACTGCGGAAGGTAGGTGAAAGATACACTCACTCTCTAGTTAGATCACCCCACACACATACATAAATTTGAAAACAATTAACATGCCAGTTTCTATGATGTAACCTTTAAAGAAATAAATACAGCCGCCAGTATTTTCCCCGCCGCCTTAGCTCGGCAAGTACATTACTTGCCTCTTCTTCTTCTTCTTAAGTAAAGAATAGCCAATATTTTCAAACTTTTTAAATGTCAATAATAAATGCATTACATACGCGATTTGAAATAAAAGTAGTTTGTATATAATTTATCAGAATTTGAGCATGCGTGTTCCTCAATATAATAAATTATAAGGATAATGGTGTTAGTTTGTTGCATTTCTAGCTTTCCCATTTTGCTACCTTTTTTGGTTTTACTCTTATTTGAACCATATTTTTTCAAACCGTCCCTCCCCAATCTGAACCATATATTTATCCGTTCCTAAAAACCTCGCAAATTTTAAACGTTTTCTGGTTTTTAAAAGCATCCCCCAAAAACAGGCAATGAATTTAACTGTTCATTAAGAGTATAAGTAAAAAAAAAAAAAAAAAGGAGCGAGTAGTAGGAATTTCTAACAGCTTTATATGCTCCAGATGGAAATACGTATGCTCCACCGTCTTTTGCTATTTGCAGTGAGGTGGAGGGGGGGGATGTTTTTATCTATTGAAAGGATGCTGGAGGCTGAAAGTTAATTTAGGTAGAGGTAATTCATTTCTAAATACATCTATAGTAAATTTATCATTCGGATTCCTGGTAAGTATCTCTCTAGGGATAAATAATTTTCTATATAAGACAAGAAAAATGGGGAAATGTGATCGGAATGAGCGATTAATATTGTTTTCAAAAGAAATATTGAAACAATAATCGTTTATTTTTAATTTCGCTTTTTATTCGACATAATTATTTGCCTACTGATTTTAAAAGATTTTCAATTTATCAACTTTCTAATTAAACGCACTATTAAATGGCCAAATCTCATCCTAACTTTTTATCCCTTTCCCTCTTACACACTCTTCATTTTCGTCGTCGTCGAAATGAAATTTGAAAATTAACAAAAACTCAAAGTAAATGAGAAACTTTAATTAGTAAAAACTTTTGAAACAACTTTAAGGCAAAAGCATTTTGATGGCAAGCTTTTCTGTTTTTCTTCCTGATCTTCCGTATATATACGTTTTAGTCTCTCTCTGTATATTATGTTCCTTGTTTATTTATACCTATCTCTATCTAAAGGAACAAGAAAAAAATCCCTTATTTTTTGTTTTTTTTTTTTTTTTTTTGATACCAAAATAATCACAAGCCTTCACCCTAACGTATTAATTATCTGTTTGGGGTTGTCGTAATCACGAAAGTAATTACAATTTTCACTTATCTTTGATCATAATTAGTAGGGAAAAGTTGATTTGTAAAACCAATTAATTTCGGTTTTATTTAAATTCCCAAATAAGCTTTTGAACAGTTCGAAATGTTTCCAACTTCTATACAGAAAAAGTAAACCATGGGCGTAACATATATTTGGGAACAGTGGTCGATTTGTTTAATTTCTTCGACTTAACTATCCCCATTTGAGCTGCTTAATTTATTTTTCAATTTCATATAGAAAATTAAAGGAAAACAACCCCTAGAGACAAAGTTTACTCAGAAAACCGTACAGATATATCAAGAAGCAGGTGTTCAAAAGGAATGGATAAGTAAATTTTATTTGATACCACCACCACCACCACCACCTACTCTTTATAAGCTCATCTCGCTATAATAATTCTGCCTGGATAAATAAAGAACTAACGGAAAATTCCATTCAATGAATAGCGAGAAAATGTATTTCTTCGAATTGTACATTTTCTGTTGGTTGTATTTCATTTGTTTATTATGAAAATAAGTAATTCTTTTGGTGCAATTTGAAGTTTTCCCAATTTAAACATAGAAAATATATATATAAAAAAAATGGCCAAAAAAAATAAAAAGAAGAAAATCATCTATATTATATAGTTCCCTTATGGTTGGCTATACGAAACGATCGAAAAAAAAATCCTTCTTTTTGACCGAAATTTTTAGAGAAAATCCATCAGAAAATCCCCCGCTAAACTCAAAGAATCGGTAGATTCATTTAATCCTTATTGATGGGATAGAAAATCGTATAGCTAGAAATGTGTCTCGCTTCCTCTTTCTTCTCTTTTTTGACAGTTTATTTCTCGATAATAATAATAATAATAAATTCTAAAAAAGAGACAAAATAGAAAGAGAGAGTTTGGTCAATAGAAAATGATTCATTGAAGAAATAATGGAAGATAATTAAAAATAAAATCATCGAAATTCGAAAGAGAGGTTAGAGCCCCCCCTATCGGAAAAAGACAAATATCGAAATTGACAGATTGAATTCTACCACTACTGTTATTATGTCCACTTTAAAAATCCAAAGCAAAAAAGATCAATCCCTCAATTTCCTTAAAAAGGAGAAAATGATTTGACGAAGGTCTGACAGTGGTAAAAGGAAATGGAATTTAAGAGAGAGAGAGAGAGATATTGATGAATAACGAGGGGAAAAAAAAAAAAGAAAAATAGTAATTTTTCATCAAATAAACTATTAGTTTTTCTAGTTTTGCTTGTATTTTTTTTTATTCTGTGATGACAGATGGAAGAAAACGTCGTTCTAGTAGAAATTTAAAGTTGGAAAAGTATGGGATTGTACTTATTCAAAAGAGTAAATGGCAACTAGTTTTCTTTCCAGGACGTACTTTATGATTGGAATTTTCCTCGGTTTATGTTTTCAAGTTTTCAAAGAGAAAAAGTTTTCCCAAGAAAAAGTTATAAAGTCGCGAATGGATTAATTAGGTCTCCGAACTTTCTGATTAAAAAAATACGTATAGCTTATAGAGAACATTGCAAATATTCTATTCCCAACCTGATGGTGTGCATATGTTTGCGAAACCGGTTGTTGCTAGCCGATTTATTTGATATATTGCGCGGGTATTATTACAATATTTGCTTTGTTATCTAATAAAATTCTATTAAATTGATCGCGTGTATATAAATTTGATCTGAAGTAAATATAAAGTCTTCTCGCACCGTATTCGAAGGGTGAGAAAAAGAATATTAATAAACATGTCTTCCATACAAACAGCCAACAGCTTCGAAAATCCATTATTTTAAAAGTAAATCCATTCGACCCTTTTTCCTAGTTGCTTTTTTTTTTTTTTTCTCGCTCATGGAGCAAAAATATATATGAAAAGTTGTCGAAAACCGCTTTGGATATATATATGAACCCATTTCGCGCCAATGTACCGTTTTCTAGCAAATGATGGACTGTGGGAGAAGAAATCTCCTCCGCACCTGTTTCCCGATCGTCGTCATCGTCGTCGTCGTCGTATTCCAGGAAAATAGCTAGCCGAAAATTTTCTCCATTTAAGTTCTTCATCGTTTCGATACATAACCATCATTTTTTCGTTTTTCTCATTTTATGATGGTTTTGTATCAAGTATTTTGCGATTCTAATAACGATCGTTTAGAGTTCAATTTTCGAAATAATCGTCATTCACTGAGGTCGAAAAGATATTCGTTCAAAATTAAATATTACCAATAGAATTCATGTATAAAAATGAATGAATATACTTGGAACTGTACCGGCATATAAATAATATCGAAGTTGAAAATCAGATCAAGCTAAAAATCCGTCTTTCATCACGAAGTATATTAAATTGATATTGATATATGTGTACTTACTTACTTTTACTCTTTTAACTTCGAACATTCGCCGGATATTCTTTTTATACTATGATAAGAATAATTTTCGAATTTTTTGATTTGTTGAAGCTGCTGAATAAATAAAAAAAACAAAAAAAACATACATAAATAAATAAACTCAATTTACGTTCGATAGTTTGGAACCAGGCGTTTTTTAAAAGCAAATTTCCAAAGGTTTTAGTCGTTTTGTTTATTGGATTTTTCCTATAGGAAAATTTTCCATGTAGAAATAATGCGAATAGATTTTATTTTTCACTTTGAAAAATAAAATAACTAAAAATTAAAAACACACGCGGTTATTCAATTTTATTCGTAATCAGAATTTGACAGAACTGACATTGAAATCGAAATTGATGAGAAGAATCAAAAGACTGATCAATTATACTAAAAAAAAGCAGCTAAAGGTAACTAATAAATAATAACAAAAATTATAAATAAACGATTTAAATATGCACAAAAAATTATCATACAAAATAGTTGGCCGGAAGAATAGTTTGGTTAAGATTCACGTCCATCTCTCAATCGCATCTGATCGGAAAATATTTTGTGGTGAAAGCGCATGCGCGCGCGCGTTCCTAATTCTTCTTATTTCTTTCATACGTAAAACGTTATAAAAGTTTTTAGGAACTTTAAAATTACGTTTAAGAAATAAGAATTAAAAGAAATTTGGTAACCACCATTTTGTATGTTTCCCATTCTGATAATAATCTTTGCGCACCCAAAAAAAAAAAACCTGCTTCTTCTTCCATCTCTCCCTGCCATCATCCATTTATTCATCCATTCTTAAAGTGCGCTCCTGTTTGTTTGCAAACCGTATAACTTCGCTCTATATTATATTATAGAGTAAAGTGTGAGAGAGCGCGGAGAAGAGAATTATAGAAGCTCTCTTCTTGCTCTGACGGACCGTGAAACAAGTTGCTTAGTTGCCAGGTTTTAACTTCTATAAACTACCATATACATAGTCATATTATATGCATGCATGCATGCATGTTAGTATGTAGAGTGAGAGAGAGAGAGAGAATAAGTTAATTCATCTAGTCTAAATTTCAACTCTATTATTATGTTATAGTATAGAAATACATATACAGAAGTTGGAAGTTTGTTTAAATTAATTATTTGAAAACGAAAAGAGGAATAATATGATACATTGTTATAATCGTCAAGTACACATGCACTTGGAATATAGTTGAAACGTCCCAAAGTGTCATTCATGAAAAAAAAAAAAAAAATGTACTTAACAAACAAACAAATCAAATACTTAGGAAAATAAAAGAAAAAGACGACAGATCGGAAACTGTCAAAGAAAACAGTTTTATAGGGTTGTTTTTTCTTTTTTTTTTTTTTTTTTCTGAGTGGTTTAATATTTTAGACGCGTGGCATTTTGCTTCATTGTTGCCGCGCGGAGGTGACATTGGGTTGGCGTGTTGGTGTTGGTGGTGGTGGTGGTTTTGATTGTGCGAGGGTGGAGAATTTAAATAAATAGAAAAGTGTGACAGAAAACTGTGTTTAATCTCCCACGAGAAATAGGACACGAAATCGAAAAAACATCTGTCATTCGGTTGGGTCTGAAGACGGAAAAAGGAAAGGAAATGTAGAAAAATTCAGCCACACCACCACCACCATATCAATTTTAATAGTTGGAAAGGAAAAGAGCGCAACGCGTCTGTTTATAGTAAAGTTTAGAAAGGTTTTATTATTATTTTTATAAGCATGTGTGTCTTTTGATGAAGAAAAAAAAAAACAGAGAAACTTTCCAACGGGACAACACGTCTTTTTTTATTTTTTTTAATATTCAATCGTAACTTTTAGAATCGAAACGGGGAGGAAAAACGGTGATTTCAACGTTTTTTGTCGATCGTCAAACATACAGCGAAAACTTTTATTAATTTTCATTTTTATGCTCGCCTTTCTTCAGCCTACATTTTTCTATAGTTGATTCATTTCGAGGATGCTGGAAATACATGCAAATCAAAATGCATGAAAACGAAAACACGGTGTTTCATTACTGGCGGCAACCAGTCTGCTTTAACATTGTCAATGTCAAATTTTAAACAGCATTTCATTATTTGCTACCAATAACCCGGTTTTGTCATTGACATTAAAGAAATTATGCCACTATTTCTTTCTCGTCATATGGTTTTTCTTTGGCTATTGACTAAAATATTTCAGCTACACAATAAACTCATTATTCTACTGCATCATTGAAATGAATCAATTATATTTCGAATTACATCTCGTTTTTTTTTAGGATTTTTCTTCATTTGTTTTATGTGAATCTGGCGCCATTAACACTGGCACATTGTGTTTTCTTTACTAGAGTACAAACTTTAAGCCTTATAAATCTCTTTAAAACATTAATTTAGAGTACCTGCAACTAAAGCAGTAGGGTATTAAACGAGTTTTGAGGATGGCCTCTGATGTATTATGTATACATTTTCTATGTACTCATAGATATAGATATATATATACATATAGATACGAATGGAATGAGGAAGCGGGCACAAATGAGAATAATGACTTTATGTGGATTAGAATTAAATAGGATAGTAATATTAATATTTAGAACCGAAGAAAAAAAAAAAGGGGAAAAGTTAAATCAGCTATACCCAGTTCATTTGGAAGATGCTGTAAAGTTCAATTGCCAAGCATAAAAATACGTGGCAGCATCTTAGAAATGAATGGAGTGGTTTAATGAATATTAGAACCATAAAAAATTCCAGATAAATTCTGTGGCTCAATTTGCCGATGTTACAATTAGTGCTCTATTTCCAGATAGAGCACTGAGGAGAAATATGTTGTTTGTAAATTCGTTATTTTAATTGTTTCACACACACAAACACACACACACCGTCTTATTATTCTTCTCGCGTTTTTTTGTTACGTTTTTCTTTGTCTTCAATTTTTATGACAATGCAAGCAACTTAAGTAGAATTAATCTCGAAAATAAATGTCATTTAACTAGATAACGTTCGTTGTCTTATACCATTCTTCCTTCCTTTCCATTCCATTCCATAATAAAGCAACTTACAGTGGACGTTTTTATGGAACATTTTCCTGGAATAAAAACGTCGCAAAATGTATGAATGACTGCTGCCTTGTCGCATAAAACAAATTTTCAAGAAGGCGGCGCGAAAAATTGCTCGAAAAAGACGTTTGAATAATTTACTAGATAATTTTTTATGTATGCAATAACCATAAAAGATATTCTGAGGTCTAGGAGAGTAAAGTTCTTATTTAGTTTTTCTTCTTCTTCAAGTTTATATGTTAAAGAACATATTTTTTTTGTGTTGTCTAATAACAAACAAATCAACTAAATTACGATGGCTTAAAGAATTAATCATTATTAATTCACCTCGACAATGTTCCATGATATGATTTTAGGTATTAGAATAAATTAAATTCCTCCAATTACAAATTCGGCATAAATAAATTTTCTACATGTCGACTAGATTCAATTTCTGATTGCAATCAAAAATTTTTGGAATTTAATTGAATGGCCCCAATGATGGAAGGATCATATCGAATGCATTTCTTTTTGGTTAATTTTTTTTTTGTCATCCAGGCAGGGTCAATAATAACTACATTAATTCGGGATTAATAATTTTAACTATTCCATTATTCCATTTCTCTTGTGTGTATTTCTATTCAGCTGATAGACTTGTACAATCAAGTGGGAAAATGATGATTTAGAACAAGCGTGCTGGACAGGTACTGGGTGGTTTTTTGTTGGCTACTAGTACTGTTGTTAATTAAATATTTTTAAAAAGTAATGGACAAAAAGTTGCTACGACTTTTAACAAAATGTCAAGCCACTGATTTATTGTATAGTTCTAATAGTAAATAAAAATAAGTGGAAATCGCTGTTTATTTCGTTCACCCCGCTATTTTCGCAATTAATCTTTTTTATTCGTGTAGTTGGGCTGTAACACTTTTTTCTCTTCTTATTTTAGAGGCCAAATTAATGACTAAAACTTTTGCTCTTATACCAAAGCTATTAGGCGGTACATTTTTTCTGTTTTCTATGTTTTTTTTTTTTGGACCTGATAGATGGGACTATAAGCACAAATTAGTGTAGTAAAATAACGTATGATGTACCTATATATAGTATATTGTCAATTAAAATTCTGAAGATGGAGCCATTCGTAGGCGTAAGGCCTAGATTTAATGGTCGTCGAAGCGACACGAAATATGCTGGACGCGCTGCTATTCTGCAACGTTCTATTCGACAAATTTTATGGTGCGGCTACACTGTATAGGTAATGTTAAGCGAGATTACCCGCAGCTTCGTAAACTTAATTTTTATTTCGTAGAACATAACTTTCAACCACTAAAAATTAAAAACACACGCGGTTATTCAATTTCTTAATTCGTAATCAGAATTTGACAAAACTGATATTGAAATCGGAATTGATGAGAAGAATCAAAAGATTGATCGATTATACTAAAAGAAAAAAAGCAGCTAAAAGTAACTAATAAATGATAACAAAAATTATAAATAAACGATTTAAATATGCACAAAAAATTATCATCAAAAATAGTTGGCCGGAAGAATAGTTTGGTTAAGATTCACGTCCATCTCTCAATCGCATCTGATCGGAAAATATTTTGTGGTGACAGCGCATGCGCGCGCGTTCCTAATTCTTCTTATTTCTTTCATACGTAAAACGTTATAAAAGTTTTTTGGGAACTTTAAAATTACGTTTATGCATTAAGAATGAAGAATTAAGAAATTGACTAGCCACTACTGATGAGAAACGCATAAATATGTTTATATCAAGATTTACGACGATGTTTATTATGCATTAAATGTTTACAAAGCTGTGGATAACTCCGGCCAAAGTCCACTAGTGGCTGATGTACACGCACCATTAGATCTATTCACTCATAATCGTCTAGTACATAAAATGGATATTTCCGCTGATCAAAAATTTTTAATAATAACATTTTACAATGACGAATGATGGTAGTGAAACAGCAGTAGGAAGCCGTTAAATTCTCTTCTTTTTTTTTTTCTAGCTAGCCTTGGCATTAGGAATATATATTATTTGTATAAGTCAGCTTGTTCGACGAAATGACGCATTTCGTTCGTCAGTTTTACGGCCCATCTTGAGATGCAGATATGAATTTAAACGGAATGCTGGCTAAAGTGGCCATCGTGAACACCTGCCACACACAACTACATTTCTGATTTGAACATATGCGAACGATTGCGATCTTTCTACTTAAATATACCTTTTTGAATGATATAAAATTTTATTTGATATTTTTTTTTTGTATGTAGATTAGAGTGAGTTTTTTTTTTTAAATAATAGTTTCAATAACATTATTATGTTGTTGATCCTTGTGGTGTATTTTTGATGCAGACTAAATTTGTTTCGCAGACACCATTCGTTTTTATATTAAACTTTTGATGTAAAAATTATTCGAAACGTAATCTATATTTTAACGTAGGTAATGCATAAAGAAAATAACATAACGATAACTATATTATAGCTTCTAGTTAGGCATGGCATACAAACTATCGAATTTTTCGTAAAATAACCTCCCCACCAGCTTCTACCACCTACCTACCTACCTATATAGTAGTATAAAATTCCAACGGAAAAATAACTTGTAATTTTACTGTTTTCTTATCTGTCGCCTTTCCCTCTATCCATGCTCGATTTCTCAATTCGAAAAATAGAGCATAAAATTATACTTTTAAATTTTTTCTTTTTCATTTGCTTTAAATAGAAGAACATTCGATAGAATTGTTCAATCCAATATTCTGGATAGAATATGCTGTTGAAATACTAAATGAAATTATTCTAGAAGATAATAGTACCTTACAAGTACCTATCTACTTTGGGCTACTTAGAATAAAAACTGGCGGCGGTATCGATTTTTTGAGAAATTCTTATTCCGCGTAGAATTCTTGTTGATGATCGTTCATTTATCATGTCCATAACTAAATTGAAGCTGTCGAATATTTTTTTCGCGGAAATCAATTTTTTTTCGAAGTAAAAAAGATGATGAAGAAGTTAATTTTGTATATTTTTCAAATGCTTTCGAATCATTGGATTATTTTAATAAAAATTTTGAAATTTATTTGTTCAATGCCAAAAAATTGATAGATGAACAATGTCGATTCCGGGCCAACATCAAACTAATCCATTTTATTGATGTCAAAAGTATTAATTATGGAACGAAGTCGTGTTTGTGTTTTAATTCTTGATTTAAAATCAATGAATGCAATTTAAGGAGATTTTCCATTATTTTTCACACCAAAGCAAAGCATTAGATTGGTCCAATCAAAATTCTGAAATATCTCTGTTTCGATTGGCAGCATAAAAATTTAGTAGATGAACAAAATCGATTCCGCACCTCACTACAGAGGTGCGGGTATAGTAAATTCGTTAATTGATAGACTCCCCTTTGAGGCACATCTATCTCATTATCACTGGTGCGGACCAGGCACGCGAATCCAGATGCGCCTAGCACGTGGTGATCCTGAAATTAACCCATTAGATGCAGCATGATGACAAAATGACGATTACATCTAGTGATAGCAATGCGAAATCAATTAAAATAGATAGGTTGAAATGAATACATACACACACACATATAATAACATTCTGTTGAAAGAAAAGCGACCGAAAAGCAATACAAAAATATCTTATTTTATGGTTGAATAATAATACAAAAGCATTATTTAAAGAGAACATTGTAGACAAACACTCTATTGATGTGACAATACATATGTAAGAAGGGCTCTCGCTTGCCTTGTGTCCCTATCCAGAGCTCAATCTTTTACATTTCAATAAGTTCCCCATGAATATCTCATAAGAAGCGAAAAAGCTCTCTATCCTTCTTTCATTCAGCTCGCTTTTCTCTTTCTCTCTGTCTCCACTTAACTTGACTCCCATTCTTATACGTAGCATAAAAAAAAAAGAGAGAGAGAGATAGAAAAAAGAAAAATAACACGAAAGATAGAAAAGTAGAGATTATTCTACAGGAAAAAGGTTATTTTTAATGGTAAATTGTATTCAAAATTTTTGTTTTTTTTTTCTTGCTGTTTTTGTTGTTGTAAAGGTGGGACGTGGAGGAGGGGGATATTGAATAAATACTTTACACTTCTTTGGAAGTGTGATCTAAAGAAAAGAATGTCGGATTGAATCCTTGTTTTACATAAGAAATTGATGGAGATTGGAGGGAATACGTTGATGATTGTCCGATGATGATGATCGGTTATGTATTCAATGGATTCTCTATATGTAGTAACAAAAATGATTCTCTTTCTTTCGATAAATATCGAGACTCCTCAATTTTTGCCTAGATTGGCATTTTTTTCTTGATATAATCTTTTAATAAGCGTGCCAAAACAAAACACAGTGCTGATTTATCGATGGTTTTGCGATAATAAAATGTCGTCATACTTGAATTTCAAAAAAAAAAAACAAAAAGTACCTTTACAACAAACAATGAAAAGATTTTTTATTGTTTCTGTCGCGTTAGCAGAATATCGACCATACTTCAGTTTCTTTTACATAATGGAAGCATTCATAAAGTAAAAGAAGAATATCGATGGAACTGAATATGCTGAAATGCATTTTTTAAAAATTTATAAACGTTTCACGATACAATGATCGATATAAACCGGAAAATTGTTGACCAAAACATTTTTGTTTATTCAAAGTCTGATACGATGATAAAAATTCAGATCGGTGTGGAAATCCGGTAGTGATATTTTTGTTTTGGTGGAAAATTTATAAATAATTTACCATAGTACTTGTGTGTGTGTGTGTGTGGAAATTTTTTGCATAGAAAATAAATTCGAGGCAAAGAATATTTTCCATGTTTTTCTTATTAAATTCCACCAACTATTCAGTTTATATTATAGAATATATTCAAACCTAAGTATAAAGTGAAGCAAACAATTCTACCACGTCCTGGTAGTGTACACAACCAAAAGTTGTGCTTCAAATAAATTGAAAATTATAAAAAAAATTGTAAAATTTAAAAAGAAAAAATAACTGCGATTTTTTTTTCTTTTAAGTAAATTTATCAAATTAATAAAATGAGGATTTTAAAATGTTTATTCCGTTTAGTTTTCAGAAAATAAGCTTCTGTATTTTCCTGTGGAGTCTTTTTGAAGAATTTTTCTTAATTATCTGTGCTGATGACTTTTATAACATTAATCAATAAATACCCTAGTAGTCGCTTCTTACAAAGCGAAAAGGCTTCTTTTTTATTTTTGCATTCCCCATCAAATTTAGTTACTTAATTATTTCTTTTGTTTTCATTATAAATGTCGGGGCAACACATAATTAGTAGTTCTGTTAATGGATTTTTTCTGCCTTTATAATTAGTGTTCCACATACTATTAATTTAATAATTAAGCAATACACAAATTTCATAGCGCCCTTTTCCTAATATCTTTTATGGGACCAACACTATTCAAAAGGACCATCAAACTACCACCACCATCACCTTATGACTCTTTCTATGTGTGTGTGTGTGTTTTTTTTTGTGTTCAGGAATCGCGCCGTTTTCAGGATTCTCTCTCTCTCTCTCGTAATTTTGCGAGCATCGCAACGGCCGCACATGGTTTTCGGATATTGAGCTGAACGGATCGACGACGGTGTTTGTGCTCTATACCGCTCTATCTCTACTAAGACTCTACTTTACGTAAATGCGGGAAAAGAAAATAGATCGCGGAAACGTTTGTTTGGGGTTTTTTTTTTGTTTTTGGCCCGAATTTTAATGTAATTTATTTAGATTAATTTTTAATTTGTCTGTTTGTGAAGATTTTCTGTTAAATAAATTTGAAGGTACTTATCAACGATTGTTTATTTATTGGTACAAAAAAAAAAAAAATAGTTGGAGTGAGTCCAATTTTATATAAAAAAAGAATTAATGATTGAAAATTAATTGATGTTTTATTAGAATGGAAAATATACCGGCCCTTCAATAATAATAATCAAAAATTTAATAGTGGATAATTTACGAATTGTTTATGATTAAATAATGACTAATTCATCGAAATTTTCTTTGAAATTTCCCAGCAAATTAGTAAAAAAAAATTCCTTTTACATACAAAATTAATTGGTTGTTAATTACTAATAGCAGACCCGCCATATTTTTATCAATTATTATACAGTAAAACTTCTACATAATAGACACCGGAGGTTGCCGTTACAAGTGTCCCGGAATCATCGTTTCACTGTACCACGGGTTCTTTATTCCACTCTAAATTTACAATTCCCATTATTCTATTTATTTCAATTTTATCATAATTTATTCCCATTTCAGATGAATCCAATGCAATGACAATGAACAAACGTAAATTCCAACTACTCATCTTGATCATTTCAAAAAAATAAAAGCGAAAACATCATCATCATGATCCGGTTGATTCTATTGGGATTTGTTTTGCAAATTTTTCTACAGCAAAAAGGTAAATTCATAATTAATTATCTTAACATCTTATTTTATCTTTAAAAAAAAAAAAAAAAATCTATCTGCAACATAGCGAACTCATTCACAAGAGGATGAATAAAACAACCTCCCCACCCTCTCCAACCCCCCCCATCTATTTAGTATTTATACATTCGTTTAATTCAAACTAAATCGAATTTCTCACTGACCCGATCTGAAGACACAGATCTTATAAAGCTTATATCTAAAGAGCCTATCTCTCTCTCTCTCTCTATATGAGAGAGATAATTGACATCAAGATATGATTGGGTTAGATCAATGTTTAGATGATATAGATAGATAGAGAATTTCGAATGTGTCCGTCCCTAAGGATCATTGTACAACATTTAGTGTAAATGGCGAATGTATTCTCTTGTTGTTTGTTCAAAATTAATTGATTGGTTAATTTTTATTTTAAAATTCATTCCTTTTTGAAATCAATCAATTGAACACTCCCCCCCCCCCCCCCCCCGACTGTCTTCATTTACCCATTTCAAACATCAATCCAAAGAATGTTAAATATTAACATCGTTTTTTTTTTTTTCTCTCTCGCCTATCATCCCCATATGGAAATGGATGGAATATTTTTCATTTCCACTCTAGTCTACTCTACACGTACATAAAGACAGAGATGCAGGTGGAGGGGGTTTGGGGGGCGGGTTAGAGAGTGAGAGAGATGATGGTGTAACGACAGCGAGCCAATTTATAGACGCAAAATGTTCTGATTGAGCAAATATAGTAATCAGGATTTGCACAGTAAAACGATTGCGATGATAGAAACGAGATGTGGAATGAGAAGATTGTATGTATATGTGTATGTGTGTGAGAGAGAGAGAGAGAGAGAGGAGGTCCAAATCAATCAATACAACACTTTTAGGCACAAAACGTTCGCGGCACCCAGGAAACAAATCAAAAGAATGATTCGCATAATCCAATTTCAAATAACATAAATCACTGCTGGATTGCTAAACGTTCTTTCTCTTTCTCTCTCTCTCTCTCTCTGTGAGTAGCTCTCTGGTGTGGTATTTTCTCTGCATTTGACATCCAGTAAGTTATGCATAATTTTTGCATTTTTACTCGCGAAATTGGAAGGGAATTGTAGAAAAAATGGCTTTTTTCTTTTTTTTTTGTTGACTCGCATATTAAAAGAAAAAAATGTACGGGTTTAACTTTCCGTCTCTGTTTCTCTCTCTCTCTCCATGTCAGATCATTAATAAAGTTTCCTAATTTTATTTTTTTGAAATAAACTCCCCGGCATTTTATAAGAAGACATCTAAATACGATAGCGGACTTTAAAAATATTATAATAAATTCAAAAATGATTCAACCCTTCCCTATTTTTAGAAGATAGACACCCCATTTCCTTAAATAATAATAAAAAAAAAACTATCCTTACACATCGTATCAACAAAATAAATTAACTTACCCTCTCAGTCGAACCAATTCATAATCTTATCAAAAAATGCCCTCCCCCAGAAAAAATTAACTTACTTTTTCACATTTATATCGGTTATATGATAAAGTGCTGCTGCTGCTGCTGGTGGTGGTGGTAGTGGTGATGTTCGTTTTTTGTTGAGGGAAGGTACCCGTTTTTCTCTGGAACAGACAGGAAAAAAAAAAAACCATCCAGCTGATAAGACGTTCAGCTTTCCCTAGACGGCTAAAAAAAAAAAAACATGAGGTAGAATTGATGTTCAACACTATTAATCAATCAATCAATCAATGAATCAGTCATTATTCTTTAGTATTACCAAATTAATGGTGGTAGTCATTTGTCTTTGGATTTTAAGGTTTTTATTTGTACTTTTTTTTTTTTTTGGGCGGTTGTAAAGACAACGTCTAGTCTCTAAATTTGCTCTATCTTACTATAAGCGAATTAATCTAATAATTAGATCAATTTATTGTACTTACAAGCTACGCGTATAAATAATAATAATAATAATAACAAATAATGGCATGACATGATGCATTTGTAACAAATGAATTATTCAATTTTAACACCCGTGTGTTCGTGGTAGTGGTGGTGCTTTTATTTCCGCCCCCCCCTACGTATAACATACACCTCATCTCTCCCCCGCGTCTCATTCCTCCAGCCCATTTTATAAATATAAAGCATTAATTCTAGTTTCTAAAACGGTGCCGCTATTAACTAATGTGAATTATTATTCGTATTCATCATTTTGTTATTATTATTAATTTTTGGATAGATCGATTTGAAAGCTTTATGATGATGATAATGAATTTTAATAATAGTAATTTTCAATTTATATGCTATTGAATTTTTTATGCTGTAGGTAAAATTTTCGATTTTGAATCGGTTCAAAACACAAAATCTGCTGGTTTTTTAATGGAAAATTCGATAAAATTAAAGAAATGTTTAAAAAAAATTATTTTTATCTAAAAATGAAATAGAAAATAACATTATCTACATTCGGAAATTCACTTTGTGTTATTTTTCAGTACAAATTTTTTGGCGCCCGCATAGCGACTTGAAACTGGATTTTTACCTTGTATTGCTAGTTGTGCCTCAAAAAATAAAATACAAAAAAAAAAAAAACATTCAAAAATCTATTTCTGATCAACTTTTATTGCTACTACTATTTCCAAACTGTATGTACCCATTGTTTCGAGATAATGTTACCGCTACCATCATCAGCTGTTAAAAGCTTCCATTTTCTAACCATATTTTTAATCGTTTCCTTAATGCAAGGCATCATATCGTATAAAATAAACTCTTAAAATGTTTTGTAAATTTTAAAAGACCAAAAAACCCTCTCGCTTTATATTCGATGGCGTGTGTTCACTTTCCACCAGTTTTGTTTGTTAGAGGAAAGGCTACAGAAAGTTAGAAGCACTTGTTTTATAATGTATGATTCACATAGGTTACGCTATGTGGGGTAAGTATATGAATCCAGATGGTTCCAGGTGTTTATAAATATAGATGGGGGAGAAGAAGGTATAAAGTTGTTGGTAGAAGCAAAGAAACATACAAAAAAAAAAAAAACATTGTTTATTGGCTCTGCAGATTTTTACATTATAAAAGCGATTTGTTGGAGCGTAAGTGGCACAGATTATATAGTGGTAACACAGATGGTTATGATGCATTTAAAATAGTCTAGATTGATAAGTGGAAACGTACGACGATCGTTAAAATTAAATCTAATTAAAAAAATCTATACAAAATAGCCAGAATTAAATTTCATAGATCCATGGCCAACTTGATATAAAAATTCAATTGTATTGACTATTGAGTCTTATACATTTTTATTGCTAATACGCTAATTATTTCGTTAAATTTATTGTTGTATTTTACATCTTATTATTTCACTTAAAATTTTATTTTATTTAATAATTACAAAAAAGTAGAAAGAAACTTTACAGTAATTATAATGCAGTGACTATTGATCGTTATGTATTTGCAGTTGCCAGATGATTGTTAGGCAACCAAAAATTCTATACATAATTAAACATTTATTGAAATATTGAAAATTCAAGAAATATTTACCATTTCATGATATGTTGTGAATCATTTTTTATATTTTCATATTTGCAATGTGTGTTTCAATTATTTTTTAGCTTGATAAAAATAATTTTAATGTTTTGCATTTAATACAATCAGTTTTGGTTTTAAAATCAAGGATGGCGCTGGGCAGCGCGTTCGTTGATTAATGACAGCCTGAAATCTTTTAAATGTTTAATTTTTCCTTTTAAAAAAGAGAAATGTTTATATTTTGGTGCTAAATCGTGTTTTTCCATTATTCTTTTAATAATTCAATCATTATATATGTAAGTACATCTATTTGATTTACTAATATGATTTACTTTCGTCATCACGTGACAAAAGTTAGTCATTTTTATATGGTCGTAGGCAAAATATTTTAATTAGGCGGAAAGTGAATTTTTACCATATTAATCGGGTGGTTGACGAAAAAACAAAACCTACTCACGAAAAGAGACGCCAAATTTAATATCAATATTTTGATCTTTAAATATTCATCAGGAATTATCCGTTCATTTAGATTATTATTAGAATTGTCCATTTGTTCGATTTGTTATCATATTTCCGGAACTTTGTGTGGAGTTGAGGTAATCCCAATCTACCTATCTGCTTAACTATGTATAGGTATTTCGATACACACACACACACACACACACACACACACATAGAAACCCATTTAATTAGAAATATAATCTGAAAACAAAGGCGTATTCTACAGATAATGGCAAAATTCAGTGTCAAAGCTGTTTGTCATCTAGTTGTAATTAATTAGTAGGGTTGTGAAAAAAAAAAAAAAAATCCCCGATTTTACGTAAGTTTTATTTTCGAGAATACTAGAAGAGTGTTATTTATAAATTTTATAAAGACAATAAATTGATGGAAATGTAATGAAAAATAGATAATATAACAAGCTTTTATTATACCAACTACATACGATACGATACGATAGTGTAATAGAACTCGTAATATATTAATGATTCTACTATTTCCTTATAACCAGAGTTTCATATCATTTATTGTTAAGTTGCTGTTTGCTTTACACAATTATTATTACTATTATAGTCTAATAACAATACTTGCAAAATTCACAATAGAATGGTAAATTAGTTTATTTCTGCTAGGTGTTATATTATAGGTTTCTGTTTACTCATTGTGTGAGTATATATATATATATATATTTATATGGAAATAAAGTTCGTATCGAGGTAGATTGCAAATAGAAAAGAATTTCTATAACACGTTATTAAACAATAAATTTGATACGAAATAAATATCAACTGCAAAGTATCCACAAAAACAAAAAAAAAAAAACCCAAGAATAAAATGAATTGAATAAGACTCGAAGAAAATTACGCTGAGGGATGGATGGATGCATTGAAAGAAAAAACAATCTCAACAATATTAATTTAAATTTAAAATAAATTCTTAAACCTCACAAATCTGTTTTGCAAAAGCAAAAAAAAATTCATATAAAAAATAATTCGGGAATTTTGAATTGAAATGTTTAAATTAAATTGTGGTGGGTTCGCTGTCGATAGAATGATAAATTATTTATGTATACGTATTAGCTAACCTTAGCATTAAACTCAAAAAATGGTATGAATCAGTAGCGGCTCAAGAATATTACCTATTCAATAATTTAATTAATTATATCGTATACATTTTGGTTATTTCTCAGCAGTTTTTTGTCCACCACTGTACCCATTAATTTTAACGTGAAAAAAACATAAAGTCTGCGTATTTTTAAATTGACTTTATCAACTCAAATTTTTCTTAAAGAACAAAAAGAAGAAACACAGAACAGAACCGAAAAAAAAAAAAAAACACAAATGACAAACTCAATTTGAATTTTGACGTGACATTTTTTAGCGTCTTGCAAGTTGTTCAATATTTTAATATTATTATTATTAAAAATAATTTTTTTCCTTCTCTCTTGCTTTATAAAAATATATATATATGTATATATTGAGGAAAGTGTTTTTATATTAAATTTTCCAACTAAAGTTGCAGCTGCTTTTGTTATAAGAAAATTTCCATGTTGAATAAACTAATTTAATTGAAAATTAAATTTGTTTTTAAAAAAGGTATTAAAGATTAGCATAAAACAGGGAGGGGGGAAGAAAAAGACAGAATACTCTGTGAAAGACGGGTTTTTGGGTTGTTTTTGTCATCAATAAAAATTAGTCAATTAATGTGTCCCTTCCCTCCGCCCTGCCACAACTAATAATCCAACAATAGAAAGACGAAATAAAAGAAAATGTTGAAAAAGAAAAATCGCAAATTATTACAAAACACAAAAATTCCCATTATGTAATAATAATTGAGGGGGAACGGTTGGTGTGAGGGGGGGAGCTTTATTATTACAAATAAAGCAAAATCTGTTGTTGATGTTTAGATTGCGTGTGAAAACTTAATTATTAAACTTATATCATTACTTACTTAGGTAACATTAGAGACCCTTAACAATTTTCTTTTTTTTTTTTTTATTTGTATTTTTGTTTTTCGTCTTTTTTGTGGGAGGAAAAGTTTTTTTTTTGATGCAGTGCATGTGACGTAAATAACTTGAATTGTTCAATTTTTGTGCAGCGCGTTCTGTCAATTCGTCAATTAATCATCATTTTTTTTGATTCTAGATCAATAAATTTATTTCTATTTTGTTTTTCGTCTATGACTTAATATTTTATGTTTACAACCCTTTTGAAAACTTTCATCGGATATATTTTTACTAACATAAATTTCCATAAAAGAGATATGCGCATAAGTATGTACATTTTACTGTATTCCAAACAATTTTCCTTCTAAAATACTGTAAAGACATAAAATACAAGCCCCTCTACGACTATTAAATAAAGCATCTCTCAATTAAATTAAGTATATAATTCTCTCGCTCTCTCTCTCTCTACACAACATAAATAAATTATTATTATGATTATTATTATTATTATTATTATTATTACCACATTATGTTTTTCACTAAAATAATCAAACATAAAAGCATCTCAAAAAAGCAAAAAGAAAATAGATTTTCATGGAGAATCTGTCTCTCTGTCTCTCTCTAAAGATGTATGTAACGGGGTAAGAGGTATACTATATACACGTAAAGGTGAAGGAGAAAAAGAAAGTAAAATAGTTAAGGGTATTTTTGAGTATATGTATGCACCTATACGAAGAGTATCAGTAAAGTTTTTTCGAGTAGTAGCAGGAAGTAAAACGTTGATGCAGGAAAGCATAGGTAATAACCATAACAATTTTAGAAGAGGGCAATATAATATGATACTAGAGAAGTTTTTATTTTTCTTTAGTTTTGCATTATACTGTATGTATTATACAATTGGGAATTTTTGGAATCGTTAGATGTAGAATTCTATTTGCGGAGGCACACAAAGAACACACACCACTTCTGATCAGTGAAATTGGCAATTTGTAAATTCAGTGAAGGCATATGTAATATATGGGGGGTGAGTGGGATGGGGGGGGGCAAAGAGAAAGAGAGTAGGAACGTTAGATGTGAAAATCAAATATATATGTATATAGATTTTTAATTTTATTATTGATCTGACGTATATTGGACGTAAATAAGACATTGCAAAAATGGCGGAAATCATTAGAAACTTCAACTAAAGAGATTCTTTAGTTAAGAAGATGGAAAGTATTGATCTGGCATAAATCAGACGTAAACTGGACGTAATTTTGGGAATTATAGGAATCGAGAGAATTATCAGATACTGAAGTTATTTGTTACTAAACCAATTGTAAAGACATTCCGATTTAAATTTTTGATCTGACATATATTGGACTTTAATTGGACGTAATTTGGACATTGCAAAAATGGCGAAAATTGTCATGAGTTCAAGTTAATAATTAGTTAGCGAATTAATAAGACATTCAGAACTAAATTGTTAATGTGGCGTATATTGGACATAAATCTGACATGGTTCGAACATTAGAAAAATGTAGAAATTCAAGATGTTCTCTAGCTAACAATGTAGAAAAATATTTAGATCCAAAATGTTGATCTGGCATAAATCAGACATAAATTGGACGTAATTTTGGGAATTATAGAAATCGAGAAAATTATCAAATACTGAAGTTATTTGTTACTAAACCAATTGTAAAGGCATTCCGATTAAAATTTTTGATCTGACATATATTGGACTTTAATTGGACGTAATTTGGACATTGAAAAAATGGCTAAAATTGTCATGAGTTCAAGTTAATGATCAGTTAGCGAATTAATAAGACATTCAGAACTAAATTGTTAATGTGGCGTATATTGAACATAAATCTGACATAGTTTGAACATTAGAAAAATATAGAAATTCAAGATGTTCTCTAGCTAACAATGTAGAAAAATATTTAGATCCAAAATGTTGATCTGGCATAAATCAGACATAAATTGGATGTAATTTCGGAATTATAAAACTAGAGCAAATTACTAGACATTCAACTTATTTGTTGGTGAGTAAATTGAAAAGACATTCAGATCAAAATTGCCAATCTGGCGTATATTAGACATAAATTGGACGTAGTTTGAACATCAGAAGAATATAAAAAACCATTACAAACTGAGATTATTATGTAGCAAGCAAATAACAAAAGCAACCCGACGTAAACCATCGATTTGGCATAAATTGGACGTAATCTGGACATTGAAAAAATGGCGAAAATTGTCATGAGTTCAAGTTAATGATCAGTTAGCGAATTAATAAGACATTCAGAACTAAATTGTTAATGTGGCGTATATTGGACATAAATCTGACATAGTTTGAACATTAGAAAAATGTAGAAATTCAAGATGTTCTCTAGCTAACAATGTAGAAAAATATTTAGATCCAAAATATTGATCTGGCATAAATCAGACATAAATTGGATGTAATTTCGGAATTATAAAACTAGAAAAAATTACTAGACATTCAACTTATTTGTTGGTGAGTAAATTGAAAAGACATTCAGATCAAAATTGTCAATCTGGCGTATATTAGACATAAATTGGACGTAGTTTGAACATCAGAAGAATATAAAAAACCATTACAAACTGAGATTATTATGTAGCAAGCAAATAACAAAAGCAACCCGACGTAAACTATCGATTTGGCATAAATTGGACGTAATTTGGACATTGAAAAAATGGCTAAAATTGTCATGAGTTCAAGTTAATGATCAGTTAGCGAATTAATAAGAAATTCAGAACTAAATTGTTAATGTGGCGTATATTGGACATAAATCTGACATAGTTTGAACATTAGAAAAATGTAGAAATTCAAGATGTTCTCTAGCTAACAATGTAGAAAAATATTTAGATCCAAAATGTTGATCTGGCATAAATCAGACATAAATTGGACGTAGTTTGAACATCAGAAGAATATAAAAAAACCACTTCCAACTGAGATTATTATGTAGCAAGCAAATAACAAAAGCAACCCGACGTAAACTATCGATTTGGCATAAATTGGACGTAATCTGGATATGACCAGTATCGATAAAGCATTCAATATTCGTCTCATTTCGTACTCAATAAATTAACAAAAGAAAAAAAATCTAAATCTAATTTCAAATTTCCCCAAGACATTTCTATTATTCACTGAATACTTCCACACAAGATTTTTCTTTACATAAAATTTTCATTCTCCCCTTTTCCTTTCTTTAGGTGATGATACCTGTGGGTATTATTTAGTTTTTCCTTATTTTTTTTTTGCCCCATTTTCAGTCAGCAACAACTATACTGTTGTACTACTAGAACGTTTTCGCTATTATTCGTGTGTGTGTGTGTCATTAATTTTTCTTTTTTTTTTCTTTCTCCGTGTTTCTTCTATACTCCCAAAATACACATTAAGAGTTTTAGCACAAAATTGAATTGCTACCATAAAGGAGTTTCGAAACTCAAATCTAATTAGTTTATTGTAGCATTTTCAATTATTTGCGAATGGTCAAAGTAGCAGTAGACATTCCGGAATGGAATTGAAGATAAATTTTGTGAAAATAATTAAACGAAAATCAAAACAATTTCACAGCATTTAACGTTTTGTGAGAAATCGACAATAATCGAAAGAAACGAAAGAAATACAAAATCTTTTCCCTAATTAAGTAAGTGCGAAGTAAAACGAATGTTTGAATAACATTTTTTCATTAAAATTATGTAATCGAAAATCTAACCTAACTAAGGCTTGATTCGAATGAAATCCTTAGAAATAGCAACGAATAGAAAACAATATACATACGTAAACATGAATAGTTTAATTCAATGGAAAACTTAAAATCTTTTCCCTCTCTCTCTCTCTCTCTCTGTGTGTGTTTAATGGAGATTTTCCTAAAATAGTAATAATAATAAATTATATAATAGACAGAGAAATGAGTAGTTTGTAAAATAGTTTGCGTGCTGTTCTTAACGTGTTTTATGTACAATAATGTTTTCCATTTAAGATTGATCGATATTGTATTGCATAATAACTGTAATAAATAGATTAAATATACATTCATATATACACATAATTACATGGATTATCTAATTAACAAAACGTATATGGAGCGGCAACTTTTTTATTATCAGCAAATTGTTGTTGAACAACTAGCTAAATAACATTTTTCTTTAAGATAAAAACGAAAAAAAAAAAAGTAGAACTCAATTTGAAAAACAAATTAACTATTTGCAATTGGTTTTTCTAAAGTGTGCCACAGATATTTTCTTCTTTTCTATCTGTGAAGAAAGTTTTCCTAGGGAATATTTTTGTTTTTCTTTTTTGAATAAAAATAAAAGAGTTGCCTTTTTAAAATTATTCCTTACTTTCGATTGGAATCGAAGATGTAAATATTAAAAAAGAAAATCGACAAAAATCATCAAAAGGAAATATTTTCCATATACTCCCTCGTAATTACAGCTATTTCTCTTTATTATCGCTAAAACTTACATTGCACTTTAATTTATGGGAAAACATTCCAGAGAGAATAAGAAGAGAGGACACAAGACAAAAAAAAAAGAAAAACTCGTTTCCTTTTTAATGACGATAGAAATGGAAGGAAAAACAAAAGAAAAAATGGAGAAGGAGGTGATTATTCACAGCCCTGATGTCCCTCTAAAGACTTTTCCTTCTTTCCCCCGTTCTTATTCTTTTCGCCTTCTAGTCCTTCATTAACTATCTATCGGCCATTAAATCGAAAAACTTTTTTACATATAAATCTACTAGTTGGAAAGAATCATTTCGATTTTTGCTTAAAAAAAAAAAAAACAAAAGAAACTCTTTCGATCGTCTTCCACTAGTAATTTTTCCTTATAATGAAAATTATTTCAATTTGAAAGATGTTGAAATTAATTGTTTTTTTGAAACATTTTTATTTTTTTTTTCAATTTCCTAATGAGTGTCATAAGCCGAAATTTATGACTTAATTATTTGCCCTTTTTTACTTTCGATCCATGCCATTTTCATCGGTTTATTACACCAATACTCGTAGAGTATTGAAAGAGTGACCCGGATATTTACTGAACTTCATGCCTATAACCTGACTGGAATAAACCAAACCAGCCAGCCAGCCACCACGTCTCCGACGCAAACCCTCTACGTCCAACCTAACTTTCGAAAATAGTTTCACTTGACTAATAGAGATCCTTATTTTATTACTTAAATATTTCCGTCTCTATATCCCGTTCAAATTTCCCCAATAATAGTTATTTTACTATTATTATTATTGTTAGATAGGGTTTAGAGAAATTTGTGTTATGTATGGGAAAATCTTTTGTTGATATCATATTTATATAATTTTATAAAACACTAATGACAATTGACTGATGAAGGACGAATTTAGCGCGAAAGGCTTCAGTATACTGAAACGCTATTGTTAAAAGATTTGAAGGAGGGTCATTCGTTATTGATGATTGTAGAATATAGCATAAAAAATACTAATTAAAAGTGCAAATTATTTATTATTAAAAAATAAGCAGGATTTTATGAGTTTAAATATGAAAATAGAGGTGCTTAGTGCGTCATCAGGCCGATTCCATTATAAAGGCGTTTCGCTGAATAGTTTTAAGATGCGGAAATAATGACCCACGGCTGTTCTAGGAGCCATTGTGCTAGAAATGACATTTTTTTTTTTTGTTTTTCGTTTTTTTATTATTATTATTATTTTTCTAGATTAAAGTGGATTTTATAAAAATTGCTTTTAGAGAAGCGTTGAACTATAAAATTTATAGCTATCGTTATAGTTTCGAAGATAACGGGGCGACATCATTTATATTAACAGTGTCCCCTATTTTGCTCGTCGCAGTTAAAAGTCATTAAATTTTGAATAATCTATGATAATTGTTTAATTTTCTATATATAATTTCATAGCAACTGTCACCGTATCCTATCTTTTATATAACAAAAAATTTGAATGTTGTTTGTACGGCGGTGTGCAGTTTCCCACTTCGACCAACAGATAGCAGCACTGTAGAGATAGCAGAGTCGGGTTCAGACACTAGTAATATAATAAAATAACAAATAAACAGAAGAATAATGTGCTCAATAAAAAGATTAGATCCCTTTCTATATACATAAATTCGTATTCGCCCACGGTAAACGAATTTTGTTCTCAGTTTTTCTTTTTTTTTGTTTTGCGTCGCCAGGTTCAAATAAAACAATAAGAAAGATCTATTGTTTTACCTCTCTCTTTCTTTACTTTATTTCTATACCTCCTCTACCTCTATAATACGACTACTGCTACTACTAAAACATTACTTTACGTGCGTGTCACTTTAAATGGATATAAAACGTTCCACTGTTGATTTATTCCTACATAATCTCAAAAGATTTTTGTATATATGTGTGTGTGTGTAAGAAATTTTTGCAAATAAAATTCATACAACGTTCTTTTCTCTCTCTCTCTCTCTCTCTCTCTATATTGTAATATCAAATATGTATAGGAAATTTGTGTGTGCATATAATATTAAAGGGGGATGGAGGCGGAGATGGAAAGATTTTAGAAAAAATATTGCCTTTTTTATATTGGATAGTTCAATTAAAAATGAATTATTAATTATTATTTAAATTATTATAAAAATAGTGAAATTAACACTACCTAGCCTACACCAGAAATGGTAGACAGGTTTTAGGGAAATGATATGGCAACATTGCAGAGCATCAAGTCTACAACTACGGAGAACTATACCTTTTCTACGATCATCGTTATTAAAATTAAATCTAATTAAAAAAATCTATACAAAATAGCCAGAATTAAATTTCATAGACCCATGGCCAACTTGATATATAAAAGTTCAATTGTATTGACTATTGAGTGTTATACATTTTTATTGATAATACACTAATTATTTCGTTAAATTTATTGTTGTATTTTACATGTTATTATTTCACTTAAAATTTTATTTTATTTAATAATTACAAAAAAGTAGAAAAAAACTTTACAGTAATTATAATGCAGTGACTATTGATCGTTATGTATTTACAGTTGTCAGATGATTGTTAGGCAACCACAAATTCTATACATAATTAAACATTTATTGAAATTTTGAAAATTGAAGAAATATTCACCATTTCATGATATGTTGTGAATCATTTTTTATATTTTCATATTTGCAATGTGTGTTTCAATTATTTTTTAGCTTGATAAAAATAATTTTAATTTTTTGCATTTAATACAATCAGTTTTGGTTTTAAAATCAAAGATGGCGCTGGGCAGCGCGTTCGTTGATTAATGTGACATCTCGAAATCTGTTAAATGTTTAATTTTTGTTTTTAAAAAAGAGAAATGTTTAAATTTTGGTGCTAAATCGTGTTTTTCCAATTATTCTTTTAATAATTCAATCATTATAATTGTTTATATATTTAAGTGCATCTATTTAATTTACTTTCCTCATCACGTGACAAAAGTTAACGTTATGAGTAGACAAAAAATTGTTTAATTATTCAAAAATTCAGAATTACTTTATAATTACATATGTATTTCTATTTTCCAATCATAATTTTGTTTATGATTTAATCTACCGTGAATTAATCGGAGCAATGGAGATGGAAAAAGTTAATAAAATCGAGCTCTTCCTTTACCACTAGTAAACAAATAACATGTAGCAGCTCAACCAAACCAACCAATACATAATGTTATTATTTATGTAAGTTTTCCTTCCTAGAGGATGACGAAAACGAAGAATAAGAAGAAGAAGATCCGTTTCGTTCCACGCTTTGCGGTTTTAAGATTTTCACGTAAATCTTCTTAAAGTATATTACCAATTACTTGCGTTAATTTGGCGTGTAACATACCTACCGTACCACCTTGGTATTACTGGTTGGAAAATTACCTTTTTTTATTCTATATATAGATAGAAAATGCAATTAATTTTGATGATGGAAAATCTGATCTTTGCGAGCTTTGCAATAATCTTTAAAAATAAAATAAAAATGTCTGCAATCTGGATTTGTACTGAATCATTAAAAATTTCCTACGTTTTAATCCATGTATTCAATTAATCAGTTTGCTTGATTGTTTAATCATTCAGTTTTTCCTCTACCGTATCGATTATACTAAATTTTAAATCAGAGACAACAACATCAACATCATAAATTTCCCGCTCCACAACCTACTTCCTATAAAAAACACAAAAGTAAACAATCATAGAGAGACACCTCCATGTTTATGGGGATGGCGGGTGGTTGGTTCAAGAGTTCAAGATTCAAGACGGTACATAGTATATATTAAGCATAAGGTTAGTTTTTTTTTCGAAGACGAGTGGAAAAACGCGATTTTCCACTTGGAAGTTTTTAAGTTAATGATGAAATACGAAGTAGGGACGATTCAATCGTCTAGAGACTACATGTATATTGTATATATATATATATATATACATAACAAAAAAGAAAAGAGAAAAAGGAAATAAAATGACGATGAAGAAGATATATTAGACGTTAGTGGGCAAAGAAAATTTTGAAGAAGAAGAGTGTGTGCTTGTTTAATTTGTAGTTTTACCAGTTTGCGCATGTTTCAAACAAACGACTTGGACATTATTGATAATTTATTAACAAATATAATAGAGCTGTTTTTCTTTATTTTCTTTACTAAAAAACAACTTACTGGTCGTCAGTTAAACTAAACTGTAACCATAGTTCTAGTTTCTACCGCCGCCCATTTCGTTCTTTTACTCCAGCCATTCTTTTCTAGTATAAAAACATTTTGAGGCCCAATATTTTCTTTCAGTCACGTCTATATTATATTCGTCTCATGGGGGATGAGAGAAAATGTTACATAACTTCTTGTTCTAGTACAACTAGAAAGAAAAGCAGCTTTTTTTTATTTTTTTTGCTTCGTTTGTCATTGTGCTTTTCTTTACTTTTTACCGGTTGTTGTTGCAAAACTTTTATTTCATTTTATTGTTAAATATTATAATGGCAATGGGAACGAACAGAAGAAAATAGAAATGAATTCTTCTATCGTATAGATACTACTAAAACGGAACGGAAGTAAAAATTGCCTAATAATTTTCATTATTTAATTTCCCCTTTCTGGAGAACTATTGGCATAAATTATTTTTCGCATTGACCTCATAGTTACGTATATTTTACACGAGATCTATTCACATATGAGCTGCCAGTTTCCTTTGTCATTTATTTTCCTTTGGGACGCTTAAACATATTGCTATATACAGTCTATCTATTGGAAGGTAATAATTGATCAGTATTATTGACTTGTTAAATGCCTCTATAAATTTCGAATATCAGTTAATGGACAGAACAGGTTAGATGTACAATTCGGACACGAACTGACAAGTAAAAATTGCTCCATCTATCGATAGATACGAAAACCAACGGTTTAAATAATTCGAAGATTGGCAATATAATTTCATTTCGGTTTATTTCCAACTGATGTTAATGAAAAAATTTGAATAATATAAATTATTTTAATTCGTTTTTGGAAAATTAAAAAAAATTAAATTAAGCCAAAACTGAACTCTGACTTGAGAACAAATCTGCTGTCACTGTTTTTCTACTTCTCTCTCTCTCTCTAGTTGCCTCTCTTTATTTCCCTTAGTCGTTTTCTGTCTCATATTCTTTCTCACCTCCTCCTCCCCCTTAATTAGCACACACAAAAATCCAAGAGTTTAATTAAAAAAAAGATTTCTTTCGTAAATTGGTTCCAATTTTTAATTTAGCGCTTTTTTTTTCTTCGTCTTCAAGAATCTGTGTGTCTCAATGGAACAGCTGTTGTGCACGAAATTACGTTACGGGAAATTTTTTTCATTTACGAATTTTCTGGTTCGGGCCATGGTTCATTTGGGAATTGACCTGGTGGTGTGTGTGTGTGTGTGTGGAAAAGAAGGAAAAAAAAAATAATTAAGAAATTATTAATTGCTTTTGCCAATAATTTATGTAGAAAAATGAATTATGGTTGAAATTAATTAGAATGTTTTTCTGACTCTTTCATTTTTCTTTTTCGCTTCGAAGTTGCTGACTTTTAACGATCGTGTCGCCTCGTTTCTCAACAGTTGCCTAATTCTTGCTTACGATTTTTTTTTAAATGCTCAATTTTGATTTGTTTTTAATTTAGTTACGCGGCGGCGGCGAACAAAAACAAACACTTTACATTTAACTAATTTATTAATTTAAATTAGAGATGGAACGATAATCGATTCTCGATTCTCGATTACGATTCCGATTATTAATCGTAAGTAGCTAATTCATGGTCAATACTCAATATATATTTTTAAAATACTGTTCGTATGTAAAACAGCGCCAAAAAGTTTTTTCCAAAGTTTTTCAAACAAAAAACGTAACTTTATTGATTAATACAAATTATTTATTAATCTTTTCAGATAAAATAATTTAAAAAATATAAACAAGATTTGAATTCTCTAAACGCAACAAAATTCTGAAGAAAAAAAACCAATAAAATTTACAGTAAAATAATTAAAACACATAAAAATTATATCAAAAACATAATTTGGCATATCTAAAAATATCGAATATTTCATTAAATATTTTATCAATATATTTTTGGCATATTTGGAGTAATATTTGAAATTAATTGTACAAATTACAAAATTCAGATTGTCTGTATTGAATCCAATTTGCAATTTGTGCATTGGAAAAAGTAAAGAAAATCCGTTACAACGGGTTCAGTCAAAATACGAACCAGACTGGAAGCAGGTAGTTTTTCCAACCGCCTGAAAAAGTACACGATTAATCGTATTAATAATCGCCGATTACAATTAATCCAAATCATCGTAATCATTGCATCCCTAATTTAAATCAACAAAAAAACTTTCCTATTTTTTAATAAAATAAATTAAATTTTATTCAAATAATGCAAAATTTACAATTCAATTTTATTTTATTTTTAAGCTATTTAACTGAAAATCGTGATTTTTCATTTCTTTTTTTTTTGTTTTGTTTCCTCTTTATTTTAGTTTCTATTCATGTATTCATGTATAAACTATATAACTATAGTACTCATGGTAGTGGTGGCGCGGTGGTTTTATTTATTTATATTAAAAGCTTGTTTAATTCGTATGCATCTGGCTCGTTTGGTTTGGTTATTTTATTTTATTTTTTTTTTGTACGGAATTATTTCGTATTTAATCGAATCATATTTCGCTCTGAACATACATGTACGTGATGTATCTATTTTTTTTTTTTTGGAAACCATAATGAGAATAGATTACATTTACAATTCGTCCATTTTCCCCGATTGCTTTTTCGATTCACAATTGATTTGTATTTAAATTAATTTCTTATGTAAAAACAAACCGATCCTGATCTATGTATAGTGAAAATGAATCGTTAAACTGCAATTTATTTACATTGGCAATGGCGGTCAAGAGTTATTAATTGCATAATTTGCCACACCATTGCAACACGACAACAACAAACACCCTTTATCGATGCCGTAAAGTAAATAGAGTGAACTAGAATAGAGCCATTTGTATAGGTTAGATTAATGTTGAGTGTTCAATTTGTGGCTACAGAAATAATTAAGTAAACTCAATAAAATCGAACAGCAACAACAACAATCGAATAAATTCGAGAAATAAAAACGTGAAAAAAAAAAAGAAGACAACAAACAAATGTACTGCTATTTGGTTTCGTTTTATTTGCTAGCCAAGTTAAAATCCACATGTAATTTCCCTATTTATAATTTATAACAGGGCAACAACCACACACACATACCCCCGTCCACCTATTCCCTATTCCCGATATGGTAAAATTTGTATAAGTATAAAACATGGAACGATAAAAATCAAATTTGGCTTCCTTTATGGCAGCGGCCAGTCGGAAATGAAACACAATAATGTTGTGCCGCTGGGTGCTATTTTGATATGCTAATGCACATTCACTTGTTTATGGTAATATTAAACCGAATTATTCATAGTCGAAATCTTCTAATGCAAAACATGCATTGAGCGAGAGAGAGAGAGAGAAATGTAAAAAATAATTCTATATGTATTCTGTGAATATACTAATAATAGTAATTTGAGGTGAAATTAGACAGAACAATTGTACTGTAAATTAATGTATGGATGTGTGCGATAGGCGGGAACGATCTGGCCTGTAAAATTATTAGGACTCGGCTCGGACAAATTCATTCTTCAGGCTCCCCCTGTCTTGTTATACCACCTTTTATAATGTGGTTAATGTATAAAAAAAGCTCTTCTTTCTCTTGACAGCGAAAAGAAAACTTTCCCA
Source organism: Platypus cylindrus (assembly GCA_949748235.1). Classification (NCBI taxonomy): domain Eukaryota; kingdom Metazoa; phylum Arthropoda; class Insecta; order Coleoptera; family Curculionidae; genus Platypus; species Platypus cylindrus. The sequence goes on from OX456494.1 coordinate 10,801,967, forward strand.
TAGGAAAATTTCTATTGTTATTTCATAATATAGAATTTACATATTATATTAGCAGTATGCAAATCACACACACACACATACTCATTCGTCTGCGTCCTATTATTTATATGGGTATAGAAAAAAAAGTCATTTTTTTGTTATTTGTGCTTTAAGTCAGAAGGCGATATAATCACTTCTCTTCCTTCCATTCGATGGTAAATAGAGATGAAGTAGTTGTAAAACAATTTCGCTAAAGTTAAAAGGGTGATATAAAACTGATACTTATAGATTCAGATAACAAGCCCTCTTTTGCTCGCTTGTACTCATTAATACTGAATAGATTAATTTTTCTATAGTGAAAATTTTCTTTGGTTTGAGTAAATAACAATTGTTATCTTTTGTTTAATGTTTTTTTTCTTTTTTTTTTGTCGTATAGGCACCGAAGCAGTTAGCTGGGAGGAATGGTGGACATACGATGGAATTTCTGGTAAGTATACCTATATATAGAAATTCATGATTGACGCGTTCAATCTTGGCGAATAGTTTCAAAGATTAATAAATTAACGAATATTATAACAAAATACATCCATTACCCCATCATAGGTATATATGTATAAAAGCTGCTTGCTTTTATATAAAGCTTTCAAAGTGAAAACTTTTAATCTTTTACCATACTTAACTCTTTCTCACTGCCATCATCATCATCAGACCGAAAACTTCCATGAACGGAAAACTTTACCGATTAATAAACATCACATTCTCCAAATTGAATCATTCTCTCTTTCTCTCATCTATCTATTTATCTTTTTGTCTAGTATTATACATAGACATATATCTATATATAGATTTAAAACCCACCATTTCGAACCCGTTCGTCAAAGTATCATTTATAAACGACTATCAAGGGATAATAAATTGATTGGCCTTTCAATATTGCTGACATTTTTGACCAAGTTGTTTCTGTCGCACATCAGATATCTTTCATCATGTTTTACGATGATGGTGATGGTGATGGAGGAGGAGAAGGAGGAGTAATGAATTGGAGGCAACGGAGTGTTTTGGCGTCAGCTTGTATAATATTATTTTAGAGAAATATTTCTTTAAGTTAACACGAAAGTGGATAGATTAATTAATTCAGTTTAGGAAACTTTGAATTTAATCAAAAAGTACCTGAACCAAATCTGATTTGAAACCTTTTTTTTTTTTTTGTAAATATATTCTCGCTCTCCGACTTTGTTGAAAAAGGAAAAATGGGAAAATCTATTCTAAGTAGTCTACATCTTTGCATTTCAATTTCAATCTTATTCAGGCTTTCAGGAGATTTTAACTTGTGTCGTCGTCGTCGTCGACATTGATAATGATCCGATTTCCCGTAAAAGACTTTATTAACCTAATATATTAAGTAGTAAGTAGTAATCAAATCGGAAAATCTACCCTTCATCTAGCACTTGATTATATTTCTTCATTTAATGGGTTTTTCATGGAAACCAAATGCGTACTTTTTCAATATTGATTTCTATTGTGATAATACCCCGTCCTCAGTGCAATAAATGTTATTCAAATACATCAGAAAAAAAAAATGAATAGCTGACAACAGTTATAGAAAATAACAATAATAATAATAACAATACAAAAAGGAACAACGCAATGATAGACAGAGAGAAAAAATTGATGAGTATATTATATGTATTTTTATATTTAGAAGAAAATTGAGGGGCGCAGCACACTGGAAATATCTAGAAATCGGAAAGCAAGAAAAATAGGTGTAGATTGGGAAAGTGATGGTGGATGGGGAGATGCTAAGGGGGAAAATATTCATTGTGATATCTGATGGAAATGATGTTGTATGTATGCATGATGATGAGGGAGCGTTTTTTTTTTTATCTAGAAATGAAAATTAATGGACGAATTTTCCAGAGTTTTGAATGATTTAATCGATTTCGATAGTGGAATTGGTATAATTTTTGACAATCTGTTTTAATCTGCTTTTATTTTTGATTTATTTGCGTTTTTTCTATTGTTTGAATTTTTGTATTTTTTTTATCAATTTTATTGTCTTTCTTAATTTTATATTTTTATTCTTATTTTTCATTTTTTCTTTATTTATTATTTTTACCACTCTTTTGCTGATTTTCTTATTGACCCGATAAAAGCGTCTCTTTTTTCTCTCGTTTGTCAATTCCATTCCACATTCAAAAAATTTTGACGAATTTAGCTATGCACGTTCGTATAAAAATTCGCGTAATTCCTTTTTGAAAGTCACAATTTCGATTCTGAAAAGATCGGTTTTTGGCATATAGAAAACAAATACATAGACACACACACAGCCATACACATTCACAGATATATAAACACACGTTTCTCGTCTTCACTGGAGAAACGAAAAATTGTCTTTTTATTGACATTATTCGGTATTCGGCAACGTTTTACATATAACGGCAATTTGCAAAAGAAAACTTTGTATGTGTATTTACGTTTTATTTTTATTTGGTGGAAAATGGAAGGACGAGACTGACTTTTAAGCAGTTTTTATTTATAAAGTCATGTTAAAAATTAGAAAATAAAATAAATATTTTTACGATAAAATTTTAGTTATAAAAATTCACCGCAATTTGTTCTATCTGTTTTATATTTGTTTTTTTCGAGGTCGTTAAATTAATGTAAATTTATGATGGAAAAATTGAATCCATACGCGATATTATTGCACAAATAGATGAAAAAATATGATTCTGAAGCGAACAATTTTTTTTTCAGTTTTTTTCCCATCCCAACAACACATATTTTATTGCAAAAATGCCGGTAATAAAGTCTGGTTAAAAGAAATATACGAAGGAACATATAAAAGTATTATGATCTCGTAAAAGTTTTAAACCGCAGTTAATGATTGAGATGACGCGAAACTCATTTTTAGTAGAGAGAAGACTGATGCTTTTTTATTTTCATTTCTTTTTTTTGTTTTGTTTCTGATCTACTTTTGCTTTTGATAGAAAAATTTGCTGGTAAAAATGAAATACGTTGAATGAAAAATAAAAGAGATTTCCTCCTTTAATCGCATTTTTTTAAAAATATTCACAAAAAGAATAATAATCTTTTAACATAATAAGCGAAAAACTGGATCAAGAATCTCTTTAAAAATCATTAAATCATCCCCTAATATTAAAGCTTTCCTAAAACAAGCGACAGCCGAAGTAGTGATGACGGTGTCAGTAATATTACCGCCGCTGTTAAAGAGGACTAAAAATCCCACCCCTTTAATAAAAATAAAATCAACTTAAATATACTTCCACCACCACCACCATACGTTTAAATAACACACACACACACATAGATGGGAACGCGTGTAGGGTAACTCGTTTCCACTCTTTGGAAAATAAATGATATCGTATGCCAGTGACACTCGGGGTTTCTCTTTTCGAAAATAAAACAAAAAAAAAAAGAGAAGAAAAAAAAATACAACAGCAACAGCACAGCCTGGGAAAACCTTTTCAATATACCGACGTTGAATCTGGAAAGCGAAGAGCAACGAATAAAACGGCTTAACATTTGACTTTATGGATAGATAGTGATTTAGAATGATTGTGCAAGCAAAGTCTGCAGGTTGAAGTGGGCAGCTAATTAAGGAATGAATCTGGATAGATTTTTTTTTAAATAAAGTTCTAGTTATTATTTATTTGGGTGATTAAAAAAAAAAATGGTCCTTCGAGCTTGTGTTGAGGGCCCGACAAATCATTTCCCCAACTGTGTATACTAGAAGTAAATTGATTGATATTGAGCAGGATGATCAATTAAATTAAAAATGCTTGGAATAAAGCTGAAATAACATCCTGCAGGTATATAATTATGTGATGACAGCACATATAATGGGGTGTGTGTTTACTATCATTCGCTCATTGTTATTATTAATATTGTTATTTTTTCAACAATATGACACTAATTAGAGGTATAACGATGTAGTAGATGCCATATGAAATTTCAACCCCGCTGCTTTTATGATGTCATAGTAAAAATAATATTAGCATATGATATAGATGTTGTTGTATAGGTGTGATCATTTTACGTCGTCAATTGTATTAAATTGGGTTTAATATTTCCAATTAATAGTTTTTTCTCATTCATATTTATTCTTTTCAGATGGCATTACCTTTTCATCTTATCGATGTGTACTTCATTAAAAGTTGGCACGCCTTTATTTTACTAGTCTAGTTTTAATTAACTTTTTGTTTTTCCATTACTTCTCCCCCTTTTTTTCTCTCTAATTTAAATCACCAAAAAAACGAATAGTATACAGTATAAATTGGGAAATGGTGAAAACTCGTTCTCGAACTGTGGCATAGAGAGAGAGGGAGAGACAACTAAGAGGAGGATGATTAAGATTAACAAATTTCAACATAAACAAACATTAGAAAAAGTTTTATAGAAAAACTTTTCGTAACTATCTATCTGTTTTTAGGAAACAGTAAGTTTCTTTTAACTATGCCAGGCAAGCAGCTAGTGGCAAAGCAGTAGACCATTAGAACTATTTATCACTCTCGTTGCTTTCCTTTTTGCTCTGCTTTTTTTTATTTCAATTTTTGTCTTTGTTTCCTGTTCTGTTCCATTTTTTTTTACCACTGCCATTCCATACCGTTGTTAGAATAGAACAAGTAGAGTTAAGTTTCTGTTATTTCATGTGGAGCGAACTTTTCCAAAGCACACCAAAAATTATATACGAAACCCTTTTCTAACTCGCAACTCAACCACCCATTCCAAAACGAAGCGAAACCAAGTGAGTAAGTGAACCACAGTTGCGGTCCAGTTTTGTTTCCAGAAATATATATATTGGCGAAGTTAAAATATAAATTTGAAAGTTGCAGTCTAGTTTTGCTTTTGCCGCCGCAAGGTGACGGTAATGACAATCAATTTCTTACCAGAGAGAGAGAAAAAAAGTTTTAGTAAGTTGTGTGTGTGTGTGTGTGTGTGTGTGTACGTGCCAAGTTATATAGTACTCGTAGTAGAACAGGAAAAGGAAGCAGAAGGAATAAAAGAGTTTTTGATGAGAAAAATAAATTCAGTCTGTACTGTTTAGATTTGAAACAAGAAAAGAAGGAAGTTTTAACGGTAAATTCCAGAATTGAAAAAATGGACTTGAATATCTTGATATATGCGTTTCTTATCAGTAGTGATTAACCAATTTCTTAATTCTTATTTCTTAATTCGTAAACGTAATTTTAAAGTTCCAAAAAACTTTTATAACGTTTTACGTATGAAAGAAATAAGAAGAATTAAGAACGCGCGCGCGCATGCGCTTTCACCACAAAATATTTTCCGATCAGATGCGATCAGAGATGGACGTGAATCTTAACCAAACTATTCTACTGGCCAACTATTTTTGATGATAATTTTTTGTGTATATTTAAATCGTTTATTTATAATTTTTGTTATTATTTATTAGTTATTTTTAGCTGTTTTTTTTTAGTATAATCGATCAATCTTTTGATTCTTCTCATCAATTTTGATTTCAATGTCAGTTCTGTCAAATTCTGATTACGAATAAAAGAAATTGTATAACCGCGCGTGTGTTTTTAATTTTTAGTGATTGAAAGTTATGTTCTACGAAATAAAAATGAAGTTTTTAAGTCAGCTCTTACATTCTGATGGTTCAATTCAGCCATATTATTCAATTACTATTATTATCATTATTGCTATTCAACTGTGTGATGTTATTACCAATAAATGGCTTTGTTTATTATCAGAATATTATTATTGTCATGGCGGTACCGAAATTTAACAGCTTATCCACATTGTTATACGGGCAAAAAGCAAATAATAATAACGTTAACGGGCAAAAAGTGCAGTATAGTTTATAATCTATTGAGAGCCTCTATCTGTATAGATCAATATGTATATAGGGATGTAAATGTAATATCAGCGATATTTACCGATATTGCATTGTTTCAATAATAATAATAATAATAATAACTGAAGCTGTCGAACAATCGATCAGATTTTTCACCCTATTGATAAGACCATAATTATTTTATACAGTAATTAATTGGATTCAATTTGAATTTAAAATTTAATTCGAATAATGATCATCATTAAATTCATTATTATTATTATTTGGAATCCCCATTTCCAATATCCATTCCCCCCCCCCTCCGCACAACTTTTCGTGCATGTCAATCAGCTGGTGGAAAACTGAAACAAGCAACTCCTACTTTTTACTCGTTTCCAAACGAGCATTTAAATGAAACTAAAACTGTCTGCTACTAGGTAGTAACAAAATGTTACTACTTTCTTCATTTCCTATCTTTCACTTATTTGATTGATGTACGTGTACGTATATATATATATATTCATGTATAAAACGGGGATGACGTTCTAGTTTCTAAATTTCAAACTTATTTAACTTCCTTCATCTTTTTTTTTCTTTTTTTTTTGTCTTGTTGTTTTAGAGCCGGTTTGTTAAGAGGGTTCCGGGTTGTTTTCTAATTACTCATCATGTATTTCCGTATATAAAAAGTACACACACCGTTGTAGAATATTATCACAGACTCAACTCGTTGATATTGTTTATCTTGCGAGTGGGTGATGGTGATGGCAGATGGGGGGAATTGTTAGAACGGCCCCGATGATAGGCGTTTATTTCAACAGAAATCCGGGGTTAGGGGAAGTTATTCAAAGAACAATTGCAGTTTCTGTTAATAGTAGAAAACATATAGATGAGCAATGCAAACAACAGAGAGAGAGACCGTAGTAGTAGTAGTAGTAGTAGTGGTGGTGGTTGTCCTGCAATGTGGCATTAATTACTCCAGATCTCGGAAATGAATGTCGTGGCTTCCTTTATCTCTTTGGCGACCTTTATTATGCCTGCTACTGCTCTTGATTCTCTCCTGCGGGAACTCCTCTTTTACTTACTTCCTTTTACTATAGCACTTGGTGGTGGTGGTGGTGTTTTGTCTTTTCCCCGTTCGAAAACCAGGCAGGCAGGCAGGCAGGCAGACAACTTCCGAAATTTTATTGTCTACTTATTTCTTTCCTTGCTGCTTTTTAGCTTTAACATTTTGATTTATTACTCTAAGTTGTAAAAAGGGAGAGAGAGAGAGAGAGAGAGAGAGAATTATGACAGCGGTGGTGGTGCTGATATGGAGGCGTGCTTCTCCTTCTACAGTGCGCCTTATTAAATAATTTCTGTCTTTTATGCATTTCGAATGTAATTGCTCTTTGTGTGATTTAAAATCTGTTGAATAATGCCGCGAGGATTTCTTATTAGATAACTGGAAATTAAAAATAAATTTTAATTGAGTAATTAGTGTGGAAATGGTTTAATTTAATTTTTAAAAGGGTAATAGAGTCATATCGTTAGAATAGATGGCTGCAGGATAGTGGAGTAAAGTCAACAGACAGGCAAACTAAATTTAACGCTATAGCGAATGGGAAAATCATATAAAATTTGTTGAGCAAAATGAACTCTTCCATTACCTGAATATACCATATATTTTCCCGGTAACTATTAAAAATTACTATTTCATCCATTACCGCTACTTTCTCAACTGATAATATACCAAAAGATTCACAGTAATTGACTAAATACCATTATCTGGTCATATTTTTATTCTATTCTATGGCGAATTGATCCTTCCTTTCACAACAACAAAGACAACCGCAAAAAAAGCAGAACAAAAATGAAGAAAAGAAGATCGAACATTTAACTCCCGTTTTTCTTTAACCCCTCGAAATAAATCGATTATTCCGCTTTCATTTGCTAAATTTCATTTTTAATTTTAAATGACTTGGAATGAATTGAAGTAAATTAATTAATTAAGAACTGGTGATTAGTTTGTGGATTTTTAACCCATCGTGGCGATGATGGCGAGTAGTTTAAGTTCAAACTGTTGTTTTTTTTTCAATTTATTAATTTTTATTTCAAATTGCATATGGAATGCATTTATTATTGATATTTAAAAAGTTTGAAAATAGTGGCTATTTTTTACTTAAGAAGAAGAAGAAGAGGCAAGTAATATACTTCCCCAGCTAAGGCGGCGGGGAAAATAATGGCGGCTGTATTTATTTCTTCAAAGGTTACATAGAGAAACTGGCATGTTAATTGTTTTCAAATTTATGTATGTGGGGTGGGGTGATCTAACTAGAGAGTGAGTGTATCTTTCACCTCCCTTCCGCAGTGAATAGAAAAATAAGAAAAGTGTATTAATAATAAAATAACCAATTATTAAAGTACAAGAAAGAAATTAAATTTAAAAAAAAAGAAACTAATAGGTAAAAGTACTTTTAAATGACAAAAAAACATTATTTAGAAAATATAATATTTAAAACAAATGGATGTTAACCTAACCTAACTTACTAGACAAAAGTAACCAAACAAAACAACTTCTTAGAGTTCGATAATTTATTTTGTTTTATTAGAATTAATTAATAAAAAAATATATAAATAAATTGTAACAAACCAAAAAAAAAATACACGCTTGCTCCTGTGTAATTTTTGTATAAATAAAATAATATAATAAATATTTTGCCACTAGCCAGTCCTATTAAAAATGTTTAATTATTATTTGTTTATTTTATTGATTTAAAAATTGAAAGTAAGCGATTTGGAATAAAATAGTCGATTACAAACGTCGCAGTGTCAACTTGCCATACCTCGAGACTAATCTCTCGACTGTAATGGCAACCTTCCCGCGCTCGTTTTATAATCTACTATTGTATTAATTTTGTCGCATTTATTTTCTTTAATAAAAACACCCTTTTTTTTTAGAGACAATAAAGCGATCCACTTTTATAAGTAATAATTTATCATGTTCATAATTCATAATTTTATTTCAGTTGCTTCATAAAAAGATTGACAGTGAGAGAGGACCTTAATAAATTTTTTATTGTTCGAAAAATTTTATTACCGTAAAAATGCTTTTAATTAACTTCTTTTTGCTTTCACCTTGACGCCGTTTTTATTTTTTCTGTCAATTCTTTTATCTCTTTTTATCAAATTCTTAATAAAGGAGCATGTGTTTTGTTTTATTTTAATTGTTTCGATATTTTCTATTTCATTTTTACCTCTAATTCTTTAGTTATTTTTGCTTTCTAAAAGGAAAACAATATTTTCCATTTATTTCACATCGTTGTAGCATTATATGATTATGTATTTTTAAAGTATATTCCACATTATAATGCTTCAGGCACGTTTCAATTGCGGGCGATTGTATGGCGATTTTACTTTTTACTGCCCTCGCTGCACTGCAGGATAAAGATTAGCCTAGTTAAACGAGTGGAAAATTATAATTAGTAGTTGATATTGGTCTAAGTTGCTGTAATAACTGATTCAACTAAATGTCATTTAGTTGTTATTTCGTTTCATTATTTCTTTCCTTTTTGTCTCGCCTTTAAACTAATCGTATTATTTTATTCTTCTTTTTTAAAAATAATATCAATTAACAATTGTCTTTATTAAAAGTAACATTTTCTTGCTCATGTTTTTTTTTATTTCCTGTTACATTTCCCAAATTCAATTAAGCCAATAAAGTAAGATAAACAAACAAACAAACAAAAAAAGAAACTTTCTTTTTACATTCGTTGTTAAGGAGAATGCTTGCATAAAGTTAAACATAAAAAGACGGGATGAAAACTCTAATAACCTAAAAAAAGAAAAACAAGAAACATCTCTCAAAAAATCAAATAAGAAATAATAAATGCGAAGCAAAAAAAAAAAAGAACTGGAAGCATTCAGAAGTAAAGTAGAAAGAGTCAACTTTGAGGTAAAAGCAAATGGAAAAATAATCTATAAAAAATACCTATGGAAATTTGGCCCGTTCTAAAATACAGAGAACATAGGCGTACCTGCAAATTCCCAAAAAAAAAATTCAGGTAATCTCTAACCACCGAAATTAATTTATCATTTAATGGCATAGAGAGAGAGGTCTCTGAGGTCGTATTATGTTAAACCGAATCTATTTGCCGTATTTGTATTGAAAATGATTATACCCTATAGGAAAATTTAAAACCGAATGGGATACAATTGGGAAAGTTACTCGACATTGAATAAATTGCACGAAATGTATTTGAAATAGACAGCTATTTGGATATTTAGGGCTGCGAGACGGTTCAGGTGCTATTCGGAATAGATTAAATAATTTATAGAAACAAAAAATATTTATTTATCAATAGACCTATTGTTACGCTACTGATATAGACGGTTTTCATTCTACCACTGGTTTTTCCTTGCTCTCCACATATTCTACGTTTTATTCTATCACTCAATTATTGTTTTTCCTTATCTTGCATTCTCTCAGTTACCTCCCCTATTTTTTGGGGGGGAGAAAGTCTCCCCCCATTTTCCTACTCTGCTTAAAAGATGATATAAATAAATTTATAAAGAACAATAACTCGTGCTACTATCGATAATAATAATAATAATAATAATAATAATTCTCATCATCATTATCATTTTGAGTTGAAGCAACCGAATTGTTTTGCCGGTTTTACCTCAAAATTTACTACTAGTACAATCCTAATAATTCTATAGACATAAAGATAGAATCCATCGGAGAGAGAGAGAGAGAGAGATAGATACACCTGAATAATGATGTCTGTCAGTGGCACCTGTGAATCACCCGCCGCATTCCATTCCATGATTCAATTAACAGAAAACAAAAGTAATTCATTAGCCGCTTAAAATGACGATGAACAACACAGTTTATACTGTGCTACGCTACATTGACAAGGACGATGATGATGATGATATATTTTGACAACATAAAATAATGGATTTTAGTCGAGCTGAAAATATACTATCCAGAGAGTGAGTGAGTGAGAGAGAGAGAAAACCATCATTTCATGTGATTTAATAATTGTTGCGATACAGAGGAAGATGGAAGGATAGAGGAATCGAAAATAGAGATAGAGAGAGATGAGATTACTCTATCGAAAGTAGAGATTTTGATGAGGGTGGTTCAATAGATGAGAAAATAAACTGGAAAGATTTTCTACCAACGATAACAAACGAATTAAGCTGCAAGAAATATGCTCTTTTATTTTGTTTGTGTTTTGATTGAGTTTATTGTTCCACTAAAAACAAAAAAACAAAACGTAAAAACAAAAAAAGATGCTTCCTTTTTGATTCTCTCGTTTTCGCCCCCTTGACTCCTTTCAACTCTTCCGGTGATTCCCTCATCTCTTTTCTCCACTACTACCACCACCATATTCGCTTGAAAAAGCTAACGAAATCATTTCCAACGTTTTACGCAACTTGAAATCCAATTCCACCAAATGAGAGTCTCTCCCTCTCTCTCTCTCTCTCTCTCAATGCGATTTCTACAACAGATACGATAAATGACTGTTTAGTCTTAAAAAGAAGTAGGAGGAGGAGACGAGAGAGAGAGAGAGACGAAAATCCAAATCTTTATTTAGTTTTTCTTTTTTTTTTTTTTTAGAGCCATCGCTCTTGTCTTTTTGGGTCTGAATCTCTGTGTGTGTGTGTGTGTGTGGAAATTTATCGTATCGTTGAAATAGAAATGAACGTGATTTTGTTCTTTAGATTAAAATGAATTTAATGATGATGAAGCTTTTTTAGCAAAAAAAAAAAATAGAGAAGCAGTTTATCGCTTATCGCGAAAGAATCAATTAAAAGTTAAAAAATCCAATGAATTCAAGTACGTAATTTAATAAAGTAAATTGTTCAATCTACTAACAAACAAGACAGTAACATTTTTCAAAATCACCCCCCCCCCCTAGCCCCGGCGCTAAAACTCAATATATTTTTCTTTTAAAAATCGGAAAAGGAAAGAGAATGTCAGCACATCACATACACATCTCTCCATCCCGCCCTTCACTCCATGACAATCAAATCAGAGAAAAGATGTAGACGCAATCCATATATGAGTTTACTAAGGAAAAAGAAAAATGATGCAATTTGTTAGAAAAATATTGCGCAGCACTGTATTCTTCTCAATCGTTTGTTCACACTAGTATTTGTATTGTTTTCCTGTTTTTTTTTTCTTCTTTCTTCTTATTCAGTTTTAATAAATATATTTCTTTTTAGAAGAAAGAAAATTTGTGTGTTTGGCAATAAAACAGCTGTTCTCTTTGAAAGATTTTTTGTCAATTTTTTGTGCTCTCCCCATATATATATATACAGGTTTCCACGTACATTGTAACAACTCTCTTCATTCCTTCTAATTTTTCTGAACACCATTTTCTTTTTCAGTTTGCAAAGTTCTCTGTTTTTTTATATATATTTCCCAAAATAGAATTAACAGCCAACAGAGAAGAGTTTTAAAAGTATCTACTTAATTGCCAAAAAAAAAAAAGACTAGTAGCACATATGTGTGTTGGTTTCGACCTATAGCAAATTGACACGTTCCTGACGATGTGAAGTTTAATCTGTGGAAGAGATGCGATAATGTTGTTCGTGTGTATACACGGTCAAGTTGCATCAAAATTGGCGAATGTTCTTATTCTTCGTTTATTAACTGGAAACTCTGCAGCAGAATAAAAGAAAATGTGATTTTGGTTTCTTTGGACAAAAGAATCAGATCATTAGAACTAGGTAAAACTTGAAATAGAATCGGACAGATTGAATGGAGCATGTTACCAGGCTATTATTGTTAGATAAAACAGAACGACCCAATAAGCATCAATCAGGAAGTGAGAATTCCTTTTAAATTTTCCATTTTCACCTAATCCACACACACACACAAAAAAAAGGGTAAATAGAGAAAAACAATTGAAGGGTGGTGGTGGGTGAGCCCTTCGCCATATGTTGAAAATCTCACAGGAGGGAAGACGCCAAGAGCATTGAGTGTGTGTGTGCGACAAAAAAAAAACTTTTTTTATTAAAAGCTTCAAAACTTATTTCGACACATACACGATTTGACGCCGTTGTACCATAACTATACTCGTATAGTTTCGTTTTGTTACTTTCCGTTTTCTCTTTTTTTTTGCCTATTGGAAAAACGTGCTATGGACTTTTCCAACTGAGACTCTCCTCGACGATTTTAGTTTTATTGAAAAACTTTCTTTTTCTCTTTTAAAAATGATGGCAAAAAACAAATTTTCAAATGTGAAATTGACAATTTTTCTCAGTTTATTTCGGATTTTATTTCCTTCGAGGGCGGACTTACATGCTCCCTTAAGAATAATGACATAAGTAGTAATCACAAAATACGTAGAAAGAAAATTTCTAATTGTATCCACATATTACCAAACTGGCTCATTTTATCATAACAACATCTTCAACATAAGAGGAATAAATCGGAGTATAGTGATTTTACTGTTTACACTGTGACACTCGAACCAACTCCAATTCAAGTTATGTTTTTCTTATTTTCTTAGTTAAGAAAACTTTAAATGATGTTAAACAATAATAATTTTGAGTGGGGATCGCAAAAAGAAGAAAAAAGAGGAATCCATTTGGGTTTCCGTTTTTTAAAATTACTTTCCTTTTTATATCCATTTATTTACTATACATGGATTCGAATAGGTAAATAAAAAGGCTTTCAAATACATCAAAAAATAAATAATATCTTTTTATAAGCATGCAGCATATGTATTGATTGATTACCTGACTGACTGGCTGACTGACTGACTGATTCGAAAGAGCTCGAAAAATGGAAAGGAAGTTTTCTGTGTTTTTTTTTTTTTTTTCTCTTTTATTATTATTATTTCCTTCATCTCTCACTGTGTGTTTAACTTTACATCAATGTAATATATTCCAACTAAACTTCAGAAGCTCCTGTTGACGTGAAAAGTATTTTTTCCTTTCTTTTTTCTTCTCAAACGGAGAGAGAGAGACAGGGAAATGTAGAGAACAAAGTTTGCATTTTCTTTTTTCTTTGTCTGTTTGGTTTTCTTATTGACCTTTTCGCAGTTTCGTTTTCGTTTTTATTGTTTTGGAAAATTGGTTAAGTTTGTTGAAACATTTGAGCGATGATGCCTTTTTCCACTCAGAGAGTAAACTTTCGTTTCAATATGTTTATAATAGATATAAATATTTAGAAGAGCAGTCAGTTATTAACGATTCCAAATCAATTTATTTTAAAAAATACCTCCTCTATTCCATTCACTACCACCACCACCATCACCACCCACTCTATTCTCTATTACATACAACGATGCCGAAAGATGGATCAGCGCCCAACCAAAAAAATGAAAAAAACGGTAAAGGAAAAGAGAGAAAATAGAGTAAAAAACACGTTCGAAAGGGTCAATCCATCTTTCAAAAAGATGTTCGTAACCTCACCTGCTTGCAAGCAGCAATGCTGAAATGGAGGGGGAAAAAAAAAGTCTAAATGGTTTTCTTATGTGGAGAATGGAAAAAGAAGAAGCGAACCGATATCTTTGGGTTTTTGGGTGGTGTTCAACACATATTTACAACTTATAGTAAAGGGCTGAGATGGTGGTTTAAGTGGATTTTTTTATTATGAGAAAAGAGCATTAAAAATGCTTAAGTTATTTATTTAGTACGAGCTTTTTGAGTGCTATTTTTTTCTTGCCTATCTCTACGCGCCCCGCCCGTTAAAGTGTTCAGGAATACTTTAATCGATGCTTCGAATTGACAAATAAATAATTAAATTACATAATGAAGCAATTTGAAAAACATCCAACTTACAACTGTTTCATTTATCCCCGATAAAATCAACATTAATTTCAACAAAAAAAGAAAAGAAAAAAAAACGCCGCTCCCCATCTTATTCATTTCACCCATCGAAATAAATCTGCATATTCATAAAGGAAATAATTTCTATTTAAAAATTCTTAACCTAAATTAATTCACAATAGAACCAAAAACAAAGTGCCTATAGTAGACTAACACCTTGATGGTGTGGCTCCTTTATCTATCTATCTATGTATATGTCCCACACCATACTTTCCTTATAAGGGTGGGTGGTATGTCACATAGTTTGCATGCACGCAAACTAGCAATAATATGCTTATATACCCTCTCTCTCTCTCTCTCTCTCTGGCTACTTTATCCACCCCCCCGATGTTCTCTCTCTCTCTCTCTCTCTCTCGATACTATCGGCCGCCACACCTATGGGTCATTCGAAAAGAGGATCGGGAGAGCTCTAGGCAGCTCAATATATTATGTCATGATAGCTGCCTGGCCGTTTATTTATGTCAATGATAATAAGGCTGAGACATCCAATTAGTTAATAGCATGTCGGTTGCTGTGTGTGTGTGTGTGTAAAAATACAATAAAGTATAAAGAGAACAAAAAAATATTTATTTATATACTTAAATTCGTTTTTCTTTCTCTTTTAATTAACAGACTGCTGTTTGCTAATTTTAATGAAAATGTTCATTAAAGAATAAAAAATGAATATCCAATTTATTGCGACAATAATTAATAATTCATTTGCCAAGGGTTTGTTTCTTCTACCTACAAACAAAATGTGTATCATAAAACTTAAAATTATGAATTACTAAACAAGGGCAATATGACTGTGTGCCTTCCGTAAACGGAAACTAATGTCCGACAATTTAATAGGGTCAATAAATTTATACATGCGAAGCGTTAATAAGCTAATTTGTTACGAATAAAACCGTCAGAAATTGACTGGGTTGGAATTTAGTATCGACGAAAATATGAAACGAATATTTTTGCGAGTTTATCATCATTTTTCAGCATGCATCGATTGGATGCAATTGGTTTGAGGTAGGGGGGAGGGGGGATAGAGTTGAAGAAATAAAATGCTTAATCAAACTTAGCAAGTTAGAATATGTGTATAGGTGGTACTGCTGTATGGAACGGATTAATCGATCATGACCATTTCACTGGTAAATGTTAAGGAGGCGTATTGTGGGCGTGTATGTACAATCAAATTGTATCGCAACTTGTGATTCGATTGGAAATAATTCGAAAAAAACGTTTTATGTTCGTGACACAAATTAGCATATCGTATCTTTGTTTTTTCTTTCATTCGCTCTTGTGTCTTTTTCTTTTTTTGGTGAATTCATTAGTACATTCTCAAAACAACCACTTGGCTTTCTTTTGCTTTTCTTTCTTTTTGGTTCAGGAAAATTAGCCGCTTTCATCCTAAGCGCACTATTTACCAACACATCACCATCGAAAAATCAACAACATTTACTAAAAACGAACCACAAAGTGTCATTTACACACCCTTACACAGAGTCTCCATACTTTACTTTTTCTCGTTTCTTTTTTTTTTGTTTTGTACTCATTTTCTTTTTATTGTTCCTGTTCTAAGTCGACCAGAACTGATTTCTTTTAACAATCTTCCTCTCTCGCTGTTTATCTCGACAAATCTTAAAATCCTTCCACCATTTCCACGTTGTTTCCGTTAGTGTAAAACAACGATGGCGAACGAACAGGAGGGCCCATTTTAACGAGCCCTTTTGATGTTCGTTGTTCTATGTGGCTTTTGAAGGCTTCACTTTAATTTTATTTCACCTTTAGTACTACTACTCGTATTGGTAGTAGTTGTAATAGCAAGATGGGACGTGTGTTTGTTTTTGTTTTAATGCTTCTTTCTTAAGGTTTTGTATATGTACTTGAGAAGATTTTCAGGTGGCTTGTTTCAATTCTGTTTGTTATTAAATCATTTTCAAAGTAATTTGATTATAAAATGAAAATATAAAGGTGTAAAAGAGCAGATTAAGGTCTGAATAGAAAACTATGCAGTTGTTTGAAATGTGATCAAATATTGTATGCATGGGAAAATATGCATACCATGTTCGATAAAGAAAAAAAGAAAAAAGAAATAGAATTATTAAATCATACACACCGATAAACATTGATTCCTAATTAACAATTTCCGTTTGAATAATTTATTTCATGTTCAAACAATAATTCTGTTAATATGCAGATTAAACATCGATTAAAATATAGTATAAATAATTATCTAATAAATGCTGAACTAGCGAAATATCCTAATTTACAAAATGGCTATAATAACAACAATAATTGCAACAATATAAAAAATAATATCTTGATAATAAAAATAACAATAAGAAGAATATTTTAATTTAGAATACACTATAGGTATATTGTTCTCCATTATAACTTCTTTCTCCCTTTTCTCTCAATCTCTTTTCCTTCTTTTTGCTATCCATACAAAACACACTATTACGATTTTCCCTATTGTTTGTTTTCATAAAAATAAAAATAATTCTTCCTCCTCTTTTCTTTATATTCTATTTTTCCAGCAGGAAGATTATTTCTCGTTTTTTTTTTTTTTTTTGTTATTTTTCCCATTTGTTGTTCTATTTTGTTTTGTTTTTTGTTTTGATTTACATCTTAAATTATTACTACCTATTTTGTTTTCAATTTCTTTTCAATGACTCTCTGGCTGATGCCAATGGTTTGGTTTACCCCTTTTCGTGGTTTTTATGATTGTGGAAACGGGTGGATAAGGAATTATTAAAGGGATGGATGGATGGATGGATGTACGTTCGTTGTCTTTCATTCATTCATTCGTTCCCTTAAGAGAGGGAAAATCTATTATGATTCAAAACAAAGATTTTGAGAGAACGAGCGAGATTTGTATTGAGGGTGGATGGAAAATCGTGCGGAAATTAGTGGTGGAAAGATAAAAGGTAAGAAGATAATAATCGTGGCGTTTAGAGAACGATGATGATGATGATGATGATAAGAGGAGGAGGCTGCCGGTCGGTTATAAAGAAAATGGAAAGAGAAGGGTGTTTCCTCTTTTAATTTTTCGATTTAATTATTAGTATCTGCAAATAATTGGTTGTGCTGTGCAAAATATAATGAAAAATAAATGATGGCAATTAAGGAAATATAATAGAAGTATATAAAATTTGTTTTATCCAAATGGGAATCGCTTTTCTTTCCGCTAATTGGTGAAGAGTGAAGAAAGAAAATACACCAGGAAAATCAGTGTAATTTTGTTGAAGCATTACACGCTGCTTATTACACGTGTGTATGTAGTGAAAGATGCATTACATTCTTTATCCATTTTTATATTATTTCTTTTCGATATTACTTTTCCGAAATAACATTTTACGATGCTACTATTTTCTGCCGCTACTACTATTATTATTATTATTGTTATTATTCTTTCTATATGTTTATAGATCCATCGTACCTTTTTACTAGATTTCAAATAATGTGATTGATACTATACATAAGAAAAAAATTCGTCAGTTAAATTATATCTAGCGGATAAACAATGATCAATACACATAAATATGTTTTTTCTTTTAAGTGACAAGCCACTTAATTAACAGAATTGTTAATAACTAAGAAAATACAGCGTGCCCCAATAGAGAAATGAAACCAAAACATTTCGCTGCTTCAATTCACTTCAAAAGAAGTCAACTTCAAAAATGTCAACTCCAACTAAAGATTTGTTCCAAATGAAATCGAAATATAGACGGCCCACAAGAATGGAACGTACGAAAGAAAATTCATTTTCTTGTCGCAGGTGACAGCTATTACAACAAATCGAATCCCAAGAAGTTTTTAAACCGTCGTCATCATCATCATCAGATGAGGAAACCAAAGGAGTCAAATAGGCATTTTACACTAGCAGTACGTGATGTGTTTAAAAGTCAATGGAAAATTCATAAGTTGGTTTTCCATCGATAGTCTGTCTGTGTGTGTGTGTATTGCTTTGAATTTTCATTCGTTGTCGTGGTGGGGATGGCAGATTGAATTTTATTATTAATGAGTTTTTTTTTCTCTAATCGAAATGGAAAAAAAAAGAAAACAAAAAGATATCGATAAAAGTGGAAAGCATGCATGAAAGGGGAAAAAAAAAAACGAACCATTTTCCACACACATATTTTTCCAACAAAGTGCCAAGTGCCACCACATTCCATTTTTAGTTAGATACCGAACAAAAATGAGCATTTTTATCTGACCAACATTGACACACTTTTGGTGACACTCAAGTGCATTTTTCCGGTCTGTTTTGTCGAAGAGTTAAGGAATATAAATGTATAAAGTTCTCGAATAATATTTGGCGATATGATGAGAATATCAAGGAGTTTTTAACTTCGTTCGTTGAAGGACATTTTTACCTCTTTACCTCTCTATGTATATATAATATAAAATGATAAAAGTTGTGCAAACAAGATGGACGGAATTCTTTTGTTGATGGATCTTGGTTTTTTTTTTTTTGGTTCGAAACGAGTTTTGGCCTCGGAAAATTGTCTTTTCGAAATTTTAATGTTTACATGAAAATCGTTATAATAAAATTTCCATGTGGCGTGTCATCTAAGCGAACTAACATAAAATGTATCTGGCTCGAAGGACCAAATGATACATCGAATTCAGTAAAACAACGAAATCAATCAAATTAGATAAATGAAAAACGAAGTTAATAAATTGAAAAGTTCAATACATTTACGAATCAAACTAAACTGAACCGGGAAGAAGTCTTTCTCTCTCTCTTTTTTTTTTTTTTGTATGTACTGTTCGTACATGTCGTTTATTTATTAGAAAAAAGGGGAGGAATTTTCCACTACTATACACGATAGTTAAACATTGCTGACCTAAGTAGTAGTATAGGTAGTTGGTAATCTGATTCTTTTTCGTTTTTTCGTTTTCCAAGACCGAGGGAAGTCTAATTAAAGTCAATATTTGTTTGGGCCAATGCACAATATCATCATCCGCATCTTTACTATTCGATAAACGTTCCAAGATTCAGCAGAATAAATGAATGGAATGAATAGTCAGTCCATTTTAACCTATTCAATTCTATGCTTTCCATCCACATATTTCGTTTAATATATTATTATATGAATTGTTTTGTTTTGGTTGTTTATGATGGAAAGTTGTTTGGTTTTCATAGGAAACATTACTAAATATTATAATTAATCAGATTTTCCTATACAAAACTATCTATGTTGCTATTCATTTCAATGGAAATTGTAAAAATGTGAAATGTGAAGTATTCATCAAGGACAAGAGTGCCATTGCAATTAGACGATAATTGTAGCGGGCTTTTATGCTTTTGTTTTCGTTTTCATTTTAAGCGAAGAACTGATTTGTATGACATAAGTATTTAGGTATGAGCATTAATAAGCGTTTTACCTATTCACGTTCGTTTAAGGCCTTATTTATGCCATTTTATGCCTTGATAATTCTCATGTATAATTCTTTTAATATTGGATAGTTAATATAATAATTTTTTCTATGACCATATAAAAATGATGAACTTTCGTAACTATCTAGTCTATACGAAAATTTCAATTCCGTCACTAGTGATGTAATCACCCGTAACGTTAAATTTCGTCACGTGATGACGAAAGTAAATCATATTAGTAAATCAAATAGATGTACTTACATATATAAACAATTATAATGATTGAATTATTAAAAGAATAATGGGAAAACACGATTTAGCACCAAAATATAAACATTCCTCTTTTTTAAAAGGAAAAATTAAACATTTAAAAGATTTCAGGCTGTCATATTGATCAACGACCGCGCTGCCCAGCGCCATCCTTGATTTTAAAACCAAAACTGATTATATTAAATGCAAAAAATTAAAATTATTTTTATCAAGCTAAAAAATAATTGAAACACACATTGCAAATACGAAAATATAAAAAATGATTCACAACATATCATGAAATGGTGAATATTTCTTCAATTTTCAAAATTTCAATAAATATTTAATTATGTATAGAATTTTTGGTTGCCTAACAATCATCTGGCAACTGTAAATACATAACGATCAATAGTCACTGCATTATAATTACTGTAAAGTTTTTTTCTACTTTTTTGTAATTATTAAATAAAATAAAATTTTAAGTGAAATAATAACATGCAAAATACAACAATAAATTTAACGAAATAATTAGGTATTATCAATAAAAATGTATGACACTCAATAGTCAATACAATTGAACTTTTATATCAAGTTGGCCATAGGTCTATGAAATTTAATTCTGGCTATTTTGTATTATTTTTTTTTAATCAGATTTAATTTTAATCACGACGATCGTAGAAAAGGTATAGTTCTCCGTAGTTGTAGACTTGATGCTCTGCAATGTTGCCATATCATTTCCCTAAAACCTTTCTACGTTCAATAAATACATATGTACATACGAGTATATGTATTTAGTAATTATTTTAATTACTATTTAATTTATAAATAAACTTTCAACACATTAATCTTCGTTGTCAAGTTCCTACAATTTCAAATTTAATTACAAATTATTATTATTATTTAACCGAATAATTAGGTAGATTTTAGGATGGGAAAACAACAATTTATCACTTAGAGAACATTAGGTTACTAAAACCTAAAACAATACATTTCACATACACACACACACACACACACACACACACACACACACATGTACACCTCTACCTACCAACACCATTTAATAGGACTGTTATTACAATAGTCAACATACTGTTGCACGATGTGTGCCACTACTGCTGCTGCTGCTCCTGCTACTACAAACTAAGCCAATATTTACTATCGCACACCAATTATTCGCTATTAACAATGTTGGTTTGGGAACATTAACAGGAAGTAGTTTTCAACAAGATTTTGACATAAGTTTATTATGTAGACAACTAATAAATACATAATTTATTAGGCAAGGGTAATAGAGCGAGAAAGAGAGAGAGAGAGAGAGACAGTGAGTGATGGAAAAGGGAACCAATAGTAAATACAGAACAAACAGAAACACAACTCAATAAATTTTTAGTGCATTAAAATAGAAACTAATAAAAATTAGGAGTTCCGGCAACATTGCATGATTATTTGTCAATGGCACAGACTGACGATGTATGGCCTTAATTTGACAGTTGTATTTGTTAGATGATTCGGATAGCAAATCGTACTATATGAAAACGAAATAGTGATGGAAAAACCTGATTTTCTCTAAAGTCCAGAAAAAAAAAAACCGAACAACTTCACCCTTCCATTAGACTAAAAATCCATCTGAAATCCATTCCAGAAATTATAATAAAAAAAAAAAAAACAACAAATTGACACCAAGTTTTTTGTTGTGGAACTTTACAAATTGAAAACATTGTAAGGCGAAGGGTTGTGAAACAAACCAGCACAGGGGGAAAGTAAAATTAAATCAAATCTTGTTTTTAGCGGTTTCACTGCTACACTAAGTTATAGTACCCTGTCTGCATGTGTCTATTTTATAGAACAGGAGAGGACAAGAAAGAAGGGTGAATTAATTAGAGACTTCATCTCGTATTGAGTGAGGAGCTCAAATGCTGAGCGAATGTTTTTCTCTTCTACCGTCTATCTCTCATTTTAATCTTATGCTAATCAAAAGGGAGAGAGAGAGAGAGATGAAATAAATATACGGAAAATGAATAATCAAAATTTGTATGGTGAGTTGAATGACGAGAATAATTTTGATCATTTTATGATTAGAGTGGAAAGAGATGGGATAATTTAGATTCATTTATATACTACTATCAACTTTTAATTTGATTATGATTGTTTAAGAGGGGTTTGAGGCAATTAAGAAAACATGGAAAACAAATAAAATGTAACCTGACAGTTTTCGTATAAATAAAACCGTGAAAAATTTATTATTAAACTAATGGCAAACGTTGGAAAATCATCCTAAATTCGAAATACTTCCGATTTTCTTCTTCATTTCATTTTTTGCTTTTCCAACTTATTTTTTCCGCCTTAAAAAGGCATCATGTTCTTGGCCACGATTTGTAAAGGTCTGTCTGAAATATATCATTTTACGCTGCAACCCGCTGCGACTTTTTGGTGGTTGCTTAAAAAAAAAAAAAGAAAAAAAATATATAAATGGCTGTAATGGTGGTTGGTGGTGGTGGTCGCGCAACGTGCGGCCGCCATTTATCATTTCGGGCAAATTGCTGAATTTGGGGTTTTGCAATGCGGTGCCTGTACTGTGGCTCCGCTTTATTTACTCCATTCTGCAGTATAATATAGAAATTTAAAATTCCTAAAAATTCTAATGCCAATATTAAAATCCCCCTCTCGGAGTTTTGCATTTTTTTTTTTTTGATTTCATGTCATTTTGATCGTCGCCTCCACAACTGAAACTCCTCCACTATACTAAATATTAAGAAATAATTCCACATGAAAACCTATGAGATTTCATTGAAAATATTGTCCTAAAAATAAATACAAACAAGCAAAGCCATGGAAAACATTTTTCATTGAAAAGAAGTTGGAAAAAGCGCAAAGCAACCACATTTTCTCTCTATCGAAATCAACGAAGTTTTATTTTATTTATTTATTTATTTATTTATACTTCTATACAACCCAAACGATATTTTTATTCTAGAATAAATCCTATTTTAAATCTTTAGTTGATGTGTGTATGTATATGTGTATTTCGGCTAACGGTGGGAAATTTAGGGAAATAAAATAGATTTCTGTTAACTATATAATGCCAAAGTCGATTTAACTAGACCATATTCATTTCAATGGCCAAACTAATAGAATAAAATAAAAAAAAAAAAAAAAGATCGAGTCTCACTGCAGCAGCTTTGAAATGAATTCAGTTTATCGGCTAAATCAAGTGAAATTAACTGCAGCATGCTTCAAGACAAAGACTTTTATAAAAATCGCGTATGTAATGCATTTATTATTGATATTTAAAAAGTTTGAAAGTAGGGGCTATTTTTTACTTAAGAAGAAGAAGAAGAGGCAAGTAATATACTTCCCCAGCTAAGGCGGCGAGGAAAATAATGGCGGCTGTATTTATTTCTTTAAAGGTTACATCATAGAAACTGGCATTTTAATTGTTTTCAAATTTATGTATGTGTGGGGTGATCTAACTAGAGAGTGAGTGTATCTTTCACCACCCTTCCGTAGTGAATAGAAAAATAAGAAAAGTGTATTAATAATAAAATAACCAATTATTAAAGTACAAGAAAGAAATTAAATTAAAAAAAAGAAACTAATAGGTAAAAGTACTTTTAAATGATAAAAAACATTATTTAGAAAATATGATATTTAAAACAAATGGATGTTAACCTAACCTAACTTACTAGACAAAAGTAACCAAACAAAACAACTTCTTAATTCGATAATTTATTTTGTTTTATTAGAATTAATTAATCAAAATATATATAAATAAATTGTAACAAACCAAAAAAAAAAAATACATGCTTGCTCCTGCGTAATTTTTGTATAAATAAAATAATATAATAAATATTTTGCCATTAGCCAGTCCTATTAAAAATGTTTAATTATTATTTGTTTATTTTATTGATTTAAAAATTGAAAATATGCGATTTGGAATAAAATAGTCGATTACAAACCTCGCAGTGTCAGCTTGCCATGCCTCGAGACTAATCTCTCGACTGTAATAACAAGCTTCCCGCGCTCGTTTTGTAATCTACTATTATTATCTAAACACCTTTCTTAATCATAAATAATATACTGATTTACAACTTTATTTATTCAGTCAAGATGAAACTGAAAGAAAATTAGTTGCGAATTCTTTCTACAAATCTACACGCGCTGCGTGTACCATTAAAAATCTACTATCAAGAGTAAAAAGTAACTTCTAATTAGACCATAATTCCTTTTTTATAGTCCCTAAAGTACGAATTAACGCTCCAGAGGGTAGATTATCTCTATGTATATTTATATAGCTATATAAAAATACCAGGCTGACCAATCAGGGGCGTCTCCATTTCGGTTATCGCTCAAAAAATTCAACAAAAATCTGCATGTGAGTGGTCACATTTGAAATATGAAGGAAAAATCAATTATAAAAATTTAATTATTCCCTACTCATATCGATTTCCATATATATTTTTGTTTTACAAAAGTGCGCGCACAGAGGTATTTAAATTCAATCCCATCAATCTACATTTAAACAATAGTATTATATATAGGTACTCTTTAATCTCGAGAGAGATTACATCCCCTATGCTCGTTCTATTCTATGTAGAAAATTAGTGAATCAAATCAGGTGTAATAGTCATCTTAATTTTAATTAATCTAAAGCTAAGAAGACTTTCGTATTGCTACAAACACACACACACACACACACCTACTCATACAGTGACGCACTATACTGTGTTACAACCAGCCAGCCAACCAGCTAACGATCTTTCCATTTTCCCTATGTGCATTTCTTGGACTTAAAAGGAAACTTTGGCAAAATGTAATCGACGCCACCACTACCTACCTACCTCCTCCACTATATGGAGTAGTAGTGTAGTGAAACTAACTCAACCAGATTTATAGACTGTTCTAATACTCTCTCTCTCTCTCTCTCTTTCAAGTTGGTGTTCGTTTACTTAAATACGTGCTCCGTAAAATTATAATGACAGGTAATCTGCGGGACTACATTGGATGTAAACTGAAAACATCCCACTCTCTCTCTCTCTCACACACACATCTCTATCGCTACTACTGTTTGGTAGTTGTTTTTGAACAACAACAACAACAAGACAGAAAATTTAACGTCTTGTTGTGTATTCGTTAAGGAAAAAGTTTTTAATTGCAAATGTTTTTAGATGAAGAGAAAGGAAAAATAAACATTGTACAAAATGTTTTATTATACTAATTGCAGGTGTAAAACATTTATTCGAGTTATTTCATTTTTCTTTCATATTTTCAATGGCCTCAGGTAGTTTTCCAAAAGTATCTAATTCGAATTGCCGAGAGAATGAGAAACTCTTATCTTAAATTTCGACATATACGCTTCAACTAGGATAGGATCACTCACTCGCACTCTCTCGCACTCTCCCTCTCTTCTCTCAACAACATCTCCTTAATCCGATATTACTTCCTGTATGCTTCTATCGTTTTAATTCGATGTTTCGTAGCAGGCTTAAGCGCCCTCTAGTACCTAAGTCACTAGAATTATACGCCATAACAAATACGAGCAAGAAAAAATTTGACTATACTCGATTCATTTCAGGGATGCGTTTATTAATTGAAATTTTTATAAAATAAAATCGATTGATTGAGTGAAGGATTTCAATAAAATTTTATCATGAAAAGGATTATTATTATTAGTTAATCGTCCGTAATTAAAAGAAGAGAGTAAAAAAACAAAAGTTTTCTTTCATATAAAGGAAATATAATTGACGGTAATTGAAAAAGGGATGTTCATTTAATTGAAAAGCGCTAGTTTATCGGGAACAATAGTTTATTATTAAAGATTCTTAATTTTTGAGGGGATAATTAAATTGAATATTAAATGAAACTACTCTGTAGGATAATTGCGGGGTTTCCTTCTATTGTTTTCATTTCTGTTTTAATTCCTTTTTTTGTTTTTTTAATGCAGGAAAATATTTGCATTTATACAATCTGATTGCAAGCTATTAAATTTTATGCTAAATGACATAACAATTTCTACTTTACTTTACATTTATTATTATTATAACAATTTCTCATTAATTTAATAGTTTGTCGTCGTCGTCGTCGGTTGTTAGTTGCATGCAGAGAACATGCAAAACCTTTTCCATAAAATTTCCATTAAATAGAATAAATTCTTGAGCAGAACCAAAAATGAAAATGAAAAAAAAAAAAAAAAAAAATTATTGCAAAAAGTTAAAAGTGAACGTCTTTTTCTTCTACATGAATATTGCTAGGAATGAAGCATGAAAATTCTAATTTGCATACTTAACCTAACCGAAAAGACGACAAAAAAAAAAGAATTGATGAATGAAAATTCCTATTTTCTACAAGCTCGGAAGTAAAAAATTTTAATTTGATGTCAAAAAATTTCTATACTATAATGGCAAAATCTAATTATATTTTCTTACAATTTATGTAAATATTTCTTCTTTTTTTTCTATTCAATACTTTTGCGTTACAAAATTAATTGCCACTTAGAATAATTTCACTCTTCATTTATATCACAAAAAAAAAAAAAGAGGAAAAGAGAGAAAAATTGCCAATTCCGATTCAATTCATCAGGAAATGAAAGCTCGCTGCTCGCTTGCTCGTAAAATATTTGTTTGATTTTACTCGATTGGAAGGAAATTATATATTTTCTTGCTGAAAGTGGAGAAAATTATTGTTGATTTAACCGATTTGAAAAGAAGTTTTTCCCAACAAAAAAAAAACGAAGAGAAAAATTTAAGTGCAATATGCCAGAGATGAATATTGTTAGATATCAGATAATAATAATAATAATAGTAATAAGCGCAGCTGCTGTCGTAAAAAATCAGCTTCCTAATAGAATTACCTATTCGTTAAATTTCCAATAACTGTTCTTTAACACCCTGTATTTATCGTTACCTCACAGCAAACTTGTACGTTGCAATTGAAATATGCATCAAGGAAAGATGAAAATCAAACTTCCTTTCAATTTTTTTTTTCTTCCCAGTTATATAATTAGAAAATCTTAATCCATCGCTCTGATTCCTGCAGTTTTAACTGTACAGCTATAGAAATCATGCTGCCGCTGCTGCTGCTGCTGCTGCTAAAAAGACATT
Organism: Platypus cylindrus; assembly: GCA_949748235.1. Taxonomy (NCBI): domain Eukaryota; kingdom Metazoa; phylum Arthropoda; class Insecta; order Coleoptera; family Curculionidae; genus Platypus; species Platypus cylindrus. The sequence goes on from OX456494.1 coordinate 10,829,295, forward strand.
AAAACATAAAGCTTTCTCCTCTCGTCGAAAACGCCAAAGGAATATCAACCATAATTAGATAAGTTTGAGATGGGAAGGAAATCATTTAGCTGATGAGTTGTCTTTAAACCGTTTAATTGTCGTTATACTTACTTGCGGAAACTTTAATAACTTTGCCGTTTTTTTTTTCTCTTTGAATGGTGTTCGAAAGGAAAAGGATAGCATTGAGGATATGTTGAAGGAAGGAAATTGTAATTAAGTCACATATGTTTGTTGGAATTTAATTTTATTCATTAAAATAAATAGAGAGTATGTAAATCTTCAAATTACTTATTATTGATTAAATATTGTCTCTAGGTCCAGCATTTTGGGGTCTTATCAATCCAGAATGGTCATTGTGCAATAAAGGTCGCAGACAATCACCAGTCAATTTAGAACCAAATAAATTATTATTTGACCCGAATCTAAGACAGCTGCATATTGATAAACATCGGGTAAGTATACACATACATATCAAACCAAACCAAATCAAAAA